>CM050915.1:15530770-16730770 GCA_027742785.1 Vigna reflexopilosa
AAAACGAAAACTTGGATTCGACCATTGCCTAGCAGAGGGTCGGTAATACAACAAAAACTGGATTTGACCATTGCCGAGCAGAGGGCCCAAAATCACAGAAAAACTAGAGGCGCCAGCCAAGACTGGGCTTGAAACGCTGAACCAAAACCGTGTTTGAGGGGAACGAGGTGTACAAACCTCGTGGAGGGTGTACAAACCCTGAACGAGTGATGTGAGGTGTGCTAACATCGTGGAGGGTGTACAAACCCTATGGATGAATGATATGAGGTGTACTAACCTCGTGGAGGGTGTACAAACCCTGTGGATGAATGATGCGAGGTGTACTAACCTCGTGGAGGGTGTACAAACCCTGTGGATGAATGATGTTGAGGTGTACTAACCTCGTGGAGGGTGTACAAACCCTATGGATGATTGGTGTGAGGTGTACTAACCTCGTGGAGGGTGTACAAACCCTGTGGATGAATGATGTGAGGTGTACTAACCTCGTGGAGGGTGTACGAACCCTATGGATGAATGATGTGAGGTGTACTAACCTCGTGGAGGGTGTACAAACCCTATGGATGAATGATGTTAGGTGTACTAACCTCGTGGAGGGTGTACAAACCCTGTGGATGAATGATGTTAGGTGTACTAACCTCGTGGAGGGTGTACAAACCCTGTGGATGAATGATGTTAGGTGTACTAACCTTGTGGAGGGTGTACAAACCCTGTGGATGAATGATGTGAGGTGTACTAACCTCGTGGAGGGTGTACAAACCCTGTAAAAAGTGAATGATTTTAGGTGTACTAACCTCGTGGAGGGTGTACAAACCCTGTGGATGAATGATGTTATGTTATGATGGTGCATGAATGCATATGAGCCGCTGGTTTCGTTCCCTTCTTTTGCTCTCGCTTTCTCTTTCTTACACCCTTTTTTTTTTTAGGGAATTCTATGCTTGGAATCCGTTGTCAATGTTGACGTCAAACGCGATGTACGTTCGAAATGCATTCAATCAAAATAATGTCAAGAAGCAGTGGGCTCTTTGATGAAAGGGAGAGAACGTAACTAGGGGTTCAAATTCCCTCTAGCACTAGCTTGAACCTGAAAAGGTGCGGGAGATGAGCATGAAAGGTAGATGGTTGAATGATTACCTGTGCGTAACGTTAGCATTTGAGTTTTTCTTACTTTGGGAGGTGTTGTTAGTATCTACACATGCGTGACCCGCAAAGGCTGCCCCAACTTTGTTGCGTATAGTAAACTTGATTTGGAGAGGGGGAAAGGTTCGGGTAGGAAGGATTGCCCCAATTTGGCGATTCTTGATTGACGGGGAGACTTCACATTTTTTGTCTTTTCTCTTTTTTTTTCGATGTTTTTATTTTCTTTCCTTCTTTTTTTTCTTTTCTTTTGAGTGATTGTGTCATTCACCACATCATTTCGTTTCAGGGTTATAATCGTGAGAAAGATTAGGACAAACAGTCTTCAGTCAGCGTGGACTTTTATTGGCTTGTACCGTGGCTAAAGGTCAAAGGGTTTTGAAAGAAATGGATAATGAAGGCTCAAATAAGTGCTTGGCGGTTAAATTGTTTCAACAAGAATCATTTGCAAGGTATCGAGTCAACTATCCTTAAAGATTTGAAACTTCGGGCATCCTTTTATTTTCATTGCTGTTTTTTCTTTCTTTTCTTCCCCTTTTGGGTCGCTTGCTTCGTTGTCTCTGTTGTGTACTTCTTTGAGACTTTATATATTTTTTTTATTTCTTTTTCCTTCTTCTCTTTTTTTTCTTCAGAAATCCCCTCCTCGATTTCGGATGCCCTTGATGTACCCTTTAGGTTGACATCGATGTGCTAATGATTCTTGTCGAGGGTGATGAAAACAATTATAATTTATGGCTCAAAAGGGGTGCAATTGGATAAACTTCTTTTAACGTTTGGATAAAGAAAAAAAATGGCCACATGTCACTCTGAATCTTTGCTTACCTTACTTTCTCGCGACTTTAACCCTGGAATAAAAACTCGGTAGTGGTTGACACATCGACTTCATTATTTTTTCTTTCTCTTCTTTCCCTTTTTTTTATTTATTTTTTACTCTCCCAATCAACAGATCGTCGGGGATGTGTACCGTGATGAACACTGCCCCAGTATTGTATTCATGACAATCCTTTGTTTTAAAGGGAAATGAAAAGGTTGAGGGTTCAAGTAGTATGAATGCAGATGCTCTAGCCGGAAAAGAACGATGGTTACCCCCGAAACCTTGCGTCAGGAGAAGACCCAACTTTGGTATTTTCAAAATTTTTTTTGCTTTTGCTTTTCGAAAACACTACGCCCTTGACAACCTCATTGACAACGAATTCAACATGTGTCTTTTCTTTTGCTTGCTTTTTTTTATTTTATTTTTATTTTTTATTTTTTTATTTTTTTACGACACCCACCAGGACCGAGCTAAGCTGACTGAATACCCGTGATGCTTTTATTGACATTCGTTCAATTATTTTCGTTTTCATTCCTCTTTATTTACCTAAACAGCTCAGCGCGACATGCAATAATTTCAGAAAGTATGAACAAAAATTAATATGCGGTATTTATTGAATGAAATAACACAGACTACAACAATTTAAAAGGCAATGTTAATATTCGCTAACGGCAACCCCTATCACGGAATCATCATACATAGAACTTTTTGACCGCATCAGAATTAACCGGTAACGGTAATTCCTCCCCATCCATCCTTGTGAGAATTAGTGCCCCACCAGAGAATGCTTTCTTCACCACAAACGGCCCTTCATAGTTTGGGGTCCACTTGCCTCGATGATCTTTTTGGATGGGCAAAATCCTCTTCAACACCAGTTCGCCTTCATGAAACTCTCTTGGGTGCACCCTTTTGTCAAACGCCTTTTTCATTCTCCTTTGATACAGCTGTCCATGACACACTGCTGTTAACCTTTTCTCTTCGATAAGGTTGAGTTGGTCGAATCGGGTTTGAACCCACTCAGCTTCCTCTAACTTAGTTTCCATTAACACGCGTAAGGAGGGAATTTCGACCTCAAATGGAAGTACCGCTTCCATCCCATACACTAGCGAGAACGGCGTGGCCCCAGTTGATGTTCGTACTGATGTGCGGTATCCGTGCAAAGCGAAAGGAAGCATTTCGTGCCAGTCCTTGTAGGTGACCACCATCTTCTGCACAATCTTCTTGATGTTCTTGTTAGCAGCCTCTACTGCCCCATTCATCTTTGGACGATAAGGAGAGGAATTATGGTGGTGAATTTTGAATTCCTCACATAACTCCGCCATCATCTGATTGTTCAGGTTGGTAGCGTTATCAGTGATGATCTTGTTAGGTAGCCCATACCTACAGATCAACTCCTTCCTTATGAATCTAACCACAACCTTTCTAGTCACGTTGGCATACGAAGCAGCCTCAACCCACTTGGTGAAATAGTCGATTGCGACTAGTATGAAGCGATGTCCATTTGACGCTTTTGGTTCTATAGCTCCGATGACATCTATTCCCCACATCGAAAATGGCCATGGTGCAGACAACACGTTCAGAGCAGTGGGTGGCACATTGATATTATCTGCATATATCTGACATTTCTCACACTTTCTCACGTGTATGCAACAATCGTTTTCCATGGTCAACCAGAAGTAACCAGCTCTTAAGATCTTCCTAGCCATCGAATGTCCATTCATGTGTGTACCAAATGTACCTTCGTGCACTTCTTTCAATATCAACTCGGCTTCCTTTGCATCCACACATCTGAGGAGAACCATGTCATGGTTTCTCTTGTATAAAACATCCCCACTTAAGATGAAACTGCCGGCCAACCTTCTTAGTGCTCTTTTATCGTTTTCAGACGCATCCTCAGGGTATTCTCGGGTTTTAAGATAACGCTTGATATCAAAGTACCAAGGTTTACCGTCTAACTCCTCCTCGATGAAGTGGCAATATGCTGGCTCTGCATGGCTTTTCATTTTGATTCTTGGTAATTCTGCATCTTGATCAACCTCAAACATTGACGACAAGGTAGCCAGTGAGTCTGCTAATTGATTATCTTCTCGCGGTATATGGTTAAATGTGATGGAATCGAAATACTCCATTAATCCCCTGATGTAAGCTTGGTAGGGAATTAATTTTGTATCCCTAGTTTCCCATTCTCCTTTCAATTGATGGATGACCAAAGCTGAATCTCCATACACATCCAGAATTTTTGCCTTAGACTCAATTGCTGCTCGAATACCCATGGCACAGGCTTCATATTCAGCGATGTTATTTGTGCAGCTAAAACACAACCTTGCCGTCATTGGTATATACTGACGCTCTGGGGAGATAAGCACTGCCCCTATTCCATGTCCCATCACATTCGAGGCTCCGTCGAATAACACTGTCCATGCTTTTTCGTTTCGGTCTTCTTTGTTCTCTTCGAATAAAGCCATGATATCCTCATCGGGAAATTCAGGTTGCATTGGTTGATAATCACAAAGGGGTTGATGAGCCAGGTATTCTGCTAGTGCGCTACCCTTGACAGATTTTTGAGTGACATATACGATGTCGTACTCTGACAATAGCATCTGCCATCGAGCTATCCTTCCAGTAAGAGCAGGCTTTTCAAAAATATACTTGATAGGATCCATCTTGGATATCAACCATGTGGAATGACTCAACATGTATTGCCTTAAACGATGAGCGGCCCATGCCAATGCGCAGCAAGTCCGCTCTAACGATGAATATCGTTGTTCGCAGTCTGTGAACTTCTTGCTCAAGTAATATATAGCGTGCTCTCTTTTGCCATCCTCATCATGCTGACCCAATACACAACCCATTGACTTGTCCAATACAGTCAAATACAAAATGAGTGGCCTTCCTGGTTCTGGTGGACGTAATACAGGAGGGTCTTGTAAGTATTGTTTGACTCTCTCAAAAGCGGCCTGACAATCCTCATTCCACACCACAGCCTGATTCTTTCGTAACAACTTGAACAGTGGTTCACAAGTAGCAGTTAATTGGGAGATGAATCTAGCAATGTAATTCAATCTACCCAAAAACCCTCGAACTTCTTTTTCCGTTTTAGGCGCAGGCATTTCCATTATCGCTCGCACTTTGTCTGGATCCACCTCTATCCCCCTCTGGCTGACAATAAAGCCCAACAATTTCCCGGATTTCACTCCAAATGTACATTTGGCGGGATTCAGCCTAAGCTTATACTTCCTCAATCTCTCGAATAACTTTCTCAAGTTGAGGACGTGTTCTTCTTCTGATTCGGACTTCGCGATCATGTCGTCCACATAAACTTCAATCTCCTTGTGCATCATATCATGGAAAAGTGCCACCATCGCCCTTTGATATGTTGCCCCAGCATTCTTGAGTCCAAAAGACATCACTTTATAACAAAATGTGCCCCACAATGTAATAAAAGTCGTCTTTTCCATATCTTCTGGCGCCATCTTGATCTGGTTATACCCCGAAAAACCATCCATGAACGAAAACAGTGAATACTTGGCTGTATTATCAACTAGGGTGTCGATGTGTGGTAATGGGAAATTGTCCTTTGGGCTTGCGCGATTCAAATCTCGATAATCGACACACATCCGAACTTTACCATCCTTCTTAGGCACCGGTACAATGTTTGCTACCCATTCTGGGTATCTCGCCACAGCTAGAAACCCTGCATCGAATTGCTTCTGTACCTCCTCCTTGATCTTCAAGGACATTTCCGGTTTCATTCTTCTTAGCTTTTGCTTTACCGGTGGGCATTCCGGCTTGAGTGGGAGCTTGTGTTGTACAATATCTGTATCGAGGCCTGGCATGTCATTGTAAGACCAAGCAAACACATCCCTGAACTCCCTCAATAAGACACGCAATTTTTCTTTCACTTCTGCTTTCATGGCTGTACCGATCTTCACCTCCTTTACCTCATCCTCATTCCCTAAATTGAGTACTTCAACATCTTCCTGGTGAGGTTTCATCTCCTTACACTCTTGTTCCACTAGTCTCAACAGTTCAGGAGGGGGTTCCGGGTCATCATCACAATCATCTTCCGTATTATTGACAGGGCGCCCAAAATCAGGAATATCGACATAATTACTTTCAAAACATTCATTGTCATATCTGCATTATTTGAGTTTATGAAAAGGAAATAAATAAACGGAAAAACGACGAGGAATGCAAAATGATGATAAAACACAAACAAACACACTTTGATTATCGCGCTGAGCATAACAAACTAAAAGCGTCAACCCGTAAGTCATGAATCCTAAAGCCCCGGGTAAAGCTATAGGATTAATTAAAGTTATTACATCTTATTCAAATTAAGCATCACGGGCAAATCCAGCATCTTCCAGTTGTCGAGTCGTGCATCCGGGGAGCAGGCCCACACGAAACTGGAACCTTCCGATCCATCTTCATCTCCCACAGCTGCTATGTGGCCGACGTTAACCCAACCAGCGCTGCGAAAGCTCTCCTTGAGGTCACAGATACGAATTCTTCCCACTTTGGGCTCCCGTCTTTCCACCCGAGCCAGACTGCGTTCTCTCCTTTCTTCCATCAGCCTTCTCTTGTCCTCCTTGGTGGGCTTGTATCCCAGGCCATACCTATTCTTGTTCTCGACGACCTCCAGAGGGAATGCTCGCCCCTGTCCATACTTGCCTAAACCTTTACCAGGCGTATAACCTTCTTTTAGCATGACTTTGGCCATCATGATAGAAGCACGCGACAGATGCGGGTTGACCGCGAATGGCTCCACATAGGTGTTTCCCACGATCTCCAGAGATTGGAAAGCTGTCTCGAGAGCTTCCTCGGCTACTTCAATATAACGGGAGGATGATGGTCCGCTCACCAGGAAATCCTCCTCTCCTGCCACTATCACCAGCTTGTCTCCCATAACATACTTTAACTTTTGATGTAGTGTAGAAGGCACAACCCCTGCAGAATGGATCCATGGGCGACCCAACAGACAACTATAGGCCGGGAGGATGTCCATGACTTGGAATGTCACTTGAAAGACACACGGACCGACTTGGACTGGTAGTTCTACCTCTCCCATCACTTCCCTCTTACTACCATCAAAGGCTCTCACAATCATAGAACTTGGCTTCATATGCGTTCCGTCACTGGGTAGCTTCTCCAAGGTTGCTTTTGGCATGACGTTCAGGGAGGATCCATTATCCACTAAGACACGTGCTATCACATGATCCAGGCATTTCACAGAGACATGAAGGGCTTTGTTATGACCTCTCCCCTCAACAGGTATCTCTTCATCAGTGAAGGTGAGGTAATTATTAGCAACGATGTTGCCAACAATGCCCTCGAACTTGTTCAAAGAAATATCTTGCTCCACATGAGCCTCACTGAGTATCTTCATCAACAACTTTCGGTGGGAGGCAGAGTGCATGAGTAATTCTAGCAAGGAGATCCGGGCAGGCATGCGGTTCAACTGTTCCACCACTTTGTACTCACTCTGTTGTATGAACATTAGGAATTCACCAACTTCTTCTTCAGATATTTCCCTCTTCTCCTCTTTGTCGGGGGTCTCCTCGGCCTCCACGTTCTTCCCCCTCAAGAACTCCTTTGCTTTTGCAGCCATTGTTGCTTCCCTATCATTGATTCTTTCTCTCGCCAATTCTGGTGGTGTAAAGATTCGACCACTTCTGGTCATTCCACCAATGCCTGATATGTTTTCCACAGTCGGATTTGCATATTCTCCCTCATCTAATGCAGTTGCCCCATATCTCCATGGGACGGCCTTCTCGTTCTTATAAGGGAAAGGAGTTGGCACTCGGATGACCACAGACGGATTTCCTTCAGTTACCAGTGCAGGGGTGGTCCTAGTAAAATGGATCACCAAAGGTTCGGGTAGAGTCACATCAGATTCTCCACCAATTTGTGCAAATACTTCTTCCTCTCTGACCTTGCGGCACACTTGCATCAGATTTCTATCAAGTAAGTCTTGTAGCAAAATCTCGAATTCCATACATTCCTCAATAGAGTGCCCGGCCTCCGGATGGAGTGCGCACGCTATACCCAGATCATAATCGCCCTTCACTAGGCCCTTCTTCAACAAAGCTTCAAAGATAAACCTCCTAGAACTCTGGATTTCGCCCACATCTCTTATCAGATCATGGTCTCCAACCTCGATGGCGTTCGTCGAGGAACTCCCGTGCCCGGACAATGGGTTAGTATCGACGCTGGGCTGGTCCTCTTGAAACTTTAACCAACCCGAATCTATCAGAGCCTGAACTTTGTATTTGAGAGCCATACATCCTTCGGTCGAGTCGCCAACACCTCCTGCATGATAACTACACCTGACATTTGCGTCATAACCCCTAGGGTACGGCGGCTGTACAGGCTTCATCGGGCAAATGGCGACCAGACCCTTTTTGACTAGGTTAGGTAACAATTCAGTGTAGGTCATAGGGATTGGGGTGAACCTAACAAATTGATTTCCCCTTGGGTTGTTGTTGTGACCCACATTCAGATTTGGGCCCATGTTTGCGGCCGGTCTTGAAGCTTCGGTTGGGATACGCTGCGGTGGATAATACGCTTGTTGTTGTTGAGGCCTAGCTTGGTGAGCAAACGTGGTGTTAGCAGCATAAGGAGGTGGGTTTAAGTATGGTCGATAATTAGGATCGGGAGCTCGTCCTCTCCACACAGGCATTACCGACGCAGCATGTACCTCCCCCTCTTTTTTCTTCCCCTGATTGAAGCTGGGCTTTTTGTAGTTTGTAGCTGCAGGTGGGCCATATGCTATCTTCCCGTTTTTCAATCCAATTTCTATCCTCTCACCAATGATGATGGTGTCAGCAAAATTGACAGATACATTCCCAACCATATGCTCATAAAATGGCGGCTGGAGTGTATTTACGAACATCGACACCATCTCCTTATCAAACAACGGCGGCTCAACTTGCGCCGCCAACTCTCTCCATCGTTGGGCGTACTCTTTGAAAGTTTCATTGTCCTTTTTTGTCATATTCTGCAGCTGCAGACGGTCCGGAGCAACATGAGTATTGTATACATATTGTTTTACGAAGGCGTCTGCTAGATCCGCCCAACAACGAATTCGAGATGGCTCTAGGTGGGTGTACCAGTTCGATGCCACCCCAGCCAAACTTTCCTGGAAAACGTGGATGAGTAGCTGCTCATCATGAGCATACGCAACCATCTTTCTGCAGTACATGGTCACATGGCTTTTAGGGCAAGTGTTACCCCTATATTTTTCAAACTCCGGCGCCTTGAACTTAGGCGGGATTTTCAAGCCCGGAACCAAACTCAATCTGGCCGCATCTCCAAACCCGTAGCTCTCAACTCCCTCAACAGCTCTCAACCTCGCCTCCAGACTTTCCAGCCTGCCCGTAGCTCCAACGAGGCTACCGAGTCCCCCAACCACCGTGGCGTGCGGTGCAGCTTCGGCTGAAAAAACCTCCCTAGCAACCACAGGCGGTACTGGGGTCACCCGAATTCCATCAGTTGTGTTGTCTCATTCATTCCCGTGCCCACCATGGGAGCCGACACTAAGACAGGTCCCTGAGTGCCGATTGGTGGTATATTGACAGTCGCGGGGAACGAGAATGAAGCGTGCTCAGCTTCTGAGTACTCTCCTACAGGAGGAGCGTAACCCGGAGGTAAACCATACAGTGGGAAAGGAACATATTGGCTCGCAGCGTTGAACATTGGGGGATAAGGGTGAGCATTCCCCCCAACATGCGCAGATGAAGACTCTCCAGTAGTCTTCATGGATTCAAGCGTCGCCAAGATCTGGCCGATCTGGTCCTTCAACTGGCCAACATCCGTTTTGAGGGACTCCTGTGACTCCTCCCAGCTTGCCATGGCTTTTGAATTTGCCTGGGTCCGGTAGGGATGTCGTGGAAATTTGGTCGTCATTTTTTCTCACGCGTACTGTTTTATTATTTTAATTAATTAGATGGAAATGAAACAAAAGAAAGGATGATGCATGCTAGTAATAGGGGGAAATCACAAGATTGTAATGACATCACTGATGGAAATTAACACAAGCAGATGCTAAACAACATCCCGCACCTTTCATTTAAAGGGAAACAAGTTCATTACATTTCTTAAAGGAAACAAATCATAAAGATCTCTAAATACATCAATTCCTAGCCCGAGTGATGAGGGATTTCATCTCGTCTATCAACCGTTTACAGTTATTAATAAAAAACTCTATTTCTACTGGTGGGCTATAAAAGTGGGTACTCGCTTCAGCTTCCGACACCATTCTGGGGATGTCTTCAATTGCCCCATTTGCCAAAGCAGCCAACTGAGAGAAGCTTTCCTTCCAATGCTTTACGGTTGTTTCTTGCTCTGCGATGTGCTCTTTCATTCGCTTTATCAAGGCCTAATGCCTTTCTTCAAATTCCATCGACCTCCATCGCTCCTCCTACTCCTCAATGTAATCCTCCATCTGCTTTAACATGGCTCGATATTCCCCTTCAGCCTCTGCCAGCTTCCAACGCTCCTGATTCAAATCCGCTTCAAATGATGTAGCCATTTCCTTCATTTGATGCCCCGATTCTTGTACTTGGACTTGCGCTTCCCTTAGTCTTTTTAGGGCTTCCCTTTTATCCCTCTTGGCTTCTTCATAGAGTTGTTTCCACTGTTTGCCCTCTTCTAAAGCCACATTCTTCTCATTCACCCTCATGGATAACTCCTTACTTGCGGCCGCAAGATCCTGTTTTACTCGGAATGTATAATCTCTCTCTGCCTTCTGGCTTTTGACAATGTTTTCATAAGCCCGTGAATTTTCTTCGTTATCATTCCTCATATCCACAAAATCATTGCGAGCCTTCTGTAATTCATTTTCCAACCTAGCATTCCTCACCCTCAATTTCTCCACCTCAGCCTTCAGCTGTTTCACCTCTTCACTTTCTGGGGCTTGGGATGTTCCTTCACTCGCCGATTGATCATTGATGGGCTTGAAAGGCAACTTGACTTCTCTTACCCTCTCCAGAATCCAGGTATGATAACTAACCCTGATATCCATCACTCCACTCCTCAGGTCCTTCTCTGCTCGCACCACATTTTCCCAAGCACTTCTGACTTTCCTCAACATTTCAGTACAATGTCCGTCCTCATAGTAGATGAAGAAGGCTGTGAGATAATCTGGTGAAGGCGCCCCCTTCATAGGATATCCGAACTGTCTTTGGACCAAAACAGGGTTGTAGTTAATACAATACCTAGCGCCTATGAGAGGTATGTTTGGGAAGTTGCCACAATGTTGGATAGATGGTTTAGTCTCAAGCCAAGGAAGGCGCCATTTTACGTTTCCTTCTCTCAAACCGACGAAGAAAAGAGCCCACCCATTACCTCCTTGATGCGACAGATTCTCAGGTGAACTTCTAACATCGATTACCCCCTTAAATACTTGCGCCGTCATCCATGCATATAACGCCGGCAAACAACAAAGAATCCTCTTCCCTTTTCTCTCATGGCAAAAACTCATAGTCCCATACACATCTGCGAGGACTGCTGTTACAGGGTTTTCTGATCTCGTCTTTTTTGCCATGAAGACATCAATAGCAGTGTAATCTACAAAGTCTTCTAGTTTGGGAAACAGGACAATGCCAAACACAGTGAGGGCTAGTACATCCATGAAGGTCTCCCATTCTTCCCTATCGCCCAGGTCGTGCAAATATTGTTCAAGGTAACCTTGTGTCAGCCCCCGCATTTGATGTCTCGTTATCAACCGGTCCCCCAATTCATTGGGCTGTAATTTCATTATAGCAGCAAGGGTAGAAACAGAGGCATGATGCTCCAAGTGCTGATATGGCCTGGTACCCTCTAATGGCAAGCCCAGAATATGCTCAAATTCTTCTACAGTTGGCGCCAGCTGGAAGTCCTGGAAGGCAAAACATCTCAGTGGAGGATCATAATACTGAGCTAGAGCTGTAATAGCGGGCAACTGTACTTTCACCTCCATTAAACTCAACAAATTCCCACATTTTCTCCCAAAGGCTTCTCTCTGTATGGTCTTGAGTCTTCGGCCTAAATTTATTAACCCGGTCAAATTTCCAACATGTGTCCTTAGGCTAGACTTCTTTCTTAAAATGGCGGAGTTGGTATGCAGTGTAGCATCAGATCTGGTGTCAACATCCATCTCGTGTGAAGTCAAGTGTATACCTGTGATTTCCCCTAAAACCAACATGTTACTAAATGATGCATGAATATGATGCATGATAATAAAACAACACGATGAATCAAATGCATGCATGGCATGAAAATGCAATAACATAATTTTCGAAAGAGAACGAACAGCGTGAGGATTACAAGAATACACATTTCTCCCTTTGTGCCCTAATAAAGGTTCAATGGCTTGGATCTGAGGTCAAGTATATGCAATTTCACAAGGATGGTCTCCTGAACCTAGAGGTCAATGGTCACTAGAGCTATGGCCCCCTTCATAGCATCTCTACAACAGTCGAGTAATCAACTAGACGAGGAGACACAAGTGAAGAGAACAGACTCTAGCTGGAGTTCTCACGACAGCCAGACAGGAAGTACATCCTAGAATGACACCGCTACACAACTCCTCTAATTCTAAGTTACGCTCAGATCCGGGTATAGGGCCCCACTCATGATATGCACAAAGTGTGTGTGTGAAGGGAGAATGCAATGCATACCCAAACCCTCACCTGCAAAACAACCAGAAAAATTCCCAGGCAGATATAAACATGTTTTCTACCCTAGGGTTCCATATTCAACAATTCACATGCAGTTATTCCAACTATCAAGCACAGATAAAGAAAAAACAGGGGAAGAAAAACACAAAGAAAAATCATGTCAAATTCGCGCATCTAATTAAATGGCCTGACTCTCGGACATCCCCAGTGGAGTCGCCATCTGTCGCAACCGGAATCGCGACGGGACGACGATCCAAAAAGAAATCAGGTTTTGGAAAAGAGATTTGAAGTCGCCACCATAGTTTATTATGGGAAACTACGGAAAAACCATAAAACCATAAAACTATGGGAAGGTGTTAGCACCCCACAACGCCTGCCCTAAGGCAGTACCTTTAACTAAATGCACGAATATGATGTGATTTTCAAAATATTTAACTATCCCCTAAAATAAAATTCTAAAATAAACAAAACATATTTTTTAGTTTTTTGGGCCCGACAAGGATTGACCTTGCTCCTACGTATTCTCATTCAAAATGAGAAATCAGGGTTACGTAGTTCTGGTTAGCCATTTGTTTGTTGTTTGAAATTGTAGATATTTTTAGTTTTTTTGTAGATTTCTTATTTTCTGTATTTTTATAAAATAAGGAGAAAAGGTTTTTAGCACAAGGACGATGCGTGCGATCACACATATGCCTAAACCTTTAAAATATATTTTTGTAATTTTATTTAAGAAAGGGAAAAGGTTTTTAGCACAAGGACGATGCGTGCGATTGCACATGTGCCTAAACCTTCAAAATATATTTTTTGTAATTTTATTTAAGAAAGGAAAAAGGTTTTTAGCACAAGGACGATGCGTGCGATCACACGTGTGCCTAAACCTTTAAAATATATTTTTTTGTAATTTTAGTTAAGAAAGGAAAAAGGTTTTTAGCACAAGGACGATGCGTGCGATCACACATCTGCCTAAACCTTTAAAATATATTTTTTGTAATTTTAGTTAAGAAAGGGAAAAGGTTTTTAGCACAAGGACGATGCGTGCGATCACACATGTGCCTAAACCTTTAAAACATATTTTTGTAAATTTTACTTTTTTTATGTGTATATAAGTAAAATTATTATATATATATTTTGAAATAAGTGGATATTTAAAAGAAATAAATAAAATAAAGTAATAAAATAAAATAAAATGAAATAAGATAAATAAAAAGGCAAATAAATAACTAAATAATAAAAAAACAACAAAATGGGGGTGCCAAAATAAAAATAAAATAAAAAAAGGGGTGTCGAACGGTCAGTCGAAAAGCTTGGTTAACGAGCGGTCCGTGGAAGAGAGCGGAGGCCATCGTGCGGACGTTAGGGAAAAGGCTAAGGCTGCCGAACGGTCGGTTGAAAAGTTTGGATAACGAGCGCTCGTTAGGGAGAAGGCTGAGCGAACGGTCGAAAAGGCTTAAGGTTATCGAGCGCTCGTTCGTTTGGATAACGAGCGCTCGTTGGTGAGAAGGTTGAAAGGTCAGTCGAGAAAGCCTTAAGGTTAACAAACGCTCGTTCGTTTGGATAACGAGCGTTCGTTGGTGAGAAGGTTGAACGGTCAGTCGAGAAAGGCTTAAGGTTAACGAGCGCTCGTTCGTTTGGATAACGAGCGCTCGTTCGTGAGAAGGTTGAACGGTCAGTCGAGAAAGGCTTAAGGTTAACGAGCGCTCGTTCGTTTGGATAACGAGCGCTCGTTGGTGAGAAGGTTGAACGGTCAGTCGAGAAAGGCTTAAGGTTAACGAGCGCTCGTTCGTTTGGATAACGAGCGCTCGTTGGTGAGAAGGTTGAACGGTCAGTCGAGAAGGGCTTAAGGTTAACGAGCGCTCGTTCGTTTGGATAACGAGCGCTCGTTGGTGAGAAGGTTGAACGATCAGTCGAGAAGGGCTTAAGGTTAACGAGCGCTCGTTCGTTTGGATAACGAGCGCTCGTTAGTGAGAAGGTTGAACGCTCAGTCGAGAAAGGCTTAAGGTTAACGAGCGCTCGTTCGTTTGGATAACGAGCGCTCGTTGGTGAGAAGGTTGAACGGTCAGTCGAGAAGGGCTTAAGGTTAGCGAGCGCTCGTTCGTTTGGATAACGAGCGCTCGTTGGTGAGAAGGTTGAACGGTCAGTCGGGAAAGGCTTAAGGTTGACGAGCGCTCGTTCGTGTGGATAACGAGCGTTCGTTCGTTTACTTCTGGGCTTGGCCCACCGGGGTAGCTCTTAACCTAGAATTCCCTTAGGGGTTCTGCCTTCCCATTCTCATTCACTCCTTCACGTCGTTCCTCTCAAATGAGACCAATGTCTCCTTCTCTCTGACCAAAAGGAGTTGCTCCTCCACGCACTGCATCGTCGACGTCGCTGCCTCCACCGAAGTTGGCCGCCGCAAGCCACGAGCCAGGGCGTCGCCGTCAAGGTCGTTGCCGGCGACCACCCCGATCTCTCCCTCTCTTTCTACCGTCATTTCTTTGATTGTGTAATGGGTGCCATGTGTGTGAATGTTGTTTTCTGGTTGTCACGGGTGTGTGTGTGTGTGTATGGTGATGGGAAAACATGATTGAGACTAGGCACCGAGTGGGTTTTGGGTTTGGTTTGTTGGGATTGGCCGTGAGCGTGGGAGTTAGGAAGGAGAGAGGGAGCGTGGTGAAACAGAGAATGAATGGAAGTGGAGATCGGTGTTGAATGGTTGATGGCGACGGTGGATGGTACAGTGGCAAATTCTGGCTTTGATTCAGTGAAGGTAAAGTACGAGCTTGTGTTTGGGTGCTGGAAATTGGTCATTGTTCTTGGTTGGTTGTGGCTTTGTGCAATGCAGGTTGAGGATGATGGTGTTGGAGGTGGTCATGTTGACCGAATGGGATGGATTTCAAGAGCAGAGAAACTGAAATCAGTGGTGGCTGGGGAGGATGATAGATGTAGTGCGTGAGTTGGGATGGATTTGGTTTCTTCCGTTCATTGTTTTGTTGTTGTTTTTAATGCAGGGGGACTGTGAATAGGTGTATCAAGAAGGATGAAAATGGCGATGGTGATGATTTTGGTGGCAAAGATGGAATAGGAATCAAGGAATGAATCAAGCATGTTTCAGGTTAAAGTGGAAGTGTGCTTATGCGTTGGACCAGAGAAAGGAAAACATTCACACCATAATATCATACTCAAACAGAGCAAAATCAAGCATAAAATGACATACAATGCCGCCAGCTTATATGGACAGGGTGTGAGCGAGGTGTGCTTATTCCAGTATATATGACAGTATGAACCAGTGAAGGAGTTCCTTACCTCTTGGAGCTCCTGTGTTATTGCTTGGTGCGTGAAGCCGGTGATCCCTTCTCCTTCTTCCTAGCCAACCTCTGTCTTTCTTTGCGGGGTCCCAAAATCTGGATGCTCCCACTAGGAATTAATGATCCTTTTTCTGAAGGCTCTCTCCAGTTTCTCTTTTTTGTCCCCCTGCTCTCCAAATCCCCTTTTTTCTCCTTTTTTCTGTTTTTTCGGTCTGCTCCCACCTTGTGCTCAAACCTCTTTGCTGATTCCGTATGCCCAAACCAAATTGTACCAAATCCGTACGACGCCCCAACGCTCTGCCACCACCTTGCTCTCTGCAGAAAATCGTTTTTTTCCCTTTTCTGCTCCCCACGTTCCAACCTCCACAGCCAACCTCTCTTTCTTTTTCAAATCTTTTTCTTATATTTTTCCTTTCTTTTTTTTTAGCCGTATTAAACAAAATATTTACAATAGGTAAAACTTAACACTAAAATGAAAATAGAATAAAAAATAAAAGCAATAACTAAATAGTAAAATTTTAAAATAAAAATAACGTAAGAAGAAAAATATATATACATATATATGGAGAAAAATAAGATAACATATAAAAATAGATAAAACAAAAATGATGATAATAATAAATAAAACAAAAAAACAAATAATAATAAACAATAATAAAAAACAAATAAACAAGTAACAATAAATAAATACAAGACAAAAACGAGAATAAAAATAAAGATACAAAGAAATAAATAATAGATTACAGTAAAGCCAAAAACGATCCGGACGAAATTTGGTATTGACAGATACTAACCCTAGGTCGAATAAAACCTTATATAGACTCCTAAAGATTACAGAAAAGTAGCCCAAGGCCCATTAAAATGGCGCTCAGCGGTAAGTGTGGTTCTTCTATTTGACGCTCAGCTGCAGTTTTGCCCCTCAACGGTGACTGCGGGACTTCAGAGTGCCGCTCAGCGGTAAAAGTGGTGCTGAGTGGTACTTGCGGCTCTTCTTTTATGCACTTTTTCTTCCTTTTCTGACTCCAACTTATGGCTACTTCACTTCTTCCATTCAATTCATCTTAAAACCTGCAAAAACAAAGAAAACCAAGCATAAAACCCATCCAACTCTCTTATTTCCAAAACATAAGCAAAAGCATGATTACAAGCTAGTTTCTAAGTCATAAAGGGTGTTTTTAATATCAAAATTAAGTATAAAAATAACAGTTTTTCAACCGTTATCAATCTTCCCCAACAACAAATGAATTTAGTTCTCCATTATCATGGAGAAACTAGATGAATAATGGTATGAAAGAGATAGAAACACCCTAGAAACTGAAGAGGAGAGCTCCCACATCCCCAAATCTGCCTCCAAGGGGCGAAAAGTGTGTTTATGTGCTCAAGTCATCAAGAGATACCACCCCTAGGTCGTGCAAGTCCTTAAATAGATCAAAATTGGATCATGGGCCAACGTCGCTAGTGCTCAATGCCCTAAGTAAGGGCAAGCAAGCGAAACTACGAGAACAATTGCGCTCAGCGCCCCTGGAAGGACGCCCAAGCGGTGTGCGATACATGAAACTGGCGCTCAAGGCGCCTGGCTGGCGCTCAGGGCCACTGAGGGGGCCCTCAGCTTCAACTTAACTTTTCTACACTGCGTCTTTTTCTCTTTTTCTGCATTAATTCCAACTCCTTGGTACTTTAACTCCTCTTTCAAATCATTCCAATAACCTACAAAATCAAGGGAATTTAGTGATAAAATCATTAAGTATACCCTCTAATCCCTTATTCACAAAACTAAACTAAAAACATGAGTTCAAGCAAGCTTCTAAATCAAAAAGGGTTGATTTAGTATCAAAATTGCATAACAGATAACGATAAATTCAACCGTTATCAGCAACCCAGAAAGATCACCCATTTTCTATCACCCTTCCTAACTCCAAATCAACTATGGCTAATCATGAAAAAGGTTTTCATACAAAACGCATTTTAACCGATTAAGAAATTAACGTAATCGGTTAAATTTCATGCTTAAGCAAATTTTGAAAACTTTTTCATTCAAAACACCTTAATGCACTCAGTAAACATGTGCAGGCATAACCTCGAGTTTTATCGATTATCCTCATAATTTAATCGGTTAAAACTTGGTGTTTTGCCTTTGTTAAGCATATACTAATATATGATGAATTTAACAGATTATGCAAATAGTGTAATCGATTAGTTCATGCAGATATGCAATGTGCAGAGTGTTTCAATCAAAGATTCATTTGTAAACAAGGAATACACATCACAGATAGTTCAAGCACATACACAGAAATAATCAAGCAATAGTTTTGTCATTTTGTTGTCCAAGAAACTATAAAACATTTCTTTTGTCATCATAAAAACACTTATGTGAGATATGGGTTTAGCTACACAACTCCCACTATCAACAGTTTGATTATGTGGAATTTTTATTTAAATTAAGGGATTATGACATGGCAAAATTTAATTGGTTTATGTTAAAATTATAGATTAGGGATTTTTTTTTCTTCAAATTAAGGCTTTTTAAACTAAATAGGGTCAGAGAAAGATTAAATTGAAAACGTTAATTAAGGATTTGGAATTCGAAGACAATTAACCACCGCGCGTTGGGCCTTGCTGCTGGCCGCCAATTGAGGTCGGGGGTTCGTTGGCGCCAATCACTCCTCGACTCTTCGTGTTCTTCACGCGTAAGGTTTCCCTTACTCGCGTTTTCATATCTCCTCCCTCACCTCCATCAAGGTTCTTCACCCCAAGACTATATCTCATGACTGCAAGTAACGAAGTCATCACTGTGACTCGGTACCACCCACGTCAGTCGCCTTCGTTTTTTGTTCCATCAGATCGCGTGAGTTATTTCCTCTTCTTCACCGCAAGACCTTCCATGGCGAACACCGTTGGAAGCTTCACGGCATGCCATCACCGATGCGATCAGGGACGTCGTCGACATCACCCACCACCAAAGATGCCTCTAATCAGAGTCTTTTTCAAAACTGGTTTGGGATTTTGGGGTATTGTTTTGATTAGTGATTGTTTGCTGTAATTCAAGGTGAAGAGATGGTTTAAAAATGAGAAGAAGAAAATGGAATTTTGGGAGGTGATATTATTGTACAGAATATGGGAGACTATATTGTGATTCTGCATTTATTGATGAGAAGCCAAGGATTTGTGAAACCGATATATCTCTTGAGATGTATTACTGTTATTGAATCGTTCAGCTGGATTTATTTTGTACATTATTTTTTTTAAGTAAAAATTGAAGATATATATGATTTGAGATTCTCTCAACTGGTTTATGCAGTACTTATCTGATGTGGTTATATTCTTTTTGGTATTATTTTTCCTGTAGTGATTCATGTATTAAAATCATGTTTAAATTACCAAGTTGGTCTTTGAAAATTTTCAAATAAATTAAAACTTTTAATCGGATTCCTAATTCAGAAAAGTAAGTTCACTAGATTAGTTTTTGGCTTTTTCGAACCACAAAAATGATGTGAAGATTTTAAAGATCACAAGGATTCAATTAAAAATAATTATATATATTTATATATATATATATATATATATATATATATATATATATATATATATAAACACAAATGGAAATAATCTTACATGGCCCTCACCCATGTAACAATCGTAGTTGGAATGAGAACTATCACACCAAGAGTCAGAATATAATGTTGGAATCCCAATAGCACTACTTGTTCTTCTCAAATCCATATACAAAGTTTAAAGCTCAAGAAGATAAAATTGATGAATATTTTATATTTGGATGCGAGATAGGGTGCGAGACTTAGCGTCGAGGGTCTCGAACTGGATGTGGCCGGCGCCGCGAGACTTCCAGTTGGTGTTGTCGGAGAAGATCTTGAGGGCGAAGATAGTGGAAGTACCCCCCTTGGATTCGAGGAAGTGCAGAAAGTCCATGGCGGTGGCAGAGCGAGGAATGTTGAAGACGCTAACTGTGTGCGAAAGAGGAGTTGTTGTCGTTCCCATGGTGATGATGAAGATGCCCCTTACTTGCAGAGTGAGTGACAATGTCACACACAACACAAGGTCTTTCCACGTCATAATCTAAATCATATTTCCACGTAATAAAATATCCACCTCAACATATTTACTGTGCACCACGTCATCACATTTTAATGACGTTTTTAACCACTTAACGAAAGAGACTTAATTGTTACGATTTTACAAAATTTAGGACTCAATTAAGACTGTTTTCAATAAGATGACCCACTTAATATTCCTCATTAAATATGAGTAACAACCGGGGTTTAAACCTAGTTCTATTATTATACTTCAATTACTATTTTTTTCACTATTACTTCAAGACTTCATAACTTATTAAATTTATACTTTATATATAGACCAACTCTTTAAAACTTGAGATCACCGAGGAAGAATTCTGGAAGACATTAGATGAAGGCCTTGGACTAGTGTCCTTGGTGTGTGTACCGCGATCAATAAATATGCCTAATTAAAAGTATCGAACTTTGTGCTTCTGAATTATAAACCCTAAGGCATGTATATGTATTTGTAAACGTGGTTGATTTCTAAGTAATGGCTAAGACGTTAAAAATATTAGTTAGTTCCACTAAAAATGAAATATTTAAATGGTATAGCCGTACTAATGTAACTCTAGCTAGCGTAATTTTTAACAAAAGGGTAGTAGTAATTGCTTCACCATTTTCTTAGGATAATGAATAGAAAAATGAATTGAAAACTCGCTAACACACAAAAATATGCTTTTAAACGCGCTGCAAGTTCACATGAATTTTTATACATGTAAGCTTAATCCCCATGACGAAGCAGTGATTAAGAGTTTATAATCTCTAAACACGTGAGAGGGGAAGAAGTAGAGAAAAACAAAACAAATAAAAGTAAACAAAAAAGCCAGAACGACTACCTTGGGATTGGAGCCCTAAAACGAACATAATATATAACTAATAGTAGCATAAAGGCATGGGTTCAGTCGCAGCAATCCTGACAAAACAGCTACATAAACAATGTGGCACCAATTAACTAATGCGTGTGAATAAGCCAAAAAAACCCATCAAAAGTGTTTGGAAATAGGCAAATGGGTTTGAAATGGATTTGGGTCATCAATTTTAGGGAATGAAATGTGATAGGTGGAGAAAGAGGGCATGAAGTGAATGAGAGAGAGGATGGGGACAAGGTGCTTAAAGAAATGTGGAAGAGACGATATGGGTAATGGAAAGGGGCGTGTAAAATAAAAATGAAATGTTTCCTATGCGTATGACATGTGTGTCGAGTAAGGTAGGGTGGATGAGGGCACAGGTGTTATAGGGGCACTACCCACTAATGTTTTCTTATTCAATCATCAATGCACATTGCTCAACAGCACTAGAGCACCATCTTAAGTAGCTTCTGCTATTACCCATAACTTGTTCACCATAAACAAATGTTTTAAAATAAAAGTAATTGTCAGGGTTGCCCATTCACAAGGATTAATCAATTGCTCCATTCATGGTTTTTGGTTTTCCCTTTTGTGGTGGATTTTTGGTTAAGTATGCAGAGTTTGGTTGGTTGGAAAGTAGTAGATGATTTGGTTAGTGACGCAGTCCCCTTGTAGATAGGAACCTTTTTTATGTGATTTGTTCAACACTTTTGGATAAAGAACCAATGGAAAAGAGATGAAGTGGGAGGGGTGAGAGGGGAACCAAAATGGCAGTGTTGCACTTGCGCACATAATTGGCACTATTATGGTTACTGAGTGGCTGTGACTCCTTATTTTCTTGGATAAGCCCATTCTACTCTTTCCCATTAATATCAACACTCACCGCCCCAATCATCAAACTTTTCTTTTGTTTTCAGATGGTGGAATTATTGCTACTATTCCATTTTTCCCTTTCCTTTTCAAAGATTCATCTTTATATTTATTATATATATATATATATATATATATATGGTCTTTTCTTACATCCTATTTTCTTAGCCAGAATTCAATATCAAATGTCTACGGATATTTCTTTTACTTAAATCAATACATACAATACTTTTAACAAATACAAATTCCAATATATGATATATAATCTATTTTAATAAAAATAATATCATTTTCATTGTTTTGAACATAATTATTCTCTTGTAAAATGAATGACTTGCTTTTCTATTAAGTTTTATATGATTATATTAATGAAAAAAAAATCAAAACCCTTGCAAAGTTGAAATCATATTTATTGTGTATGTTCTTTTTAATAAGTTCGAATAATGTTTGTTTAAAGTTTATGTTTTTGACCCTCTAATATAACAATGTTTGTTCTCAGCTGGGTAATTCAATATCTTCTTCACTAGATTATATGTTCACTTGAAAAAAAAAATGTTACCTCTTCATTGATCAAATTTACCATTTCCCCTAACATATTTTCGAACTTACATTTTTTTTTGTTGCGGTTTTCAGAAAATATTATCAATTTTTGCAAAAATATCCTTCATAACCACTACATCCATGCTTTTGGTCCTTTGAAGAATATTAAGGTTTGATAATCTCAAATTTAGTATAAAAAGTTAGACAGCCTTACAAATTAGTCTACAAATTTAGCAAGTTTTGTATACTTTGATTTTTTTTTGTCCAAGTTTGTTATGATATATATTGTTTCATTTCGATACTATTTTACTTCATTTGTGTTTTGGTGCAAAATAGTATTGGTATCAATATTGTTAGAAAAATGATACTTTAATCCACAAATTTTTTACATTCACTTAATATTATTATTTCTTACGTTTTTTAAATACTATTTTATCATTATACTACGTGTTAAATGAATGAAGATTTGTGTCATCCTACCATTTACTCATATTGTTAATGTGTGAGGTGTTAGCTGCATAGAGGTTTATTATCATAATTCGTGCAATATATATTTTTCATGTTATTTTGGTTTGAAACATTATTTTAACATTTATATACTAATTCAAAATGTTTACCATGAGATATCAAAATGACTTAATCCAGCTCATACAAATTGATTTATTATGACTTAAGTTAAAAATAAATTAACTTAATCTAGCTTATTTTCTTTTAGTAAAAAATTGTGTAATTTGGTTTGATCTATAACAAGTTTGTGGATTAGATAGATAGATTCATTTTAAGTATGTTTTGTTC
Organism: Vigna reflexopilosa; assembly: GCA_027742785.1. Lineage (NCBI taxonomy): Eukaryota > Viridiplantae > Streptophyta > Magnoliopsida > Fabales > Fabaceae > Vigna > Vigna reflexopilosa. The sequence continues at coordinate 15,553,787 of CM050915.1, forward strand.
TCTCAAATTATTTTATATATTTATTATAGTACAATTAAGGTGAATTTATTTAACTTATTTATTTGTAGATTACAGTTATGGTGTTAATTTACTTTACTAGATATTATTAAAAATAATGAAAAGCGAAAATCAAACTATCAATCTACATTATAATTGGACATACAAATAAATTAAATATCCGAAAGTAATCAAATATTGTTGAATAACATTTGTCAAATTAACAACCTACGTAATTTTAGTACATAGTAAATAATTATAATAATAAAGTGATGAAACACGATAATTTTTTTTATAAAAGAATTATTATTGTTAAGTTAGGTATCAATCCATCCTTATCACAATTTAAACTAATTTAACATACACATTAAGTAGCACACATTTAGTTTGATCCACAGTTAAAAAATTAATAATTTTTTTTCCATTCAACTCAACTCAAATGTCTTATGACAAGAGTTGACTCCGATAGCCAACTTATAATGACCATATAATAACAAATTAATAGATGACTAATCTATAAACCAAATGTTACAAGAAAAATTATCATATTACACATAATAAATAATATCTTAATTTCTTCTCAACTGAATTCGTAAAACATTTTAATGTTCTTATGATTTATTATATACATTTTATAAATAGCACAAAACATTTTTATAAATAGTAATAAAACAAAAATAAAAATATATTTTCTCAACGTCTGAAGTTAGCTATTCGTTATAGGACGAAGGATATGTACCATGGGAAATCTTATGGCACAATATTACAAAGCAAAGCCGATTAGGTGAAATTGGAATTTGGAGTATTCAATTTGAGAAAAGGAAGAAAGAAAACGAGATAGTGAATGGTAGATGATAAAAGGAAATCACCATGGACAATGTCTTTGACAAAGGAGATGAAGAAGATTTAAGAAAAGAAAATAATTAATGAAAATAATGTCAATAATAATATTAGTATTATACTAACAGTCTAGTGCTTAATAATATTTTTCCTACGTATTACAAATTTGAATATCCCATACTCATAATTTAAAATGTCTATTTTGGCACACATTATACATTTAAAATGTCACAAACCTATCAACATCTTTTAAGGATTACATTTACCATTCACTCAAATGATAAACTAAAAATACATTTTGTTTCGGCAGAATTTAGAACCCTAATCTAAAACATTCAAAGTTGTCTGCTCCGATGTCCAGTTGTGCTATCTTTTCTCTTCTCCTTGTCTAAGTCACGGGGAAGGGTGCCTGCAAAAGACACTCCGACGCTCAAGTCAGTGACCTCGCGTAGTAATCTTGTAATCAAGATTAGTTATCAGAGCTCTAAGTTCAGTTCCAGTTCAAGTTACCTGTCTTCTTTTCCAGACAAATATTTATAAATTATGATGAGCTTACCGTTAGATCTAACTCATTAACCACCAATGAATGACAATATTAATTGTCAATAAATGACAATTATTTTCATTAACTCCCTGACAGTTAATACTATTGATTACCTTAACGGCTGATTTTACCGATCGGTTCATAGACCTGAGAGGTACCATCGGTCGGGCTGATTTTACCGATCGGTTCATTGACCTGAGAGGTATCATCGGTCGGCTGACTCTTCTGCACCTTTACCGTTCGGTCGGCTATGAGCCCATAGTATCAAAAGCCCCCCAACCCTAGCAAAATTTTTGATATTGCATTGGGTTTGTAAAGTTATATCGATCGGTAGAGGATTTTACCTAAGTTTCAATTCATACTAGCATGTGTTCTTTATCGTCCGAGCGGGTTTCGGGTTAAGAGTTCCTTTGAAGTGTTCCCAGACCAAGGCGAAAGTTCACGAAAGAGTTTGCTTTGCCACTTGATTTAGGTCTTAGGAGCTCTTTAGAAGCGTGCCCTAAGACCAAGGTGAGAGTTCACGAAAGAAATCTGCCTCACCCGCTCGGTTTAGGTCTTAGGCGCTCTCTAAAAGCGTGCCCTAAGACCAAGGTGAGAGTTCACGAAAGAAATCTGCCTCACCCGCTAGGTTTAGGTCTTAAGAGCTCTCTAGAAGCGTGCCCTAAGACCAAGGTGAGACTTCACAAAAGAAATCTGCCTCACCCACTCGGTTTAGGTCTTAGGAGCTCTCTAGAAGTGTGCCCTAAGACCAAGGTGAGAGTTCACGAAAGAAATCTGCCTCACCCGCTCGGTTTAGGTCTTAGGAGCTCTCTAGAAGCGTGCCCTAAGACCAAGGTGAGAGTTCACAAAAGAAATCTGCCTCACCCGCTCGGTTTAGGTCTTAGGAGCTCTCTAGAAGCGTGCCCTAAGACCAAGGTGAGAGCTCACGAAGAGACTGCCTCACCGAGTTGAAAAATGTTCGCTGCCGATCGGTTGCTCAAAGTTGGCCAAGTAGTTTGTATACAGTCTTGTCATCTGCATCGAAGAAAAAACAACACACAAATTTTGAACGCTGAGAAAAATATAGCTGATAAAATTAAGCTACTGAGTTGAGGCCATTCGACCGAGCAAGTGAGACCGTTCGGTCTTCGATTGAATGTTTGTGCAACTTCCTTAGTGCCTTGTGACCTATAAGATAATATCAGAATATATGCTAGACCGTTCGGTCTTTGTTAGACCGTTCGGTCTTTGTTAGACCGTTCGGTCTTTGTTAGACCGTTCGATCTTTGATTGGACATTTGAAGTATTCATGAGGATGTGTCATAGCTATAGGTGCCCTGCAAAATAAAATGATTATATTGTATGACATCACTCGGAAGATGTTAAAGAAGAGATAAGGTGCTCGGTGCTCGGTTGAGAATCAACTTGGCTCTTTAGCTCTTGGTTCGCAGAAATTTATTTTGACATTAACTTGATTGGCTATGACGTGACCAAGCAAGTAAAACCTGTTCGGTTTCAATTCTTTGATAGTTTATGCTTATTTTAGCCTGTCGGAAGTATTGAAGGGAAGGGCGAGTGGTTTGTCCACCGGATCCTGTCAAACAAATGTAGCTAATCATAATAATTTAGGTTATGAATCTGGATGGCCGAGCAGGCGAGTTCGTTCGGGCTTCAATCCTGGGTTGAACGTTTGGAGGCCAAAAAATAAGGTGTGTCACAGATGAGTTGTACGTGTTTACTGCCTTGTAACCTCTTTAATATCCCGGAACTCAAAAGTGATTCCCAAGCTGATGCGTCGAAGTAATTCTAGCCGCCGTTGATGGCGCTGTTCTGGGAGTCGTCGGGCACCATGGGGAGGTCAGCGGTGGCGTACCAGAGCCCTCGAAGGCATAGTGGGCGGGTGTGGCGCGGCGATGACGGAGCGATGGTGAGACAAGATTGCAGTGACTACACGAGGGCGGTAGCCGCTCTAATTTGCGGTGCGGGTTTTCTTCTTCCAGAATTGAAATTTAGGGTTTCAGGTTTCTTACCAAATGTTTCCCGGCTGGTGCAGTTGTTGAGCCGTGGCGGAACTGTGTCCGCTGTGATGGATGGGTCCATCTCACTCTTCTAATCTTTCACGGTTTGGGATTGGTTTCGAGCTTTGTTGCAGGTCTGGGTTTCCCTAATTAGGATTAGGATTCCGGTTGAAAATGTTAAGGTTTTGAACTGGGAAGAACTCTTTTAGGGTTCCGATGCTTGCGTTTTCTGTGTTCCGGGTTGTTGTCGGAGTTGCGCGAGTGGCGGCGCCTGAGATTGTGCAGCCTGCGAGAGGAGGCAGGGATATGATGAGGTTGTTCCAGGGGTTGAACCAATCTTGAAGCCAATGATGGGGAGGTTCAAGGCCTCCGGTTGCGGAATAGGGTAAGGGGAGAATGTTGCTGATGAGGAACCGAATGGTACCGACGAGGGAGCGGAGCATTTCGAGGGTTTTCTTGTCGACCTCGACGTGGTCGGTGGTGATGGCGCAGACATCGGGGACGAAGTCCATGCACCATTCGTGCTCCTCCTCTTGCAGCTTGAACGAGATGCCACGAACAACGCTCATCTGGATGTGCTTCATGAGACGACCACCACCTCTTCTCTCGAGGCCACCAGAGCGTGACCCTGCATTCGTGCTCCTCCTCTTGCAGCTTGAACGAGATGCCACGAACAACGCTCATCTGGATGTGCTTCATGAGACGACCACCACCTCTTCTCGCGAGGCCACCAGAGCGTGACCCTGCATTAGTTCAAAAGGTTCTGGTTGGTTCCTCCGAGGTCCACGGAGGGCACTGGGATGAGCAAGCGGCTGTTGATGCAGAGGCCACCGAAGTCGCCGGCTGCGTGGTCCCTGCTGGAACTGGGGTAATCAAAGCATTCAATCGGATATTGAATTAAATTAAATTATTCAATAAAGAATAAATTATTTAGGATAGGGAGACGTCGGAGCCCTCCTGCTGCAAGCGGATTCCTAGCATTGACGAAAGAGAGAAAGGAATTTGGAATCGCGCTCTGAGTCGTCTGTAATATGTATGCGTGTGAAGGAACTTCACTTGGAGAATTTCAATATCTCCAGCACATCAGATTTTCACATCTTCAAATTTTGAGAATGGTAACCCGGTTGATGGAGCTCTCCATCTAAACGCCTTCATCGAGCTTTAGCAGCCATGACCGGATGGCAATGAATATATCGGAGGTGCCGTCGGCGTGAGCATTCCTCTCTCTGTTTCTGGACCCCTCCCCTTCATAACCTATCTATTCTTTCTCGGGACATCGGAACTGTCCCCAGGAACTAGACGGGCTTCCACCTGCTGTATCTGAAAAACAAAATTTAGTAGAACCTGGATTGCAGGATGCGAAATTGTTTTAGGTACAACGATGTGAAATCTCAGCTGAGCTTGAGTTTCTTAATCAACATAATCTTATCTTGGATATGTTGAATAAAGCATTCACACCACGTCAAATTATTGCATAAAAGCAATTTATTAAATATCGTAAGTTTCTATGATATGATATGACTATTTTCCCTTTTAAAGTAAAAACAAGTTTTTTGTTTTCTTTTCAATATAAGTTCTAAAAAAATGAATATTTTTTAACAAAGTTTAATGGTTCTTTCCTAAATAAAGGAGTAAAAGAAAGAAGCAAGCCAAAATAATGTATTGTGACCTCCACTAGAAATTGATGTATTAGTCAAAATTGTTGACAACATTATGATATATCACATTTTTTAAAGATATATGTGATTGTCATATAACTAGAATAAGTGGTAAAATAATAAAATATTAATGAGAAAGTTTAGAATATTAGGGATTTCTCACTCATCATTTACTAAACCTCAACCGGCGGCACAAATATGATGATTCTTTTCGAATGTAGACTCATGACCAATGTCCATAATATTCCGAGCATGCGTCTGCTTCTTCGTGGCTTCATGGGGATGCCGTTCGGCCTCACGGTGGACGCCAAAATGTTTCGGCAGGATTTAGAACCCTAATCCAAAACATTTAGAACCCTAATCCAAAACATTCAAAGTTGTCTGCTCTGATGTCCAATTGTGCTATCTTCTCTCTTCTCCTTGTCCAAACCACGGGGAAGGGTGCCTGCAAAAGACACTTCGACGCTCAAGTCAGTGACCTCGCGTAGTAATCTTGTAATCAAGATTAGTTATCAGAGCTCTAAGTTCAGTTCCAGTTCAAGTTACTTGTCTTCTTTTCCAGACAAATATTTATAAATTATGATGAGTTTACAGTTAGGTATGACTCATTAACCACCAATGAATGACAATATTAATTGTCAATAAATGACAATTATTTTCATTAACTCCCCGACAGTTAATACTATTGATTACCTTAACTGCTGATTTTACCGATTGGTTCATAAACCTGAGAGATACCATCGGTCGGGCTGATTTTACCGATCGGTTCATTGACCTGAGAATTATCATCGGTTGACTGACTCTTCTGCACCTTTACCGTTCGGTCGGCTATGAGCCCATAGTAACACATTTATTTTTCCTCTTCCATGATTACATAATCTTTTTGAATTGCGATCAGGAGTTTACATTAAACAAATATTAATAGTATTTGAGAAAAATCTCAATTTGACGTAAAAAAAAGTACAATTTTCATATGGAGTAATTTGAGCAGATGCAAAGAAGTGTGTACAATTATAATTATTATTAGTATTGTTTAAGATAAAATGAGAAATCCGAGGTGGTAATTAATTAAGGTTGTTTGGAAGACCAATTGAGGTGGTGTTAGAAAAAAAACGTGATGATTACACTACACGTAATGTTGTTTGTTATTGGAAGAATGTTTTTGTGACAAAGTTGATTAGGCAGAACAGAAGAGAACACAAGGGGGCGTAGGCTGGGACCGCACAACAACAGTAGTCCGCGCGTGCTACTTAGGCACTACTCACGTGCGACGATGCCCAATGAGGTGCTGCTGTTCTCTATATATACAAACCCCATTCACTGAAGAGTGGTGGTGAAGCAAACAGAAGAAGCAAAATAGCCACTGAGTGAGGTTAGTGTAGTTGAGAGAATGTTGATCATGACACATGGATGCATCAGGGGTGGATGATTAAGATTTCAACAAGGGAAGGTACCAAATCGTTAAAGCATTGCAGTACCTAAGCACTAAGAAGAGTGTGTGAATATATATACATACATACGCATAAACTAGGTTGAGTAGTACTATACTAACTTGTTACATCAAACCAATGGAGACACACGCTGAGATAAGGGTGTCAAAGTTCAAGAGGGTTTGTGTCTTCTGTGGGAGTAGCCCTGGCAAAAAGAGAACCTATCAAGATGCTGCCATTGAGCTTGGCAATGAATTGGTACATATGCAATTCCATTATGCTTTTATGCTTTTCTTTCCCATATCCAGTTCTTTTTCTTTTGGACAAATAAAAGGGTAAGTAACCTTCTGTTTCATTCGGGGTTTAATAAAAAGAACGTGTCATGGTTTTTTATTTCATTGTAAGTGAGCTGACTTAACGGATTAGGTGAAAAAGGTTAAACTTTGTCATGTATCACGTCTTGAATGATCAAGTTCCGTTCATAATTTCAGTTGGGTGAGTTCGTTGTGTTCATACCATGTGTGCAAGTTGTAACCTGTTCTTCAAGTCGAAATTCTCATAGATTTCATTTTGTTTTTTTTTTTTGTTTTGGCGGAGTTGGTGTTTAGCTTCTGTTTAATGCTAGATTATGCAGTTTTTTTTTCTTTTTACTTTTCCCTCATTATTCACAAACCAAAGGGTCAGTCAATCAGAACCGTGCCCAATTTTTTTGCTCATGTCTTTGGATATCTATGGCGCCTTTCTCCTTTCTGAGCATAAAAAGTATCCATTTTTTTTTTGTTTGTTGAACTTTATTAAGCTCAGTAGCTATATACAGAACACTTGGCAGGGACTTTACAAGTGCTTGCTGCTGATTGAGCGTGGGGAATAATTTTCAGTGGCCTTTTCCTTTTTCCAAACGAATCATCAGTTTTGCTTTTGTGTTTTTGACATCATGTTATCATAGACCTTCTTATTTGCTTCTGTTACTCTGGTCTTTCTAGATTGTTTATGTTGTTATTAATGGTCTCTGAAGGTCTCTAGGAACATTGATCTGGTCTATGGAGGAGGAAGCATTGGCTTAATGGGTTTGGTTTCCCAAGCTGTTCATGATGGTGGTCGGCATGTCATTGGGTATCACTCTCTCTTTTCCTCACACCCTATTTTTGGTAAAGTTTTCTCTTTCTCTATTTTCTCCCAAGGATTTTGGGTGGAAGGGGACGATCAAGAATCAGAGCCACTTGTGTTTGTGTTGGTCTCTTTCTCCATTGACTCTATTTGTCATGTTATTGTCTCTTGCAGAGTTATTCCCAAGACACTCATGCCTCGAGAGGTATGTCTGCTTCAACCAGCTAAAAAAGCTTGTAGTTTTTTCTTCTCTATTATAAAATTTTCCAACTTGTTCCTTTTTATTTTACTTGCTTCTCTTCGTCGAATATCTTCTTTGAGCACGTTTAGGTATAAATTAATAGTGTTTTTGAGAGCTTTTTATAATGAAAATATTGTACCTTTTTAATTGGGAAATCTGTATAACCTTTCTAGATTTGTATCAAACAGTATCTACTCTTTTCTTTTATTTCTCCACTTTCCTTATTGGTTCTATTGTATTCTAGTTACGTATTGCCATTCTCCACAGTTTATATGTTCTTTGTTCTGTAGTTTCTTTGGTTTTCAGTAAGCTCTTCATTGGTTCATATATGTCTATAGTCTCTGTTTCCTTTTGCAAGTGAAATCCTTTTACGTTCAGCATCTTTTCCCTTTGCAGGTTTTCCTTCATTGCCTAGAAATTTTCTTCTGTTGGTCTTGTTTTTGTTTTTTAGTTTCAATCTCTAGGATTATGAATTATTGATGTCTGTATAGCTTGGTAAATCATGAAATAAACAACCCTCATAACTCTCATAGTTGCTTTAGCTGCTCCTTTTCTCTTTACTTGTTGATCTTATTATCTGCTCCATCTCCTGTGCAATGGTTCCTTTTGCAGCTAACTGGTGAAACAGTGGGAGAAGTAAAGGCTGTAGCTGATATGCATCAAAGGAAGGCAGAGATGGCCAAGCATTCAGATGCCTTTATTGCCTTACCAGGTGAGCATGAACTGATAATTCTTGGTTGCATTAGAAAAAGTGGAAATATCAAGGTGCTTGAACCTTTCTAGTTTTATCATGTACCATTGACCATTTCTCAGTGTTTTATTCTTTTGAGAATAATAGTTGAATAAAATATTCCTGTTGATCTCCCTGTGCTCTTTTCTTATTCAGCTTTCAACAAATTGGTTTTTCACTTTGTTAAACTTATTTTTATCTAAACATTATTAAAAAGGCTTACCACGCCTAATTATGAAGGTTGTTGATGTTGACTAGGCATTAACCATTATGTACTTATGTATGTATGGTTTTGAAGTCTTACGTAATATTGTTGACTAATCATGTACTTTGAGTATGGATAAATGGACCATGCACTTGTAATTTTAAGGAGTATAAAACTGGTGTGAGATTTTTAATCAATTAAATTTGGCACTGCTACAAAAACCGGTTTGTGACTTTTCTTTCATAATAATTCATACATCCCAATGCTACGATGTTTAGAGAGCGACCCTTCAGAAGTAGCTGATCCTGACTTTCCCTGAGGCCTTAACATATGTGGATAAAATTTCAAAACCTCTGCAGCTCTGAGCAACTGTGGTTCTGGTTGAGTACTATCTTTGCCTCTACTTTCCTTGGAATCATGACGTGTTTTGTACCAAACTTCCTGCATTTAATAGTGAAGGGAAAGTAAAGCTAAAGAAGAACTATCACAAGATAACGTTTCCAACTAGCACCTGTACCTGACATGGAATAATGCCTTACCCTTTTCAAAGACTTTTAATTCTTAGTTGTTATGATTCTGAAAGTAATTGAGTGCTGAAAATTAGAGAAGATAGAGGAGGAATGCAAAGACAAAGCTGTCAATCACTCTCTATCTTGGGATCCCTCGTATGAAAGTGGATTCCTCAATTTCCAAGAGTAAATAAGATGGAGAGTGTGAAGACAAAACCAATGGATACATGTCCTTAACTACCTCTCACTTCATGCTATAACATCCATAATGGCATTTTTGACACAAATCAAAGGGTACAAAACAATAAGTAAACATTACTTACATGCATATGGAATAGTTAAATCCTAAACTTGTGGAGAAAGAGACAACCTGGTTGAAATGAAACCAACAATGAAAACTGATTCTCACACTGTTATAATAAATTCCAGTTTCTCTTTCTTCTGCTACTCTATTTATTACCATCTCAATCATGGGTTGCTTATCTTACGTTTTTGTATTAAATTATATATAAACTTAGCAAGTTAAATGCATGCAGGTGGCTATGGGACTCTAGAGAAGCTTCTTGAGGTCATAACTTGGGCTCAACTTGGGATCCATGATAAACCGGTAATTGACTTGTACCATTTTGTTGGAGACCTATATTATTAATTAATATATACTTTGGAGGTTTCCTGTTCTTTTAGCTTAACGAGATTTGACATTTTTTCACAACTTGCAGGTGGGATTGGTAAATGTTGAAGGATACTTCAATTCGTTGCTATCATTCATTGATAAAGCTGTGGAAGAGGGATTTATTAGTCCTAATGCCCGCCACATTATTGTGTCAGCACCAACATCAAAAGAGTTGGTAAAGAAATTGGAGGTAATTTTCATAGGATGACATCAACCAACAACACTTTTTCTTCCACAGAATTAAGCAGAAAATGATATATTGTGTTAAATTCACAGGATTACGTTCCCTGTCATGAAAGTGTTGCTTCCAAGTTGAGCTGGCAGATGGAGCAACAACTCACTTATCCAGAAGACTATGACATCTCAAGGTAGCTGAGTTTGCTTCGTATGCACGGAAGATGACTCTAGGTAGAATTTTGGAGGTGGAAGAAGCTAGTGTGGAATATCAGTATTCTGTTTTTTGTTCTTACTCTAAAAAAGAAGAAATTTCTTTTGTAAGGAATTGACCTGAATATGTGAAATTACTTTGTTCCCTTGTGAAACTGATTTCCTTTTAAGTTGTAAGTATTAGGGTCTGCTCAACTTATTATTCGACCTCAACTAATTTTACGTTGAAATGATCTTTAAAATGTAATCTGATTTTATAAAAACATCTGGTATGTTATTTGGCCGAGCAAAGTTGCAAACACAGAAATACACTGATATATGTCTTGATGAGGAACATAATCAACGGGCTATAGTTCAACATGAATAAAGTGCTGATAATTAAGAAATCTAACAGTTATGTGACAGACATGTTCTTGACAGCAGATTTAGACTTTATCATGTTTTGGTGAGCTAAAGACAAAATACAAGAAATTGACCCCACAAACAGCCAATTCTTGAATGCAAGTGTAATAGCTGGTTGAAAGTGCATTTCCTCACGTAGTTGGACATAGAGGCTGCAGTTTGAGAACTACTCACCAAAATTTAACATCAGAGTATAAGAAATGTTAAGGTAGATTCAGTTTACCACATCATGCACATATGATGTTTCAGCCTGTGGGCCCCTCAGTTGCCAAGTAAATGTGACATTGCCATGTGTTACAGAGGACTATGTGGGGTTCAAAGTTCAAACTATGCGAGGGGCCATTTGCATGTAGGCCTGAGTTAAGGGATCATGTGCCACATGCAAGGAACTGAGGACAATATGATAGCCATTGCTGGTCCAAGTATCATCCATCAATTGGCAGTAGCTGAAAGAACTGCTTCGTACAGTTGGGCCTTTTGGTTAGGAGCTAATTCCAGAAGCTTTGAGTGGCCGCATACTCATCATTTATGATGCATTGCATTGAAATTTTTGTTGAAACATGGATGGCATGGCCGAGAGGGAACTAAAAGAAACACATCATCCACCAAGGTAAGATTTACAATAAGATTTTGACAATTCCTTTATGAATTTCCTACTACTTAGATACAGCTATGTAGAGAAGATATTTTCTTGTGATCTATGAAAGTGAAAAGAGAGGAGGCATTGACAATATTATGCACACAAAGTTCCCTGCAGTACTTCTTCTTGCCCCTTTTTCTTCCTTTAAACATTGTACTTAGAAATTGATCTAATGCTAAACTTGTTGAGAACATAGTTCATAATCATATTTGAATAAAACACAGGAGCTACCCGTATTCCTCTAAGAGCAAAGAGTGAAAACAGAAGAAAGAGGGGGTGAGAGGGAAGTTGCCTTGGTCCTATCAGTCAACTTATCTTGTTATTTAGAAATCAATTATTGGCTAATAACTAAAGAATAAAAGGTTCACTGTTTGTTATGCAGTGCTGGTTTTGGCAAACATCCACATCTTTGGACCACTAACCTGTGAAGCACCTTTCAAGTACTATTTTCATGTTAGGTAACATGGTTTGTATATTATGGTTCCTATACATTTTTCTCAAGTTAAAAGGACTGGTGGCTGTGGAATAATATTGTCAACCTTTCATCCTACATAGGATAGTTCTTGATCAATGTTACTGCGTGATGGATAAGGAAGTTATCCACATCAAAGCTCTATCTTATCTACATGCTTCACCATATGCAGAAGCTTTTTGAATCTGCAAATGCAATTTTCTAATTATGTTAGATTATTCAATCTTTTCGTATGTCATTTATCTCTTTTTGCTAACAGAACAATTGCCTTTACTTTCCCGAAGAAAAGCCACGTGTTGATTTGTGGTGAACTTCTTTTTATAATGACAGTAAGTTTAAGTGTTATACTTCTCAATTTGTAATCAACTTTTAATCATTGCTCCCAAACCAAAGAAAAATAATCTGATTAGAATGCATCACTAAAGGACTGTTATACTATCATTATCTTTTGTAAAAATTATACTTAGAATTGTTTTTAATTCAGTAATAGTGTAAAATTTTTTATTTCGAGAATATATGGACATTAATCACAGAAAAATCATGCATGTACCTGAGGTTTTAATGTATTTTAAATTATATTGCATAGAATATTACATATTGGAAGAAGTTATAGCTATTTTTGAAGGTTAAAATCCGCATTTCTCAAAGCTTTATTTCAGATAACTTTTTATGAGCAAGTTTTTTTTATGGTTTATCTCTCTCGAAAGAAAGTAAACTATACACTTATCATGAAATCTTCAATTTAGACTTTTAAATGATAATTTGGATTTGAGATGAAAGGTAAATAAACGATTCTCTGTAAAATTTGAATTAAATTATTTATCCTATTTTGTTATGTCATTTATCTATTATTTACGATGTATTAATTTACCATTCCAGAAGAAAACTGTCCATCGAGTGAAAAGAAAAGAACCAATTAAATCAAATATGATATCAAAATGGTTCATAAATAAAATTGTTGTTGCTTTGTATTGACATATCCTGCTATTTTAAGTAATTTAATATTTTAATTCACCCTCTATTTAGATTTAGACGTGATTTTAAACACTAAAAGTTACTAATTATATTTTAATAGCTTAATTAAGTTGAGTTGATCACAAATATGAAATTTTTTATTTGAATCTCTATTAAATTTTGTAGTTTATTCAGTCTTTAACATTCTAAAACTTTTCATTTTTTTCCGTTATAAAATTACAAAATTATAGAATTATAGAATTACAAAATTATAAAATTATAAAATTAAAAAACTATAAAATTATAAAATATAAAATTATAAAATTATAAAATTATAAAATTATAAAATTATAAAATTATAAAATTATAAAATTATAAAATTATAAAATTATAAAATTATAAAATTATAAAATTATAAAATTATAAAATTATAAAATTATAAAATTATAAAATTATAAAATTATAAAATTATAAAATTATAAAATTATAAAATTATAAAATTATAAAATTATAAAATTATAAAATTATAAAATTATAAAATTATAAAATTATAAAATTATAAAATTATAAAATTATAAAATTATAAAAGTAAAAACTATAAAATTATAAAATTATAAAACTATAAAATTATAAAACTATAAAATTATAAAACTATAAAAGTACAAAACTATAAAATCATCAAGATTACTAGAATAGAAGATTACAAGATTTACAAGATTACGAGATGACAGGATTACAAGATTACAAGATAACAAGATTTACAAGATTACATGATTACATGATTACAGGATTACAAGATTACAAGATTACAAGATGCACTTTATCCCTACTTTCCATATTAACACATTTTCTATCAAAACAAAGAGAATTATTCATAAAATCATCAAATTCAACCTCAACTCTCTTATTCACACAACTTAACAAAAAGACATGATTCTAAGCAAGTTTCTAAGCAGAAAAAGGTGTATTTAGTATCAAAATTATATTATAGATAACGGTATTTTCAACCGTTAACAATGCCTCAGCTGGAGGTAATATTAAATGTAAGAGTCTAGAGGAAGCTTTTGAATTGATTGACAACATGGCTACTAATGATAACGAGATTCATAGTGAAAGAGGAGCTCCACCTCAATAGAAGGGAGTTCTACAATTACAATCTCAAGATGCCTTGCTTGCACAAAATAAAATTATAACTCAACAGTTGGAGAACATGACGAAGACACTCGCTCAGTTGCCAAAGGAGATGAAGAACGTTTCACAGGTTCAACAACAATTCTGTGAATTATGTGGTGGTGATCATAGCAATGGTCAATGTGATTTTCCAGTGAAGGCTCAAGAAGATGTCAATTATATGGGCAATCAATTCCAATAGCGCCAAGGAAACTTCAACCAAGGGTGGAAACCTCACCCAAGCATGGGTCAAGGTCAAAATGGACAAGCTGGACAAGCATGACAATTTAATAGACCACAACAACAACCATCACTATGGAAACAAGTATCTGCGCTAAATGAGAGATCAACAAAGCTAGAAGACACTCTTCAACAATTTATGCAGGTAACTATCTCCAATAACAAGAGCAATGAAGCTGCTATAAGAAATTTGGAGATGCAAGTCGGTCAATTGGCCAAGAAGATGGAAGACAAAGCGGAAAAGCAATTTGGGGCTAACACTGAGGTTAACCCTAAGGAAAAGTGTAAAGTTTTTGCGAGCATAGATAATGAGAGGGTGGAAGAGAGCAAAGAAAGAATTGAGTTAGAAAAGAGAGAAGAAAGAGAAGAGAGAATATGTGAGGTTGAGATGAAAGAGAAAGAAAGGAAGAGCGGAGAGAAAAATTTTGAGAAAATTGAAAAAGTTCTTCCTTATCCTAAGGGGCGTGAAAAAATAGATAAAGAGAGACCATATGAGCGTTTTAAAGAGATCCTCAGGCAATTGGAGATTACTATACCTTTGACCGAAGCACTGTAGCAAATTCCTCCTTATGCTAAGCACATGAAGCAATTCCTCACAAAAAAGAGATATTTAGATGAGGAGACTATGGATGAAGAGGAAGATTACGCTGTTATTTTGGAGAAACCACTTCCTCCAAAAGTGAAAGATCCAAAAAGTTTTACTATTCCTTGCGTCATTGGGAAGGTGAATATAAGGAAAGCCTTAATTGATTTAGGGTCAAGCATTAATTTGATGCCCTTATATATGCTTGAAAGGATTGGTGATCTTGAAGTCAAGCCAACAAAGGTGACTTTGCTTATGACAGATGGATCTTCCAAGAAACCCTATGGTGTAGCGGAAGATGTTGTGGTTTGTATAGAGAAGCTTAAATTCCTGGTGGATTTTGTGGTGATGGAGATGGAGGAAGATGAGAAGATCCCAATTATTCTTGGAAGACAATTTATGAAAACGGCAAAGGTAATCATTAATGTGGATGATGGGATGATAGTGCTTCAAGACCGAGAGAAAAAGGTGATCTTTAATGTCTTCAAAGCTGAGTAGCAGATTCAAGAGAAGAAGACAAATCATAAAGCTGCATGTAAGGATGCACCAGTGATTAGCCCTAAAGCTGCCAAGCCGGTCATCAAAGGTAAAAATTGTTTCTTGTCACAGGTTAGGAAAGAAGAAAAAGATGACAAAGGAAGGATGGTTCATGATGACTTGGTGGATGCACAATTCAAACTTAGCACACCTATAAGATTCAAGAACAAGTTGTGGGTTGTGAAAGATTTTAAAGAGAATGGAGTGATAGAGATTGAAGCTCCATATTCAAGACGAGTCAAGAAGGTGGACCGAAAGCAATTGATGAGTTGGTGTGATGAAAGCAAGAAGAACAACAACATTAAAGATGGAACTTGAGCTTTATTGGGTCAAGCTAATGACGTTAAAAGAGCGCTTACTGGGAGGCACCCCAGTGATTTCAAAACATTAATTTCTTTGAGTTATTGTTTATTTTGGTGATGTAGTTTAAAAATTTGGAACATTGTTTTATTTTGTTATGAGACTGCTATGGCATAGCATCTACTGATGGATGCTAGGTGACAAAGTATCTACTGAAGGATACTATGCTTATACATGCCTACTGATGGGTGTTGGTGAGAAAGATACGCGTCTACTGAAGGATGCTGGAGGATTCATGGGTCAGGCTTGTGACGTTAAACAAGCGCTACCTGGGAGGCAACCCAGTTTTCTAAACTTATCTTTGGCTTGTGAACTTTATTTTGCTTATGTTTTTAGAATAGGTGTTGATGTACTCAGTTTGAGACTTATATCTGATGCGATGGTTTGATATTGATTTGCGTATGATGAGTATTGCTTGATGATGCTTTGATATTGATTGGTGTTGAGATGTTGCACAAAATGCTGATATATAGGTGGTTGTTCACAAACTATGTGAATAGATGCATGATGTTATGATTGTGATTATGATGCTAAGCAAGATGTGTATTTGGTGTATGTGGAACATTGAATTAACTTATATGTGAGGTTTTGAACTCCAGAGTATTTGTTGTGAATGATTGTTATTCTTTTGAAAGCATGAATGATTTTGCCCGGGTTTCTATGATTGAACTACTTTCTTGCTTGTGTCATATGATCAAGACCATTTTTTATTACCCCTTTTCTTAGCCAATGTATGATTTTAGCCCAAATGAAAGAGAGCACGAAGTATTTTACCCTTTTTGAACCTTAAGCCTTAAACAGATTATAAAAATCCTTTGTGAAAATCTTTACCTTGAGTTAAGTTGAGAATAATGATGTGGTATTGATAAAGGTTCAAGTTTGGGGTTGATTAAGAGAATTGAAAAAGAAAGTAATGAAGAAAATTGAGCTAAGTATTGAGCAAGTATGAAAAAGGGAAAAGAAAATAGAATGCAAAGAAAGAAAAGGCTCAACGCAAAAAGGGAAAAGTTGGGAATGAGTGAGATTGATTTGTCTAAAGAGGGATTGTATTTGAATGATAAATTTATGAATGACTCTCTTAACTCAAGGATTTTGTGATCTTGAAAAAACAAATTTTTCTTCTTAGCCCAGCCACGTTACAAGCCATAGAAAGCCCCTGTGATGATACTTGTCTGTGAGTATGTTTGATTGTGGTAAATGAAAGGCAATTTTGTTCTATGTGACACTGGGATAAGTAGAGTGAAGGAGTGACCTCTTTATACACCTGTGTGATTGAGTGAAACACTTTGTCTGGTGAGGAATAGTTCCATGAATACATGATTACATCTATGCTTAGTTAATTGATCATTCATGAGAATAGCATCGGTTGGATAATATGTGATTATGTGAACACCATGATGAGTGATTTTAATCAAGGCATGTGTACATCTTGACTGAATTCTGTCTGATGAGCTGATTTGAGTAATTACTTGTCTTGGAAGAAAGAGTTTTTCAATGTGTTGAACCATTGTATTGATTGGTGGAAGACTAAGTTATATCTTGTTTGCTTGAGGACAAGCAAAGTTCTAAGTTTGGGGTTGTGATAACGGTTGAAATACCGTTATTTATATACTTAATTTTGATATTAAAAACATCCTTTATGACTGATGACAAATTTATGAACACCGAAATACGGCGCCACAAACTTGTTTAACAATCGGCAAGTGTGACCGAATCGTTTCAAGTAATAAACTCGGTAAGACCAAGTATCGTTCTCCCAAAGGACTCACGGCCTAGTTTAGTTATGTGATTCGTTGATTAGCTAAGACTTAAGAACGAAATAATTGGATTTTACTATGCAAAAGACGAAAATAAACATGTATGCATGAGTGTGATCAATGGCTAAAGCAAAATACAAACACTTTCAATGGAATATATGGGTGAGTATGTTGTTGGGGTTATCAATTTCATCTTATCCACTCTCAAATACTTTAGGAATTCAACATTCAATTCATCATTGTTAATGCCACTCTCCAAATTACCTTTCAAGAAGGCTTCTCCCTAATTACGAGTTCATACGATTTCTAGCATTCCTAATAATTAGTTTTTTTAGCACAGGAGCTTAAGGCAACCAATATACTATTGGGAGAAATTCCCCGGATCTAGACTTCCCCGTACGTTCCCGTATCGACAAAATCAATAATCATGCATTGAATGAGTTAAACAAAGCAAGCATTGAGCAAAGAGGAAAAACCCTAACTAATGATGAAAGAAAGCATAGGTCTTAAATATAAGATGTAAACACAAATTCCATATATGAGAGCTTCAAAAGATTACATTGATTCCCCAACAAACATACAAGGTTTAGTTCACCATATTCATGGTGAACCTAGATGAACAATAATGAAAGAATGAAAGATAAAACCCTAGAAAGGTGAAGAGGTAGCCTGAGCATCCAAGATCCTCCTTCAAAGGGGTCGAAGAGAGAGTGTTTGCTTCGTTTCTGCCAAAGATACAAACCCTAGGATGTCCTAAAGCTTATATACTATTCTAAAATTACAGAAAATTTAGGCCCAAGCCCATAAGTGTGCCGCTCAGCGGTAAAGTGCCGCTCAGCGGTAAGTGCGTGAGTCGTTTTCTCCCCTCAGCGGCCATTTTGCCCCTCAGCGGTGCCAACGTGAACTCCTGAGTGCCGCTCAGCGGTAAACTGCCGCTGAGCGGCAGTTGCGGCTTCTCCTTTTGCACTTTTTGATGTCTTTTCTAATTCCATCTCTCTCCTTCTTCACTTCTTTCACCAAATTCACCTTAAAACCTGCACAAAAACACTGAAATCAAGCATAAACCTATCCAGCTCTCTTATTTATGAAAATATGAACAAAAGCATGATTTCAAGCTAGTTTCTAAGTGTTAAAGGTTGCTTTTAGTATCAATTTTAATCATGAAAATAACAGTTTTTCAACTAGCTTGAAATCATGCTTTTGTTTAAGTTGTGAGAATATGAGAGTTGAAGGTGGTATTATTGGTTGTATACTTTGTTTTCCTTGTTTTGACAGGAATTAAGGTGAATTGGATGAAGAAGTTGAAGTAGCAATGAGTTGGAGTCAGGAAAGGCAAGAAAAGTAACACATAGAAGAATCGCAGATAGCTCTGAGCATCATTTTGGGGTGTTGAGTGTTAACACTTCGGGAAGTGTACCGAATTGTATCAAAAAATAATAAATGGTAAGACCAAGTATCGTTTCCCAAGAGACTCACGACAATAAACAATTATGTAATCGCTTAACCAATTAAGACTTAAGAACAATTTTTGAGGTTTTTGAATGCAAATGCAATAAAAATAAACAGGAATGCAAATTTGATCAATTGAGGCTAAACACAAGGGTGAATGGATGATATTGAAAATATGAGATGAATATGTTGTTGGGGTTTAGATTTCACCTAATCACTCTCATGCATATCAGAATTCACCTTCTTCATTAATGTTAATGCCACTTTCTAATTTACCTTAAATCCGATGTCTCGGTGAAGAAAGCCTACTCCTAATTACTAGTTCACAATGTCTTGTATCCCTAGAAATTAATCATGCATTACATTCGCACAGAAGCTTAAAGGCAACCAACCCTCCTATCCCTATGTCTAGGTAATATTGCTTTTGGGAGAATTTCCCTAGTTCTAGATTTCCCCATATGTGTCCATATCGATAAAATCAATAATCATGCAATTGAATGAGTTAAACAAAGCATGCATAGAGCGTAGAGGAAAAACCCTAACAATTAATGAAGTAAAGCATTTATAATATAAATCAATTCAATACATGAGATTTTAAGAGGTTACATCTTTCCCAACAACAAATAAGATTTAGTTCCCCATTATCATGCAGAAACTATATAAACAATGGAATGAAAGAATGAAAGAGATAGAAAAACCCTAGAAAGAGAAGAGGAGAGCTGTCACATCCCCAAATCTACCCCAAAAGGGTGAAAAATGTGTTTTTGTGCTCAAGCCATCAAAAGATACATTCCCTAGGACGTCCAACTCCTTAAATAGACCAGAAAAATAACAGAAAACAGGTCCAAGCCCACTTCACTGGCGCTCAACGCCCTAACGCCCCTGGAAGGGCGCTCAACGGTAGCTGCGACACTAAACTAACGCTCAACGGTGGCGCTCAAGCATGAGACAGAAGAAATTGGTGCACAGCGCCCTTTTTCTGCACTCAGTGCCCTTTTTCTGCACTCTTGTTGACTTTTCTGCATTTTGGTTGACTTTTCTACATTCTGGTTGACTTTTCTGCATTCCAACTATTTGGTACTTCAACTCTTCTTTTAAATCATTCCAATAGCCTGCAAAATCAAGGGAATTTAGTGATAAAATCATCAAGTATAACCTCAACTCTCTTATTCACAAAACTAAAGCCAAAACATGAGTTCAAGCTAGTTTCGAAATCATAAAGGGTGTTTTTAATATCAAAATTAAGTATAAAAATAAAAGTATTTCAACCATTATCATTGAGCGCCAATTTAGAGGTGCAACCACTATTTCACGTCTAAGCGCCATTACTGAGCGTTAGTCTGGTGCTGCAACCACTGTTTCACGCCTGAGCGTCACCGCTGAGCGTCAGTCTGGTGGTGCAACCATTGTTTCACACTTGAGCGCCACCACTAAGCGTCATTTGAGTGTCGCAACCACCGCTGGGTGCCTTTTTGGGGCGCTGAGCGCCGACGACGTAGGCTTGGACTTGTTTTATGTTATTTTTATGAACTATTTAAGGTTTTGGACGACCTAGGGTTCATATCTTTTGACAGAAAGAGGCGCAGAAACACTCCTTTCATCCCTCGGAGGCGGATTTTGGATGCGAAAGCTCCAATCTTTAACTTTTAGGGTTTTATCTTTCATTCTTTTCCATATTTTCATCTAGTTTCACCATGTCTATGGTGAACTAAACCTCCATTGTTGTTGGGGAAACAATGTAATCCTTTGAAACTCTCATGTATTGAATTGATTTATATTATAAACGCTTTACTTCATTAATTGTTATGGTTTTTCCTCTCTGCTCTATGCATGCTTTGTTTAACTCATTCAATTGCATGATTATTGATTTTGCCGATATTGACACATATGGGAAAATCTAGAACTAGGGAAATTCTCCCAAAAGAAATATTACCTAGACATAGGAATAGGAGGGTTGGTTGCCTTTAAGCTTCTGTGCGAATGTAATGCATAATTAATTGCTGGGGATACAAGACATTGTGATATAGTAATTAAGAGTAGGCTTTCTTCACCGAGACATCGGGTTTAAGGTAAATTAGAAAGTGGCATTAACATTAATGAAGAAGATGAATTCAAAAGCTTAAGACAACCATAGCTCATACCCCCATTCCTGAGCAATACTGCTTCTGGAAATAATTCTCCAGATCATGAATATTAAGATACCTTCCGGTAATCATTCAAATCATACATCATGCTAAAGAATGAGTTAAACAAAGCAAACATTACGCGAAGGAGAATTACCCTAACAATTAATGAAAGAAGCACATATAATAAAGAATCAATTCAATACATGAGAGTTTACAAAGGTTACATCATTCCCCAACAACAAATAGAGTTTAGTTCACCATTGACATGGTGAAACTAAATGAATAATGAAAAAAGAATGAAAGATAAAACCCTAGAAATTGAAGATAGGAGTTGCCGCATCCAAATCCGCCTCCGAGGGATCAAAGAGTGTGTTTCTGTGCCTATTACGTCCAAAGATGTGAACCCTAGGACGTCCAAGTCCTTAAATAGAACATAAAAATAATAGAAAACGGGTCCAAGCCGACGAGACTGGCGCTCAGCGCCCCACTTAGGGCGCCCAAGCGGTGTGCGGGTCAGAACTGGCGCTTAGGGTCAGGTTAGAGGGCAAGCAGGCATGGTACGACTTGAGTAAGTTGCCCTCAGCGCCCCTGAAAAGGGCGCATAGGCGTGAGCCAGAGGTATCCTGCATTGAGGGCTCCAGAAAAGGGCAGCCAAACGTGAGACAGTGTACTCTGGCATTGAGGGCTCCTAAAGTGGCGCTCAGCGCTGCTGCGATCCTCCTTTCTGACGCTTTTTCAGTTCTTCTTGAGTTCCAACTCCTTACTACTTCAACTCTTCTTCCAAATCATCTCAATTCCTGTTGAAAACAAGGAAATCTAGCAACAAGCCATTAAATTCACCTTCAACTGTCTTATTCATCAAAACTATGATTCCAAGCTAGTTTCTAAGTCAAAAAGGGTGTTTTTAGTATCAAAATTAAGTATTAAATAACGGTAAATTCAACCGTTATCAATACTTCTCATGGAACCTGAGTTTGAAAGAGAGTTGGGAAGGAAGCAATGGGAGAATGTAGCCTCTTACCCTTCACCGACAAACATAGCCATAGTGAAGGAGTTCTACACCAATGCTAGAGGATTTGGAAACAATCATGAGGGGTATAGCAGTTATGTGAGAGGGAAGAGGATTCCCTATGATGCTGACACCATCAACAGTTTCCTTGGGTCTGAATGGACTGGAGAGCAATGTCAGTTTGCTTTAGCTATGGATGAGGACATCAATTATGCATGCCAGGTGAAACAAACATTGTGCATGCCAAGTGGGAGGTTTCAGAGGATCATGAATGATACACCTATCTACATCAGGAGGACTTATTTAACTCCATTGGCTAAATATTGATGACATTTACACATGCCAATATCCAACCTTGCTCCCATGTGTCTGATATCACTACAAACAGGAAAGTATTCCTTTTTTGAGTTCTCAGAGGGCTGAATATTAATTTGGGGCAAGCCATAGCTAGTGAAATAAAACATTATGCCCATTCTGTCAGCAACAAGGCACCTCTGGGGCATCCTTCTCTTATCACCCATCTATACGAGTTAGCAGGGGTGAATACCTCACACCCTCGATTTGAAAGACCCAGGAAGGAAATTGATGCTTCATACTATACCCAGTACTGCATGTTGAATGAAGCTGGAATACTTATGCCAGCACCTCAACCTCCAAGGGTTCACAAGAGAGTGCCATAGTCGAATCAGCAGGGCCAGGCTCAAGATGTTGCACCATTCCAGATGAGAGACATGTACATATCTCTAATGGAGTCTAGGATGGAGGTGCTGTATAGAGGTGAGCATGCTATAATGATGAATCTTGAGCTTAAAGTTGAATGGGAATAACCCTTTTTGAAATCCTTAACTTAAGTTAAGTAGAGTATGTTTTTGTCGTAATGCAGAATGGTTTAAGTTTGGGGTGGTGAGAAACCGAAAAGAACTTTTTGAAATTCATTAAAGAGCATTGAGCAAAAGAAAGAGAAAGAAAAAGAAAAGAGAAGAAAAGAAAGAAAAGAAAAGGTTAAGCTCAATGCAAGTAAAGTTTGGAATAAGTTCAAGATTGGTTTCTCACATAAAAGAAGAAAGAGAGTTGATTGTTAATGTGAATAAATGAATTTTTCACTCTCTTAACTGAAGAATTTTGTTGTCTTGAAAAACCAATTTTTTTCTTAGCTTGGCCTCAATACAAGCCTTAAAAGGTCCTTATGATGATAACTTGCTTGTAAGTGTGTTTGATATGTGGTTAAATGAAAGGCAAAGTTGATTCATGTGACATTATGATGGTAGAGTGTAAGAATGTCACCTTACTATACACCTTTGAGTGTGAGTGAAACACTTTTGAGTGCTTGAGTGAAACACTATCTTTGGTGAGGAATAGTTCCATGCATATAGGGTAACATTCTTTCTTCGTTGTTGATTAATCATGAGGTTTGCATCTGTTGTGTATGTCTTGATTATATGAGCACCATAGTTGAAGCTTGATTGGCTAAAGCATCATTATATCTTGACTTATGATGAGCATTCATGAGTGATTTACTTGCCTAAAAAGAAAATGCTTTTTGGTGTGCTAGACCATTGTAGTATGATTGTTTTGTTTAAACCAAGTTACATTTTTCTTGAGGACAAGCAAAGTTTCAAGTTTGGGGTTGTGATAATGGCTGAAAATACCGTTATCTGTGATATAATTTTGATACTAAACGCACCCTTTTTGACTTAGAAGCTTGCTTGAACTCATGTTTTTGCTTTAGTTTTGTGAATAAGTGAGTAGAGGTTATACTTTATGATTTTATCACTAAATTCCCTTTATTTGTAGCTAATAATGTGCTTGGAAGAATCTCCAACAATACATAGAGCTATATAGAGCTGAATCAGCCAAAAAAACAAGCAAAATAGCAAAACAAAGTGAGTTTTGGAGTGCTACAACTAGGGCTAAGCTCCCCTAAGCGCCCCTGAGCGCCAGCTTTCTTCCCACACCACACCTAGTCACCCTTCTAGGGGCGCTGAGCACCAGTTTTGACCCATACCTGTTAAGACTCCGACACGTGTACCGAATCCTATAAAGTAATATAAAATGGTAAGACCAAGTATCGTATCCTAAAGGACTCACGACACTAAACAGTTATGTAATTGCTTAACAAATTTTGACTTAAGAACAATTTTTGGATGTTTTGAATGCAAATCCAATAAAAATAAACATGAATGCAATTTGATCAATTGAGGCTAAACACTATAATGGATGGATGAAGTTGATAATATGAGATGAATATGTTGTTGGGGTTTAGATTTCACCAAGTTTACTCTCTTGTATATACGAATTCTACTTCTTCATTAATGTCAACGTCACTCTCTAAAATACTTAAAACTCGATTCCTCGGCGAAGAAAGCCTACCATTAACTATTAGTTCATACGATTCCTAGCATTCCTAATAATTAATTCTGAAGAACAGAAGCTTAAGACAACCAAAACTCATACCCCCATTCTTTACCAATACTGCTTCTAGGAATAATTCTCCGAATCATGAATTATAAGATACCGTCCGGTAATCATGCAAATCTCACATCATGCTACTGAATGAGTTAAACAGAACAAGCATTAGGCAAAGAAAAATTGCTCTAACAATTAATGAAAGAAGCATATATAATTAAGAATCAATTCAAAATACATGAGAGTTTACAAAGGTTACATCATCCCCAACAACAAAAAAAGTTTAGTTCACCATTGACATGGTGAAACTAGATGAACAATGAAAGAATGAAAGAGATAGAAAAACCCTAGAAAGAGAAGAGGAGAGCTGTCACATCCCTAAATCTACCTCAAGGAAGAGAAGAGCTGCCACATCCCCAAAATCTACCCCCAAGGGGTGAAAAATGTGTTTCTGTGCTTAAGCCATCAAAAGATACAATCCCTAGGACGTCCAAGTCCTTAAATAGAACATAAAAATAACAGAAAATAGTAACAAAAAATTAACTGTTTTCTTCCTGCCAGAAACACACTTTTCTGTTATTTTCTGGTCTATTTAAGGACTTGGACGTCCTAAGGATTATATATTTTGATGGCTTGAGCACAAAAACACATTTTTCACCCCTTGGGGGTAGATTTGGGGATGCGAGAGTCTCCTCTTCTCTTTCTAGGGTTTTCCTATCTCTTTCATTCTTTCATTCCATTGTTCATCTAGTTTCTCCATGATCATGGGGAACTAAACCTTATTTGTTGTTGGGAAAGATGTAACCTCTTAAACTCTCATGTATTGAATTGATTCTTATTATAAATTCTTTACTTCATTAATTGTTAGGGTTTTTCCTCTTTACTCTTTGCATGCTTTGTTTAACTCATTCAATTGCATGATCTTTGATTTTGTCGATATGGACACATACGGGGAAATCTAGAACTGGGGAAATTCTCCCGGAAGCAATATTGCCTAGACATAGGAATAGGAGGATCGGTTGCCTTTAAGCTTCTGTTCGAATGTAATGCATGATTAATTGCTAGGGAGACAAGACATTGTGAACTAGTAATTAGGAGTAGGCTTTCTTCACCGAGACATCGGGTTTAAGGTAAATTAGAAAGTGACATTAACATTAATGAAGAAGATGAATTCATATATGCATGAGAGTAAATTAGGTTAAATCTAAACCCAACAACAATATCATCAACTTCATCCATTCATTCTTGTGTTTAGCCTCAATTGATCAAATTGCATTCATGTTTATTTTATTGCATTTGCATTCAAAAACCCCAAAATTTATTCTTTAGAGTCTTAATTAGTTGAGTAATCACATAATTGTTTAGTGCCGCGAGTCTCTTGGGAAACAATACTTGGTCTTACCATTTATTATTACTTGATTCGATTCGGTACACTTGTCGAGGTCTTAACAAGTTTTTGACTCTGTTGTCGGGGATCAAAAATTTTGTTTAACAAGTTTTTGGCGTCGTTGTCGGGGACTCATGGTATAACTATTCTTTCTGTGTCATTCTTAACCGATTAGACTTTTTATCTTTTTTTTTATCTCTTTATTTTTTTTATCTTTTTATTTTTTTATCTTTTTCTCTTTTATCTTTTTCTCTTTTTCTCTTTTTTTTTCTTTTTATCTTTTTATCTTTTTAGTTTTCTTTTTATCTTTTTATTTTTTTTTCTTTTTATTTGTTTATCTTTTTATTCTTATTTTTATCTTTTCATCTTTTATCTTTTTATCTTTTTACCTTTTTATTTTTTTATTTATTTTTTATCTTTCTATCTTTCTATCTGTTTATCTTTTTATCTTTTTATCTTTCTATCTCTTCATGTTTTTAATTTTTTTATCTATTTGTGCTAATTGGGTGCTCTAGTGCAGTGTTCTTTAGTGTTTGCAGGATAAAATTTGAAAATATGTACTAGGAGTACCCGATCATCAAGAGAAGAAGGACAAAGAAGGTCGTAGGGTGCGCCTGGGCGCCCCATTAAGGACGCTGAGCACCATCCTTCAAGTGCCATGTTCACCAAGACTGTGCATGAAGTGGTTAAAGATATCCAAGAGAATGGAGTTATTGAGACTAAGGCTCCTTATTCAAGGAGGGTAAAGATAGTGAACAGGAAGATGCTGTAGATAAGTTGGTGTGATGAAAGGAAAAGGAACACCAACATAATAGATGTAGATCGTGCTTAATGGTTAAACTAGCGCTTATTGGGAGACAACCAAATTTCTTATTTTTCTTTTTAAATTGATTATTTGTGTGGTTTGGATTTGATTTTGCTTTGTAGGAATGACAAAATCTACTGATGGATGCTATGTGATTAAGCGTCTACTGATGGATGCTATTGATGACATCTACTGATGGATGCCGATGAAGATGGGAAAGATCAACATCTACTGATGGATGTTGATGAGAAAGATTTGCATCTACTAATGGATGCCTTGTGATTGGAAATCTACTGATGGATGTTACTGAAAGCATCTACTGATGGATGCTATGATGAAAGCATCTACTAATGGATGCTGTTATAGTAGAGGCTAACGATGAGTGATAGCATCTACTGATGGATGCTATGAGATCAGGATTTGTTTTACTTTATTTTTATGCTTGTTTGAACTTTGTTTATTTTATTTTATTTTTTTAATTGAGTCATGTACTTGGTTGAATGAATAGTTGTTGCAATGGTTTGGTATGATGTGATAAACTGTTGTTTGTGATGAGTAATATTCTTGTGTTTGCTCTATTGTTCTATGATGCATGTTAAGATAATGATTGTTTAGTTCTTAAGCACAGATGGTGGTTGCTCATAATTATTTGAAACAGATGCATGATTTCAATTGGGATTAATATGATGGGCAGGATGTTTATCAAATTTTGGAACTTGAGTTAACCCGTGAGATATTGGACTCTAGAGTTTTTGATTGATTGAGTGCTATTGCTTTGGAAGCATGATTGATTTTGCCTAATTTTCTATGATTGAACCACTTTCGTGCTTGTTACAAATGAACAAGGCCATGTTTTTCTTCTCCCTTAGAGCCAATGTTTATAGGTGAACCCAATAAAGATCAATGTTTTCTCTAACCTTTGCACCTTGAGCCTAAATTTGAAAAATGGAAAAACCTTTTTTGAAATCCTTACCTTGAGTTAAGTAGAGTATGTTTTTGCGGTAATGGAGAATGGTTCAAGTTTGGGGTGGTGAGAAACCGAAAAGAACTTTGTGAAATTCATTAAAAACCATTGGGCAAAAGCAAAAAGCAAAAGAGAAGAAAAGAAAGAAAAGAAAAGGTTAAGCTCAATGCAAGTAAAGTTGGGAATAAGTTGAAGATTTGGTTTCTCACATAAAAGGAGAAAGAGATAAGTTGATGATTTGTAACTCAGCTTTTCAGAAGAATCACTACAATGACTCAACATTTTTCGAAAACATTTTCTTCCAGGACAAGAGATCACTTTTATTAGCTCAACATACAAATGTCAGTCAAGATGTACAGATGTCTTTTGTACAGATGTCTTAATTCAATCAAAATCAATGTGATGCTCATATACTTCAACAGATGCTATCCTTAAGAATGATCAATCAACCAAGGAACGATGCAATCAGAAATTCAAAGAACTACTCCTCACCAAGGAAAGTGTTTCACTCAAGCAGTCAAAAGTCTATCACTCAAGCACTCAAAAATGAGATCCTCCATCACTAATGAGTACTCTGGGCATTCCAACCTGGGAGAAAATTTTCCTTTTCAAAAATTTAATAATAGTGCTAGAATCATTCTTGGGACAAGCCATAGCTTCAACCCATTTACTCACATAATCCACTGCCACCAGTATGTATTCATTATTGAAAGATGGTGGAAAAGGTCCAATAAAATCTATGCCCCAGCAATCAAAAACTTCAACCTCTAATATGCCTTGCAGTGGAATTTCATGACGTCTGGAAATACTACCCGTCCTTTGACACTTATCACAGTTCTTAGCATGATTATGAGCATCTTTAAACAGAGTAGGCCATTAAAATCCTGACTGTAACACTTTTGCAGCTGTTCTCTCTACACTAAAATGCCCCCCATAAGGTGAGTCATGACAGTGCCATAAAATTCCTTCCACTTCTTCCTTAGTCACACAGTGCCTCAGAAGGTTATCTGCTCCAATTTTGAACAAGTAAGGATTATCCCAAATGAATTGTTTGGCCTCATGTAAATTTTTTCCCAAATGAACAAGTAAGAACAAATCCTATGGCATAATTACTAGCATCACACATCAGCTCAAAATCTTGATTCCAATCAGGAGCTACAATTACTAGAGTAGAAATCAATTTTTCCTTCAAAACATCAAGCGCCTTAAGGCACTCATCATCCATCACAAATGGTGCGTCCTTAACAAGGAGACTGCTTAGTGGTTTGGGAATCTTTGAGAAGTCTTTGATGAATCTTCTATAAAAGCCAGCATGACCCAAAAAGCTTCTGACTCCCTTCACATTGGTTGGTGGTGGAATTTTTGCAATTACCTCCACTTTGGCTTTGTCAACTTCAATTCCTTTGGAGGAAATTTTATGGTCGAAAACAATACGTTATGTTACCATAAAGTGACATTTTTCCCAATTGAGAACAAGATTGGATTAGGTGCATCTTTTAAGTACAACATCCAGGTTAGACAAACACTCATGAAAGGAACTACCAAACACTGAAAAATCATCCATAAAGACTTCAATACTTTTTTCTATTAAGTCTACAAAGATTGCCTGCATACACCTCTGGAAAGTAGCTGGAGCATTACATAACCCAAACAACATTTTTCTATAAGCAAAAACTCCAAATGGGCAAGTGAAAGCCGTTTTCTTTTGGTCCTTTGGATCCACCACAATTTGATTATATCCAGAATATCCATCCATAAAGCAATAGAAAGCCTGACCTGTCAATCTCTTCAGCATCTGATCCATGAAAGGAAGGGGAAAGTGATCCTTCCTAGTAGCATTGTTCAACTTTCTATAGTCAATACACATCCTCCATCCAATAACTGGTCTTGTAGATATGAACTCATTTTTTTCATTATAAACAACTGTCATCCTACCTTTCTTTGATACCACCTGTACTGGGCTTACCATGCACTGTCAAAAATAGGATAAATAATACCAGACTCAAGTAACTTTAGCACTTCTTTTCTCACCTCCACTTTCATCATTGGATTTAACCTTCTCTGTGGTTGAGCAACTGGTTTGTAGTCATCTTCCATAAATATTTTGTGCATGCAATAAGTCGAACTTATGCCTTTGAGATCTAAGATTGACCATCCAATAGCTCCTATATTGGCTTTTAGTATCTCAACCAACCTTTCTGCTTCTTTGGGAGAGAGAGAATTACTGATGATAACTGGTTTATTCCCCCCTTCTTCTAAGAACGCATACTTCAAGTGTGGTGGTAACATCTTCAGCTCCACTTTACTTTTCTTGACTTTTTCTTCTGTATTGATCTCTTCCACCTTATGCAAAGGGACTTCTTTCAAATCATCCAAGCAATCATCAATCAATTCTTCTTCTTTCTCATTCAATTCTTCACAAGTGTCAACTAGTGTTTCCTCTAAGAGAAAAATATCACTTGTTTTCTTCTCTTGTATCATGCAGATCTTGTCAAGAGTGTCAAGATGGAAACACTCCTTGTCATCCTTTGCGTGAGCCATAGCTTCAAAAACATCAAAATTTACTTCTTCATCTTGCACTCTCACCTTCAGTTTGCCATTTTCCACATCAATGAAAACTGTTGCAGTCTTCATAAAAGGTCTCCCAAGAATAAGAGGCACATTTACATCCTCCTCCATCTCCATGATGACTAAATCCACAGGAAACAGAAATTTGTCTACCTTCACAATCACATCTTCAACTACCCCATAAGGATATTTCAAAGATCTATATGCTAATTGAAGAGTCATCCGAGTAGGCTTGAGTTCCAAACCTTCAATCTTTTCAAACATGGAGAGTGGCATGAGATTGATATTGGCTCCCAAATCAATTAGAGGTTTTCCAACAAAGATATTCCCTATAATGCAAGGAATAGTGAAACTTCCTGGATCTTTCAACTTGGTAGGTAGAAGCTTTTGTACGATAGCACTGTAGTTTCCCTGAACTTCAACGGTTTCCTCTTCAATGTATTTCCTTTTCTTAGTGAGTAGTTCCTTCAGAAATTTTGCATATGAGGGCATTTGTTGCAGAGCTTAAGAGAAAGGTATGTTAATCTCCAACTTCTTGAAAATCTCCATGAAACGCTCAAATTGTTTTTCTTTTTCCTTCCTAGAATAATTCTTTGGGTAAGGAAGGGATTTTTCATGTAAATCTTTCTTTTTTTGCTCATCCTCTTCCTCTCTTTTGTTCTTTTCTTTCCTCTCTTTCTCTTTTTCTTTTCTCTCACTCTCTTTTCTTTCTCTTTTTCATCTTTTTCTTTTTCACTCTCACTCTCTTTTTCTTTTCTCGTTCAAAGCAATAACATTCAATCATTCAAACTCTGGAGTCCAAACTCTCACAAGTTAACTCAAGTTCCACAATTTAATAAACATCCTGCCCAACAAATTAATCACAATTGAAATCATGCATATCTTTTTAAAACAACTATGAGCAACAACCATCCATGCTTAAAAGTCTCACCAATCATTAACTCAACATGCATCATAGAACAATAGAGCAAACACAAGAATATTACTCATCATAAACAACAGTTTATCACATCATACCAACCCATTGCAGCACAATTCATTAAACCAAGTACATAAGCAATAAAACAAAATAAACAAAATTCAAATAAAATAAAAATAAAAAAAAAACATAAAAATCCTGATCCAACAACATCCATCAGTAAATGCTTTCATCTGAATCTTCCATCATCCATAAGTAGATGCAAATTCTTCACATCAACATCCATCACTAGATGATCCCAGTAACATCCATCAGTAGAGGCAAATCCTTCACATCAGCATCCATCAGTAGATGCTCTTAGTAACATCCATCAGTAGATGTCCAATCTTTCTGATCAGCATCCATTAGTAAATGCTGATCTTTCTCAACAGCGTCCATAAGGAGATGCCGTCAGTAGCATCCATCAGTAGATGCTTAATCACATATCATCCATCAGTAGATGCTTAACCACATAGCATCAATCAGTATATGCTTAATCACATAGCCTCCATTAGTAGGCGCTATCATTAATCACCCTCATTATATCAACATCCATCAGTAGATGCTGTCATCTGAGTCCTCCTAGCATCTCTCAGTAGATGTTGTCCAACATCCATCAGTAGATGTTGTCATTCCTACAAAGTAAAATCAAATCCAAAAGAAAAAGTTAGAAATTGGGTTGCCTCCTAATAAGCGCTTGTTTAACGTCACGAGCTTGACACCATTAAGCACAATCTGCATCTATGATATTGGTGTTCCTTTTGCTTTCATCACACCAACTTATCTGCAGCATCTTCCTGTTCACCATCTTTACCTTCCTTGAATAAGGATCCTCAATCTCAATAACTTCATTCTCTTTGATGTCTTTAACCACTTCATGCATAGAGTCTTGGTGAACATGGCACTTGAAGGCTGGCGCTCAGGACCCTCAATAGGGCGCCCAGGAGGTGATGCGTGACATCCGGCGTTGAGGGCTCTTAAAGGGGCAGCCAGGCTTCCTGCGTCCTTCTTCAACCTTCTTTTCTTGATGATCTTGAGCTCCTACTACAAATATTTGGTTTTTATCCTACAGACACTAAAGAACACTGCACAAGAGCACCCAATTAGCACAAAAAGATAAAAAGAAAAAGATAAAGAGATAAAGAGATAAAGAGATAAAAAGATAAAAAGATAAAAAGATAAAAAGATAAAAAGATAAAAAGATGAAAAGATGAAAAGATGAAAAGATAAAAGATGAAAAGATGAAAAGATGAAAAGATGAAAAGATGAAAAGATGAAAAGATAAAAAGATAAAAAGATAAAAAGATGAAAAGATGAAAAGATGAAAAGATGAAAAGATGAAAAGATAAAAAGATAAAAAAGATAAAAAGTTAAAAATATAAAAAGATAAAAAGATAAAAAGATGAAAAGATAAAAAGATATTAAGATAAAAAGATAAAAAGATAAAAAAATAAAAAGATAAAAAGATAAAAAGATAAAAAGATAAAAAGATGAAAAGATAAAAAGATGAAAAGATGAAAAGATAAAAAGATAAAAAGATAAAAAGATAAAAAGATGAAAAGATGAAAAGATAAAAAGATGAAAAGATGAAAAGATGAAAAGATAAAAAGATAAAAAGATAAAAAGATAAAAAGATAAAAAGATAAAAAGATAAAAAGATGAAAAGATGAAAAGATGAAAAGATGAAAGATGAAAAGATGAAAAGATGAAAAGATGAAAAGAGGAAAAGATGAAAAGATAAAAAGATAAAAAGATAAAAAGATGAAAAGATGAAAAGATGAAAAGATGAAAAGATAAAAAGATAAAAAGATAAAAAAGATAAAAAGTTAAAAATATAAAAAGATAAAAAGATAAAAAGAGTAAAAGATAAAAAGATATTAAGATAAAAAGATAAAAAGATAAAAAAATAAAAAGATAAAAAGATAAAAAGATAAAAAGATAAAAAGATAAAAAGATAAAAAGATGAAAAGATGAAAAGATGAAAAGATGAAAAGATGAAAAGATGAAAAGATAAAAAGATAAAAAGATAAAAAGATAAAAAGATAAAAAGATAAAAAGATAAAAAGATAAAGTCTAATCGGTTAAGAATCACACAAATAGAATAGTTGTACCACGAGTCCCCGACAACGGCGCCAAAAACTTGTTAAGACTCCGGTAAGTGTACCGAATCGTATCAAGTAATATAAAATGGTAAGACCAAATATTATATCCCAAAGGATTCACGGGACTAACCAGTTATGTAATTGCTTAACCAATTAAGACTTAAGAACAATTTTTGGATGTTTTCAATGCAAATGCAATAAAATAAACATGAATGGAATTTCATTAATTGAGGCTAAACACTAGAATAGATGGATGAAGTTGATAATATGAGATGAATATGTTGTTGGGGTTTAGATTTCACCAAGTTTACTCTCATGTATATATGAATTCTACTCCTTCATTAATGTCAATGTCACTCTCTAAAATACTTAAAACCCAATTCCTCGGCAAAGAAAGCCTATCCTTAACTATTAGTTCATACAATTCCTAGCATTCCTAATAATTAATTCTGAAGAACATAAGCTTAAGATAACCAGAACTCATACCCCCATTCTTGAGCAATACTGCTTCTGGGAATAATTCTTCGGATCATGAATTGTAAGATACCTTCCGATAATGATGCAAATCACATATCATGCTACTGAATGAGTTAAACAGAGCAAGCATTACGCAAAGAAGAATACTCTAACAATTAATGAAATAAGCAAATATAATTAAGAATCAATTCAAAATACATGAGAGTTTACAAAGGTTACATGATCCCCAACAACAAATAGAGTTTAGTTTACCATTGACATGGTGAAACTAAATGAACAATGAAAGAATGAAAGAGATAGAAAAACCCTAGAAAGAGAAGAGGAGAGCTGTCACATCCCCAAATCTACCCCTAGGGTTAAAAATTCTGGTTGACTTTTCTGCATTTCAACTATTTGGTACTTTAACTCTTCTTTCAAATCATTCCAATATCCTACAAAATCAAGGGAATTTAGTGATAAAATCATCCAGTATAACCTCAACTCTCTTATTCACAAAACTAAAGCAAAAACATGAGTTAAAGCAAGTTTCTAAGTCAAAAAAGGTGCATTTAGTATCAAAACTACATCACAGATAACGGTATGTTCAACCGTTATCAGTACCACGCCTGGGCGCCCCACTTAGAGAGCTGAGCGCCAGCGAAGTGGGCTTGGACCTATTTTCTGTTATTTTTATGTTCTATTTAAGGACTTGGACGTCCTAGGCATTGTATCTTTTGATGGCTTAAGCATAGAAACACTATAGAAGAAGGATCCAGCTGATTCTTGCGGAAGATGGAATCAACGAAACTTCTTCTAGGAACTTCTGAAATCTGAATTGGAAAGGAATATGAACTTCATTTTTGTTGCAGCAGAAGAAGATGAATTATGATGATGATGGCCGGAGGAAGGGGAGACTCTAGAAACAACTCTTCAATTGGTGTTTGGTGGCTGGATTAAAGTAGATTAGATGACTCGGTGATCAAGATAAAGTTGAAAAATATGATGACTGAATCGAACAGTGATTCATTGAAGAGAAACGGATGAAGCGCTAATGGAGAAAATGGAATGTGGGAAGAGGATTAGGTGCTGAAAAATGATGCGGATGGTGGATAAAGTTTCTAGGATTGGCAGCCTAGCTAGGGAGAGAAGTGACAACGGTTGAAAAACCATTATTTTTATACTTAATTTTGATATCAAAAACACCCTTTATGTCTTAGAAACTAGCTTAAAATCATGCTTTTGCTTAATTTGTGAGAATAAGAGAGTTGAAGGTGGTATTATTGGTTTTATGCTTGTTTTTCCTTGTTTTGATAGGAATTAAGATGAATTGGATGAAGAAGTTGAAGTACCAAGGAGTTGGAGTCATCAAAGGCTGGAAAACTGGCACATAGAAGAATCGTAGATAGTGTTGAGCGTCATTTAGGGGTGCTGAGCGCCAATCTGGAAGTACAACCACTGTTTCACGCCTGGGCGCCACCGCTGAGCGCCAATTTGGTTTTGAAAGCACTGTTTCACGCTTGGGCGCCACCGCTGAGCGTCATTTGCGTGCCGCACTTACCGTTGGGCGCCGTTTGAGTGCCGCACTTATCGCTTGAACTTGTTTTATGTTATCTTTATGAACTATTTAAGGTTTTGGACGACCTAGGGTTCATATCTTTTGACAGAAAGAGGTGAAAACACACTCCTTTCATCCCTCGGAGGCGAATTTTGGATGCGGAAGCTCCGATCTTCAACTTTTAGGGTTTTATCTCTCATTCTTTTCCATATTTTCATCTAGTTTCACCATGTCTATGGTGAACTAAACCTCCATTGTTGTTGGGGAAACGATGTAATCCTTTGAAACTCGCATGTGTTGAATTGATTTATATTATAAGTGCTTTACTTCATTAATTGCTAGGGTTTTTCCTCTACACTCTATGCATGCTTTGTTTAACTCATTCAATTGCATGATTATTGATTTTGTCAATATGGACACATATGGGAAAATCTAGAACTCGGAAAATTCTCCCAAAACCAATATTACCTAGACATAGGGATAGGAGGGTTGGTTGCCTTTAAGCTTTTGTGCGAATGTAATGCATAATTAATTGTTGGGGATACAAGAAATTGTGAACTAGTAATTAAGAGTAGGATTTCTTCACCGAGACATCGGACTTAAGGTAAATTAGAAAGTGACATTAACATTAATGAAGAAGATGAATTCATAAATACATGAGAGTGGATAGGATAAGCGGAACCCCAACAACATAATCATTCCATATTTTATATTAATCACCTGTACATTTTTCAAGTCAATTGATCAACACTTGCATTCATATTTAGTTTCTGCATTATAAACACCATGATCTTGTTTATAAGTCTTAATTAATCAAGGAACCACATGAATGTCTAGGCCGTGAGTCTCTAGGGAAACGATACTTGGTCTTACCATTTATTATTACTTGATACGATTCGGTACACTTGTCGAAGTATTAACAAGAAGCTAAAGGAAACTCACAAGCTCTCTCTCGGTGACCATCAACAAGAAGAAAGTTCTGGATAGAATCAAAAGAAAAAAAAGTCTTCATTATTCAAATCAAAGGTAGCAGTTACAAGCAATGAAGCAAGGTATTTAAAGGAAACGAAACAAGATCCTAGTTCACGCCTAACGTTTTCAATGCTAGCTGCGCAAGGTTGAAGAAACGTGATTGGGTACGTGGGCAACAAGCTTGTAGCACGTGGACAACAAGCTTATTGCAGCTTCAACCGTTGAGCTCAAACCCTCATGCGTTGGGCGCTTGGATTCTTCAACTTCAACCAAGCTGCTGGTTCGAATATGTCTCATGTGGGCTTCTAAAGCAGCTTGCTAGACAACAAGACAATTCCTTTATGCATCCAAGTGAAGATTCAAACATTCCTCCAAGTAAAGATTTGGCTTGCTTCTCCGTTGTTGATGTTTCCTTGCTTCTTGATTTATCACGCTTCTTGGCTAGTTGATCCATGATCTCCTAGCTTTATTAGACCCTACAAAACACATATAAACATATTAAAGAGAATCCTTATAAGACTTAGAGAAAGAAAATCAAGAAAGAGCTTCTAAAAGTACTTCTCCAACTTCCCTTTCTTAGCCTTAGCTTAAGTTAGTAATCCTTTGAATGGAATGCCCTAAATGGGTTTCCATCAGGTAGATTTGGGGATGTGACAGCTCTCCTTTTCCTTGAGGGTAGATTTGGGGATGTGATAGCTCTCCTCTTCTCTTTCCGGGGTTTTTCTATCTCTTTCATTCTTTCATTGTTCATCTAGTTTCTCCATGATGATGGGGAACTAAACCTTATTTTTTGTTGGGTGTTAACACTCTGCAAGTGTACCGAATCGTATCAAGTACTAATAAAATGGTAAGACCAAGTATCGTTTCCCAAAGGACTCACGGCCTAAATAGTTATGTGATTTGTTGATTAAATTAGACTTGTAAACGAAATCTTGTAGGTTTAGATGCAAATACTAAAAAGTAAATATGAATGCATGTGTTGTTCAATTGGATCGAAAGAAGCAAAAGAGATTGATGTAAAATATGGAATGATGATGTTGTCGATTCATCCTATCCATTCTCATGTATTCATGAATTCATCTTTATTCATTAATGTTAATGCCACTTTCTAACTTACCTTAAACCCGATGTCTCGGTGAAGAAAGCCTACTCCTAATCACTAGTTTAGAATGTCTTGTCTCCCTAACAATTATTCATGCATTACATTGGCATAGAAGCTTAAAGGCAACCAATCCTCCTATCCCTATTGTAACACCCCTTACGGAGTGCCACTGAAAATAACAAAATCCAAAATTTTACTCCGATTTTTTTTTTAACATCGCGGAACTAAACCATCAAAAGTTTAAGCATCTTACATCATTAGGTTAAAACCTTACAAATATCAAATTCATTATTCAAAGACATAAAATTACTTTAAAACATGATAAGTCCCACATAGTTATTTCTCGTAACTCTCGTCGTGCTACTTCATCTCTGCCTCATCTGCAACGCCATCTACTCCCGTACAAGTACGATCATCGTAGGTGGAAACCACAACCACAACATTTTAGGGTGACTAACGAAGAACCTAACATAGCATATAATTTCAATATCTAAATATCATAACTTAGATTATCCTAATCACAATCTTACATTACAACGCAATATTCAACTCATAACTCAGATCATCACTACTCAGACTATCAAAGTCACAATATTAATAACTCAGATCATCACCACTCAGACTATCAAAGTCACAATATTAGTACCTAAGATCATAACCACTCGGACTATCAAAGTAACAATATTAATACCTTAGTATTAAACTCACGACTCAGTCATTGACACAAGCTTCTGTTGTTTCCTTGAATTTTGTCGTACCAAACCTGTTTTGCAAAACAGGGCAATTCGAGTCGTCTTCCATCGCAACTTGAGACCTATCTCCCCGACTCCTCAAGGAATTACGAGTAAAAACTTCGGTTAGGCGCACCCACCGAGCACTATACTCACACGAGCTGAAGTCATTGGGCGAGACATCCAACCCTCTCTAGTCCCCACGCATGAGGAAAGGGTGACACTCGAATCTCAGTCTCCGCAGAGACTCAACACACTATCGTATCGCAATACGAACACCATTGATTCGACAAAAATTCTAAGGAAATGACAGACCGCTTGTTCTCACAATTTTACCATCACAATCATCACCCAACATCTCTTTCACTCCTCTCATTCTCATAATTCATTCTTTCCTCTTCCAACAATGGAAGAGAATTCTCAATACCCTCTTACCCACACTCTAGGCCAAAGAGTGTAGATAAGTGCTCCCAACGAGTAAAATTGAATGTTGTCCACACTGACCTTTGCTTGTTATTTTACTCATAAATCTTTGTACATAACTCCAAATGAGTTGATTTCTTTTTTTATTGGAAACTAGACTCAAATATCTTTCTTTGAACACAACACTCAAAATTTTTGGACAACAGGGCTAGCTGCAGTAAAATTATTAAAAACTAGAAAATTTAATCACGCTCTGGTATGCTCAGCTTTGACCTTTGATGACTGTTTTGCTCATTACTGTCTCTACCGAACTCCAATTGAGTTGGTTCTTGCTTTGTTGGAAACTAGACTCAAATATCTTTCTTTGGAGATATAAATCTAAATTTTTGGACTACAGGGCTAGCTGCAGTAAAATTATTAAAAAGCAGAAACTTTAACCACGCTCTGGTCTTCTCAGTTTTGACCTTTGATGATTATTTTACTCATTACTCTCTCTACCAAACTCCAATTCAGTGTATTCTTACTTTTTTTGGAAACTAGACTCAAATACCTTTCATTGGACATATAAATCTAAATTTTTGGACTACAGGGATAGCTACAGTAAAATTAGTAAAAAGCGGAAAATTTAACCACGCTCTGGTCTTCTCAGTTTTGACCTTTGATGACTGTTTTACTCATTAATGTGGCTGGGCTAAGAAGAAAATTGGTTTTTCTGGATCACAAAATCCTTCAGATAAGAGAATCATCTTTTAAACACAACCATTCTTACTTCTTCCCAACTTTCCTTTGCATTGAACTTTTCTTTTTCTTTCTTTTCTTTCCTTTTTATTTTGCTTTTTATTTTGCTTTTCACGTGCTTAGCTCAATGCTTTTGATATTCCGTTTTTAGAGCTCCCAACAACCCCAAACTTGAACATTTATCAATACCACAAGATATCTTCAACTCAACTCAAGGTAAAGATTTTTCAAAAAGGGTTTTCTATCATGTTTAAGGCTAAGGGTTCAAAGGATAGAACACATTGTGCTCTCTTTTATTGGGCTAAATTCATGCATTTGGGTAATAAAGGGTTACCAACAAATTGCCTTGATCATATGACACATACAAGCAAGTGATTCAATCATAGAAACCTGGACAAAATTATTCATGCTTTCAATTTAATAACATTCAATCACAAAAACTCTGGAGTTTAAAACCTCACACATAAGCTAATCCAATCATTCCACATACACATCCTGCTTAGCATCATAATCACAATCACAACATCATGCATCTGTTCACATGGCTTGTGAACAACCACCTGTATATCAACATATAGTGCAAAATCTCAACATCAATCAATATCCAAGCATCATCAAGCAATACCCATCATGCATAAATAACAAGCAAACCATCATAGCAAATAAAAAATAAGTTCAATAGTACAAAACAAAAGATAGAAAAAATTCTGCTCTAGAGGTGGAGTTCTTATGAGTTAGGCTACCAGTTCGTCCTCGAACCACACCGTACTGGGAGAGGCTAGGCTCTGATACCATTTGTAACGTCCCGGCAACTCACAGGGAACATAAACTGCCCCCACACATCACCACGATTACTCCAGGCTAAGCACGCTTAACCATGGAGTTCTTATGAGTTAGGCTACCGAAAAACAAATGCATTTGGTGATATGAGTAGCCAAATCAATCCCTTTAAGCTATCCTTCAACTGTATAGTCCCATACCTATACAGTCTCCAAATCCCTCTCATTCCGGTGTATGTTCGATTCGTCCATGTGCCCCTTCCACTCGAAGCCTGCCAGGAGCCGCTCCTTGTCCATGCCTCTTGCACCGACGATCACTCCCCGCCCTTGTCAGTGCCCGGGTCTCACACCAACTCCACTGGTCTAAGCTTGCTCCTTTGGCCATGCCACCACATTGTTGAACTCATCCATGGCCCACCGATGTTATGGGGTGTATCATACATCCCAATGATCATCTCTGCTGTGGCCACCTACCCTTTGTGGATGGACTACATCCTAGCATCTATAAGAGACATATACATATCTCTCATCTGAAATGGCTCTGCATCATGAGGCTGTGCAAGTGCCTATGGTGGTCCTCTTCCTCTACGAGGATGACGTTGTGGTACTGGCTGAGCTGCCTCATCTACGCCACAATATTGCCTGTATTAGGCCTCATTAATGCTCATCCCTCTCATCACACAGTACAGAAGAAGAGCCCTGCTGACAGTAATATCAGAGACATGCGAACAAGACTGGATGTTGGCATGAGAGAACGCCATCTAGTACTTAGCTAAAGGAGTCATATTAGCTCTCCTGATATTCATAACAGAACCATTCCTATTTCTCTGGAAGTGCCCTCTAGGCACACAAATACGCTCTCCACATCAACAAAGTCTGCTCCTTCTTCCATACTCAAAGCAAACTGACACTGCTCACCAGCCTATTCTATATTTAAAAACTTGTTAATGGAATCAGGGTCATACTGAATGGTGTGTCTTCTAACATAGCTCATATATTCCTCAGTGGGATGATCACCCAACCGCCTTGCATTGGTGTAAAACTCTTTCACCATTGCTATGTTAGCAGGTGCAGAATAATTGGCTAGTCTCCCCCAATTCCTGTTCTCCAATTGCTCTCCAAACTGTGGAGAAAAATCAGGTATCAATCCAGCCTTCCTTTCCATGAATAGCCTTCTATCTTGGACAACAGTAAAATGACGTTCATGCTTGCGGGACAGGAACTTGCTGGAATAGGAGCGTTCTGGTTCCTTATCCTTCCTCTTGGATCCTATAATTTTGATTCTCTTGCCCGATGAGGAGGCCATCCCTGCATCAACTTGTGAATCACCTGTATAAGCATATAATGTGCACATCTCAACATGAATCAATATCAAAGCATCATCAGGCATTACTTATCAATCAACAATCATAAGCAAACCATCATAACAGACAAAGTTTCCAATTGAGTACATCAAACCCTATTCTAAAAACAAAAGTGATTGATAAAACAAATCCTGCTCTAGTGCTTTGAAAAACTCAGCCCCATCAATGATGCTCTCTCCCAACCCCAAACTTAGATGGAAAACTAGTGAGAAAGTGAGTGGAAGGGAGATCTTCTAAAGAGGAATGAAAGGAAAAATGTAGAGAACCTTTGGAAAAGTGTTTAGGAGTGTGTGCAGAGAAGAATATGAAAATAGAGGCCAAAGCGTGACTTAGGGTATAAAAATACCCTAATGGGCTCGGGTTCCGCTAAGGGGCAACCTAAGCCCATTTTACGATACCACCGCTCAGCGGCACTTTCGTGTTGTGCTTTTCTTCTTCCTAGCTTAACCTAGGTGCCTCCTACACATGCCCCTCACTTGCTCCCTGCAATTAAATTCTCAGATCACTCATGCAAATCCCTATCATGAAACTAAAGCAGAACAAACAAAATAGATAAAATCAATCAACTGGGTTTCCTCCCAGGTAGCGCTTGTTTAACATCACGAGCCTGACCCAAAATCCTCCAGCACCCTTCAATAGATGAAAATCTTTCTTACCAACACCCATCAGTAGGTATATACAAACATAGTATCCTTCAGTAAATACTCTTCCGCCTAACATCCATCAGTAGATGTAAACCCTGTAATAAACTTATAGCAAAAACAAAAATACCCAAAAGTTCAAAATTACATCACCAAACCAAAAATTAAAAGTTCTTATATCACTGGGTTGCCTCCCAACAAGTGCTCTTTTAACGTCACTAGCTTGACCCAATAAAGCTCCTGTTCCATCTTCTTTTTCTTCTTTCTACTGAACTTCTTCAGAAATTTAATAAAACCAGGAACCTATTGCAGTGTCTCAATCATAGGAACTTTAATCTCCAATTTCTTGAAGATTTCCATAAAGCACTTAAATTTCTTTTCCTTCCTATCATACTTCTATAGATGAGGATGGGGTTTTTCATATGATTCCTTCTTCTTTCCTCTCATCTTCTTTTTCTTACTTACTTTTCCTCTCCCTAAATTTTCTCTTTTTCTTTTCTCTTATTTTTTTCTTCCCTTCTCTTTTTTTTTCTCAACTTCTTTATTTTCACACTAATTTTCTTTCTCTCTTCTCTCTCAACCACTTCTTTTTCTTTTTCTTCATCTTTATCTTTCTCACTCAACTCTTCTTTTTCTTTTCTCTCTATCTTTTCCTCATCTCTCCCTATTTTTTTTCTCATCAAAAATCTTGTCACTTTCAGTGACAATGTCTTGACCTTCCTCCTTAGGGTTAACTTCAGTATTAACCTTAAAATCGTTCAATCTCTGACTAATGTAACGAAGGTTCATCCCCATCCTTTTACATGATGCTTCAATGTTTTTTGAGTGGAGATAGACTCCTGCAAAAACTGTTGAAATGTGTCCTCTAATGTTGGCCTTCTTTCCGATAGAGAGGGTTGTTGCTGCCATTGTTGTTGTGGTTGATTCTCAAATTGTCCGGCAGCTTGCCAAAATTGACTTTGATCCATGCTTGAGTGAGGTTCCCACCAGTGGTTGAGATTACTTTGGTAGAATTGAGTGCCCATATAGTTAAATTCTTGTCTGAATTCCATCCTGCAAACATTAAGCACAAAACTCTAGAAAATATTTGTTAGCACAAAAAGATGGAGAAGGTAGATAAAAAATCAAAAGATATAATTGAAAAGATAGGAAGATAGGAAATAAAAACAGAAAATAAAAACAGAAAATAAAATAAAATAAAATAATAACCGAAAAAAATAAAAACAGAAAATAAAATAAAATAAAATAAAATAACATAAAATAAAATAAAATAAAATAAAAACCGAAAAATAAAAATAGAAAATAAAAACAGAAATTCAAATTTCAAAATTCAAAAACAAGTCAAAGATAATCAATAATCACACAAATGAACTAGTTAAACCACGAGTCCCGGCAACGGCGCCAAAAACTTGATGACAAATTTATGAACACCGAAAAACGGCGCCAAAAACTTGTTTAACCCTCGGCAAGTGTGACCGAATCGTACCAAGTAATAAACTCGATAAGACCAAGTATCGTTCTCCCAAAGGACTCACGGCTTAGTTAGGTATATGATTTGTTGATTATTTAAGACTTGTGAACAATTGATTATAGGTTTCAAATGCAAAAGACAATAAATAAACATGTATGCATGAGTTTGCTCAATGGAAAAGATGAACACAAACACTTGAATGAATTAAATGGATGAGTATGTTGTTGGGGTTATCAATTTCATCTTATCAACTCTCATATACTTTTAGGAATTCATCATTCTTTTCATCAATGTTAAAGCCACTCTCTAAATCACCTTGCAAGAATGCCTATCCTTAATTACGAGTTCATACAATTCCTAGCATCCCTAATAATTAATTATGAAGCATAGAAGCTTAAAGGCAACCAACCCTCATATTCCTATGTCTAGGCAATATGCTATTGGGAGAATTTCCCCGGATCTAGATTTCCCCGTACGTTCCCATATCGACAAAATCAATAATCATGACATCGAATGAGTTAAACAATGCATGCTTTGAGCAAAGAGGAAAAACCCTAACCAATGATGAAAGAAAGCATGTATCTCAAATAAGATGTTTAAACACAAATTCCATATATGAGAGTTTCACAAGATTACATTAATTCCCCAACAACAATACAAAGTTTAGTTCACCATATTCAT
Organism: Vigna reflexopilosa; assembly: GCA_027742785.1. Classification (NCBI taxonomy): domain Eukaryota; kingdom Viridiplantae; phylum Streptophyta; class Magnoliopsida; order Fabales; family Fabaceae; genus Vigna; species Vigna reflexopilosa. Next base: position 15,597,907 of record CM050915.1, read on the forward strand.
GGTGAAACTAGATGAACAATAATGAAAGAATGAAAGATAGAACCCTAGAAAGATGAGTAGGTAGCCTGAGCATCCAAGATCTTCCTCCAAGGGGTGGAAAAGTGAGTGTTTGCTTCGTCTCAAGCCAAAGATACAAACCCTAGGACGTCCTAAAGCTTATATACTATTCTAAAAAATACAGAAAATTAGGCCCAAGCCCATAAAATTAATAGAAAACTGGTCCAAGCCCATTTAGAATGGCGCTCAGCGCTATTTTACCGCTGAGCGGTACTAGCGCATGATCCATTTTGCCCCCCAACTGCTGTTTTGCTCCTCAGCGGTGATTTCGGCACCTGAAAACTGCCGCTCAGCGCCAAATTACTGCTCAGCACCACTCGGTCACACTTTTTCTGCATTCTGGTTGACTTTTCAGCATTCTGGTTGACAGGTTGACTTTTCTGGTTGACTGGTTGACTTTTCTGGTTTCTGGTTGACTTTTCAGCACTCCAATCATTCGGTACTTCAATTCTTCTTTCAAATCATTCAATTAGCCTACAAAATCAAGGGAATCTTTCACAAAATCATTAAGTTCACTTTCAACTCTCTTATTCACAAAACTAAAGCAAAAATATGAGTTCAAGCTACTTTCTAAGTCTTAAAGGTTGCTTTTGGTATCAATTTTAAGCATAAAAATAACGGTTTTTCAACCGTTATCACCTTGATCATATTATACATACAAGCAAGTGATTCATTCATAGAAACCTGGGCAAAGTCATTCATGCTTTCAAAACAATAGCATTCATTCACCAAAAACTCTGGAGTTCAAAACCTCACATATAGGCTCATTCAACATTCCACATACACATCCTGCTTAGCATCATAATCACAATCACAACATCATGCATTTGTTCATATAGCTCGTGAACCACCACCTGTATATCAACATATAATGCATAATCTCAACATCAATCATTATTCAAGCATCATCAAGTAATATCCGTCATGCATAAATCACAAGCAAACCATCATAGCAGATAAAGTTTCAAACTGAGTACATCAAACCCTATTCTAGAAATAGAAGCAAATAAGTTCAACAAAATTTAGAACACTAGAGTGCCTCCCAATAAGCGCTTGTTTAACATCACGAGCCTAACCCAAAATCCTCCTGCACCCATCAGTAAGCGCAAATCTTTTCTTACCAGCACCCATCAGTAGGTGTAAACAACCATAGTATCCTTCAGTAGATACTCTTCCACCTAAAATCCTTTAGTAGATGTAAACCCGGTAACAAGTTTATAACTAAAAAAAATACCAAAAGTTCATAATTACATCACCAAACCAAAAATAAAAATTCTTAAATCACTAGGTTGCCTCCCAGCAAACGCTCTTTTAACGTCACTAGCTTGACCCAATAAAGTTCAAGGATAAACCAACTTCATCACTGTGGACAACCGCTCTACTTCTCCTCCCAGATAATGCTTGAGACGTTGACCATTCACCACCCAGCTTCTCTGTTGATCACTAGTAGATGGGTCAACCAATTCAATTGCTCCATGTGGACGCACACTTTTTACTATGAATGGTCCTGACCATTTTGACTTCAACTTTCTAGGAAAAAGCTTCAATCTTGAATTGAACAATAGCACATGCTGCCCTGGATTAAAGACTTTTTTTTTTATCAATTTCTTGTCATGATAGAATTTTACCTTTTCTTTGTAACTCCTGGATGAATCATATGTGTGCAACCGCATCTCCCCAAGCTCCAACATCTGCCTTCTGCGCTTGTTTTGAGTTTCAGCAGAATCAAAATTCAAAAATTTAAGAGCCCACAAAGCTTTATGCTCCATGTCCACTAGCAAATGACATGCTTTCCCATAGACTAACTGATAAAGTAATAAACCCATAGATGTCTTCATTGCAGTCTTGTATGCCCAGAGAGCATCATCCCGTTTCTGTGACCAGTCCTTTCTTGATGCAGCAACTGTTTTCTCTAAGATTCTCTTGATCTCTTTGTTAGACACCTCAGCTTGCCCATTGGTCTGTGGATGATAAGGTGCAGCTACCTTATGTCTTACACCATAATGTTTGAGTACTTTTGCTAGCTGATAATTACAAAAATGAGAACCTCCATCACTAATAAGTATTCTTGGAGTTCCAAAGCGTGAGAAGATCTGCCTCTTTAGAAATTTAATCGCAGTGTTGGCATCATTTTTGGGACACGCTAATACTTCCACCCATTTACTCACATAGTCTACTACCACCAGTATGTATTCATTGTTGAAAGATGGTGGAAAAGGTCCTACAAAATCAATACCCCAGCAATCAAAGACTTCAACCTCTAAAATGCCTTGTAAAGGCATCTCATGACATCTTGAAATAGTCCTAGTTCTTTGACACCTGTCACAATTCCTGGCATGATTATGAGCATCTTTAAATAAAGTAGGCCAATAAAAACCTGACTGGAGAACTTTTGCTGCTGTTCTTTCCCCATTGAAATGTCCTCCATAGGGTGAGTCATGACAGTGCCAGAGAATTCCTTTTGCTTCTTCATTGGTCACACACTACCTCAAAAGATTATCTGCTCCAATTTTGAACAAATAAGGATCATCCCAGATAAACTTCTTGGCATCATGCAAAAATTTCTTTCTTTGTTGCCAATTAAGATCTTTTGGAATTTCTCCTACAACTTTAAAATTGGCCATATCAGCAAATCACGACCTCTTTTGAATGTACATAAGTGTCTCATCTGAAAAAGATTCCCAGATTTTCGCTTCTTTGCTAGTAACCTCAATGTTAACCAACCGAGATAAATGATTAGCAATCAAATTCTCACTCCCCTTTTTATCACGTATTTCAACATCAAATTCTTGCAATAGAAGTACCCATCTAATCAGACGTGGCTTAGAATTTGGCTTTGTCAACAAATATTTTATTGCTGCGTGATCTGTATAGATAATCACCTTAGACCCAATGAGATAAGGTATAAATTTCTCCAAAGAATACATTATAGCTAGGAACTCCTTTTCAGTAGTGGCATAATTCAACTGAGCATCATTCAATACTTTGCTTTCTGGCGTAATAAATTGTGTGAAACACCTTCTCTTTTCTCTGACCAAGCACACCTCCTATTGCATAATTACTAGCATCACACATTAATTCAAATTTCTGATTCCAATTCAGAGCTACAATCACTAGAGCCGACAACAATTTACTTTTCAAGATGTCAAAGGATTTCAAACATTCTTCATCCATCACAAAAGGTGCATCTTTAAGCAGCAGATTACTCAATGGTTTAACAATTTTTGAGAAATCTTTAATAAATCATCTATACAATCCAGCATGGCCTAAGAAGCTTCTGATTCCTTTCACATTTGTTGGTGGAGGCAGTTTCTCAATAACCTCTGCTTTGGTTTTATCCACTTCAATCCCCTTAGTAGAAATCTTATGCCCCAACACAATTCCTTCTATTACCATGAAATGACATTTCTCCCAATTAAGCACAAGATTCGTTTAAACACATCTTTTGAGGACAATATCCAGATTTGCCAAACACTTTTGGAAAGAATCTCCAAAAACTGAATAATCATCCATGAAGACTTCAATGCACTTTTCTATGAGATCTGCAAAAATTGCCTGCATACACCTTTGAAATGTAGCTGGGGCATTACATAACCCAAATGGCATCTTTCTCTAGGCAAAGATACCAAAAGGACATGTGAATGTCGTCTTCTCTTGATCTTTTGGATCTACCACAATTTGGTTGTATCCAGAGTATCCATCCAGAAAACAATAAAAAGACTGACCTGTCAATCTCTCCAGCATCTGATCCATGAAAGGAAGAGGAAAATGATGCTTCCTAGTGTCTTTATTCAACTTTCTGTAATCAATGCACATTCGCCATCCAGTAACAGTCCGAGTAGGAATAAACTCATTCTTCTCATTATAAATCACTGTCATCCCACCTTTCTTTGGAACTACCTGTACTGGACTTACCCATTCACTGTTAGAGATTGGATAAATAATGTCAACTTCCAAGAGCTTCAATACTTCCTTTCTAACCACCTCCTTCATGACAGGATTAGCCTTCTCTATGGTTGAGCATTCGACTTATAGTCATCCTCCATAAAAATCCTATGCATCCAATAGGTTGGACTTATACCTTTGAGATCTGAGATTGACCACCCAATAGCTTCTTTGTTGGCTTTCAATATTTCTACCAACTTTTCTTCTTCTTCAGGAAGCAAAGAATTATTAATGATGACTGGCTTTGTTCCATCTTCTTCTAAAAAGATATACTTCAAATATGATGGTAACATCTTTAATTCTAACTTATTTGCTTTGACTTCTTCTTTGGTATCATTTGTCTCAAACTTAGCATCCTCCACTGGAATCTCCTTCAACGTCTCTAAATTCGTCATACATTCATCAATTAATTTCTCTTCTTCTTCATTCAAGTCTTCACAAGCATCAATAAGAGTTTTCTCTAATGGAGAGGAATAACGTACCATCCTTTCTTACATCATACAAACTTCATCAAGTATATCAAGTTGAAAACATGCTTCATCATCTTTAGGATGTGTCATGGCTTTGAATACATCAAAATTCACTTCTTCATCTTGAACTCTCACTTTAAGCTTACCATTCTCCACATCAATTAAAACTCTAGCAATCTTCATAAATGGTCTCCCAAGAACTAGAGGCACATCTTCATTCTCCTCCATCTCCATTATAACAAAATCCATTGGGAATACGAATTTTTCAAGCTTTACCAGCACATCTTCAACTACCCCATACAGATATTTAAGAGACCTGTCTGCCAATTGAAGAGCCATTCTAGTGGGTTTGAGTTCCAGACCCTCAATTCTTTTGAACATAGAAAGCAACATTAAATTAATGCTAGCTCCCAAATCAATCAACGCCCTTCCAACTTCCAACTCTCCTATGGTGCATGGAATAGGGAAGCTCCCTGGATCTTTAAACTTAGGAGGTAATTGTTGTATGATTGCACTGTAGTTACCTTGCACTTCAATGATCTCCTTCTCAATATATTTTCTTTTCTTTGTAAGGAGTTCCTTCAAAATATTTTCATGAATTGCTGGAAAGTATCCTCCAATTTTGTGGTTTTCTCATATGGAGTAGGTTGTGGCTGCCACGGTTTCTGCTGCCTTTGAGCCATTGAAATAGTATATATCTCTTTAGGCAATAGAGAAAGCTTCTTTGTCACTTCTTCCAACTGTTGAGTGATGATCTTATTTTGTGCAAGCAAGGCGTCTTGAGATTGCAATTGTAGAACTTCTTCCTGTTAAGTTGGAGCTCCTCTCTCATTAAGCATCTCATTATCATTTGTAGCCATGTTGTCAATCAATTCAGTGGCTTCCTCTGGAGTCTTGCATTTAATATTACCTCCAACTGAGACATCTAGCATCAATTTGGTCTGTGTACCAAGAACTCCAAGGAAAAGAATGACTACTGTTGCTTCGTCAAAGCCATGAGTGGGCGTCTTTCTCAACAAGCTCTTGTATCTATCCCATGCTTGACATAGCGTCTCCTCCAAGCCTTGTCTAAAAGAAGAAATTTCTTGCTTCCCTTTGTTGATTTTGGACTGTGGGAAGTATTTGTTAAGAAACTTTGAAACCACGACTTTCTATTCAATAAAGCTATCCTTCGGGAAATAATTCAACCATAACTTAGCATTGCCTCCCAATGAGAAAGAAAACAAACTAAGCTTTATAGCGTCATCCAACACACAATTGATCTTTACAGTGTTGCAAATCCCGTTGAATGTGGTTAAATGCTCATATGGACTTTCATGTGATAGCCCATTAAATTGGTTGCTCTTTGATGAGTCAATATTTTCTCAATTTCACTTAGCTTATTGTACCGAATTTAATCAGGGAATTGTGCTTAAATGTCCGGTATTTTTCCGTTTTTCCTAATTGTGCTTAATTTGACCAAAAATTCTTATTTTAATAAATTTGAATTATTTGAGCTAATTATTTTCATTATTAATTGTAGGAAAATTGTTGGATAATATTTGGGACATTTTGAAGGTCAAAAGAAAATGCCACATCAATTATACTTTAAACTAAGATGAAAGAGGAGGTGTGGATTTATTTTTTTGGGGGTGCACTCGGTAATTAAGCTGGAAGCACATCACGACCTTGTCCAATTCACCGGACATGGAGTGTGCGGACTTGATTATGGGAGATGTTTCTTTACTTTGAGGAGGCACGCGTCCCAAAAGCACACTCCAGCAAGCACTTCACGGGCCACACAAGAGGTCCAACACGCGTCCAACACTCCACGCACCTTTGTAGGAAGCACACGCACACGCCAGCGGACGGCCTGGACACGCGGATAGGGGGGGAGAGCTTTGATTGGCTTAGAAGAATGTAGGGTCTGGAGCTTGAAAAAAAAAAGGGAAAAGCACATGGTCCAGCCGAGAAAACCAATTGGAGGTGCTGCCACATTTTTTTTGGAAGTGTCACAGCCCACACGCTGGCAGCAGAGGGTGACGAACAGCAAAGAAGCATCCAGCAGCTCCCATCCAGCAAGCACGTCATCAATCCAGCAAAGAAGACCGAGGCCCACATCCAGCACGAAGAAGGGAGGTGCAGCTGGTCCACGGGGGTTTGAATCTAGCAGAGGAAGTGGCTTTCATTTTTCCAGCAGCTTGGGGTGTGCACGGGGAGAAGCAAGTCCAGCAACACGCGTAAGGGCTGGACAGATGGCACATCCAAGGGCACATGGTCCAGGGGCTTCACTCAAAAAGCAAGGGCTCCAGTAGTGTTGGGGTGGGGGTTTTTCGTCCAGCAGGAGAGTAGCCACCACCGAAAAGGAGAGTAGAGTTGGAGATATGGAAGGCTACGATTGAGGAGAGAAGGCACATTTGGTTTTGGCTGGGAGCAGCACCTTCATTTTGGATGTTTTTTTCTTTTAACATGTTGGAGAGGGAGAGCCGCCACTTGCCATGGGGTAGGAGGTTTTAGCTTTTGAATGTTTTTGGAGAGACCCGTGGAGACCAGGAGGGTTACAGAGGGGACTCTCCCATTTTTGTTGGAAGCATTTAGTTTTATTTTGAAGGAGAAGCTCTCATGTTTTTGGAGAAGTGCGGAGAAGGATGGAAGCAGGAGGTGTCACGGTGGGAAAAGAAAGAGATTCTTTTAGAGATGTTACATCCTTCTCGGGATGGAGGTTTTCACGCGGATAGGAAGGAACATGCTAGCTTTTATTTTTGTCTTTGCTTTCCAATTTTTGGTGCATTTAATTTTTAGCTTAACGTTGCATTGCATTTTCAATTGCTTCACAAACTTTCGCTTTAAACTTTTATTTCAGCTGCACGGTGTTCCAAACCACAATGTGCCTCTCAATTATTAGCTTTAGCTTGGATGTTGCATTCTTCTCTTTATTCCCGCCGCTATGATAATTTTTCCAATTTCACAATTTCACTTCCATTTAGCAATTTTGTTTCCAATGCGATTTATGATTTAGCAATTGGTCACATATTTAATTTTCACGCCAAATTTAATTATCTCGCTGGTGTGCAATATTCGGTTTAGGACTGTTCGGTTTACTATTTTCATTCACTTTAATGCTTTCAATTATATTCGGTTGTGTTTAATTTTCATTTTATTTTAATTTAGTTCACTTCTAATCACAAAAACACTTTCAAAACCCCCCCACTACGTGTTTGATCTGAGACTGAACCACATTTGGTCCTTGAGAGACGACCTAGGAGTCACTTCCTAGTTTATACTGCATTAATTTTGCAATCAACTTTTGTGTGAGGTGCGACCCTCTCATCACTCTTCACCAATTGTATCAACGCCGGTTTCACCTCCATGTTTGCAGCATTGACCATCGTCCTAGCAATGCTAGTAAAGTGATGAGGGCCAACAACATTGGTGTAATCCGCCAGAGTACGTCTACCATTGTTCTCTCCGGTCATCTCTTCCGTACTCTGGTTAGATCTTTGTGGTGAGGGTTGTAGAAGTGTTTCCGGAGAAGGGAATAATTCTCTAGAAGTTCGGATCCTCCTTCCTCCTCCAACGGGTGAAGAAAGTGTGATTTCGCCTCTTTTTGTCCAAAGATACTAACCCTAGGTCGACTAAACCCTTATAAAGTTTATTAAGAATTAAAGAAAATAGGCCCAAGCCCAATTAAATGGCACTCAGCGGTACTTTTTCCGCTCAGCGGTATGTGTGGTTCTTCTAATTAGCGTTCAACTGCAGTTTTAGCCCTCCGCGGTGACTACGGTGCTTCAAAATGCCGCTCAGCGGTAAAAGTTACGCTGAGCGGTGAATGCTTCTCTTCTTTTGTGCACTTTTACTTCCTTTCCTGAGTCCAACTCCTTACTACTTCAAATTCTTTCATCTAATTCATCTTAATTCTTGCCAAAACAAGGAAAACCAAGCATAAAACCCATCCAACTCTCTTATTTCCAAAAGTTAAGTAAAAACATGATTCCAAGCTAGTTTCTAAGTCATAAACGTTGTTTTAAATATCAAAATTAAGTATAAAAATAACGGTTTTTCAACCGTTATCATTGGGGAATGATGTAACCTTTGTAAACTCTAATGTATTGAACTGATTCTTGATCCACCAGTACATTGCATATCCTTGAAAACTTAGGGTAGCAAGAGAGACTTTTCTTTCTTCTCCCACTTGATGGCAAGCAAAAATTTGCTCTACCTTCATTTCCCAATCTAGGTAAGCCTCAACATTATCTTTTCCATGAAAATGAGGCAATACCCCATCAACTTCATTAGGGGAGGAGGATTTTCAATTTCCCTCCTATGTCTTCTTGATGAAGAGGGTTGATGATAATATTCTCCTACTCTTAAGGCCTCTTGTTCATATTGGGACTCTCCACTATAACTCCTCTCCCTATTTTGGACTTGTTCCTCTCTCAAAAGTTTCAACTCATTTTCAACCATGGCACTATGTAGCTCTCTTTGGAATTTTTCTTGACTTATTTTTCTGTTAATCTCATTGAGTTGATTGACTAGAGTTTGGAATGAAAATTGATCTTTGGCAGGATCACTAATTCTAGGGGATTGTCTTCCAGACATTTTGATGAACTTAAAAGTTTTCTTGAAGTAAAGACTAGAAGTTTTGACTTGAGGACTATATTCTAGGTAAGAGAGGTGAACCATATAGGTTGCTTAAATACCAACTCTTGCCTTGCCAAATATATCCCTAGTTACTTACTAAAAGTCCTTAAATCAAAATTACCTCTAGATTCATTAAATGTTTAAAGACACACTCAAACTCAAAGAAAAGAAAAAAATTAGACCCTAAATGCGGACTTCTAAGAATTGGCCTATGCGCTTGCAAAAATTAAAAGAAGTGAGATCTCCTAAGTGAGGCTTGGAACTTTGGATCCAAGACACACTCATTGTCTACCAATTTTATATGAACTATTAAAAGCAAAGTTTGCAAGTGATGGAAGAACACTTGTGAATTCTTCCAAGTCACTTATTTAATGGCCAATTACAAGTATTTTTGCAAGAAATAGAAATGAAACAACAAGAGAATAGAAAGTAGAAGTGGTGTGCAGCTCTGGTTTCTCTCAAAGGAAGTGAATTTGGTTTATTCACACTAATCTCACAACTGCCAAGTGAAATATGCTGCTGTTGCAGCAACCAGATTTTATGCAGACCAGTGAAGAACGTGGTTCTGCTGCACCAAAGATCACCCCTAATGTTGATCTTTCCTTACTCCAATCCACTCCCTAAGATGCTACCAGTGTTGTGGGACGTTTTGAGATAGCTCTACACCCAACATAGAGCTCATACAAACCACCAATAATCAATTATTAAGCCAGAAAATCAACATTGTTGCTGCCAGGAAAACTGTTAAACCAGAATGCACAACTGTAGTTTTATCAAACAGCTTATGTGCAGGATTTCCAAACAACTTAAATCAATCAATTAATCGGTTTCCAATGAATGGTGGCACTCAAAATGAACTTAGGAAAGGCTCTAGAGTGGATTTGAAAAGCAAGAAACAAAGATAAGTTGCAGCTATGATCAATTCGAAACCAAATTTAAACTAGGCAAATTGTTTGACAAAATGCCTAGGAGAACGGCTGAAAAGTGTGCATCAGAATTTTAAAATTTGCTTAGTACAGGTTCAAACAACTTTTTACAGTGCAGTTTATGGTGAGATTTGAATTGTGCACTTCTTTTAATTCAATTGAACCAAGCTTTTGCTATCAATCTAACACTGAATCTGATGCATTAATCATACCAAACTCTGATTTTTCAAAATCTGCAACTTATATCAGAAAAAGTGTTGAAAATTTGGTGGTTTGAATGGCAATTTTACACAAACACGTTTGCACACTTAATTTTATGATTTGAGAAACTTTGTTTAACCAAATGTGACTTGTTCAAACTGCCAGCAGAGGCTAAAAGCTTGGAATTCTGATTTTCACTACTTCAGTTGCTATTTAGCACCAAAATTAAGCCAATTCACCAACCAAACTTCAACAGAGGATTCAAACGAAACTGTAAACAACTTTTATGACTCCAGGACAACAAATTAAACTTGAACAAGACTCTAGAAATGCATTAAGAGATGTCCATAAGTGAGTTCTAAGCTGGACAGATTCAAAAATTAAAAAAAGAACTCAACAATCAATTGTGCAGATCGGTCCAAACTGCTGAAATATGTTTTTCTAGTAATTGGAAGAATGATGCAACCAAAATTTTTTTTGACTTAAACCATTCATTATTCATATGGTATGAAGCTTTTACGTGTTCCAACATTCAAGAACACAACCAGAATACATGGTGCAGAGTGAAATAAAATTGAAACAGATTCAATGACTGTCATGCGTGGTACTGCTCTTGATGGAATCAAACTGCACTTGAGCTCTTTGAATCATTGCTCTTATGATGTGCAACTAATGAATACCCACTCAAGTCAAACAGATTTATCCAAGCACAAATCCACTTCAGAATTTGACAAAATCAAAATAATTGAACATGACTGGACATGACAACATCCGATTTCAAAATTAAAATACTCAAGGCAATGATGTGAACCGATTAAAATGATAAGCAATAAAGCAATTAAAAGCTGGAACAAACGAATCAAACATTGGAATCTTTTGGAATTAAAATTGCAATGAAATAGTGTGAACAGAATGAAGAACACGAAGGAAATGTTGATGACAGAATGGAATGAAGGAAAAATTGACTTAGCTGGAGCGTGATGCAGAACCTAGGCTCTGAATACCACTTGATACGGTGCTCCATAAGAAGTATGGGTTGAAGGCAGTGGAAGGATGAGTTGGATCGTGAGTAGTGACAAAATTGGCGCACTAGAAGCAACTGGCAGCGGAATGAATTGGAAGCAGCGGATGATAACTCTTGTGGTTTGGGTAGCAGCGGAAGAATGAATTCAGTGGATGCAGAGATGGAGAAAGAGCTCTAGGGTTAGTGGGATCTCTAGCTCAGGCGGCCTTCACTGGAAGGAAGCTAGATGGGGAAGGAAAGCTCAATAGGAGTTGACTTTTGGCAGAGTCTCGGTTGCTGGAAAATGCTTCAGCAGAAGTAAGACTCATTAATCATCGAAAGTATCTTTACAATGAGAAGAGGTGCTGATTTATAGCTAATCCAGCATTCGTTTCAGTGCCTATACTAAGCTAATGATCAGTCGTGTTTAGTGGATCAAAGGCCACGTGTAAGGAAGTGAAACATGTGCTGGAAATAATTGATGCATTGAAAACATGTGCTACACGTGAAGACAAATCAGCAACTAGATGGGTGCACGTGGGGTTTGTTCTAGGCGCCTCTTAATGTCTGAAATGAGACTTTATTCTTCAGCACTTTATTATTCTTTTCTTGGGTTTCTTCTATCTTTCTAGTGATGGGACCTTGGTGTGCTATGGTGCTTGGTCTTCGCGTATCAAGCCTCAATCTCAATAACTCCATTCTCTTTGATATTTTTAACCACTTTATGCATAGAACTTGGTGAACATGACAAAAGATAAAACGATGAAAAGATAAAATAAGAATAAAAAGAAAAAAAAAGATAAAAAAAAAACTAAAAAGATAAAAACATAAAAACATAAAAACATAAAAACAAAAAAGATAAAAAGAGAAAAAGATAAAAAGATAAAAAGATAAAAAGAGAAAAGAGAAAAGAGAAAAAGATAAAAAGACAGAAAGATAAAAAAGTAAAAGATAAAAAAAAAATAAAAAGATAAAAAGTCTAATTGGTTAAGAATCACATAAATAGAATAATTATACCACGAGTCCCCGGCAACGACGCCAAAAGCTTGATAAACAAATTTTTAATTCCCGAAAACGTAGTCAAAAACTTGTTAAGACCTCGACAAGTGTACCGAATCGTATCAAGTAATAATAAATGGTAAGACCAAGTATCGTTTCCCAAGAGACTCACGGTACTAAACAGTTATGTGATTACTCAACTAATTAAGACTCTAAAGAACAAATTTTGGGGTTTTTGGATGCAAATGCAGTAAAACAAACATGAATGCAATTTGATCAATTGAGGCTAAACACAAGAATGAATGGATGAAGTTGATGATATTGTTGTTTGGTTTAGATTTCACCTAATTTACTCTCATGCATATATGAATTCATCTTCTTCATATATTTTTTGGAGAAAAAGTAATTATCTTTCCTTGAGAAGCGGTGAAGCAAAGGATGGCTACTCTGATTGATTGAAGAAGCAGGCACGTCCAACGAAGAATATTTTTTTTATATGGATGGTTTTGGCTTTGGGAATGGGAAGTGCATACGGTGTGCTGGAATGGGATCTCCAAAAAGGTTTTCTTTTTTTATTGTAGTAGCGTGGACCGAGAAGGAGTTATATATATATATATATATATATATATATATATAATATATATATATGTTGAATACATTTCAGCTTGGAATTCAGTTTCAAGTTAATTATTGACTCGTGTTTTTCAATGTTAATAGCCATCATTATGCAAGTTTGCTTAATACCGTTAATATTCACTTGTTTTTTTTTTTGCTATTTTCGTGATGAATTACTTTTGATGTTTAGCTTACTCGTTGTATTGAATTGGATTCACGCACTTGTATTTCATTTTATTCCAGCTGCATGACATTTTAAATGTTTTATTTGCTGATTTTGTTGACTATGTTGTCTGTTCTGTTCGGCTTCTTTATCTTCCTGCATTTCCAATTTTCTCATTTGATTTAGAGACCGTTCGGTCTCAATGTAGAACCGTTTGGTCATCTGTAGAATCGTCCGGTCTTCGTGCTTTGTTCATTTATTCTAGTGTTTCCATTTTGTTTGGTTATCTTTAATTTGCAGTTTTAATTTAGTTCATTTTGAATCACAAAAACACTTTCAAAACCCCCCACTACGTGTTTGACCTAAGTCTCGAACCACATTTGGTCCTTGAGAGACGACCTAGGAGTCACTTCCTAGCACTATACTGCATTTTTAATGAACATCAAATTTGACGGGCCGCGACAGCCGCATCAAATTTTGGTGTCGTTGCCGGGGACCAACGGTTCGGTATTAGGTCTTTTGTTGTGTTAGTGTGTGTTGTGTTTTGTTTTGTGTTGTGAGTGTGATGTTCTTTTTTTGTGTGTGCGTGTCGCATGTTTAATTGTGTTGTGTTTTGTTTGTTTCGTAATTTTTAGGATTTCCTTTCTACCTTCCTTTTTTCTTTTTCCATGTCTACCTATTTTGATTTTGTGAATATTGCTTCTTCTGCCTGTGCCTATGACTATGATTCTTCTTTTGGATGTTACTCTGATTATGGTTCTCATGCTGATTTCTATGTTGAGAACAATATGACTCATCCTCCCATTCTTGAGAGTGCTCTTTGGGAGCCAGTTTCACTTAATGAGGATGATGTTCATTGCGTTCTCACCTTTGGACTGATACATTTGCTGCCTAAGTTTCATGGTTTTGCAGGTGAATGCCCACATAGACATTTGGAGGAATTCCTCATCATTTGCTCTTCAATGAAGCCTCCACATGTCCCGGCTGATCACATGTTCTTAAGGGCATTCCCACATTCATTACAAGAAGCAGCAAGGGATTGATTGTATTGTCTTCCTTCAAGATCCATCACTTCTTGGGAAGATCTTAAGCATATGTTCTTGGATGAATTCTTCCATGCTCAGTATGGTTACAGCAACGATCCTGGATGGAATGACCCTAGCTTGGGATGGTATGATGCTCCACAACAATATCAGGAAGCACCATCTCAAAATGCTTGTATGCCTCCACCTGTCCAACAATACCAGAGTCAGCAATATGATGCTCCCACTAGTGCAGAAAGGGATTTAGACGTCTGTTATTTTGGCCTTTTGACGTCCGACCTGCACCCGACGTCTTTGTGGGTGACGTTAGTCAGACGTCTGTTGTGCCAGGTCGGACGTCTATATGGCTGAACGGGTTGTTTAGGGTAACGGGGTTTGGACGTCGGTTTGTGCACTGCCAGACGTCTATAGACGTCCGTCAGTGCACTAACTGACGTCTACTGGCGTTTTTTTTAATAATGAATTTATTTTTGCATTAAAACCACACCTGAAAAGCAGAAAATTGTCCCAGAACAATATATAGTATAGTATATTTGCGTTTCATATAAAGAAAGTTCTACTAAATGTACAAAATAATCCAATACCAAAACTATCAATATATAAACTTATAAAACTAAAATTAATCAATGTTCAACAACAAATAAAACTGTTCCTAACTCCATCTTTGCAGAAGATAAGCTGTCCACTCCTACCTTATTTGCCTAATCGTTTCCTCTGGTATAGGAGATGTTAACTTGAAGCGCTGCAAAATTGAAGAAAGATTCATTATGGTTTCATATATGTTTAAAGCTGAATTTGATTTGTAATGTCTTCAAGGTATGCATCATTACCTCATTCCAATCATCTGTAATGGCAGCTCGAATGATGGTCTTAATCCAGCACATGACATAGAAGCCACATTCCCATGAATCCTGCTGCTGGTTACACTAAAATGATGCACTAAATCGTCAATAATTTAGATCATTCAATAACATACAAAATGAATTATAACTATAAATGACAATTAACTTTTGGATATAAAATTTGAACTAGTTGACCTCGAGATTTACCAATAACTCTGTACAGATTAAAAACACAAAGTAAAATTATCATAACTATATTGATCATAAAAGTTTAAGGTGAACATCAAATTCAAAGTCATTTTTGGAGAAACACTTACCCTTGAAACATGGTCCTCAAGTCATTTCTCATCTTCCTATGCAACATTTGCTCTGAATCATTTTTTAGAGAATCATACAAATTAGCTCTTCCAAAATTATCTTCATCGACATCACGTATCATGTCCTCTAAATGATCACTCATCCATTCTTCCACATAATCCGTTCCTCGTGACGTGGTAGGCTGGTCCAATACTTCTCCATGCCATGTCCAAACGGTATAAGTCCTCATGATGCTGAACATGAATAGATGGTCACGCACATTGCCTAAGTCTTGCCGTATTTGATTAAGACAACGCACACAAGGACAAAAATATGTCCCGTTCACAGACTTAGCATTTTGTTCAACGTATTGCAAGAACTCCGAAACACCCTTATCATATTCTTCACTGATGTGACGTTCATTCATCCAGCTTCGATCCATTCTATGTTCGTGAAATCATCAGTTTAAGTTTTTAACTCTCACAAGGTTAGGCCCTACCCATTCAAAAAAATTAATTTTCATAATTTGCTAAGACACGTGCATTGAAGTCTACATGATAAATTTGATAAAATTTCGGCAGCATTTCGCATTGGTCTCCGAAATACACGAAATGAGAGTAGTCAACGATGACCACAATCAAATATGCATCCGGAGAACAACACAAATACTGAACCGAAAGTTTATCAATCTTATCCATAGACTCCAACTCACATGTTAATTCAAATTATGAAAACTAATTTTCTCAAACTGTCCAATCGGACAATTCAAAATTTAACACAAACGATTAAAAGATTAATCGTTTGTGTTAAATTTCAAACGGGAACTAAGGGTCATTCAATGATTTGATACTTATAATCTAACATAAAAATTATAATAACACAACTAATACATGCATATTCAAAAGCCAATAACACATGCAGACTTTAAAGTCAAAAACATGCATACACAAAACCCTATAAAAAAATTATTAACGAAGAAACTAACCTGAAGAGCAAATTCGAAATGAAAATGGAGGGAAATGGAAGACTGCACGACCTAAAACGTAGGCCAAAAAACGCCACCCAAGAACACGCAACAAACTGCACCAAAACGCACCGAAAACGATTTTTAATCGGTCCAAATGAAAGATATTTCATCACTGAACAATTTAATCGGAATGAAAGTAAGATTAAATGGTCCAAAACAGATAAAAACCAACCTAGAAATGCAAGGCGCAGAGGGAAAACGCGAGGAAGACGATCAACAGTGAGCGTAATTCCTCAAGGGTTCGCGTTTTAGTATATGCCCTTAGACGTCCATTGTTGGGAGGCCTCGACGTCTATAGTAGTATAAACGTCGGGGCAGTCACTAATATGACGTCTTATGGTTTTAAATATTGAAATTCGCAAGGGGATTTTAAACGTCTGTTAGAGGGGGCCGGACGTATATAATATTATAGACGTCCGGCCCCCTCCACAACGGACGTCTAAGAGGCTGACAAGGTAGTTGAAGAGTTCATTGCGTTCAGACTCTTAGACGTCCGTTCTGGAGGGGGCCAGACGTCTATAATATTATAGACGTCCGACCCCCTCTAACGAACGTTTAAAAGGATGAAGCAATCAACTCTTCAACTCCCCCGTCAGCCTTTTAAACGTCCGTTAGAGGGGGCCGGACGTCCCGACCCCCTCCAGAACGGACGTCTAAGAGGCTGACAGGGTAGTTGAAGAGTTAATGCATTCAACCACCCCGTCAGCCTTTTAGACGTCCGTCCTAGAGGGGCCCCGACGTCTATAATATTATAGATGTCCGGCCCCTCTAACGGGCGTTTAAAAGGCTGAAGCAATCAACTCTTCAACTACCCTGTCAGCCTCTTAGACGTCCGTTCTGGAGGGGGCCGGACATCTATAATATTATAGACGTCTGGCCCCGTCTAATGGACGTTTAAAAGGCTGAAGCAATCAACTCTTCAAGTCCCCTGTCAGCCTTTTAAACGTCCGTTAGAGGGGGCCGGACATCTATAATATTATAGACGTCCGGCCCCCTCTAGAACGGACGTCTAAGAGGCTGATAGGGTAGTTGAAGAGTTGATTGCTTCAGCCTTTTAAACGTTTGTTAGAGGGGCCGGACGTCTATAATATTATAGACGTCGGGGCCCCTCCAGGACCGACGTCTACACACTCACTTATTTACATTTATGCCACCGGTCAATTATTTACGTTGGGGTTTTGGTGGACCGACGTCTATTGGGTGACGTTAAAGGCCAATTCTGCACTAGTGTCCTACCCAAATAACTCCTCAGCCTTCTACTTCTAAGCCTACATTAAAGGAGTTGTTGGAGCAGATGACCATGCAGAACATTCAATTTCAGCAAGAGACCAGAGCATCCGTTCAGAGTTTGACTGATCAGATGGGGCAGATGGCTACTCAACTCACTGAGAAACAATCTCAAGATTCAGAGTTACTATTTCGGAATGTTCAGATTCTAGATGATGTTAATGCCACTGACCTAGGAGATGGGAACCAGAGTCTTGTGCTCATTGTGCCACCTACTTTCCCACCGCCCTATGTCCCTACTCTTGCACCTGAGGAGACTAATGAAGAATTGGAGGACCAGGCAGGTTTGAGCAACACTTTTGAGTCAGGTAGACCACTTTCATCTTCCACCAGTCAACCAATCTTTAGGGAAGTGGAGGTAAACATACCTCAATTTGATTATGTTGATGATTATGTTGTTGAGGGGTATGTTGATGATTATGATGTTGATGAGCATGCTTTTTATTTCCACTCTTTTCATGATGAGAAACAACTTTTGCCTTCCTATCTGAATACTTTTTATCCATGCACTGAACATGAATCTGAGCCTGTTGTTGATATTGTTTCTAAATTTGAAAGTGATTCATGTTCTGAGTGTATATTTGAGGTTCAGTTTGATAAATTGGGATTGGATGTTATACCTCTGCATGTCATTTCTTTAGAGCCACATTGCACTAACTATGTTGCAGGAGGTACACATGAACTTGATCAACAAACACCCACGGTGGAAGACAAAGGTGCTTGCATACACAAAAGCTTGAATATCAATAGGCACCGGCTGAACCCGCTCATCAACAATCCTTCCTTCTTAGATCCAGTTGTGGAAGACATTTCCCTGCTAGATCAAATCTGGAGGATGAAGTAGTTCTTCCTCAAAACTTCCTTGCTAGATCCAGTGGTGGAAAACGTCTCCCTGATAGTCCAAAATTGGCAACTGCCACCATGACCAGGGGAGTTTTCTTTTCCCTTCTTCCCCTTTCCCTACTTTTATTGCACTTGTCCATGATCTGTTCACTGTTCTGATTTCTGATCTTATGCTTATGACACATTGAGGACACTGTGTAGTTTAAGTGTGGTCTATTGGGGGAGACTCTGATTTTCCTTTGTTAGTTTTTGTTTTTCGTGTTAAATTTTTTCTTTTCTAGGTAGTTTTTGTTTTGTCTTGTGTACAGTCATACATGTTTCTCTTGATTTCTGGGCTTTATTTAGGTTGTAGATGTGTCTTTCACTTCATTGATACTCTGATTGGTTGGAAATCCTTACTTTTCTCTGCTTGGAAGATAATTATGATGTTTAAGAGGTTGATTTGATTGTGAAAAATACCTTGTGTGAGAATTGAGCCACTTTATGTTCTTTCTTGTGTGATATGTCTCTTGATTGCTTGCACATATGCCTTGGCTTGACTCTTGTTGATAATTCTTGATTGATATGCATGTTTGGAAGTGATAAAGGCAATTTTGTTCTTGAGCCTCTCTAGCCAAATAAGTCTACCTTTTTCTAAACCCTTGATAACCCCTTTTGAGCCTATACTTTCCCCATTTCTTTGTTTTGAAGCTCATACACTAGCCCTAAGTGAAAAACCATTATTACCTTAACCTTAGGGAATTTTGGAGTTTTGGAAGTGTTTTAGGAACAAGTGTGGTCTCCCTGGGGATTTTATGAATTGGCTAGTTGGTTCCTCTTCTTGTTTTGTTTTCGGAAATATGATTTATATGTTGTCTCTTACAGTTGTGTGCTAAAGAGAGAGAAAGAAAAGAGACAGGATGAGAAAAAATAAATAAATCAATACAGAAAAATGAGAAAAATAAAAAAAAATTTATGAATAATGGAGTCAAGAAGAGGATTGAATTAGAGGTCTGGGTGTGATTTGACTATGTTTACACTTGTTCCCTATTGATCCTCTATTTCTTTTGGTTTGTAGCTTCTCATCCATATTTTATCCTCCCTTGTCCTTGGCCCCATTACATCCATAAAAGACCTTTTGATTTGAACATGCATATGTTTCTGAGTGTTGATTTTAGAGACTTGCCAAGTCTGTTTGTTGCGTGTTTTCTTGAGTGCATTGAGTTGACATTGTTTACCCTAGACACTTGAGAGAAACACTGATAGTGCATCTGCGAGGTTTTGTTACTTTCGATTCACCTCTGAAGTTCATTGATCATTCTGCCATGTCTTGAATTGCCTGGATGATTTCATGAGTATCTACTTTCTTTGATTCTGAGTTGGATATTGTCTACTTCTTTTCTCTGTCTAGATTTCTTAAGGACTGTGTAATTCTGTTTGTTTCCTTGTGAGTCTTTGTTTTTTTTTTGTGTGCTGAGGTTGTGTCATACCTCTGATGTCCTTTGAACTATTCCTTGATTTGCGTCTTGATTTTGCCCAGGAGTGGAAAAGACTAAGTGTGGTCTATTTTGATGAGTCAATATTTTCTTGACTTTACTTACCTTATTGTACCGGATTTAATCAGGGAATTGTGCTTGAATGTTCAGTGTTTTCCCATTTTTGCTAATTGTGCTTAATTTGACCAGAAATTCTTATTTTAATTAATTTGAATTATTTGAGCTTATTATTTTTATTATTGAATGCAGGGAAAATTTTCAAAATACATTTTGGGATATTTGAAGGACTATCACATAATTAAAGACTCTCCACATAGACATTTTAGAATTAATTATATTTTAACTTAGTAGTTTAGGATTTTTGGAATCAATTTTTATACTTTGGGTCAATTTTTGGCAAACGAGGTTAGGCCCATTAAAGGGGTGGCTGACTTTGACCCTAGTTTTTTTTAAGCAGCCGCCACCCACGTTTAGGGGGGAATGAAAAAAAAAAGCACACGAAGAAGAGGATGGTGATTAAATAGAGGGAACAACAGCCACCAACCAGCAGAAGCTTCAGCCGCCAAGGAGGATTGATTGATTCTTTCTCACTTTGGAGGAAGGAGGGCTACGGCTGAAGCGGTGCAACGAGGATTTTGGCTTGAAAAGAGGGGCTAGAAAAGTGTGCACGCTAATACGTCCTGCGGAGGAGATTTAATTTTATCTTTTTGGCTTGCTTTTAAAGAAAGAAAGGAGAAGCGGTGATATATTTTTGGAGTTGCTGCAACATGATTGTTTTTGGAGGAAAAGTAATTATCTTTCCTTGAGAAGCGTGATAACAGTTGAAAAACTGTTATTTTCATGCTTAAAATTGATACTAAAAGCAACCTTTAACACTTAGAAACTAGCTTGAAATCATGCTTTTGGTCATATTTTTAGAAATAAGAGAGCTGGACAGGTTTATGCTTGATTTCAGTGTTTTATGCAGGTTTTAAGGTAAATTTGGTGAAAGAAGTGAAGAAGGATAGAGATGGAAACAGAAAAGACATCAAAAAGTGCAAAAGAAGAAGCCGCAACTACCGCTGAGCGGCACTCAAGCAATCACGGTGGATCCGCTGAGGGGTGAAAAGGCCGCTGAGGGGAGGAAAACAACTCACGCACTTACCGCTGAGCGGCACTATTTTGGGCTTAGGCCTAATGTTCTGTATATTTTAGAATAGAATATAAGCTTTAGGACGTCCTAGGGTTTGTATCTTTGGCTGAGACGAAGCAAACACTCTCTTTTCCACCCCTTGAAGGAAGATCTTGGATGCTCAGGCTACCTCCTCATCTTTCTGGGGTTCTATCTTTCATTCTTTCATTATTGTTCATCTAGTTTCACCATGAATATGGTGAACTAAACCTTGTATTGTTGTTGGGGAATCAATGTAGTCTTGTGAAACTCTCATATATGGAATTTGTTTTAACATCTTATATTAAGATACATGCTTTCTTTCATCTTTAGTTAGGGATTTTCCTCTTTGCTTAATGCTTGCTTTGTTTAACTCATTCATTGCCATGATTATTGATTTTGTCGATATGGGAACGTACGGGGAAATCTAGATCCGGGGAATTTCTCCCAATAGCATATTGGTTGCCTTTAAGCTCCTGCACTTCAGAACTAATTACTAGGAATGCTAGGAATTGTATGAACTCGTAATTAAGGATAGGCCTTCTTGCAAGGTGATTTAGAGAGTGGCATTAACAATTGATGAAAAGAATGATGAATTCCTAAAGTATATGAGAGTGGATAAGATGAAATTGATAACCCCAACAACACACTCATCCATCTAATTCATTAAAGTGTTTGTTTTCCTCTTTTCCATTGATCAAATTCATGCATACATGTTTAATTACTGTCTTTTGCATTTAAAACCTACCATCAATTTGTTCTCAAGTCTTAAATAATCAACAAATCATATAGCTAAACTAGGCCGTGAGTCCTTTGGGAAAACGATACTTGGTCTTACCTTGTTTTATTACTTGATACGATTCGGTCACACTTGCCGATTGTTAAACAAGTTTGTGGCGCCGTTTTTCGGTGTTAATAAATTTGTCATCAAGCTTTTGGCACCGTTGCCGGGGACTCGTGGTTTAACTAGTTCATTTGTGTGATTATTGATTATCTTTGACTTGAATCTTGAATTTTGAAATTTGAATTTCTGTTTTTATTTTATTTTATTTTATTTTATTGTATTTTATTTTGTTATTTTTTTCTGTTTTTTTTTTCTGTTTTCTGTTTTTTTTTCTCTGTTTTTATTTTATCTTCTTATCTCTGATCTTATATCTTGTTCTATATCTTTTTGTGCTAACCAATTTTTCTAGGGTTTTGTTTTCTTGTGTATGCAGGAGACAATCCGAACTAGGAGCAAGAAAACTGTAGAACCTCTTCTTGAAGGTTTAGACGAGAGTAGACGAAGGAGAAGAATCCGTACATCTAGAGAACTTTTTCCTTCTCCAGAAACTCTGTTACAACCATCACCACAAGGTTCTGACCATAGCACTAAAAATATGGAGAATAATAATGCCAGAAAAACTCTTGCAGATTACACAAATATATCTGGACCTCAGCATTTCAATAGCATAGTGATAACAGTTGAAAAAAAAAAAGTTCTAAGTTTGGGGTTGTGATAACAGTTGAAAAACTGTTATTTTCATGCTTGAAATTGATACTAAAAGCAACCTTTAACACTTAGAAACTAGCTTGAAATCATGCTTTTATTCATATTTTCAGAAATAAGAGAGCTAGACAGGTTTATGCTTGATTTCAGTGTTTTTGTGCAGGTTTTAAGGTGAATTTGGTGAAAGAAGTGAAGAAGGAGAGAGATGAAATCAGAAAAGACATCAAAAAGTGCAAAAGGAGAAGCCGCAACTGCCGCTCAACGGCAGTTTACCGCTGAGCGGCACTCAGAAGCTCACGGGGGATCCGCTGAGGGGCAAAATGGCCGCTGAGGGGAAGAAACCAACTCACGCACTTACCGTTGAGCGGTACTTCACCGCTGAGCGCCACACTTATGGGCTTGGGCCTAAATTTTCTGTAATTTTAGAATAGTATATAAGCTTTAGGACGTCCTAGGGTTTGTATCTTTGGCAGAAACGAAGCAAACACTCTCTCTTCCACCCCTTTGAAGGAGGATCTTGGAAGCTCAGGCTACCTCTTCACCTTTCTAGGGTTTTATCTTTCATTCTTTCATTATTATTCATCTAGTTTCACCATGAATATGGTGAACTAAACCTTGTATTGTTGTTGGGGAATCAATGTAGTCTTGTGAAACTCTCATATATGGAATTTGTGTTTAAACATCTTATTTGAGATACATGCTTTCTTTCATCATTAGTTAGGGTTTTTCCTCTTTGCTCAATGCTTGCTTTGTTTAACTCATTCAATGCATGATTATTGATTTTGTCGATACGGGAACGTACGGGGAAGTCTAGATCCGGGGAATTTCTCCCAATAGTATATTGGTTGCAGTTAAGCTCCTGCACTAAAAGAACTAATTATTAGGAATGCTAGGAATCGTATGAACTTGTAATTAGGGATAGGCCTTCTTGCAAGGTAATTTAGAGAGTGGCATTAACAATGATGAAAAGAATGTTGAATTCCTAAAGTATATGAGAGTGGATAAGATGAAATTGATAACCCCAACAACATACTCATCCATATATTCCATTGAAGTGTTTGTATTTTGTTTTAGCCATTGATCACATTCATGCATACATGTTTATTTTCTGTTTTGCATATTAAACTTCACTTATTTCGTTCTTAAGTCTTAAATAATCAACGAATCACATAACTAAACTAGGCCGTGAGTCCTTTGGGAGAACGATACTTGGTCTTACCGAGTTTATTACATGGAACGATTCGGTCACACTTGCCGATTGTTAAACAAGTTTGTGGCGCCGTTTTTCGGTGATCATAAATTTGTCATCAAGTTTTTGGCGCCGTTGCCGGGGACTCGTGGTTTAACTGGTTAATTTGTGTGATTATTGATTATCTTTGACTTTAATTTTGAATTTCTGTTTTTATTTTTCTGTTTTTATTTTTTCTGTTTTTATTTTTCTGTTTTTATTTTTTCTGTTTTTATTTTATTGTATTTTATTTTATTTTATTTTATTTTATTTTATTTTCTGAATCTTATATCTTCTCCTATATCTTTTTGTGCTAACCAAATATTCTAGGGTTTTGTGTTCTTGTGTATGCAGGAGACAATTCGAACTAGGAGCAAGATAACTGCAGAACCTCTTCTTGAAGGTTTAGACGAGAGTAGACGGAGGAGAAGAATCCGAACATCTAGAGAACTTTTCCCTCCTCCGGAAACTCTGTTGCAACCATCACCACAAGGTTTTGACCATAGCACAGAAAATATGGAGAATAATAATATCAAAATAACTCTTGTTGATTACACCAATACAGCTGGACCTCAGCACTTTAACAGTATAGCTAGACCTAGAGGCAATACAGCTAACATGGAGGTCAAACCAGCATTGATCCAACTGGTGAAGAGCAATCAATTCAATGGGTTATCTCATGAAAGCCCATATGAGCACCTCACTACATTTAATGAGATCTGCAACACAGTGAAAATCAATGGGGTGCCAGATGAAGCGATCAAACTTAGCTTGTTTCCTTTCTCATTAGGAGGCAATGCTAAGCTTTGGTTAAATTCTTTTCCAGAGGGAAGTTTCACAGAGTGGGAAGCAGTGGTAACCAAGTTTCTAAATAAATACTTCCCACAATCAAAGGTGAACAAAGGCAAGCAAGAGATTTCTTCATTCAGGCAGGGCATGGAAGAATCACTGGGTCATGCATGGGATAGATACAAAAGCTTGCTACGAAAAACACCCACGCATGGATTCGATGAAGTGGAAGTAGTCCTTACCTTCCTTGGAGGTCTTGGTTCACAAACCAAGATGATGCTTGATGCCTTAGCAGGAGGAAACATTAAATGGAAAACTCCAGAGGAAGCAACAGAAATTATTGAAAATATGGCTACTAGTGATAATGAGCTCAACAGTGAAAGAGGAGCTCCTATGCAACAGAAAGGAGTTCTACAATTACAGACACATGATGCCTTGCTAGCACAAAATAAAATTCTAACTCAACAACTGGAGACTCTTACTAAAACACTTGCACAATTGCCTAAAGAGTTGAAAACTACTGCACAGGTACAATCTCAGTTGTGTGAATTATGTGGAGGCGACCATATCAATGGTCAATGTGCCTTTCCAGCAGAAGCCGTGGAGGATGTGAATTACATGACCAATCAATACCGTCAAGGGAACTACAATCAAGGGTGGAAACCACACCCAAGCATTGGTTAAGGGCAAATTAGGCAAGCGGGTCAATTTAATAAGCAGCAGCAGCAACCCACCTTATGGTAGCAGATTTCTATGCTTAATGAAAGGTCCATGAGGATGGAAGACACTCTTAATAATTTCATACAGAAAACAGAGTCTACCCAAAAGAGCACTGAAGCTGCTATCAAGAATTTGGAGATTGAGATGGGGCAGATCACCAAGCAGGTGGAAGAAAGGCCAAATCGAAATTTTGGGGCTAATACTGAGGTTAACCCCAGAGAAGAATGCAAGGTGGTAGAGAGTGCTAAAAATGAGATAGTTGAGTTAGACAAAGGAGAAACAGAAGAGAAAAGAGAAATAGAGAGCAACAATACTTCTCTTTTTCCAATACATCAACGGAAACAACTGGATTTCACAGACTTATTCAAGATGGTGGATAATGCTGCACCTTGGGAGCAAATTCTACAACAAATTACGGTTTACACTAAATCTGATGAAGACGTCTCTACAAAGAAAAGACGTAGAGATGATGAGGCAAAGAAGTATAAAACTGTTAAAAAGGAGCCATTCCCTCCAAAAGCAACAGATCCAGAAGGCTTTTCTATCCCTTATACCATAGGGAAGAAAAGGATTAAAAAAGCTCTTCTTGATTTAGGTTCAAGTGTTAACTTGATACCATACTCTTTACTGGAGCAAATCGGCGATGTTAATATGAAACCTGTAAAGGTTAATTTAGTAATGGCCGATGGATCTTCAAAGGAACCATGTGGGATTGCAGAGGACATCATAGTTTGTGCTGGAAAACTCCAGTTCTTGGCAGACTTTGTGGTGATGAAGATGGAGACAGAAAAGATACCTATCATTCTTTGAAGACCGTTTATGAAAACGGCCAAAGCTATCATTGATGTAAACGAAGGTATAGTGGTGCTCCAGGACCGAGAGGAGAGAGTTGTTGTAGATGTCTTTAAAGATGAGACGCAAACACAGGAGGAAGAAGCTAGTTATAAAGCTGCATTTCAAGATGCACACATGACTAGCCATAAAGATGAAAAGCCCAAGGTTACAGGTAACCATTGTTTGTTGTTTCAGGTGCATAAAGGAGAACAGATTGGAAGAGGAGGAAAAGTTCCTGATGACTGGAATAAAGGAAGACCCCAACTTGGTACACCTGTGAGAATCAAAAATAAGTTGTGGGTTGTGAAAGGCTATAAAGAGAAGGAGATGATAGAGATAGAGTCTCCACATTCTAGAAAAATTAAAGCAGTACACAGGAAACAACTGATGAGTTGGTGGGACAAGAACATCAACTATGAAGAAGGAACTTGAACTTTACTGGGTCAAGCTAATGACGTTAAAAAAGCGCTTGCTGGGAGGCAACCCAATGATTTAAAAACTTTTGATTTTGTTTTGTAACTTTTAATTTGTGGACATTATTTGTGTAAATACTTTGTTGGATATAGCATCTACTGAAGGATGCTAGGTGGTTAAGTATCTACTGAAGGATACTAAGTTTGTAACACCTACTGATGGGTGTTGGTGAGAAAATTTTGCACCTACTAATGGGTGTTGGTAAGTTTGTAACACCTACTGATGGGTGTTGGTGGATTTTGGGTTAGGCTCGTGACGTTAAACAAGCGTTACCTGGGAGGCAACCCAGTTGATTGAATGTTTCTGTTTGTTCATTTTAGTTGCATAATAGGTTTTGCATAAGTATTCTGAAGATTGAATTGCAAGGAACCAGTGAGGGGCATGTTTAGGAGGCACGTAGGTTAAGAAAAGAAGGAGAAGAACAATTCACGAAAGTATCGCAGAGTGGGTTTAGTTTCCCCTTAGCGGGACCCGAGCCCATTAGGGTATTTTTATACCCTAAGCTGCGCATGAGCTTCTATTTTCAGGCTCTTCTCTGCACACTCACTCACACATACCTTTTCCAAGGTTCTCCACATCTTTTCCCTCTACCCTCTTGAGAAAATCTCTCTTTCACTCACTTGCTCACTAGTTTTGCATCTAAGTTTGGGGTTGGGAGAGAGCATCATTGAAGTGGATGATTTCTTCATTGTGGTACTAATGCTTAACAATGTATCTTTTGGTTTTGTGAATTATGTTTGATGCAGGGATGGCCTCCTCATCAGGCAAAGAGAATCAAGACTATAAGATCCAAGAAGAAGGAGGATACAGAGGACAACTCAGATTGAGGAGGAGCTGAGATAGCACTTACTGATGAATGCTATCATGAACTTATGCTTGTGTTGGTTTAAGTGTTCTGAACTTATTTACTTTTGTTTTAGATTAAGGTTGATGTACTTTATTGGAAACCTGGTTTGTTATGATGGTTTGCTATTGACTGTGATTGTGTGATAAGTAATGCTTAATGATGATTATTGATTGATTGATGTTGAGATAGATGTGCACATTAAATGCTTATACAGGTGATTCACAAGCTTTGTGAACAAATGCAGGATATTATGATTGTGATTGTGAGATTAAGCAGGATGTGTATGTCAAATGTGAATGAGCCTAATTGTGAGGTTTTGAGCTCCAGAGTTTTTATTGATTGAATATTACTTTGAAAGCATGAATGATTTTTCCCAGGTTTTCTATGATTGAATCAATTGCTTGTTTTGCATCATATGATCAAGGCCGTTTGTTGGAACCCTTTTTATTGGTCAAATTCATGAAGTTAGCCCACTAAAAGAGAACACTTTGTGTTCTATCCTTTGAACCCTTAGCCTTGAACATAAATTGAAAACCCTTGTTGAAAAGCTTTACCTTGAGTTAAGTAGAAAATATTTTGTGGTATTGTTAAATGTTCAAGTTTGGGGTTGTTGGGAAAGCATGAAAAAGAAAAAGGAAAAGCATTGAGCTAAAAGTTAAGAATAAGAAAGTGAAAAGAAAAGAAAAAGAGAAAGAAAAGAAAAGAAAAAGCAAAGCTCAATGTAAAGACAAGTTGGGAAAAATAAGAATAATTGTGTTGTTATGATTCTCTTAACTCAAGGATTTTGTAATCCTGAAAAACCAATTTTCTTGTTAGCCCAGCCACGTTATAAGGCATTGAAAAGTCCTTGTGATGATGCATTCTTGTAAATGTTTTGATTGTGATAAAATGAAAGGCAAAGTTGATTCATGTGACATTGTGGTAGTGGAGTGAATGAGTGATTACCTCTTATACACTTGTGTGTGAGTGAAACACTTTACCTAGTGAGGAAGTATTCCATGAGCACATGAACATCCATGCTTAATTGATTGATCATTCATGAAAAATAGCATTTGTTTGATATTAACTGACTTTGTGAACACTAAAGCATGTGCACATCTTAATTGAAATCTTGGTCAAAAGTTTGATTGAAGTCTTTGCTTATCTTGAAAAGAAATTTTTGAATGAGTGAACCATCATATGAATTGGTAGAAGATTGAGTTACATCTTGTTTGCTTGAGGACAAGCAAAGTTCTAAGTTTGGGGTTGTGATAACAGTTGAAAAACTGTTATTTTCATGCTTGAAATTGATACTAAAAGCAACCTTTAACACTTAGAAACTAGCTTGAAATCATGCTTTTATTCATATTTTCAAAAATAAGAGAGCTAGACAGGTTTATGCTTGATTTCAGTGTTTTTG
The DNA here is from genome assembly GCA_027742785.1 of Vigna reflexopilosa. NCBI lineage: Eukaryota > Viridiplantae > Streptophyta > Magnoliopsida > Fabales > Fabaceae > Vigna > Vigna reflexopilosa. The sequence goes on from CM050915.1 coordinate 15,626,650, forward strand.
TGCAGGTTTTAAGGTGAATTTGGTGAAAGAAGTGAAGAAGGAGAGAGATGAAATCAGAAAAGACATCAAAAAGTGCAAAAGGAGAAGCCGCAACTGCCGCTCAACGGCAGTTTACCGCTGAGCGGCACTCAGAAGCTCACGGGGGATCCGCTGAGGGGCAAAATGGCCGCTGAGGGGAAGAAACCAACTCACGCACTTACCGTTGAGCGGTACTTCACCGCTGAGCGCCACACTTATGGGCTTGGGCCTAAATTTTCTGTAATTTTAGAATAGTATATAAGCTTTAGGACGTGAGTCCTTTGGGAAAACGATACTTGGTCTTACCTTGTTTTATTACTTGATACGATTCGGTCACACTTGCCGATTGTTAAAGAAGTTTGTGGCGCCGTTTTTCGATGTTCATAAATTTGTCATCAAAGCGGTGAAGCAAAAGAGGGCTACTCTGATTGATTGAAGAAGCTGGCACGTCCAGCGGAGAATATTTTTTTTATATGGATGGTTTTGGCTTTGAGAATGGGAAGTGCATATGGTGTGCTGGAATGGGATCTCCAAAAGGTTTTCTTTTTTTATTGTAGTAGCGTGGACCGAGTGGAGTTATATATATATATATATATATATATATATATATATATATATATATAATATGTTGAATACATTTCAGCTTGGAATTCAGTTTCAAGTTAATCTATTGACTCGTGTTTTTCAATGTTAATAGCCATCCTTATGCAAGTTTGGTTAATACCGTTGATATTCACTCGTTTTTTTTTGCCATTTTCGTGATGAATTACTTTTGATGTTTAGCTTACTCGTTGTATTGAATTGGATTCACACACTTGTATTTCGTTTTATTCCAGCTGCATGACATTTTAAATGTTTTATTTACTGATTTTTTTCACTATGTTGTCTGTTCTGTCCGGCTTCTTTATCTTTTTGCATTTCCAATTGTCTCATTTGATTTAGAGACCGTTCAGTCTCAATGTAGAACTGTTCGGTAATCTATAGGACCGTTCGGTCTTCGTGCTTTTTTCATTTATTCTAGTGTTTCCATTTTGTTTGGTTGTCTTTAATTTGCAGTTTTAATTTAGTTCATTTTGAATCACAAAAACACTTTCAAACCCCCCCCCACTACGTGTTTGACCTAAGCCTCGAACCACATTTGGTCCTTGAGAGACGACCTAGGAGTCACTTCCTAGCACTATACTGCATTTTTAATGCACATCAAATTTGATGGGCCGCGACAGCCGCATTACCAAGCCCATAAAAATAACAGAATTGATACCCTCAGCAACTTCTTCCATCCATTCTAGTGTTTAGCCTCAATTGATCAAATTGCATTCATGTTTATTTTTATTGGATTTGCATTCAAAACCCCGAAAAATTGTTCTTCTTAAGTCTTAGTTAGTTGAGTAATCACATAACTGTTTAGTGTCGTGAGTCCTTTGGGAAACGATACTTGGTCTTACCATTTTATTATTACTTTATACGATTCGGTACACTTTTCGGAGTCTTAATAGTTATACTTGAAGATTTTATCACTAAAATCCCTTGATTTTGTAGGAATTGAGCTTAATTGAAAGAGGAGTTAAGCTTCTAATCGTAATGCAGAATTGATAACGATTGAAAATACCGTTATATGTGATGTAATTTTGATACTAAATACACCATTTTCTCCTTAGAAACTTGCTTGGAATCATGTTTTTCTGTTATGTTGTGTGAATAAGAGAGTTGAGGTTGAATTTGATGGTTTTATGACTAATTCCCCTTGTTTTGGCAGAGAAAGAGATAATATGGAAAGTAGAGATGAAGTGTCAAGGATATGAAGCTCAAAAAGGCCTGGAAAAGCACCAGAAGGGAGGAATGCTCGAAGCTTGGGCACCCTGTTTGGAGGCTTAAGTGTAGAAGAGTGTCGCTCACCGCCCGGGCGCCCCTTATTGGGCGCTTGAGCGTCAGAAGCACGAAGCTTGAGCGCCATTCTTGAGGCTTAAGCACAACAAACCACCGCTCACCGCCTGGGCACCCTAAGTGGGGCGCCTGAGCGCTAGTGACACGGGCCTGAGCCTTGTTTCTGTTCTGTCTTCGCTCTATTTAAAGGACTTATACGTCCTAGGATTTGTATCTTTGGCTAGAGGAGCACAACAACACACTCTTTCACTCTCTAGATGTGGGAGCTTCCATCTTCTACTTTTAGGGTTTTTCTATCTCATTCTTCTCCATTGTTCATCTAGGTTCACCATGTCTATGGTGAACTAAAATCTATTTTTTGTTGGGGGATGCTATAACCCTATGAACTCTCATGTATTTGAATTGATTCTTAATAACGTATGTTTTTTTATTAATTTTTAGAATAAGTCATCTGTGCTTATTACATGCTTTATTTAACTCATTCATAGTGTGATGTATGAATTGCATGAGTGTTGGGAAGTTCCTTACAATTCAGGTTCTTGTTGAATTACTCCCAAGAGTAATATTGCTCAGGGATGAGGGTATGAGTCTTGGTCATCTTAAAGTTCTTGATCTTCACAGTTAATTACTATGAATGCTAGGAATTGCATGAATTAGTGATTAAAGATAAGCTTATTTCTCCGAGGGATCGGGTTTAAGTGATTTAGTGAGTGACGTTAACATTAATGCACAAAGAAGAATTCTTACATACATGAGAGGGAACTTGGCGAAATCTAACCCCAACAGCATACTCATCTCAAACTAAACAACATTCGTTCATCACTGTGCTATTCTGCTATTGATCAAACTGCATTCATATTTAGTTTTCTGTCTTTGCATCTGAAACCAATGAGCTCGTTTTCTTTAAGTCTTAATTAATCGAGTTATCATACAACTGTCTTGTGCTGAGAGTCCTTTGGGACACGATACTTGGTCTTACCATTTTATATTACTTGTGCGATTCGGTACACTTGCCGATTCATCAACAAGAATTAATTATTAGGGATGCAAGGGATTGTGGTCTAGTAATTAAGGATAGGCTTTCTTCGCCAAGGGATCGGGGTTTTAAGTAATTTTTGATAGTGATGTTAATAATTGAATGAAGAAGATGAATTCTTATATGCATGAGAGTAAACTAGGTGAAATCTAAATCCCAACAACAGAACCATCTCATAATATCAATATCATTCATTCACCTTTGTGTTTTCTTCAATTTGATCAAAAGTGCATTCATATTTACTTTTTTGTTTTTGCATACAAAACCTTAAATTGTTCCTTAAATTGTTGTTGCATCACATGACTATTTAGTGTCGTGAGTCTTCTAGGATACGATACTTGGTCTTAACATTTTATATTACTTGATACGATTCGGTACACTTGTCGACATCTTAACACCAAGCAAGAATGTTATCCTTTAGTGCATGGAACTATTCCTCACCAAAAGATAATGTTTCACTCAAGCACTCAAAAGTATTTCACTCTAACTCAAAGGTGTATAGTGAGGTAACACTCTTACACTCTACCATCACAATGTCACATGAATCAACTTTTCCTTTCATTTAACCACATATCAAACACACTCACAACCAAGTTATCAGCACAAGGACTTTTTGTAGCTTGTATTGAGGTCGGGCTAAGAAGAAAATTGGTTTTTCTAGACAACAAAATCCTTGAGTTAAAAGAGTGCATAATTCATTTATTCTCATTAACAATCAACTATCTTTCTTCTTTTATGTGTGAAACCAATCTTCAATTCATTCCCAACTTTCCTTTCATTGAGCTTAACCTTTTCTTTTCTTTCTTTTCTTCTCTTTTGCTTTTTTCTTTTGCTCAATGCTCTTTAATGAATTTCACAAAGTTCTTTTCGGTTTCTCACAACCCCAAACTTGAACCATTCTCCATGACCACATAAATATACTCTACTTAACTCAAGGTAAGGATTTCAAAAAGGGTTTTTTCAACTTTCAACTTTCAACTTTAGGCTCAAGGTTCAAAGGGTAAAGAGAAACATTGTTCTTTGTTGGGTTCACCTATTGTTATTGGCTCTAAGGGAGAAGAAAACATGGCCTTGATCATGTGTAACAAGAAAGCAAGTGGTTCACTCATAGAAAATTAGACAAAATCAATCAAGCTTCAATTGTAATAGCCTTCAATCAATCAAAGACTCTGGAGTCCAAACTCTCACAGGTTCAATCAAGTTCCACAATGCAATAACATCTTACCCAACAAATTAATCACAATTGACATCATGCATCAGTTTCTAACAATCATGAGCAACACTTGTCTATAAGACTAGACCATGCATCATCTCAACATCAATCAACACAATAAAGCAGCACAAGATACATTACTCATTATAAACACATTAGCCAAACCATTCAAGCATAGTTCATTAGGCCAAGTACAATACATATTAACCAATTTCAAAGTTCACAAATGCATAAAAATAAAGCAAAAGAAAAAAAATATTGTTAGAATAGCATCCATAAGTAGATGCTATCCAACATCCATCAGTAGATGTTGTCCAACATCCATCAGTAGATGCTCCTATTCATATCCAGCATCCATCAGTAAATTCTCTCTAGCAAATCAACCTCTGTTGTCATTAGAATCACCATCATCCTCGTCTTCCTCTTCTTGTTCTTTCTCTTCATCTTCCTCCTCCTCCTCATCTTCAGCATCCTCCTCTATAATAGTTTCTCCAGATGCTCCAACTCCTCCACTAGCCTGAGCTGGATCTGTACACCATGCAACATGGGCCATGAAGTCCTCCTAAGACATGAATTGTCTCTCAAGAAAGGCAGAAGTCAGGGTCATCATTAATGCTTGTTCTCCTCCATACAATTCCTTCATTATGGACTTCATTAGAGACTTATACATGTCTCTCATCTGGAAAGAAGTAGCATCCTGGACCTGATCCTGCTAAGCCTGCTCTGGTGCTCTCCTATGAGGCCTAGGAGGTTGTGGTGTTTGCATAGGGATTCCTACCCCATCCAGCATACAATACTGGGTGTAATAGGAGGCTGTTGATGGATCGATAAGTGTACCGAATCACACAAGTAATATAAAATGGTAAGACCAACTATCGTGTCTCAAGAGACTCTCGGCACTAGACAGTCGTGTGATAACTGGATTAATTAAGACTTAAAGAAAACGAGATCATTGATTTCAAATGCCAAAACAGAAAATTAAATTGAATGCAAGTTGATCTATAACAGAGTAGCACAATGATGAACAGATGTTGTTTAATATGGGATGAGTATGCTGTTGGGGTTAGATTTTGCCAAGTTCCCTCTCATGTATGTAAGAATTCTTCTTTATGCATTAATGTTAACGTCACTCACTAAATCACTTAAACCCGATCCCTCAACGAAATAAGCTTGTCCTTAATCACTAGTTCATGCAATTCCTAGCATTCATAGTAATTAACTGTGAAGATCAAGAGCTTTAAGACGACCAAGACTCATACCCTCATCCCTGAGAAATATTACTCTTGGGAGTAATTCAATAAGAACCTGAATTATAAGGAACCTCCCAACACTCATGCAATTCATAAATCATGTTATTGAATGAATTAAACAAAGCAATTGTTGTAACAGATGAATTACTCTAACAATTAATGAAAAAACATATATTATTAAGAATAAATTCAAATACATGAGAGTTCACAAGGTTAAATCATCCCCCGACAACAAATAGAGTTTAGTTCACCATAAACATGGTGAAACTAGATGAATAATGGAGAAGAATGAGATAGAAAAACCGTAAACATTGGGGATGCAAGCTCCCACATCCAAATTCGCCTGCAAAGAGTAAAAAATGTGCTGCTGCGCTCCTCCTGCCAAAGATACAAAACCTAGGGCGTCTGGGTCCTTTAAATAAAGTCGAATCAAAACAGAAACAAGGTCCGACCCATGTCGCTGGCGCTGAGGCGCCGTAAGTAGGGCGCCCGTGCGTTTTCTGGCGCTTAAGCGCCCAAAAGGGGCTCCCAAGCGATGTGTAGTGCACTTCTAGCGCTGAAGCCTCGCGAATTTTTTCAGCACTGCATTTCTTTCTCTCTTTTTTGCAGTTTTGCTCGCTCCTTGAGTTCCGACTCCTTCATACTTTGACTCCTCTTGCAAATCACTTTATTAACCTACTAAAACAAGGGAATTTAGTCATAAAATCATTAAGTTCAACCTAAACTCTCTTATTCACATAACTTAACAGCAAATAATGATTTCAAGCAAATTTCTAAGCAGAAAATGGTGCATTTAGTATCAAAATTACATCACAGATAACGGTATTTTCAACCGTTATCACAACCCCAAACTTAGAAATTTGCTTTCTCTCAAGAAAAACAAATTGTAACTCAGCTTTTCAGAACAATTACTACAATGATTAAACATTTTTCAAAACCTTTTTCTTCTAGGACAAGAAATCACTTTTATCAACTTAGCATGAGGATGTCAGTCAAGATGTGAAGATGCCTTAATCTAATCAAAATCAATGTGATGTTCATATAATTCAACAGATGATATCCATAAGAATGATTAATCAACCAAGCAAAGATGTAATCAGAAATTCAAAGAACTAGTCCTCATCAAGGAAAGTGTTTCACTCAAGCACTCAAAACTGTATCACTCAAGCACTCAAAAGTGTATCACTCAACACAAATGTGTATAGTGAGGTGTTGGTGTCTTTTTCACTCTGCTATCACAATGTCACACAAATTCACTTTGCCTTTCATTTAACCACAATCAAACAAACGCACAAGCAAGTGCTCATCACAAGGGCTTTTTATTGCTTGAACATGGCTGGGCTAGGAACGAAATTGGTTTTTCTGGTTAGCAAAATCCTTGAGTTAAGAGAGACATTTATGATTTCATTATTCAAGCACAAACTCTCTTTCTTTTTCCTAGTTTTTCCTTGCATAGAGCTTTTCTTTTCTTTTCTTTTCATTTTTCTTTTTCTTTTGCTTTTTCTTTCCAAAGTACTCACTGCTTTTCTTTGTCCTTTCTCAATCTTTCCAGCAACCCCAAACTTGAACCTTTGTCAATACCTCATCAAATTTTCTTAACTCAACTCAAGGTAAATATTTTCAAAAAAAGGTTTTTCAAACATGTATTGAAAACCTTGAGCCTTATGCATGTATTGAAAACCTTTTGAAAATCTTTACCTTGAGTTAAGTTGAGAACATTTGGGAGGTATTAATAAAGGTTCAAGTATGGGGTTGCTGAAAAGATTGAAAAAGGAAAAGAAAAAGCATTGAGCTAAACAGTGAATACAGGAAAAGCTAAAGCAAAAGAAAGAAAAAGATGAAAAGAAAAGAAAAGAAAAACTCAATGCAAGGGAAAGCTGGGAAAAAGAAAGAGAGTTTGTGCTTGAATGATGATGTCATAAATGTCTCTTTTAAGTCAAGGATTTTGCTTACCAGAAAAACCAATTTCCTTCTTAGGCCAGCCAAGTTACAAGCCATGAAAAGCCCTTGTGATGACAACTTGCTTGTGAGTATGTTTTATTGTGGTTAAATGAAAGGCAAAGTTAATTTGTGTGACATTGTGATAGTAGAGTGAAAAAGACACCAACACATCACTATACACTTCTGAGTTGAGTGATACACTTTTGAGTGCTTGAGTGAAACACTTTCCTTGGTGAGGAGTAGTTCTTTGAATTTCTGATTGCATCTTTGCTTGGTTGATTGATCATTCTTAAGGATAGCATCTGTTGAAGTATATGAGCATCACATTGAGTTTGATTGAATTAAGGCATCTGTACATCTTGACTGACATTTGTATGTTGAGCTGATAAAAGTGATCTCTTGTCCTGGAAGAAAAACTTTTGCAAAATGTTGAGTCATTGTAGTGATTGTTCTGAATAGCTGAGTTACAACCTGTTTTGCTTGAGGAAAGGCAAAGTTCTAAGTTTAGGGTTGTGATAACGGTTAAAAATACCATTATTTGTGATACTAAATGCACCCTTTTCTGCTTAGAAACTTCTTGGAATCATGTTTTTCTGTTAAGTTGTGTGAATAAGAGATTTGAGGATGAATTTAATGATTTTATGACTAATTCTCTTTGTTGTGATAGAAAATGAGATAATATGGAAAGCAGGGATGAAGTGCCATGGAGATGAAGCTCAGAAAGACCTGGAAAAGCACCAGAAGGAGGAGTGCTCGAAGCTTGGGCGCCCTTTTTGGAGGCTTGAGCGCAGGAAACCACCTCTCACCGCCCGAGCGCCCCGTTTGGGGCGCTTGAGTGTTGGAAGCTCGAATCTTGGGCGTCATCTGGAAGGCTTAAGCGTGGAAGACCATCGCTCACAGCTCGGGCGCCCTAAGTGGGGCGCTTGAGCGCCAGCCACACGGGCTTGGGCTCTGTTTCTATTCTGTTTTCGCTCTATTTAAAGGACCTAGACGTCCTATGTTTTGTATCTCTGGCTGGAGCAACACAATAGCACACTCTTCCACTCTCTGAAGGCGGATTTGGATGCGGGAGCTTCCATTCTCTACTTTTAGGGTTTGGCTATCTCATGCTTTTCCATTATTCATCTAGTTTCATCATGTCTATGGTGAACTAAACTCTATTTGTTGTTGGGGGATGATGTAACCTTGTGAACTCTCATGTATTTGAATTGATTCTTAACAACATATGCTTTTTTATTAATTGTTAGAGTAATTCATCTGTGCTTATTACATGCTTTGTTTAACTCATTCGTATCATGATGTATGAATTGCATGAGTACTGGGAGGTTCCTTACAATTCAGGTTCTTGTTGAATTCTCCCAAGAGTAATATTTCTCAGGGATGAGGGTATGAGTCTTAGTCATCTTAAAGCTTTTGATCTTCACATTTAATTGCTAGGAATGGTAGGAATTGCATGAATTGGTGATTAAGGACAGACTTATTTCGCCGAGAGATTGGGTTTAAGTGATTTAGTGAGTGACGTTAACATTAATGCATAAACAAGAATTCTTACATACATGACTGTCTAGTGTCGAGAGTCCTTGTGGATATAATACTTGGTCTTACTCTTTTATATTACTTGTGCGATCCGATACACTTGTCGATTCATCCAACAAGTTTTTGGCGTCGTTGCCGGGGACTCACGGTTTAAACTATTCTATTTGTGTGATTCTTGATTAACTTTGACTTTGTTTTTGTTTTTATTCTTAACTTTAATTTTTGTCTAATTTTTAAATTGTGTCTAGTGTCGTTTACTTTTGTGTTAACAGAGTTTTCTAGGGTTTTGTGTCTAGTTTATGTAGGATACAATCAGGACTAAGAGCAACAAAAGTTCTGAACCTCTCCTTGAAGGACTTAAGACTAATAGAAGGCCGAGAAGAAGTAGATTATCTAAAGAAGCTTCTCTAGAGAGAATTTCACAAGCTTTACAATCTGATTAGGAAAGCATGGCCAACAATGGTGGTAGACGCACTTTGGCAGATTATGCAACAGTTGTTGGCCCTCACCATTTTAACAGCATTGCAAGGCCGAGAGTCAATGCCTCAAGTATGGAGATGAAGCCTGCGTTGATCCATCTAGTGAAGAGCAACCAATTCAATGGACTGTCAAATGAAAGTCCATATGAGCATCTGATAACCTTTAATGAGATCTGTAATACTGTGAAGCTAAATGGAGTTCCAGATGATGCTATTAAACTGAGCTTGTTCCCTTTCTCATTGGGAGGCAATACTAAACTGTGGTTGAACTCTTTCCCTGAAAATAGCTTGACTGAGTCAGAAGATATGGTTGCAAAATTCTTAAACAAATACTTCCCACATTCAAAGATCAACAAAGGGAAGCAGGAAATCTCTTCTTTCAGGCAAGGCATGGAGGAGACCTTGGGGCAAGCATGGGATAGATACAAAAGCTTTCTGAGAAAGACACCTACTAATGGTTTTGATGAAGCAACGATAGTCATTCTTTTCCTTGGAGGTCTTGGTTCACAAACTAAATTGATGCTTGATGCCTTAGCCGGAGGCAATATAAAATGCAAGACTCTCGAGGAAGCATATGAATTGATTGACAACATGGCTACCAATGACAATGAGATGCACAATGAAAGAGGAGCTCCATCACAATCCAAGGGAGTTCTACAGTTACAGTCTTATGATTCCTTGCTTGCTCAAAATAAGATTATAACTCAACAATTAGCGGTTTTGACAAAGAATCTTTCTCAGCCACCAAAGGAGTGCCAGAATGTCTTACAGGTTCAACAAAAACTTTGTGAACTATGTGGTGGTGATCATATTAATGGTCAATGAATTGTGCCTAGGAATCTCAATGAAGAAGTCAATTACATGGGCAACCAGTTTCGTCCCAACAATTACAATCAAGGGTGGAAATCTCACCCAAGCATGGGACAAGGTCAGTTCGGACAAACTGGTGGACAATTCAATAGACCACCACAGCAACAACAACAACAGTGGCAACAACAACCCTCTCTAGTTGACAGGACTACAAAGCTTGAGGAGACTCTCCAACAGTTCATGCAGGGAACTCTCTCCAATCAAAAAAGCACTAAAGCTGCTATAAGGAATCTGAAGATGCAAGTTGGTCAAATAGCCAAGAAGTTGGAAAAGATACCTATCAACAGTTTTGGGGCTAATATTGAAGTTAACCCCAAGGAAGAATGCAAGGTTATTGTGAGCGTAGAATATGAGAGGGAGAAAGAGAAAGAAAAAGAGAGAAAAGAAAAAGTTGAGTTAAAAGATAGAGAACAAAAAGAAGAGAGAAAAAAGAAGTTGAGAGAAAAGAAAAAGAAGAGAGTGAGAGAAAAAAAGAAAAAATTGAGAAAAATCTTAATCACCCTAAAGAGTGTTCCAGAAAAGAAAAAGAGATGCAATTAGGGTGCTTTGAAGAAATTTTCAGAAAATTGGGGATTAAAATTCTTGTGATTGAGGCATTGCAACAGATTACTGAATATGCTAAGTTTTTGAAGAAACTCCTCAAAAGAAAGAAATATATAGAGGAGGAAAAAATTGAGGTACAGGGAGAGTGCAGTGTGATATTGCAGAAGGCACCTCCTCCGAAGGTTAAAGATCCAGGAAGTTTCACTATTCCTTACACTATTAGGAGCCATAAAGAAGGGAACGCCTTAATTGATTTGGGGTCCAATATCAATTTGATGCCCTTATTTGTTCATGAAAAGATTGGTGGTCTTGAATTCAAGCTTTCAAGGATGACTCTGTTTAGGGCAGATGGATCCACCAAAAAGCCCTATGGTGTGGTGGAAGATGTGGTGGTTCAAACTGACAACCTCAGATTCCTGGTAGACTTTGTGTTGATGGAGATGGAGGAAGATTTGGAGATCCCTACTATTCCTGGTAGGCCATTCATGAAAACAGCCAAGGTGATCATCAATGTTGATGATGGAACTATAGCACTAAAAAACCAAGAAGAAGAGGTGATTTTCGATGTCTTCAATGCTGAGCAGCAAATCCAAGTGAAAAAGACTAGTCTCGAAGCTGCATGCGAAGATGCACCAGAGATTAGGATTAAAGCTGCAAAGCCAGGCAAGAAAGGTAAAAAGTGTTTTCTGTCACAGGTAAATGAAGAAGAAAAAGACAGCAAAGGAGAAAATGTTCATCAAGACTCACTAGAGAATCATGAAGAATTTAGACCCGACATTCCAGTTAGATTTTACAAAAAGCTGTGGATTGTGAAAGAAATCAGGACTGATGGACTAATAGAGATTGAATCTCTAATTTCCAAGAGAATAAAAAAGGTGAATAGCAAGTTACTGAAAAACTGTTGGTGTAGAGAAGGAAAAGACAACACCAAGATCAAAGATGTGACATGAGTCTATTGGGTCAAGCTAGTGACGTTAAAAAAGCGCTTACTGGGAGGCAACAAAGTGTTTTACAAACTTTTAATTTGTTTACTGTTCTTTAGTTTGGATTTTGAATTTTATTTCTGTTTATTTTGTGTTTGTTTGATTCCAGTGTGCTTACTCTGTAATAACTGATTGTTTAAGGGGTGAAGAGAGATTAATTGTTTGATTTGAGTGTTGTTGTGAGGGCTAGGGAAAAGAAACTGGAAAGTTCTAAGTTGAATATGAGAACCCAAGACCAGGGATACCCAAAACAAGCCAAAAAAGTTAAGGTAGAAAGTGTCGCTCGACGCTTGAGCGCCCCCTGAGGGGCGCCCGGGCGGCGCGACTGCAAAATGGGTTTTTAAGTTAGGGCTCAAGCGGGATTTCAGCCCACTTCTTCTTTTTACGCCCTAGGGTTGTGCCCAAGCTTTCTCTCTCAGATTGCCTCCACTCTAGCCTCCCTAAACACTTCACCTAAGTTCTTTAGTCACTTTCCTCTCATTGCTCAACCAAAAACCCTCTTTCTCACCATTTTTTTTTACAATTCAATCATTCAAGTTTGGGGTTTATGTGTATGTGGCTGCTTGAACTGCAGATTTCTACCAATTGTTTGAGCTTTGTCCACTAATTCCTTGTCTTCAACCAAGTAAGTCATGTCATTTAGTGTTCTAAGCTCTAAAAATTTGATTTTTGACGTATGTTGATGAAAAAGTTTGATTTTTGATGATTGGTATTGTCTATGCATGATTTACCACTGTTTGGATCGATTAAATTGTGCTAATTGTGGTCTGGACTGAGTTGAAATTGATTTGCAAAGTGGAAAATACAGCAAAGCCACGCTTGGCTGCACCGCGCGCCGCTCAAGCACCCCCTGAGGGGCGCCCAAGCGGTGAACGACAGTGGCTGTTTTAGTGTTTTCTGGTTTTCTGGTTCTGTGCAGGTGATGTTGAGGGCTCTCTGTTTTACCCTCTTTCTAAATAAGAAGAAGTTGTTGATTTTTGGGAACTAATGCTTGATCATTTCTGTGTTTGTTTTGTGAATCTCTATGTGCAGGAATGGCTTCATCTTCAGGAAAAAGGGTCAAAACCCTTGGTACCAAAGACAAGGGGACAAAGAGGAAGGAGAAGGAGCAACTCTATTCAAATAAGTTCAGAACTCCTGCTCATGAGAGATACTTCCCAGCTGTGGAGGGAAGGAGATTGCTGATGGAGAGGAAGGTGGCTAACATACCATTTTTGGCTCCTTAATTTGAAAGGGAGCTGAACAACAGAGACTGGGGCCACCTGGCAACCTACCCCTCTCCCACCAATGTTGACATCGTCAAAGAATTCTACACAAATGCAAAAGCATTGAGGGGAGAGGATGAGACGTACTTTAGCTACGTAAGGGGTAAGAGGGTTGCCTTTGATGCTGACACACTTTTCTAGGTATAGACTAGGAGGGGGAGCAGTGCTAGTTTGCTATGTCCATGATGGAACGAGTGGACTATGAGGATGTGGACCGGACTTTATGTGTGCCTGGAGGAAACTTTCAGAGGAATAGGTTTGAGGCACTGATAAACAAATTTTTAATCCCCGAAAATGGAGTCAAAAACTTGTTAAGACCTCGGCAAGTGTACCGAATCGTATAAAGTATTAATAAATGGTAAGACCAAGTATCGTTTCCCAAGAGACTCACGGCACTAAACAGTTATGTGATTACTCAACTAATTAAGACTCTAAAGAACAAATTTTGGGGTTTTTGAATGCAAACACTAGTGCAGAATTGGCTTTTAACGTCCCCCCATAGACGTCCGACCACAAAAGCCCCAACGTAAATAATTGAACGGTGGCATATTCGTAAATAAGTGAAACTCTAGACGTCCGTTGTGGGGGGGGGGACGGACGTCTATAATATTATAGACGTCCGTGGGAGGGGCACGGACGTCTACGTGGTTGAACAAATCAACGCTTCAACTCCCCATGTCAGCCCTTAAACGTCCGTCTTGGGAGGGCCCGGGCGTCTATAATATTATAGACGTCCGCCCCCTCCCAAACGGACGTTTAGGGTGCTGACAGGGTGGTTGGAGAAATTCGAATATGTGGCCCGGTCTTCTTAAGGTGGATGTACCCAGTTGAAAGATACATGAAGATCTTAAAGGGATATGTCAAGAATCAGTATAGACCAGAAGCTTCAATCATAGAGCGATACGTTGCAGAAGAAGCCAATGAATTTTGTTCAAGTTATATGCCATCTTGTGAACCCGTCGGTCTTCCCAAGAGCAGACATGAAGGAAAATGTGAAGGTAAGGGTGTTCGAGGTGTGAGAATTCAAAGTGTTTAGTGTCGAGAGACTTCAGGGATACGATACTTGGTCTTACCATTTTATATTACTTGTGCGATTCGGTACACTTGCCGATCCATCAACAAGTTATTGGTTTCGTTTCTGGAGATCAAAAATATTGTTAACAACTGGATACTAGCATGAGAAAACGCCATCCAGTATTTTTCCATGGGAGTCAGATCAGCTCTCCTAATATGCACAACTGCACCTTTCCTATTCCTCTAAAATATTGTTAGCACACAAACCCTAGAAAATATTGTTAGCACAAAAACAAAAATAAAAGATATGAAAATAATATAAAATAGAATAAAATAAAATAAAATAAAATAAAGTAAAATAGAGTAAAGCCAAAATTAATTAAGAATCACACAAATAAAATAGTTTAAACCGTGAGTTCTCGGCAACGGCGCCAAAACCTTGTTAACCATATTTTTGATCTCCAGAAACGAAACCAAAAACTTGTTGATGGATCGGCAAGTGTACCGAATCTTACAAGTAATATAAAATTGTAAGACCAAGTATCGTATCCCTGAAGACTCCCGACACTAAACAGTTGTGTGATAACTCAATTAATTAAGACTTGAATAAAATGAGATTGTTGGTTTCAAATGCAAAAACATGAAATTATATATGAATGCAAATTGATCAATAGTAGAGTAACAAAAAGATGAACGAAGGTTGTTTATAAAATGAGATGATTATGTTGTTAGGGTTTGATTTCACTGTTAACAATATTTTTGATCTCCAGAAACGAAACCAAAAACTTGTGATGGATCGGCAAGTGTACCGAATCGCACAAGTAATATAAAAGGTTTAATACCTCTTTTGGTCCCTCGAAAGGGGGCAAATATTCAATTGGGTCCTACCTTTTTTTAGAAGTTCAATGTGGTCCCAAATTTTGTAAAAAGTGTGCAATCAAGTCCTTTTTGGAAACGGCGTTAATTTTTTAACGGAGCAGCTGACAGGGTGGACTGAAGTTTGCTACGTGGCTGTGTGAGGGTAATACGTGGTTTTCCTAATTCGAAAAATCCTAAATTTGAAAATTAGGAACCTAATTAAAATTAGAATTAAGAGGGAAAACTCCCAATCTGAAAGGATTATGAACCCTAAATTGGGAATCCCAATTTCTTTCTACCCTCTTCTTCTTATGTCTGCTTCGTCACGCTCATGTGAGGGAAAGATATAGTTTTCCCTTCTCTTCTTCTCCTTCGGCGCTGCTCTGCAACCATATGGCAGTTTCCTTTCTCTTACGTTGGGACAACTCGCGACCACTTTGGGGTGGTCCGCGGCGGCGGAGCTTGTGAGCGACATAGCGATAGAGGCGCGACCCTTGGGGTTTCGATGGTGGTTCGCGCGGTGGGTCTCGAGCGACAGGTTTGCGGAGATCAACGAAACTTCGCCGAGGTTGGCCGCTGGATCTCTGGGTTTTGGTTTTTGTTTTTGGTTCTGGTTTTCTGCAGGTGGAGGGCTGGCCTCGCGATACTTTTCGAACACGACGAACACCCTTCAGAAGAAGCCATTCGTATCTCAAACACCAATTTCTCTCTAACTCAAACCCTAACGTCTGATTTTTTAACCTCAGTAATATTACCCTCTCATAGCCACGTATCATCCTCACACAGCCACTTAGCAAACTTCAGTCCACTCTGTCAGCTGCTCCGTTAAAAAATTAACGCCGTTTCCAAAAAGGACTTGATTGCACACTTTTTACAAAATTTGGGACCACATTGAACTTCTAAAAAGAGGTAGGACCCAATTGAACATTTGCCCCCTTTCGAGGGACCAAAAGAGGTATTAAACCAATATAAAATGGTAAGACCAAGTATCGTATCCCTGAAGACTCTCGGCACTAAGCAGTTGTGAGATAACTCAATCAATTAAGACTTAAAAGAAACGAGATTGTTGTTTCAAATGCAAAGGCATAAAATTAAATATGAATGCAAATTGATCAATAGTAGAGTAAAACAAAGATGAACGGATGTTGTTTACAATTTGATATGAGCATGTTGTTAGGGTTTGATTTCACCAAGTTTACTCTCATGTATATAAGAATTCTTCTTTTTACATTAATATTAACGTCACTCACTAAATTACTTAGAACCCGATCCCTCGGCGCAATAAGCCTGCCTTAAATCCTAGTTCGTGCAATTCCTAGCGTTCCTAGAAAATTAAGTCTGAAGATCAAGAGCTTAAGACGACCAAGTACTCATACCCTCATCCCTGAGAAATATTACCCTTGGGAGAATTCAACAAGAACCTGAATTGTAAGGAACCTCCCGGCACTCATGCAATTCATAAATCATGATACTAAATGAGTTAAATAGAGCAAGCATTGAAACAAATGAATTCCTTAATAATTAATGAATAAAGCATATATGATTAAGATTCAATTCAAATACATGAGAGTTCACAAGGTTACATTATTCCCCAACAACAAATAAAGTTTAGTTCCCCATAGACATGGAGAAACTAGATGTATAATGGAAAAGCATGAGATTGTAAAACCCTAAGAGTATAAGGGGAAGCTCCCGCCTCCAGATCTGCCTTTAGAGAGTAGAAGAGTGTGTTGTTGTGTTACTCCAACCAGAGATAGAAAACCTAAAGTGCCTGGGTCCTTTAAATATAGTTGGAAAAGAGCAAAAACTGGGCCGGATCTGCAACGTGCGATGCTCGGGAGCCCCATTTAGGGCGCCCGGGTGGTGGACGTCGATTTCCGTAGGGCTTGAGCCTTCAATTTCGCCCAGGCTTTGGGCATGTGATATATCCTTAGCACTTCATCTCTACTTCCGTATTAACTCATTTTCTATCAAAAGAAAGGGAATTAGTCATAAAATCATCAAATTCAACCTAAACTCTCTTATTCATACAACTTAATGAAAAAGCATGAGTCGAGGCAAGGTTCTAAGTCAAAAAGGGTGCATTTAGTATCAAAATTATATCACAGATAATGGTATTTTAAACCGTTATCACAACCCCAAACTTAGAACTTTGGTTGTCCTCAAGCAAAATAGAATGTAACTCAGCTCTTAACAATTATCATAGTGATTCAACAATTTTTTTACAATCTTTTTCTCAAGATAAATCATCACTTCAATCAGCCCATCATAAGAATATCAGTCCAGATGTACATATGCTTTCTTTCAAATAACTCAAAGTTATGCTCAAACAATTTAACAGATGTTGTCCTTAAGAGGAATCAATCAACCAAGCAGAGATGTAATCAGAAATTCAAAGAACTATTCCTCACCAGGGAAAGTGTTTCACTCAAGTACTCAAAAGTGTATCACTCAAGCATTCAAAAGTATCTCACTCCCCTACAGGTGTATAGTGTTGGTGCCTTTTTCACTCTGCTATCACAATGTCACACAAATTAATTTTGCTTTTCATTTAACCACAATCAAACAGACTTACAAGCAAGTTGTCACAGGGCTTTTCATGGCTTGTAACTTGGCTGGGCTAAGAAGGAAATTGGTTTTTCTGGTCAGCAAAATTCCTTGAGTTAAGAGAGATACTTATGAATTTATCAATTACTCACAGGTTCTCTTTTTAAGAAGATCTTTCCCAACCTTTTTCCCTTGCAGTGAGCTCTACTTTCTTTTCTTTTTATTTTTCCTTTTTCCTTTCATTTTCTTTCCTTTTGATTTTTCTTTTTCTTTTTCTGTTGCTTTTCAATTGCTCACTGCTTAGAAAAGTGGGGTTGCTTACCAACAACCCTAAATTTGAACCTTTTTCAATACCTCACAAATATTCTAAACTCAACTCAAGGTAAAGAATTTAAAACAGGGTTTTCAAAACATGCATAAGGCTCAAGGTTCAAAAGGTAGAGCAATTGGTTTTCTTTTCAGTGGAAAAATTTATGAAGGCTAAAAAAAACAATGGAAAACAAAAGATGGCCTTGATCATATGAAACCTGCAAGCAAGTAGTTCAATCGTAGAAAATTTGGGCAAAGTCATTTACGCTTCCAAAGTAATAGCAATTATT
Organism: Vigna reflexopilosa; assembly: GCA_027742785.1. Classification (NCBI taxonomy): domain Eukaryota; kingdom Viridiplantae; phylum Streptophyta; class Magnoliopsida; order Fabales; family Fabaceae; genus Vigna; species Vigna reflexopilosa. The sequence goes on from CM050915.1 coordinate 15,644,686, forward strand.
CACAACAACTATGAAGCCCAAAACTCACAGAAGTAAACTCTCAAGTTCCCGAATTCAGCAAAAACATCCTGCTCAGTATCTCAATCAAGTTTTACCTCAAGCACCTGTTTCACATGTTATAGGCAACCACCTGTGTATTTTCACATCATGGATCATCTCAACCTCAATCCAAACAATAAGCATCAAAAAGTAAGACTCATCAAAACACAAGATTAGAAGAACTAAACCACTACAATAAGATAGAGCAAAGTACATCATTCCTATACTACAGAAAAACAATAAAAACAAGAATACAAAAAGAGTTCAACAATAAAAAAAATAAAAACAATAAAATAGAAACAAGGGAAAGTTTAGAAAGTTGGGTTGCCTTCCAGTAAGCGCTTCTTTAACGTCACTAGCTTGACCCAGTCTTCATCATCATAGCATCCATCAGTAGATGTTGTCAGTAACATCCATCAGTAGATGTCTAATCACATAGCATCCATTAATAGATGTCTAGTCACCGTCCTCTTTCCATAACAGCATCCATCAATAGATGTTGTCATTCATCATGCTCATCATAGCAACATCCATTAGTAGATGTTGTTTTCTAAATCTGCTTAGCATCCCTCAGTAGATGCTTATAACCTAAAAAAAGTCGAACACAAAGAAAAAATCAATTAACGTCAATAAAAAACAAAAAAAAAATCACACAAATAATAAGAAAATTCAAAATCAATTAAAAAGAAAAGTTCAGAAAACTGGGTTGCCTCCCAGCAAGCGCTTCTTTAACGTCACTAGCTTGACCCAATAGGCTCATGTCTGAATCACCCAATTCCAACTTTAATCTTGGTGTTCTCCTTTCTGTCTCCACACCAACTTATGTTCAACAGCTTCCTCTTTGTAGGCTTGACTTTAAGACCACCAATCTTTTCAAGTACAGATAAGGGCATCAAGTTGATACTGGACCCTAAATCAGTTAGGGCTTTCCCTATTTCATCACTCCCAATAGTGTAGGGAATAGTGAAACTTCCCGGATCTTTAGCTTTTTGAGGAAGTGCCTTTTGCACGATCACAATGCAATTGCCCTGTACCTCAATTATTTCCTCCTCTAGACTTTTTCTCTTTTTGTTGAATTTCTTTAGGAAGTTAACATAACCAGGAACCTGTTGCAATGTCTTAGTTAGAGGAATTTTAATCTCCAATTCCTCGAAGATTTCCATGGATTGCTCAAACTGTCTTTCCTTCTTCTCCCTAGAATAATTCTTTGGGTAAGAAAGAGGTTTTTCATACTATTCTTTCTTTTTTTCCTCATCCTATTTCTCTCTTTTTTTCTTTTCTTCCCTCTCTTTTTCCTTTTCTTTTCTCTCACTCTCTTATTTTTCTTTCTCTATATCTTTCTCTTTTCACTCCAACTTTCTTCTTTTATCCCTATTTTTCTCTCATCTAAAAACTTGGCATTCTTAGTGATAGCGGCATTGCACTCCTCTTTAGGGCTAACTTCCATATTGCCGCAAAAATCATCTAGCTTCTGAATTATGAACCTACAATGCGTCTTCATCCTTCTGCATGTTGCTTGAGTGTTATTACGATGAGACTCAGACATCTGTCTGAACTGTTGAAGCGTGTAATCCATATTAGCCCATCTTTCTGATATAGAGGGTTGTTGCTGTCATTGTTGTTGTGGTTCTCTATGAAATTGTCTAGAACCATGCCCAAATTAACTTTGATCCATGCTTGAGTGAGATTCCTAGAAGTTGAACGTACATTGGTGGAATTGAGTGCCCATATAATTAATTTCTTGTTCGAATTGCATCCTACAAGCATTTAGACACAAAACCCTAGAAAATATTGTTAGCACAAAAAAAAAATAAAAATAAAAGATATGAAAATAAAATTAAATAGAATAAAATAAAATCAAATCAAATAAAATAAGGTAAAATAGAATAAAGCCAAAATTAATTAAGAATCATACAAATATCATAGTTTAAACGGTGAGTCCCCGACAACGGTGCCAAAAACTTGTTAACAATATTTTTGATCTCGAGAAACAAAACCAAAAACTTGTTGATGGATCGGCAAGTGTACCGGAACACACAAGTAATATCAAATGGTAAGACCAAGTATCGTATCCCTGAAGACTCTCGGCACTAAGTAGTTGTGAGATAACTCAATTAATTAAGACTTAAAGGAAACGAGATTGTTGGTTTCAAATGCAAAGACATAAAATTAAATATCAATGTAATATTGATCAATAATAGAGTAACACAAAGATGAACGAATGTTGTTTATAAATTGAGATGAGTATGTTGTTAGGGTTTGATTTCACCAAGTTTACTCTCATGTATATAAGAATTCTTCTTTTTACATTAATATTAACGTCACTAACAAAATTACTTATAACCGAATCCCTCGGCGCAATAAGGCTGCCTTAATTCCTAGTTCGTGTAATTCATAGCGTTCCTAGAAAATTAAGTCTGAAGATCAAGAGCTTAAGACGACCAAGTACTCATACCCTCATCCTTGAGAAATATTACCCTTGGGAGAATTCAACAAGAACCTGAATTATAAGGAACCTCCCGACACTCATGCAATTCATAAATGATGCTACTAAATGAGTTAAATAGAGCAAGCATTGAAACATATGAATTCCCTAATAATTAATGAATAAAGCATTTATGATTAAGAATAAATTCAAATACATGAGAGTTCACAAGGTTACATCATTCCCCACCAACAAATAGAGTTTAGTTCCCCATAGACATGGAGAAACTAGATGTACAATGGAAAAACATGAGAAAGTTAAACTCTAAGAGTAGAAGAGGAAGCTTTCGCCTCCAGATCCGCCTTTAGAGAATAGAAGAGTGTGTTGTTGTGTTACTCCAGCCAGAGATACAAAACTTAGAGCGCTTGGGTCCTTTAAATAGTGTTGGAACAAAGTAAAAATAGGGCTCGGTCCAAAAGAGTCAAAATAGAGCAAAAACTGGGCCGGATCTGCAACACGCGACGCGCGACCCTAAATGGGGCGCCCGGGCGGTAGACGTCGATTTCCGTAGGGCTTGAGCCTTTAATTTCGCCCAGGCTTCAGGGTTCGACGCCCGGGCGGCGGACGACGATTTTTCCACGCTCAAGCCTCATCCAAGTCGCCCAAGATTCATGCGGTTCCCTCTTCTGGTGCTTTTCTAGGCCTTTTTGAGCTCTATATTCTTAGCACTTCATCTCTGCTTCCTGTATTAACTCATTTTTTATCAAAACAAAGGGAATTAGTCATAAAATCATCAATTTCAACCTCAACTCTCTTATTCACACAACTTAATGAAAAAAGCATGAGTCCAAGCAAGTTTCTAAGTCAAAAAGGGTGCATTCAGTATCAAAATTACATCCCAGATAAAGGTATTTTAAACTGTTATCATTCACCAAGTTTACTCTCATGTATATAAGAATTCTTCTTTTTACAGTAATGTTAACGTCACTCACTAAATTTCTTAGAACCCGATCCCTCGGTGCAATAAGCCTGCCTTAATTCCTAGTTCGTGCAATTCCTAGCATTCCTAGAAAATTAAGTCTGAAGATCAAGAGCTTAAGACGACCAAGAACTCACACCCTCATTGCTGAGAAATATTACCCTTGGGAGAATTCAACAAGAAGCTGAATTGTAAGGAACCTCCCGGCACTCATGTAATTCAAAAATCATGCTACTAAATGAGTTAAATAGAGCAAGCATTGAAACAAATTAATGAAAAAGCATATAAATTAAGAATCAATTCAAATACATGACAGTTCACAAGGTTACATGATGCCCCAACAACAAATAGAGTTTAGTTCCCCATAGACATAGAGAAACTATATGAATAATGGAAAAGCATGAGATAGTGAAACGCTAAAAGTAGAAGAGGAAGCTCCTGCCTCCAGATCCGCCTTTAGTGAGTAGAAGAGTGTACTGTTGTGTTGCTCCAGCCAGAGATACCAAACCTAGAGCGCCTGGGTCCTTTAAATAGAGTCAAAAAAAAGTAGAAATAGGGCCCGGTCCAAAAGAGTCGAAATAGAGAAAGAATTGGGTCTGACCTGCGAAACACGATGCTCAAGCGCCCCATTTAGGGCGCCCGTGCTGTGGACGTCGATTTCCGTATGGCTTGATGATAACAGTTGAAAAACTGTTATTTTCATGCTTGAAATTGATACTAAAAGCAACCTTTAACACTTAGAAACTAGCTTGAAATCATGCTTTTATTCATATTTTCAGAAATAAGAGAGCTGGACAGGTTTATGCTTGATTTCAGTGTTTTTGTGCAGGTTTTAAGGTGAATTTGGTGAAAGAAGTGAAGAAGGAGAGAGAGGAAATCAGAAAAGACATCAAAAAGTGCAAAAGGAGAAGCCGCAACTGCCGCTCAACGGCAGTTTACCGTTGAGCGGCACTCAGAAGCTCACGGGGGATCCGCTGAGGGGCAAAATGGTCGCTAAGGGGAAGAAACCAACTCACGCACTTACTGTTGAGCGGTACTTTACCGCTGAGCGGCAGACTTATGGGCTTGGGCCTAAATTTTCTGTAATTTTAGAATAGTATATAAGTTTTAGGACGTCCTAGGGTTTGTATCTTTGGCAGAAACGAAGCAAACACTCTCTCTTCCATACCTTTGAAGGAGGATCTTGGATGCTCAGGCTACCTCTTCACCTTTCTAGGGTTTTATCTTTCATTCTTTCATTATTATTCATCTAGTTTCACCATGAATATGGTGAACTAAACCTTGTATTGTTGTTGGGGAATCAATGTAGTCTTGTGAAACTCTCATATATGGAATTTGTGTTTAAACATCTTATTTGAGATACATGCTTTCTTTCATCATTAGTTAGGGTTTTTCCTCTTTGCTCAATGCTTGCTTTGTTTAACTCATTCAATGCATGATTCTTGATTTTGTCGATACGGGAACGTACGGGGAAGTCTAGATCCAGGGAATTTCTCCCAATAGTATATTGGTTGCCGTTAAGCTCCTGCACTAAAAGAACTAATTATTAGGAATGCTAGGAATCGTATGAACTCGTAATTTGAGATAGGCCTTCTTGCAAGGTAATTTAGAGAGTGGCATTAACAATGATGAAAAGAATGTTGAATTCCTAAAGTATATGAGAGTGGATAAGATGAAATTGATAACCCCAACAACATACTCATCCATATATTCCATTGAAGTGTTTGTATTTTGTTTTAGCCATTGATCAAATTCATGCATACATGTTTATTTTCTGTTTTGCATATTAAACTTCACTTATTTCGTTCTTAAGTCTTAAATAATCAACGAATCACATAACTAAACTAGGCCGTGAGTCCTTTGGGAGAACGATACTTGGTTTTACCGAGTTTATTACTTGAAACGATTCGGTCACACTTGCCGATTGTTAAACAAGTTTGTGGCGCCGTTTTTCGGTGATCATAAATTTGTCATCAAGTTTTTGGCGCCGTTGCCGGGGACTCGTGGTTTAACTGGTTAATTTGTGTGATTATTGATTATCTTTGACTTTAATTTTGAATTTCTGTTTTTATTTTTCTATTTTTATTTTTTCTGTTTTTATTTTATTTTATTTTATTTTATTTTATTTTACTTTATTTTATTTTATTTTATTCTCTGAATCTTATATCTTCTCCTATATCTTTTTGTGCTAACCAAATATTCTAGGGTTTTGTGTTCTTGTGTATGCAGGAGACAATTCGAACTAGGAGTAAGATAATTGCAGAACCTCTTCTTGAAGGTTTAGACGAGAGTAGACGGAGGAGAAGAATCCGAACATCTAGAGAACTTTTCCCTCCTCCGGAAACTCTGTTGCAACCATCACCACAAGGTTCTGACCATAGCACAGAAAATATGGAGAACAATAATATCAGAAGAAATCTTGCTGATTACACCAATACAACTGGACCTCAGCACTTTAACAGTATAGCTAGACCTAGAGTCAATGCAGCTAACATGGAGGTCAAACCAGCATTGATCCAACTGGTGAAGCGCAATCAATTCAATGGGTTATCTCATCAAAGCCCATATGAGCACCTCACTACATTTAATGAGATCTGCAACACAGTGAAAATCAATGGGGTGCTAGATGAAGCGATCAAACTTAGCTTGTTTCCTTTCTCATTAGGAGGCAATGCTAAGCTTTGGTTAAGTTCTTTTCCAGAGGGAAGTTTCACAGAGTGGGAAGCAGTGGTAACCAAGTTTCTAAATAAATACTTCCCACAATCAAAGGTGAACAAAGGCAAGCAAGAGATTTCTTCATTCAAGCAGGGCATGGAAGAACCACTGGGTCGTGCATGGGATAGATACAAAAGTTTGCTACGAAAAACACCCACGCATGGATTCGATGAAGTGGAAGTAGTCCTTACCTTCCTTGCAGGTCTTGGTTCACAAACCAAGATGATGCTTGATGCCTCAGCAGAAGGAAACATTAAATGGAAAACTCCAGAGGAGGCAACAGAAATTATTGAAAATATGGCTACTAGTGACAACGAACTTAATATTGAAAGAGGATATCTTAGTCAGAAGGAGTTGTTACAATCAAATGATGCTTTGCTTATTCAAAATAGAATTATCTCTCAACAGTTGGAAGAAGTAATTTTGAAGCTTTCTCAAATACCACAAGAAATACAACAGGTCTCAATGGTTCAAGGCCAACAGCAAAAATGGCAAATGCAATCTACTCCATCTAAGAAGACAACAAAACTTGACGAGACTTTCCAAAGATTCTTGAAGACGAATGCATCTTATTGTCAGAATGTGGATGCTGCATTTAAAAATATGGAGATCTATGTTGAGCGAATAGTTGACAAGATGAAACATGATAATCTCAGAAAGGAGTGTAAAACTGTTGTGACCAGAAGTGGTAAAGTGTTAGAGGAGAGAAAAAAAGAAAAAGAGGAAAAGAAAATGAGAGTGAGAGTGAAAAAGAAACATGTGAGTGGAAAGAAAGGGTTGAGAGAGAGAAAAAGAAAAAAGAAGAAGATGAGAGGAGAGAAAAAAAAGAGAGAGAAGAGAGAGAGGAGAGACAAAAAGAAAAAGAGGGTGAAAAGCCACTTCCTTATCCAAAGAGTTATTCAAGGAAGGAGAAAGAAAAGCAGTTGGAAAGATTCATGGAGTTGTTTAAGAAGCTGGAGATCACTATACCATTCTCTGAAGCATTGCAACAGATGCCAGCATATGCAAAGTTTTTGAAGGAACTTCTTACAAAGAAAAACAAGTACATTGAAAAGGAAACTATCAATGTACAGGGTAACTGCAGTGCAATCATACAGAAACTACCTCCTAAACTTAAAGATCCAAGAAGCTTCACTATTCCATGCACCATAGGAGATTTGAAAGTTGGAAGAGCATTGATTGATTTAGGAGCTAGCATTAATTTAATGTCGTTATCCATGTGCAGAACAATTCAGGGTTTGGAAATCAAACTGACCAGAATCGCTCTTCAACTGGCAGACAGGTCTCTTAAATATCCATATGGAGTGGTTGAAGATGTTCTAGTGAAGGTTGATAAATTTGTATTCCTAGTGGATTTTATTGTGATGGAGATGGAAGGAAATAGTGATGTTCCTCTTATTCTTAGGAGACCTTTTATGAAGACTGCTAGAGTTTTAATTGATGTAGAAAATGGTAAGCTTAAATTGAGAGTTGATGATGAAGAAGTCACTTTTGACGTATCCAAGGCCATGACATATCCAAATGATGACAAAGCATGTTTTCAATTTGATGAACTTGATGAAGTTTGTATGGTGCAAGAAAGGATGGTGCGAAATATTTCTCCATTAGAGAAAACTCTCATTGATGCTTGTGAAGATTTAGATGAAGAAGAAGAGAAATTAATTGATGAATGTCTTATGGACTTGGAAACATTGAAAAAGAGTCCAGTGGAAGATCCAATCTTTGAAATAATTGATAAGGAAGAAGAAGTCAAAGCAAAGACGCCAGAATTAAAAAGATTGCCATCACATCTGAAATATGTTTTTCTAGAAGAAGATGGAACAAAGCCAGTCATCATCAATAACTCTTTATCTCTACAAGAAGAAGAGCAGTTGATAGAAATTTTGAAAGCCAACAAAGAAGCAATTGGGTGGTCAATATCAGATCTTAAAGGTATTAGCCCAACTTATTGCATGCACAAGATTTTTATGGAAGAAGATTATAAACCAAGTGCTCAACCACAGAGAAGGTTAAATCCTGTTATGAAGGAAGTGGTTAGAAAAGAAGTGTTGAAACTGCTAGAAGCTGGTATCATTTATCCAATCTCTGATAGTGAATGGGTGAGTCCAGTACAGGTGGTTCCAAAGAAAGGTGGGATGACAGTAATTCATAATGATAAAAATGAACTTATTCCTACTCGTACAGTTACTGGCTGGCGTATGTGCATTGATTACAGGAAGCTGAATAAAGCTACTAGAAAGGATCATTTTCCTCTTCCTTTCATGGACCAGATGTTAGAAAGATTATCAGGTCAAGCTTTCTATTGTTTTCTAGATGGATATTCTGGATACAATCAAATTGTGGTAGATCCAAAAGACCAAGAGAAGACGGCTTTTACTTGTCCTTTTGGTATCTTTGCATATAGAAAGATGCCATTTGGATTATGTAATGCTCCAGCCACATTTCAAAGGTGTATGCAGGCAATTTTTGCAGATCTCTTAGAAAAATGTATTGAAGTGTTCATGGATGATTTCTCAGTTTTTGGAAATTCTTTCCAAAGATGTTTGGCTAATTTGAACACTGTTCTCAAAAGATGTGTTCAGACAAATCTTGTTCTTAATTGGGAGAAATGTCATTTCATGGTAACTGAAGGAATTGTGCTGGGGCATAAAATCTCTGCTAAAGGAATTGAGGTAGATAAAGCTAAAGTAGAAGTCATTGAGAAACTGCCTCCACAAACAAATGTAAGGGGGATTAGGAGTTTTCTCGGTCATGCTGGGTTTTATAGAAGATTCATCAAAGATTTCTCAAAAATTGCTAAACCATTGAGTAATCTTTTGATGAAGGATGCTCCTTTTGTGATGAATGAAGACTGTTTGAAAGCTTTTGACACATTGAAGAATAAATTAGTGTCAGCTCCAGTAATTGTAGCGCCAGATTGGAATCAAAATTTTGAATTAATGTGTGATGCAAGTGATTATGCAATAGGAGTTGTTCTTGGCCAGCGAAAAGAACAAAAGTTTCATCCAATTTATTATGCTAGCAAGGTTCTGAATGATGCTCAACTGAATTATGCTACCACAGAAAAAGAATTCCTGGCTATTGTGTATGCTTTAGAGAAATTTCGACCTTATCTTATTGGATCTAAGGTGACTGTCTATACAGATCATGCAGCTATCAAATATTTGTTGACAAAGCCAGATTCTAAGCCACGTCTGATTAGATGGGTACTACTGTTGCAAGAATTTGATGTAGAAATTCGTGATAAGAAAGGAAGTGAGAACTTGATTGCTGATCATTTGTCACGGTTAGTTAACAATGAGGTCACTAGCAAGGAATCCGAAATCTGGGAATCTTTTTCAGATGAAACACTCATGTATATTCAGCAGAGGCCCTGGTTTGCTGATATGGCTAATTTCAAAGCTGCAAGGGTCATGCCAGAAGACTTAACTTGGCAACAAAGAAAAAAAATTTTGCATGATGCCAAGCAGTTTGTTTGGGATGATCCTTATTTGTTCAAGATTGGAGCAGATAATCTTCTGAGGAGATGTGTGACAAATGAAGAAGCAGAAGGAATTCTCTGGCATTGTCATGATTCACCTTATGGAGGACATTTTAATGGAGAAAGAACAGCAGCAAAAGTCCTTCAATCAGGATTTTATTGGCCAACTTTATTTAGAGATGCCCATAATCATGCCAGAAATTGTGATAAATGTCAAAGAGCAGGGACGGTCACTAAACGTCATGAGATGCCATTACAAGGCATTTTAGAGGTTGAGGTTTTTGATTGCTGGGGTATTGACTTTGTTGGACCCTTTCCTTCATCTTTCAACAATGAATATATTCTGGTAGCAGTGGATTATGTGAGTAAATGGGTGGAAGCATTAGCTTGTCCTAAAAATGATGCTAGCACGGTAATTAAATTCTTGAAGAAGCAGATATTCTCACGTTTTGGCACTCCAAGAGTGTTGATTAGCGATGGAGGATCTCATTTTTTCAATTATCAGCTAGAAAAAGTACTCAAACACTATGGAGTGAAACATAAGGTAGCTGCACCTTATCATCCACAAACCAATGGACAAGCTGAGGTGTCTAACAGGGAGATAAAAAGGATCCTGGAAAAAACAGTGACTTCATCAAGAAAGGATTGGTCTCTCAAATTGGATGATGCTCCTTGGGCTTACAGGACGGCAATGAAGACGTCTATGGGATTATCACCATTTCAATTAGTCTATGGGAAAGCATGTCATTTGCCAGTAGAATTGGAGCATAGAGCGTTATGGGCTTTGAAATTCTTGAATTTTGATCCTTATGAAACTCAATGCACACGCAGAAGGCAGATTTTGGAGCTTGAAGAAATGCGATTACATGCATATGATTCATCCAAGGCTTACAAAGACAAGATCAAATTTTATCATGATAGGAAGTTGGTGAATAGAGTTTTCAATCCAGGACAACAGGTACTATTGTTCAATTCAAGATTGAAGATATTTCCTGGGAAGCTGAAGTCAAAATGGTCAGGACCATTTGTGATAAAAGAAGTGCATCCGCATGGAGCAATTGAAATATTTAATCCAGCTGCTGATGATCCACAGAAAAGTTGGGTGGTGAATGGTCAACGTCTCAAGCCCTATCTAGGGGGAGAGGTGCAACAATTGTCCACAATGATGCTGTTGGTTGATCCTTGAAAGTTTGGGTCATGCTCATGACGTTAAACAAGCGCTTACTGGGAGGCAACCCAGTGTTCTGTACGTATTTATTTTTGTTTTAGACTAGGGTTGATGTACTCTATTGGAAACCTGGTTTGTTATGATGGTTTGCTATTGACTGTGATTGTGTGATAAGTAATGCTTGATGATGATTATTGATTGATTGATGTTGAGATAGATGTGCACATTAAATGCTTATATAGGTGATTCATAAGCTTTGTGAACAAATGCAGGATATTATGATTGTAATTGTGAGATTAAGCAGGATGTGTATGTCAAATGTGAATGAGCCTATTTGTGTGGTTTTGAGCTCCAGATTTTTTTTATTGATCGAATGCTATTACTTTGAAAGCATGAATGATTTTGCCCAGGTTTTCTATGATTGAATCAATTGCTTGTTTTGCATCATATGATCAAGGCCGTTTGTTGGAACCCTTTTTATTGGCCAAATTCATGAAGTTAGCCCACTAAAAGAGAACACTTTGTGTTCTATCCTTTGAACCCTTAGCCTTGAACATAAATTGAAAACCCTTGTTGAAAAGCTTTACCTTGAGTTAAGTAGAAAATCTTTTGTGGTATTGTTAAATGTTCAAGTTTGGGGTTGTTGGGAAAGCATGAAAAAAGAAAAAGGAAAAGCATTGAGCTAAAAGTTTAGAATAAGAATGTGAAAAGAAAAGAAAAAAAGAAAGAAAAGAAAAGAAAAAGCAAAGCTCAATGTAAAGACAAGTTGGGAAAAATAAGAATAATTGTGTTGTTATGATTCTCTTAACTCAAGGATTTTGTAATCCAGAAAAACCAATTTTCTTGTTAGCCCAGCCACGTTATAAGCTATTGAAATGTCCTTGTGATGATGCATGCTTGTAAATGTTTTGATTGTGGTTAAATGAAAGGCAAAGTTGATTCATGTGACATTGTGATAGTGGAGTGAATGAGTGATTACCTCTTATACACTTGTGTGTGAGTGAAACACTTTACCTGGTGAGGAAGTATTCCATGAGCACATGAACATCCATGCTTAATTGATTGATCATTCATGAAAAATAGCATTTGTTTGATATTAACTGACTTTGTGAACACTAAAGCATGTGCACATCTTGATTGAAATCTTGGACAAAAGTTTGATTGAAGTCTTTGCTTATCTTGAAAAGAAATTTTTAAATGAGTGAACCATCATATGAATTGGTAGAAGATTGAGTTACATCTTGTTTGCTTGAGGACAAGAAAAGTTCTAAGTTTGGGGTTGTGATAACAGTTGAAAAACTGTTATTTTCATGCTTGAAATTGATACTAAAAGCAACCTTTAACACTTAGAAACTAGCTTGAAATCATGCTTTTATTCATATTTTCATAAATAAGAGAGCTGGACAGGTTTATGCTTGATTTCAGTGTTTTTGTGCAGGTTTTAAGGTGAATTTGGTGAAAGAAGTGAAGAAGGAGAGAGAGGAAATCAGAAAAGACATCAAAAAGTGCAAAAGGAGAAGCCGCAATTGCCGCTCAGCGGCAGTTTACCGCTGAGCGGCACTCAGAAGCTCACGGGGGATCCGCTGAGGGGCAAAATGACCGCTGAGGGGAAGAAACCAACTCACGCACTTACCGCTGAGCGGCACACTTATGGGCTTGGGCCTAAATTTTCTGTAATTTTAGAATAGTATATAAGCTTTAGGACGTCCTACAGTTTGTATCTTTGGCAGAAACGAAGCAAACACTCTCGCTTCCACACCTTTGAAGGAGGATCTTGGATGCTCAGGCTACCTCTTCACCTTTCTAGGGTTTTATCTTTCATTCTTTCATTATTATTCATCTACTTTCACCATGAATATGGTGAACTAAACCTTGTATTGTTGTTGGGGAATCAATGTAGTCTTGTGAAACTCTCATATATGGAATTTGTGTTTAAACATCTTATTTGAGATACATGCTTTCTTTCATCATTAGTTAGGGTTTTTCCTCTTTGCTCAATGCTTGCTTTGTTTAACTCATTCAATGCATGATTCTTGATTTTGTCGATACGGGAACGTACGGGGAAGTCTAGATCCGGGGAATTTCTCCCAATAGTATATTGGTTGCCGTTAAGCTCCTGCACTAAAAGAACTAATTATTAGGAATGCTAGGAATCGTATGAACTCGTAATTAGGGATAGGCCTTCTTGCAAGGTAATTTAGAGAGTGACATTAACAATGATGAAAAGAATGTTGAATTCCTAAAGTATATGAGAGTGGATAAGATGAAATTGATAACCCCAACAACATACTCATCCATTATTCCATTGAAGTGTTTGTATTTTGTTTTAGCCATTGATCAAATTCATGCATACATGTTTATTTTCTGTTTTGCATATTAAACTTCACTTATTTCGTTCTTAAGTCTTAAATAATCAACGAATCACATAACTAAACTAGGCCGTGAGTCCTTTGGGAGAACGATACTTGGTCTTACCGAGTTTATTACTTGAAACGATTCGGTCACACTTGCCGATTGTTAAACAAGTTTGTGGCACCGTTTTTCGGTGATCATAAATTTGTCATCACTTGAGCCTCTAGTTTGGGTGCCCTCCTAGGCTGTCCGGGCGGCGGACGTCGATTTTCTACGTCTGAGCTTCTGTACAAGGCGCCCAAGCATCGTACTGCCCTTCCTTCAGATGTTTTTCCAGGCCTTTCTGAGCTCTAACTCGTTAGTACTTCATCTCTATATCGTGTATTAACTCATTTTCTATCAAAACAAAGGAAATTAATCATAAAATAATCAAATTCAACCTCAACTCTCTTATTCACAAAACTAAAGCAAAATCATGAGTTAAAGAAAGTTTCTAAGTCAAAAGGGGTGCATTTAGTATAAAAATTACATCACAGATAACGGTATTTTAAACCGTTATCACCAGCCTTGTTCTCATGTCTCTAATATTACTGTCAGCAAGGCCTTTTTCTGTATTGTGTGCTAAGAGGGATGAGCATTAATATTGGACAGGTTATAGCAAATCAGATTCAGACTGGTGCCAGTACTATGAACAACAAGGCACCCTTGGGGCATCCATCTCTAATCACACACCTCTATGAGTTATTGATAATAGTTTAAAATACCGTTATGTGTGATGTAATTTTGATACTAAATGCACCCTTTTTGACTTAGAAACTTGCTTTAACTCATATTTTTGCTTTAGTTTTGTGAACAAGAGAGTTGAGGTTATACTTGATGATTTTATCACTAAATTCCCTTGATTTTGTAGGCTATTGGAAGGATTTAAAGGAAGAGTTAAAGTACCAAATAGTTGGAATGCAGAAAAGTCAACAAGAGTGCATAAAAGTCAACCAAAATGCAGTCTGCGAGGCTTGGGTGTCCTGTTTGGAGGCTTGAGCGCCAGAAATCGACATCCACCGCTTGGGTGCCCTAAATGGGGCGCCCGAGTGTCGTGCGTCGTGGATTAGCCCAGGTTTTGCTCTGTTTCGACCGGGCCCTGTTTCTATTCTTCCGACTTTATTTAAAGGACCTAGGCGCTTTAGGTTTGGTATCTGTGGCTGGAGCAACACAACAACACACTCTTCTACTTGGTATTTTGAGGTTCAAAGGCAGGGTCTGTATACCCAACAATTCAGAAATGAAGAGGTTAATTCTTGAGGAGGGTCATAAAAGTCATTTTAGCATGCATCCTGGCATGACTAAAATGTATCAAGACCTCAAGGAGTCTTTTTGGTGGTCCGGTATGAAGAGAGATGTAGCTCAGTTTGTTGCCTCTTGTTTAACGTGTCAGAAGGCTAAGATAGAGCATCAGAGACCGGGAGGTTTGTTGCAACCATTAGAAATTCCAGAGTGGAAATGGGATAGCATCGCTATGGACTTTGTTACCCATTTGCCACGCACTGTCCGAAGACATGATGCAATATGGGTAATAGTGGACCGATTGACCAAGAGTGCCCACTTCTTGGCAATCGATTTGAGAATGTTTATGACGAAGTTGGCGCAACTATATGTTAAGGAGATAGTGAGGTTACATGAGGTGCCTTCGAGTATTGTATCAGATAGAGACCCGAGGTTCACATCCAGGTTTTGGCAAACCCTTCAGAGTGAGATGGGAAGCAGACTACAGATGAGCTCGGCTTATCATCCCCAGATGGATGAACAGTCTGAGCGGACGATCCAATCGCTTGAAGATTTGTTGAGGACTTGCATTTTGGATCACCTAGGGGTATGGGATGAGATATTGCCACTGGTTGAGTTCACTGACAACAACAGCTACCAGGCCAGTATCGGCATGGCACCGTTTGAAGCGTTCTATGGGAGGCGCTGCAGAACACCTCTTTGTTGGTTTCAGGATGGAGAAGCAGTGTTGACGGGACCAGAGCTAGTTCAGCAGACTACAGAGAAGGTGAAGCTTATACAAGAGAGGATGCGGGCATCTCAGAATAGGCAGAAGTCCTATGCTGATCGGAGACGCAGGCAGTTAGAATTTGCAGTTGGGGATCATGTGTTCCTCCGAGTGACTCCTATTATCGGTGTAGGAAGATCCATTCGTGCTAGGAAACTATCTCCTAGATATCTTGGTCCTTACCAGATCCTACGACGTATAGGACCAGTAGCTCATGAGATAGCCATGCCACCTCGGTTAGCAAACTTGCATCCAGTGTTCCATGTATCTCAACTGAGAAAATACATGTCTGATCCTTCTCATGTGCTTGAAGTTGACGATGTGCAAGTTAGAGAAGATTTTTCAGTTGACGTACAACCATCAAGGATTAAGGAGAGCCAAAACAAACAACTTAGAGGAAGAACTGTTAGACTAGTCAAGGTCATTTGGGATGGTAGAACGGGCGACTCTACCTGGGAGTTAGAGGACGAGATGAGAGAAACTTACTCCCACTTGTTCTGATAAGCATAATTTTCGAGGACGAAAATTTTTTATGTTGGGGAGAATGTAAGACCCTAGAACTTCAAGAATTTAGCGAGTTGTAAAAAGTTCAAGTTATAATGTAAAATAGAATGTTGTCAAAGTTTGACATGGTTTACTATTTTAATTATAACTTTTTGTAGAAAGTATCAATTGAGTTGATTCTTCTTTTATTGGCTAGTAGACTCAAAGAGCTTCGATTTGAGTACTCATACGCGTATTTTAGACTTCGGGAAGGGGGTCAACCGGACTGTCAAAGTTGCAACGATGGTGCTGCTGGGAGACTTGCGCCCAGCGCCCTATTCCAAGGGGTGCCCGGCGTGAGCGGTATCAGTTTTCAGATCTGAAATAAGTGGGGATTGCGTGGAAAGTTGGTGAATATGCTCCAGACCTATAATGGTTGGTCCCTTGGGCCAGAGAGGAGCGTGGGCAGACCTCCTTTCCAATTAACAAGTGCTTCTTAGTGGATTCAGGAGCCATGGTGTCTCTTGGGACAGATCTACAAGTGTGGGAAAAGGAAGAAATGGGTTCTGCACTTGTGGGAGTGAAGTAGTTGCTGCAAAATCTGTAAGAGAGGTGAAGTTGAGAGCTTCTCGAATTGTAAGGAGGCCAAGGTGCTGCAAGTCTTGTGAAGATTGATTCAAGGTCTACAAAGGAAGTCTTCAAGAGGTAAGGGGAGCTAGATCTTTTTCTATGGGTTGTATGAACAATACATGTGTTGATCTCTGTATCAACTGTATGCTGGAAATTTGTGACTGTGGATGTGGTTGGGTTGAGATGATATTGAGATCGGTATGTTGATGTATGTATTCTGTTGGAGGGGTGATCAAGTGGAAGGAAAGGAAAGTATACACTATTTTGAACAAGCTGATAGAGTCTTGGGTCATTTTGAGAGGAAGTGAGGTAGGGATTTTGGGAAGTAGGGATTTTGAGCACATTTGGGTTGTTGGGATATCTTAGGTAAGTCATTTGTGACTTGTTAGAGTCATCAAACTGATCAAAATAGGTGTAAAATGGTTGTTGTCAACTGGTGTGGGGCTGGACGACTTCTGATTCGCGCCCGGCGCCTCCGGGGGCGCCCAAGCACAAGAGTCTTGCAAAAAGTCGCGCTCAACGCCCTAGTGTGGCGCCCGGGCGCGAGGTGTTCGCAAAAAGTGGCTTTGTCTTTGATTTTGATAGTTTTTGGGGTTCCGGATGTCCGTTTTGGACGTTCCTTATGTCGTTTTGGAGGTTTTGAACCTTTCCAGAACTGTTGGTGATGGTTTCAAAGCCATTTTCTTTGTCTAAGTATGAGTTACGGGGTTTTGTGTTATTTAGTGGTTCTCTTGGGACTGTTATTGTCTAGTGATGTGCATTGGATTGATTAATGTTGTTTGCTTAACAGATTGTCATGCATGTGGAATGTTTGGAATGCATAGTATGATGTGATTTGTGTGGGAAGTATGTGAATGTACGAGATATGTTGGATTTATTGTGATAATATGGTGGTATCTGGTTATTCATGTCTTGGGTTAAGTTTCAAAGTAACAGTATGGTTCATGGACGTAATTCCATGATCCTCAAGGAGAGGATACATGGTGGTGCCCTGGTGATGTGTAGAATGATTGCATGGTAGCTCAGTCTTGGGGGTTTTCCTGACGCTCCAATGGTCTTTCATTCTCAAGTAGAGAGGATTGATCCATGTGGTGAGGAGTAGCAGAAGGTCCTAGTCTTGGAGGCTTCCAGTATGCTCCAGGGCGCGGAACAGACTAACCTCGTGAGTGTGGTAGGGTGGAACCCATTGGCAACGGCTTTGCAAAGCAGTAGGCCACCATGAGTGTATAACCCGCCATAGCTCGGTAATCATTCTGGTCCGGACGAGTCGGTCTATAAAGCAACGAGTCGATTTATAAAGTAACAAGTCTTGTGATGTCAGTTTACCATGTTTGGATGACTTTTGCATGTCGTGTGAGGTTGTATAACATGCTTTTTATATCTAGCTCACCCTTGCTTGTTTGTATTGCTTGTGTATGTTTCTTTGGCGATGATCATCCACTTGGATGAGAGTAGATGGCGGGGAGGATACTTTGGGAACAACTCTTGATGGAGACGGCAGTGCTGCAGCTTAGATTTGCTAGTTTTTATTCCATGAATTCATATTATTTGGAAGAACTTTTGAGTATTTAAAGTTTTAAATTCCCCGTAATTTCCAGGGAGAAATTCTAATACTCTAGTTATCAATTTCGCACTACTCTAAGGATGATTGTAATCCTTAATTACTCTTGACTGCTTTCCTATATTATGCATGATGACGTATTTATTATATATGCATGACGTATATAATTGGGATGTCACAATAACATAGTTGTCGAATAACATGACTTAGTTAATTTAAATTTTGCCAATGTAGGCAATAAATAAATTTTCAAGAAATGAAAAAGAAATTAAATGTGCCTTGTTCTGATAATTTCATTGACCCAATGTTGTTAGGTCAATCAATGAAATTCAGATTTATAGGTGTTTCAGAGGATTAAAAGAAAAAATATATATTTAAATTATGCTTAATGTTAGCTTCTAAGTGATCGAAAACCGAAAGA
The DNA here is from genome assembly GCA_027742785.1 of Vigna reflexopilosa. NCBI lineage: Eukaryota > Viridiplantae > Streptophyta > Magnoliopsida > Fabales > Fabaceae > Vigna > Vigna reflexopilosa. Next base: position 15,662,987 of record CM050915.1, read on the forward strand.
TGCGTAGTGTTTAAGGCATTCTACATCTACATTTGACTCTAAGAAGAGGGAACTGATGCAATCTAATCTTAAATTATAACATGCCAGGGTTAAAATTCAAAATTTGTCTCTATTAATAAAAGGGGTTTTTACTATTTATTAAAAAATAATTTTTTTGTATTAATTATTGTAACATAACTTATCATGAGTAGAATTCCTGAGATATTTCTCAGTGGGCATATTCAAGTTCATGGTCTTAAAAATGTTACATATGATGAAAATTTAGAGCCAAAGGGTCCAAAGAATATTTGAGACAAGAAGTTCGACAAGCCACAAACACTGAAATCACCAATTCATGGAAATGAGCATATTTTTTTGACCAACATTACTCAAAGTTTAATGGACGACATAGAATATTCCAAACTCATTTACCAAATCAAAAATAATTGGCTCAGTTTCTTTTGAACAAATAATCTTGTCAGTTCTCACCAACATCTTCGCAGAATTTTAAAAAAAATCACTTTAATTTCTTTGAAATAAAGTATCAGAAACATGTTATGAAACAATTATTTTCAATGAAAAAAAAAACATGAAAAAGTCCTTTTTCATCTTTATGTCCAGTTAAGAGTCAACAAGTCCAATTGGCATGCTTTTTTTCTGCTCACCACTCCTTTTTTTTTTCTTTTTAATTACACTTTTCAACTATCTAATGTCATTGCCATAACTAGGAAGTTTGTTTTTGTGAATCATGAAGGCTTTAAAAGTGAAAAGCACAAGTTAATGAAAAACCAATAAGCATGTTTAGCATATAATCAATAATTCAATTTTGATTAGTTTAACTATTAACTTGATTGAAGTAATACCAATTCCAAGTTCCCATGAGTGCTTATGATGCAATTTTTTTGTGGTAATCAAAGTGGCCATAGCCGTAAGTTTTGAATAAATGGATTAAATGTAATGATTAGAGAGTGCATGTTAGAGACAAGGTACATTCTATCTAATTTCCTATAACATCATACAACCTTGGAATTTTGTCTTCCAAGCCAAGCCAAATTAAACTATGAAAAATAATTCCATACACCCAAATCGATGCTTACGCTTTGATGTCATAATGCATGCATGCTTGCTCTAATTACTATATCTATTCACCATTTTAAAATAAAACTCATGCATCATGGTCAATAGTTCAATACTAATATTATATAAAATGCTATGATTGATACCATCCATTCTAGTCGCAAGTGTACTACTACATCAAGCAACTACTACCTCAAGAGTTGAAAAATGGAGAAAGATTATTTGCAAGAAACATCAAACGTAAACGAAAGGTAGAGACAACAAAAATGAAAGAAAGTTCCGGAAAACAGGCAGAGACTGTCTCACGTTTGTTTCAAAAAAATGTGACAAATGCTAATTACCCTTTTCTTTTTGTCCTTTCTTTGGGGAATGATCGCTTTTTTTCTCATGCATGTGTAATCAACCTCAAAAAAACCATCAATTATACTAAATGTCAAAACACTTAAATATTAATAAAGTTTAAACAAAATTAATAAAATTAATGTTTTTTTCTTATTATATAAAAAATGAAATATTTGATCAATACATATTATATTAAAGTGATTATCTACCTTAAAATTTATAAGCATATATTTTCTCTAAAACACTCTTTTTAAACTTACAATGTAAAAATGTGTTTATATTTACTCCATCTCACTTTAGTATCAATAGAAGAAAAATATCCCATAAAGTCAACCAGGAATCTGAGATTTTCAATTTGAATCATCACATCTTCCATTATACCATAAGACTTTTTGGTGGATCCATCAGCCATAAACAAAGTCATCCTTGCAGGTTTGACTTCAAGACCACCAATCTTTTCAAGAACAGATAAGGGCATCAAATTGATACTGGACCCTAAATCAATTAGGGCTTTCCCTATTTATTGATTCCGAATAGTACAGTGAATGGTGAAACTTCCTGGATCTTCAACCTTAGGGGGAAGTGCCTTTTGTAAGATCACACTACACTCTTCCTGTACCTCCATTGTTTCCTCTTTTAAATATTATTTTCTTTTGAGGAGTTTCTTCAAAAACTCAGCATATTAAGGAATCTGTTGCAATGCTTCAGTCACAAGAATTATGATTCCCAATTCTCTAGAGATTTCTTCAAAGCACCCTAATTGTTTTTCTTTTTCTTTTCTGGAGCACTCTTGAGGGTGATTGAGCTTTTTCTCTCTCAACCTCTTCATTTTTCTCTCTTTCATTCTCCTTTCTTTCTTTTTCTTTTTCAATCAAATTTTTTCTTCTTTTCTCTCTATTTTTTTTATCTCACTCTCTTCTTTTTCTTTCTCACTCAACTTTTCTTTTTCTTTCTCTCTCTCATCTTTCATACTAAGAATAACTTTACATTTTTCTTTGGGATTAACTTCAATATTAGCCGCAAACCTTCTGATAGACATCTCTTCCAACTTCTTGGCCATTTGACCAACCTGCATCTCCAAGTTCCATATAGCAGCTTCATTGCTTTTCTGAGTGGAAAGAGTTGCCTGCATGAATTGTTGGAGAGCTCCTCAAGCTTGGTAGTTCTGTCAGATAGAGAGGGTTGTTGTTGCCACTGTTGTTGTTGTTCCTATGGTGGTCTATTGAATTGCCCACTAGTTTGCCCAAACTGACTTTGTCCCATGCTAGGATGAGATTTCCACCCTTGATTGTAGTTGTTGGGATGAAACTAGTTACCCATGTAATTAACTTCTTCATTAAGGTTTTCAGGCACAACACATTGACCATTAATATGATCACCACCACATAGTTCACAAAGTTGTTGTTGAACCTGTAAAACCTTTTGGAAACCTTTGGACTCCTTTTGTGGCTGAGAAAGCTTCTTTGTCAAAACCTCTAATTGTTGAGTGATAATCTTATTCTGAGCAAGCAAGACATCATAAGACTGTCATTGTAACACTCCCTTAGGTTGCGATGGAATTTCTCTTTCATTGTGTATCTCATTGTCATTGGTAGCCATGTTTTCAATTAATTCATAGGCTTCCTCTGGAGTCTTGCACCTGATATTTCCTCCAGCTGAGGCATCCAACATCAATTTGGGCTGTGAGCCAAGACTGCCAAGGAAAAGAATGACTATTGTTGCTTCATCAAAACCATGAGTTGGTGTCTTTCTCAGCAAGCCCTTGTATCTATCCCATGCTTGCCCTAATGTCTCTTCCATGCCTTGTCTGAAATAAGAGATTTCTTGCTTCCCGTTGTTGATCTTTGATTGTGGGAAGTATTTATTTAATAATTTTGCAACCACATCTTCCCACTTAGTAAAGCTATTTTCAAGAAAAGAGTTCAACCACAGTTTAGCATTGCCTCCCAATGAGAAAGGAAACAAGCTCAGTCTAATAGCATCATTTGACACTCCATTCAGCTTTACAGTATTACAGATCTCATTTAAAGTGGTCAGATGCTCATAAGGACTTTCATGTGATAGTCCGTTGAATTGGTTGCTCTTCACTAGATGGATCAACGCAGGCTTCATCTCCATACTTGTGGCATTGACCCTCGGCTTTGCAATGCTGTTAAAATGATGAGGGCCAACCACTATTACATAATCTGCCAAAGTACGCCTAGCACCATTGTTGTCCATGTTTTCCTGATCAGATTGTAAGGCTTGTGAAATTCTCTTTAGAGAAGGTTCTCTAGATAATCTACATCTTCTTGGCCTTCTATTAGTCTCAAGTCCTTCAAGAAGAGGTTCAGAACTTTTGTTGCTCTTGGTCCTAACTGTATTCTGCATAAACTAGACAAAAAATCTTAGAAAATTTGTTAGCACAAAACAAAAATAAACGACACAAAAGAAAAATTAAAAACAAAAATTAAAGTCAAAGTTAATCAAGAATCACACTAATAGAATAATTTAAACTGTGAGTCCCCGGCAGCGACGCCAAAAACTTGTTGATGGATTGGCAAGTATACCAAATCGCACAAGTAATATAAAATGATAAGACCAAGTATCGTATCCCTAAAGAATCTCGGCACTAGACATTTGTGTGATAACTCGATTAATTAAGACTTAAATAAAATGAGATTGTTGGTTTCAAATGCAAAGACATAAAATTAAATATGAATGCAAGTTGATCAATAGCAAAACAACACAGAGATAAACGGATGTTGTTTAATATGAGATGAGTATGTTGTTGGGGTTAGATTTCACCAAGTTCCTTCTCATGTATGTAAGAATTCTTCTTTATGCATTAATGTCAACGTCACTCACTAAATCACCTAAACTCGATCCCTCGGCGAATAAGCCTGTCCTTAATCACAAGTTCATGCAATTCCTAGCATTCCTATTAATTAAATGTGAAGATCAAGAGCTTAAGACGACCAAGACTCATACCCTCATCCCTGAGAAATATTACTCTTGGGAGAATTCAACAAGAGACTGAATTGTAAGGAACCTCCCGACACTCATGCAATTCATAAATCATGCGATGAATGAGTCAAACAAAGCATGTAATAAGCATAGATGAATTACTCTAACAATTAATGAAAAAGCAAATGGAATTAAGAATCAATTCAAATACATGAGAGTTCACAAGGTTACATCATCCCCCAACAACAAATAGAGTTTAGTTCCCCATAGACATGGAGAAACTAGATGAATAATGGAAAAGCATGAGATAGTAAAACCCTAAAAGTAGAGGATGAAAGTTCCCGCCTCCAGATCTGCCTTCAAAGAGTGGAAGAGTGTGGTGTTGTGTTGCTCCAGCCAGAGATACAAAACCTAGGACGCCTGGGTCCTTTAAATAGAACAAAAGCAGAACAAAAATAAAGCCCAAGCCCGAGTCGCCAACGCTCAAGCGGCCCACTTAAGGCACCTAAGCGGCAAGCGGTGGTCTTCTACGCTCAAGCCTCGCAGAGGACGCCCAACCTTCGTGTTGTTGGTGCTCAAGCTCCCAAAAAGGGGCGCTTGGGCGGTGGGCGATAGGCGGTGGTTTGCTGCGCTCAAGCCTTCAAAAAGGGCGCCCAAGCCTCGAGCTTCCTTCCTTCAGGTGCTTTTTCTGGACTTTTCTAAGCTCTATCTCCTTAGCACTTTATCCCTGCTTTCCATATTAACAGATTTTCTATCAAAACAAAGTGAATTAGTCATAAAATCATCAAATTCAACCTCAACTTTCTTATTCACACAACTTAAGCAAAAACATGATTTCAAGCAAGTTTCTAAGCAGAAAAGGGTGCATTTGGTATCAAAATTACATCACAAATAACCTTATTTTCAACTGTTATCAGACTTCCTGATGAACGGGTCGCACCTCTCACAAAAGTTGTGCATAAAAGAATGCAGTATAGACTAGGCAGTGACTCCTAGGTCGTCTCTCAAGGACCAAAATTGGTTCAGTCTCAGATCAAACACATTGGGGGGGTTTTGAAAGTGTTCTCGTGATTTGAAACGAACTGAATTAAAACTAGGAATTAAATACAACCAAACATAATTGAAAACATAAAGAAAAACATTGGAATAAAACATTCAATGCTTAATTATTTGGACCAATTAGGATGCAATGGTAAAGGTAAAAATAAAATGCCCATTGTATTAAACAACATAAAAGAAAAGAAACGAAATAGCATTGGAACGCATCAACACTAAAGAAAGGCATCAACAGTAAAAGCGCATAATGTAAACTAGAAAAATGCTAAATGCAAAATTAATATATAAAACATAAAATGCAAATTGTTCATGCGTGAAGACCAAATTAAGGGACCCTAGCTCTCATTTCCCAGGACGTGGCAGCAACTGGACATCGTGCTCACCAAATGAAAGAAAAACTCCATCAATTGAAAAACAGCGTGCTTCCAACTCATTCTCATTCTCTCCCTGAAAAATCAATACTTCTACCGCCAGCTCACTCTCCCGTGCACACCCTTCTCTGTGTCCGAGAGCTTCTTTCCAGCAAAGTGAATCAGCATATTTTTTTATAAAATCATCATGCACACTTATATAAAAGAAGGCAAAGTTATCAATCTGCTTCAGTCTAAAAAAAAAAAGAAAAGATGTCCCCTGTAACAGCATTGCCTCTCAAAATGAAAAGCACTATTTTAAAGAAATGAATCACAAATTCTGTTCCGAAAATGAAAAGGGTCGGAAAAAAAAATGCAGCCAAATGAAAATGGCAATGTGTAAAATCCAGAATGAAAACCAGCGTTTACATTATTTTTCAACTAAAAACTTTCCCAGCCAAAGATCAACTATGTGAAGGTGGCGGCTGGAGCACATAACCGTGCTTCCCATTCCAGGCCCCCCCCTTCCTTACATTCTTCTCTGCCTAAAAAATAAAGCCCTCTCTCATGGACCTACATCTCTCCCCTTAAACTCCAAAATGCTCCTCTCTCTACTGGGTGCTTCTTTCTTCACGCACCACCCCTTCGCTGCTTCCCATTCTCCATCCCGTGACAGCTGGACTGCTGGACACACCCCTGTTGGACCGAGAAAATGAGCGTGGACGTGTGCTTCTTTCTTTTCCTTCCTGCATTGGGCCGTGTGCTCTTCATCCGCGTGGTGTTGCTGGACAGTGAAGGCCACCTCCTGCCACCACGTGCTGCTTTGCTACTGGACCATGCCTTAATCTCCAAGCTGCTGGACTGAGCTGTGCGTGTGAGTGTGCTTCTCTTCTTTTTGTAGACCCTTCCAGCGCTGGACAGCGTGTGTGCAGGTTGTGAGCTCTTTCTCCGCGTGACTTCTTTCTTGTGGGCCGTGTGGTGTGTGCACCCCATGCTTGCTTGAGTGCTTCTTCTTTTTACTCATCAAATTATCAATTGAAAATAGCGTCACCTTCCCAAGCTTGCTGGACGCTCCAAGTGTGCTCATGGGCTGCACCTCCTGATCTCTCTCGGTACCTTTTTTTTTTCTTCCAGCACCTCCCTTTCCATCCAACAACACATGGCCGTGGGATAGCCAAGAGCTTTGCTTCCTTTTGAATGCTACTGGACAATTCTGGACACACCCCTGTTGATGGAACATTCTCATGGACCACCGCATGCTCTCTTTCTTGAAGAATAAATTACCGCATGCACCTCCAAAAACTAAATCCACACCTCCTCAATCATTTTACTTAAATTATAATTGATGTGGCATTTTCTTTTCACCTCCAAATGTCTCAAATATTGTCCAATAATTTCCCTACAATTAATAATGCAAATAATTAGTCTAAGATAATTCAAATTAATTAAAATAAAAATTTCTGATCAAATTAAGCACAATTAAGAAAAATGGGAGAATACTGGACATTTAAGCACAATTCCTTGATTAAATCCAGTACAATAAACTAAGTGAAATCAATAAAATATTGATTCATCACTTCCCATCCAAAGAAGTATCAACTTAGACTAAGACTAAGAAAAGGAAGTGAATAAAGACTTTTAACAAAAAGATCTTTTCTTATCTAAGTCTTAGATGGATTAACTTTGCTAAATAAGATTTGCATTGTTTTGTAGGCCTTAAATAAAGGTTGAAGACCGTGGACAATCACCCGAAAAGAAGCTTGGTGAGCCAAGGGAAGCAAAGGAGGCAAAGGAAGAAGGAGAAAGGGTGTTTTCCGGATTGAGAAAGTTACCTTCCGGATTGGAAATGCAAAGGAAATTGGCTTCCGAAATGGAAATTCGCTCAGCCAATCTGTTGCCTTTAAGCATCTGTGCGAATGTAATGCATGATTATTTGCTAGGGTGACAAGACATTGTGAACTAGTAATTAGGAGTAGGCTTTCTTCACCGAGACATCGACTTTAAGGTAAATTAGAAAGTTGCATTAACATTAATGAAGAAGATGAATTCATATATGTATGAGAGTAAATTAGGTGAAATCAAAACCCAACAACAATATCATCAACTTCATCCATTCATTCTTGTGTTTAGCCTCAATTGATCAAATTGCATTCATGTTTTCATTTTATTGCATTTGCATCCAAAAACCCCAAATTTGTTTTCTTTAGAGTCTTAATTAGTTGAGTAATCACATAACTGTTTAGTGTCGTGAGTCTCTTGGGAAACGATACTTGGTCTTACCATTTATCATTACTTGATACGATTCGGTACACTTGCCGAGGTCTTAACAAGTTTTTGACTCCGTTTTCGGAGATTAAAAATTTGTTTATCAAGTTTTTGGCGTCGTTGTCAAGGACTCGTGCTCTAACTATTCTATTTGTGTGATTCTTTAAGTGATTTGACTTTATGTTTAATTTTTATCTTTTTATTTCTTTTTATCTTTCTATCTTTTCCTCCTTTTATTTTTTTTATCTTTTTCTCTTTTTATCTTTTTATTTTTTTCTTTTTTTTCCATCCTTTTATCTTTTTATCTTTTTCTTTTTTTATCTTTTTATTTTTTTATTTTCTTTTTATCTTTTTATCTTTTTCTCTTTTATTTTTTTCTCTTTTTATCTTTTTCTTTTTTTATCTTTTTATCTTTTTAGTTTTTTTGATCTTTTTATTTTTTTCTTTTTATCTGTTTATCTTTTTATTTTTTTATTTTTTCATCTTTTTATCTTTTGACCTTATTATTTTTTTTCTTTCTATCTTTTTTTCTTTTTATCTTTTTTATCACTTCAATTTTTTTTTTAATTCTTTACCTGTTTGTGCTAATTGGGTGCTCTAGTGCAATGTTCTTTAGTGTTTGCAGGATAAAATTCGAAAATCTGTACTAGGAGCACAAGATCATCAAGAGAAGAAGCACAACATCTAATGATGGATGCTAGGTGATTGAGTATCTACTGAAGGATACTATGCTATCAAACACTTACTGATGAGTGTTGATGAAAAGGATTTGCATCTACTGATGGATGCTAGGCTATTGAGTATGTACTGAAGGATACTATGTTATCAGACACTTACTGATGAGTGTTGATGAAGAGGATTTGCATCTACTTATGGATGTTAGTGGAAGAGCAACTACTGAAGGATACTATGTTTGTATACACCTACTGATGGGTGTTGGTGATAAAGATATGCGTCTACTGAAGGATTTTGCATCAGGCTCGTGACGTTAAACAAGTGCTACATGGGAGGCACCCCAGTTTTCTAAATTTCTCTTTTTATTTTTGTGAACTTTAATTTGCTTATGTTTCTAGAATAGGTTATGATTTACTTGGCTTAAAAATTTAATCTGTGATGCAATGGTTTGATGATGATGTTATGTTTGTGATGAGTATTGCTTTATGATGCTAATTATATTGATTGATGTTGAGATGATGCATGATGCTAATAACACAGGTGGTTGCTCATAATATTGTGAAACAGATGCATGATGACTTGTGATTGTGATTATGATACTGAGCAGGATGTTTATGAAATTGTGGAACTTGAGTTAACTTGTGAGAGATTAGGCTCCATAGTTTTTGATTGATTGAATGTTATTGCTTTGGAAGCATGATTGATTTTGCCTAATTTTCTATGATTGAACCACTTGCTTGCTTGTTACAAATGATCAAGGCCATGTTTTTCTTCTCCCTTAGAGCCAATGTTTATAGGCGAACCCAATAAAGGTCAATGTTTTCTCTAACCTTTGCACCTTGAGCCTAAATTTGAAAAGTAGAAAAACCCTTTTTGAAATCCTTACCTTGAGTTAAGTAGAGTATGTTTTTGTGGTAATGGAGAATGGTTCAAGTTTGGGGTGGTGAGAAACCAAAGAGAACTTTGTGAAATTTTATCAAAAAGCATTGAGCAAAAGCAAAAAGCAAAAGAAAAAGAAAAGAGAAGAAAGAAAGAAAAGAAAAGGTTGAGCTCAATGAAAGGAAAGTTTGGAATAAGTTGAAGATTTGGTTTCTCACAAAAAAGGAGAAAGAGAGATAATTGTCAATGTGAATGAATGTATTGTGCACTCTCTTAACTCAAGGAACTTTGTTGTCCAGAAAAACCAATTGAGATGATAACTTGCTAGGGAGACAAGACATTGTGAACTAGTAATTAGGAGTAGGCTTTCTTCACCGAGACATTGGGTTTAAGGTAAATTAGAAAGTGACATTAACCTTAATGAAGAAGATGAATTCATATATGCATGAGAGTAAATTAGGTGAAATCTAAACCCAACAACAATATCATCAACTTCATCCATTCATTCTTGTGTTTAGACTCAATTGATCAAATTGCATTCATGTTTATTTTATTGCATTTGCATCCAAAAACCCCAAAATTTTTTTCTTTAGAGTCTTAATTAGTGGAGTAATCACATAACTGTTTAGTGTCGTGAGTGTCTTGGGAAACGATACTTGGTCTTACCATTTATTATTACTTGATATGATTCGGTACATTTGCCGAGGTCTTAACAAGTTTTTGACTCCGTTTTCGGGGATTAAAAATTTGTTTATCAAGCAGCATGTAGTTAACGTGCAAGAGTCTCATGAATAACCTACTCTAACCTCTAATCCAGCATGAATGAATCAACTAAGCAAAGACCAATCATGATATACTAATCGCGAAGTAAGCAAACACAATACACCTATTCCATCCAATGTGTTCTATACAGATTGATCAACTAAGCGATGATGCAATCACCAATATGACAACTAAGCGTATACCCATTACAAGAGCACAATCAGATTTCATAGAATGCCAAGCAGAGCAGAATAAACACAAGTACAGTCCGAAAATCTCAAGGAAGTAATGTAAGATCGCTAATGACCAACCCAACTAACTTAAGCAAACATTACAACTAAAATATCACAACCAAACAAAATAGACAACATTAAAGTGAAAAATGCTTGAACTAATTTAAAATGCAACGTTAAGCTAAACAATTAAATGCACACGTCATCTGAAATAAGAAAGCAATGCTTAAAACGCCGTGCAACTTTGGAGTCAAACATTCAATGCAAAGTATTGGAATAAAATTGGAATGCATAGATTTAACAATTTCAATTAATACTATTAAAATGCTATTGAATGAACTAGAAATGGAATTAAAATGTTGGCGTAAAAATTAGAATGCATGAACAGTAAAAGAGATGAAAATTCTTTTAGGGTTATTCCCGTGGACATGATGCCTACACTTTTCTTCCAAATCAAATGTGAATCTCTAGAGGAGAGATATCACCGTGTGCTTCCCAATGCTCCACGAAAAATGAATTGTCGTCTCTGCCTCCGTGTGCAAATTCCAAGACGTCACACCACTTACTTTCTCCACTACAATGCACTGCATATTTAAGCTAAAAAAAATGACTTGCTTTGCTTGCTTTTGCTTGCTTTTGCTGCAATAAATCAGCGCGTGCCTTCCTCTCCACCGTGTCTTGTGATGACAAATTTATGAACACCAAAAAACGATGCCAAAAACATGTTTAACCCTTAGTAAGAAAAAGTATCGTTCTCCCAAAGGACTCATGGCCTAGTTAGTTATATGATTTCTTGATTATTTAAGACTTGAGAACAAATTGTTATAAGTTTCAAATGCAAAAGACAAAAAGTAAACATGTATGCATGTGATGATCAATGGGAAAGAAGAACACAAACACTGAACGAATTATATGGATGAGTATGTTGTTGGGGTAATCAATTTCATCTTATCCACTTTCATCATTCTTTTCATCAATGTTAATGCCACTCTCTAAGTTACCTTAAACCCGATGTCTCAGCGAAAAAAGCCTATCCTTAATTATGAGTTCATACAATTCCTAGCATCCCTAATAATTAATTCTGAAGCACAGAAGCTTAAAGGCAACCAACCCTCATATCCCTATGTCTAGGCAATACTGCTTTTGGGAGAATTTCCCCAGTTCTAGATTTCCCCGTATGTGTCCATATCAATAAAACCAATAATCATGACATCGAATGAGTTAAACAATGCATGCTTTGATCAAAGAAGAAAAACCCTAACTAATGATGAAAGAAAGCATGTATCATAAATATGATGTTTAAACACAAAATTCCATATATGAGAGCTTCAAAAGATTACATTGATTCCCCAACAATGAGAAGAGTTTAATTCACCATATTCATGATGAAACTAGATGAACAATAATGAAAGAATGGAAGAGATATAAAAACCCTAGAAAGAGAAGAGGAGAGCCGTCACCATCTCCCAATCTACCCCCAAGGGGTGAAAAATGTGTTTTGTGTCTTCTCCAGCCAAAGATACAAAGCCTAGGACGTCCTAAAGCTTATATATTATTCTAAAAAATACAGAAAATTAGGCCTAAGCCCATAAAAGTAACAGAAAACCGGTCCAAGCCCATTTAGAATGGCGGTCAACGGTATTTTACCGCTGAGCGATACTAGCGCAATGTCCATTTTGCCCCCAGCTGCTGTTTTGCCCTTCAACGGTGATTTCGGCACCTGAAAACTGCCGCTCAGCGCAAAATTACTGCTCAGCGCCACTCGGTCGCAACTTTTTCTGCATTCTGGTTGACTTTTCAGCATTCTGGTTGACTGGATGACTTTTCTGGTTTACTGGTTGATTTTTCTGGTTTCTGGTTGACTTTTCAGCATTCCAATCATTCGGTACTTCAATTCTTCTTTCAAATCATTCAATTAGCCTACAAAATCAAGGGAATCTTGCACAAAACCATTAAATTCACCTTCAACTCTCTTATTCACAAAACTAAATCAAAAATATGAGTTCAAGCTAGTTTCTAAGTCTTAAAGGTTGCTTTTGATATCAATTTTAAGCATAAAAATAACGGTTTTTCAACCGTTATCATCTTGTTGCACCGCTTCCATTAAAAAAAAGAATGTGCTCTTCCAGCTAAAGGAATAAAAGAAGCTTTTCATGCACCACTTTTCTATTGAATCACCGCTTCATTCTCCATGCTGATGGTAGCCGTTTTTTTGCTTCTCTCCGGCAAGGAAATGAAGAATCAAAATCTCGTGTGCGCCACTTCTCAATGAAGAATGTAACAACGCTTCCTCGGTGGTGGAGGGGGCCGGACGTCTACAATATTATAGACGTTCGACCCCCTCTACAACGGACGTTTAAGGGGCTGACAGGGTGGTTGAAGAATTAATTGTCTTCAGCCCCTTAAACGTCCATTGGGGAGGGGGCCGGACGTCGATAATATTATGGACGTCCGATGTCAACCCCCGACGTCTGAGTAACGTCACCCACAAAGACGCCGGGGGTAGGTCGGACGTCAAAAGGCCAAAAGAACGGATGTCTAAAGCCCTTTTTGCACTAGTGTTTACTTTTATTCTCGCTGCTTTGTGTTTCAATTGGTTAACACTCTTGTTTCTTTGAATTTTTATTCCAAGCTGCAATGTGCATTTCATTATTAGCCAAGCGTTCTTTTTACTATTACTGTTGAATTGTGCATTAAATGTTTTAGCTTAAGTGTTGCATTTGAATAGCACACCAAGTGTTTCTTTATTATCTGCTGCATTTTAATTAGTTCACACATCTTGTTTTAGCACCGTTCAGTTTATTGTTTTCGCTCACTTCAATGTTTTCAATTATGTTCAGTTGTGTTTAATTTCCATTTTTAATTTAGTTTAGTTCTCCTTGCAAAAACACTTTCAAAACCCCCCACTACGTGTTTGACCTAAGTCTCGAACCACATTTGGTCCTTGAGAGATGACCTAGGAGTCACTTCCTAGCACTATACTGCATTTTTAATGCACATCAAATTTGTACGGGGTGCGACACCCATCACCCACCACACTTGCTTGCCCTTTGAGTTGACCTTGAGCGCAACTATTGACCCGCACACCGCTAAGCGGCAGTCTTGTGGGCTTGGACCTGTTTTCTCTTATTTTTATGTTCTATTTAAGGACTTGCACGTCCTAGGGTTTGTATCTTTGGACGAAATAGGCTCAGAAACACACTCCTTGCTCCCTTGAAGGCAGATTTGGATGCAGAAGCTCCTATATTCAATTTCTAGGGTTTTATCTTTCATTCTTTTTCCATTGTTCATCTAGTTTCACCATGTCAATGGTGAACTAAACTCTAATTGTTGTTAGGGATGATCTAACCTTTGTAAACTCTCATTATTGAATTGATTCTTGATTATATATGCTTCTTTCATTAATTGTTAGGATAATTCTTCTTTGCGTAATGCTTGCTTCGTTGAACTCATTCTTTAGCATGATGTATGATTTGCACGAGTACCGGAAGGTATCTTACAATTCATGACCTGGAGAATTATTCCCAAAAGAGGGAATGAGGGTATGAGTTCTGGTTGTCTTAAGCTTCTGTTCTTCAGATTTAATTATTAGGAATACTAGGAATTGTATGAACTAATAGTTAAGGATAGACTTTCTTCCCCGAGGAATCAGGTTTTAAGTGTTTTAGATAGTGATATTAACATTAATGAAGAAGTATAATTCGTATATACATGGGAGTAAACTAGGTGAAATATAACCCCAACAACAAAATCATTCCATAATATCAAATCCGTTAATCTTTGTGCTTTTGTCCAATTGATCAAATTGCATGCATATTTACTTTTCGGTATTTGCATTCTAAACCTAAAAGAGTTTGTTTTGAAGTCCTATTTAATCAAGAAATCACATAACTATTTAGGTCGTGAGTCCTTTGGGTTACGATACTTGGTCTTACCATTTTATATTACTTGATACGATTCGGTACATTTGCCGGAGTCTTAACAAAGAGCAACCAATTCAATGGATTATCACATGAAAATCCATATGAGCATCTGACCACATTCAATGAGATATGCAATATTGTTAAGATCAATGGTGTGTCAGATGAAGCTATTAGATTGAGCTTGTTTCCTTTCTCTTTATGGGGCAATGCTAAGATGTCATTGAACTCTTTTCCAGAGAATAGTTTTACTAAGTGGGAAGTCGTGGTTGCAAAGTTTTTGAACAAATACTTCCTACAATCAAAGGTGAGCAAAGGTAAGCAAAAAATTTCTTCTTTCAGGCAGGGCATGGATGAGACATTAGGTCAAGCGTTGGACCAATTTAAAGGCTTGTTGAGAAAGACGTCCACTCATGGCTTTGATGATCCTACAATAGTCATTCTATTCCTTGGAGGTCTTAGCTCACAAACTAAATTGATGTTAGATGCCTCAGCTGGAGGTAATATCAAGTGGAAGACTTCAGAGGAAGCCTATGAGTTGATTGAAAATATGGCTACAAATGATAATGAGATGCATAGTGAAAGAACTCAACTTCAACAAAAAGGAGTTCTACAATTACAATCTCAAGATGCTATGTTGGCATAAAACAAGATTATGACTCAACAATTGCAAACTTTGATGAAGAAAATCCCTCAATTACTAAGGGAGTTGCAAAATGTTTCTCAAGTTCAACAACAACTTTGGGAGTTGTGTGGAAGAGATCATATAAATGGTCAATGTGCTATGTCGGAAGTTACCCAAGAGGAAGTCCATTTTATGGGTCAAGGTAATCAATTTCGTCCAGGTAATTACAACCAAGGATGGAAACCTCACCCAAGTATGATGTTATCGGTAATCAATTTTATATATGCTTTACTTCATTAATTGTTAGGGTTTTTCCTCTATACTCTATGCATGCTTTGCTTAACTCATTCAATTGCATGGTATTTGATGTTATCGGTATGGACACATATAGGTAAATCTAGAACTGGGGAAATTCTCCTGGAAGCAATATTTCCTAGACATAGGAATAGGAGGATCGGTTGCCTTTAAGCTTCTGTGCGAATGTAATGCATGATTAATTGCTAGGGAGACAAGACATTGTGAACTAGTAATTAGGATTAGGCTTTCTTCACCGAGACATCGGGTTTAAGGTAAATTAGAAAGTGGCATTAACATTAATGAAGAAGATGAATTCATAAATACATGAGAGTGGATAGGATAAGTCGGAAACCCCAACAACATAATCATTCCATATTTTACATCAATCACTTTTGCATCTTTCAATCCAATTGATCAACACTTGCATTCATGTTTATTTTCCGCAATATAAACACAATTATTTCGTTTACAAGTCTTATTTAATCAAGAAATCACATAACTGTTTAGGCCGTGAGTCTCTTCGGAAATGATACTTGGTCTTACCATTTATTATTACCTGATACGATTCGGTACACTTGCCGGAGTGTTAACACTTGCACTATTGGGGATTGTGATGTAGGAAAAGCTCTAATTGATTTAGGGGCTAACATCAATTTGGTGCCCTTGTCTGTGCTAAAGAAGATTGGTGATCTTGAGGTCAAACCTACTAAGATGGTGTTGCAAATGGCGGATATATCTACCAAGAATCCCTATGGTGTAGTGGAAGATGTTGTGGTCCAAATTGACAAACTTAAATTCTCGGTGGATTTTGTAGTGATGGAGCTGGGGGAAGATTCGAAGATTACTATCATTCTTGGAAGGCCATTAATGAAGACAGCTAAGATTGTCATCAATGTAGACGATGGAGTTCTAATGCTTAAAGATCAAGATGAAGAGGTGACTTTCAATGTCTTTAATAATGAGCAGCCGATTCAAGTGAAGAAGACTAGTCCAAAAGCTATAGATGAAAATTTGTCAAAGACTAGTGTATCTAAGCAAGCTGCTAACTTAGTCAAGGGAGGTAAGAATTGGTTCTTGTTACAGGTAGAGGAAGAGGAGAAAGAGATTAAAGAGAAGATAGTTCACCAAGACTTGAAGTGTGAAGATGAAGAATTCAAACCCGACAAACCAGTCAAGTACAGGAACAAGTTATGGGTTGTGAAGGAGATTAAAGTGAATGGAACTATTGAGATTGAAGCTCCATATTCTAGAAGAGTCAAGAAGGTGGACCGGAAGTTGTTGAAGATAAGTTGGAGTGATGAAAGCAAGAGGAACACCAACATCGAAACGACAAACTGAGCATTATGGCGTCAGGCTCGTGAAGTTAAACAAGCGCTTGTTGGGAGGCAACCCAGTGTTTTTCAAAACTTTTATTTTTGTTTGGTTTGATGTATTTGTTATTGCGTGATATGATTTAGTTGCATTAGGGATATTTTTGTGGATGTATGGTTATAATGTGCATCCAGAGTTAATTATTTTAAGTGTGAGATGTTAAGCTTGAGTTGGAAAGTGGTAAGTTTTGAAGGGCAAAAATTTAAAAAAATTAAGGGTTGAAACTGAGGGCCCCTACCTAAAGACACTTATGGCAAGCAAGATAAGAGGGGAGAATAACCACTGCATCGCACTCAACACCCTTCTAGGGGCGCTCAGCGCCAACGACACTGTTTGGACACTTTGGGCTTTTAAAGCTCAGCGTCATTAGACCTAACCCATTCTTTTAACCCTAAAGGGCGCGATTTTACCCTCATTTCTCATTCCCACACTTTCCAACCACTTAAGACCTTGGCCTAGGGTTCTCTATCACTTTCCCCTTTCATCCATTCACTCAAAATCACCATTTCCACTCTCTTTGCTTCATTCCATCCATCAAGTTGGGGGTTTTTGGTGTGTGTTAACACTTCGGCAAATGTAGCAAATCGTATCAAGTACTAATAAATGGTAAGACCAAGTATCGTTGTTTCCCAAGAAACTCACGACACTAAACAGTTATGTGATTACTCAACTAATTAAGACTCTAAAGAACAAATTTTTTGGGTTTTGAATGCAAATGCAATAAAATAAACATGAATGCAATTTGATCAATTGAGGTTAAACACAAGAATGAATGGATGAAGTTGATGATATTGCTGTTGGGTTTTGATTTCACCTAATTTACTCTCATGCATATATGAATTCATCTTCTTCATTAATGTTAATGCCACTTTCTAATTTACCTTAAGCCCGATGTCTCGGTGAAGAAAGCCTAATCCTAATTACTAGTTCACAATGTCTTGTCTCCCTAGCAATTAATCATGCATTACATTCGCACAGAAGATTAAAGACAACCAACCCTCCTATCCCGATGTCTAGGTAATATTTCTTTTGGGAGAATTTTCCCAATTCTAGATTTCCCCGTATGTGTCCATATTGACAAAATCAATTATCATGCTATGAATGAGTTAAACAAAGCAAGCATAGAGTATAGAGGAAAAACCCTAACAATTAATGAAGTAAAGCATATATAATCAAGAATCAATTCAATACATAAGAGTTTACAAAGGTTACATATTTACCTTTTAGTCTTTGCATTTAAACCTACAAGAATTCGTTCACAAGTCTAATTTAATCAATAAATCACATAACTGTTTAGGGCGTGAGTCCTTTGGGAAACGATACTTGGTCTTATCATTTATTATTACTTGATACCATTCGGTTACACTTGCCGAGGATTAACATTTTTGCACTCCTGGGCAAAATCAAGACGCAAATCAAGGAATAGTTCAGAGCACATCAGGGGTATGACACAAACTCAGCACACAGAAAACAAAGACTCACAAGGAAACAAACAAAATTACACATGAAATCAGAAGTTCATGAATAACCAAGCAATTCAACACAGAATTAAGGAAAGCAGATACTCATAAAATCATCCAAGCAATTCAAAGCATGGAAAAATGATCAATCAACTCAAGAGGTGAATGAAAAGCAACAGAACCTCACAGATGCACTATTTGTGTTTCTCTCAAGTGTCTAGGGTAAACAATGTCAACTCGATGCACTCGAGAAAACAAGCAACAACAGACTTGGCGAGCCTCTAATATCAACACTCAAAACATATGCATGCTCAAATCAAAAGGTCTTTTCATGGTTGTAATGGGGCCAAGGACAAGGGAGGATAAAATATGGATGAGAAGCTACAAACCAAAAGAAATAGAGGAGTAATGGGGAACAAGTGTAAACAATCAGGGTCATACCAAATGGTGTGTCCTCTAACATAGCTCAGATAATCCTCAGCAGGATGATCACGCAACCTTCTTGCGTTGGTGTAAAATTCTTTCACCACTGCTATGTTAGCTGGTGCAGGGTAAGTGGCTAGCCTCCCCTACTTCCTGTTCTCCAGTTGCTCCCCAAACTGTGCAGCAAAGTCAGGTATCAGTCCAGCCTTCCTTTCCATTAGTAGCCTCCTATCTTGGACAACTTTAAAGTGGCGCTCATGCTTGTGGGATAGGAACTTGTTGGCATAGGATCGTTCTGGCTCCTTGTCCTTCCTCTAGATCCTATAGTGTTGATTCTCTTGCCCGATGAGGAGGCCATCCCTACATCAAACACAATTCACAAAACCACAAGACATATTGTGAAGCATTAGTAAACCACAAACAACACCCTAAGATCAGTCCTATCATCGCTGAGGGCAACCAAAACCCCTCAACGCAACTTATACAACTAGCTAGCAGCCAAAAGAAGCAAAAAATATCTCTCTGCTAGAATCGCACTCAGGGGAAATTTTTGTTGAGCGGCGATTCTACAGATTTGTTCAAAATCTTGCAAAAATGCTCCTAATCTCTACCCACCTACATTCTTCCTTGTTCCAGACCCAAATCAAGTAATTTAATCGGTTCAAACAGCAATTAATTCATCTAATCATGCACAAAAATCAAAATCCCTCAAGAATCATGCTTAGACAACCATGTTCATACCAATTCATGCTTTCAAAACCCTAGAATAGAAAATGCTTGTACTTACTTGGGTGAAGATGCTAAATGAGGGAAAAATACTCTAGGAATGTGAAGAAATCAGCCCCCAACAACAATGCTCTCACCAAACCCCAAACTTGAATTAAAACTTGGTGCAAAAGTGAGTGGAAGAGAGGTTTTGTGAAGGGGGAAGAAGGGAAAAATGAAGATGGCCTTGATCATATGACACATGCAAGCAAGCGATTCAATCATAGAAACCTGAGCAAAATCATTCATGCTTTCAACGGAATAACAATCATTCACAACACAAACTCTAGAGCTCAAACCTCACATACAAGCTAATTCAAAGTTCCAAATAATTCAAATAAACATCCTGCTCAGCATCATAATCACAATCATAACACCATGCATCTGTTCACACATCTTATGAGCAACTATCTGCATAGAAGCATCTTATGCACCATCTCAACATCAATCAATTATAAGAGCATCATCAAGTAATACTCATCACAACACAACATCATCAAACCATTGCATCAGATATAAGTTTTAGCCAAGTACATCACAACCTATTCTGAAAACAGAAGCAAATAACAAGAACTTTTTTTGAAAACTAGGTTGCCTCCTAGTAAGCGCTCTTTTAACGTCACTAGCTTGACCCAATACAACTCAAGTCCAATCTTCTATGTTGGTGTTTGTTAACACTTCGGTAAGTGTACCGAATCGTATCAAGTAATAATAAATGGTAAGACCAAGTATCGTTTCCCAAGAGACTCACGACCTAAACATTTATGTGATTTCTTAATTAAATAAGACTTGTAAACGAAATCATTGTGTTTATATAGCAGAAAAAAAATATGAATGCAAGTGTTGATCAGATGGATTGAAAGATGCAAAAGTGATTAATGTAAAATATGGAATAATTATGTTGTTCGAGTTTCCGACTTATCCTATCCACTCTCGTGTATTTATGAATTGATCTTCTTCATTAATGTTAATGCCACTTTCTAATTTACCTTAGACCCGATGTCTCGGTGAAGAAAGCCTAATCCTAATTACTAGTTCAAAATGTCTTGTCTCCCTTGCAATTAATCATGCATTACATTCGCACAGAAGCTTAAAGACAACCATCCCTCCTATCCCTATGTCTAGGTAATATTGCTTTTGGGAGAATTTCCCCAGTTCTAGATTTACCTATATGTGTCCATATCGATAACATCAATGATCATGCAATTGAATGAGTTAAACAAAGCATGCATAGAGTGTAGAGGAAAAACCCTAATTATTAATTAAGTAAAGCATATATAATCAAGAATCAATTCAATACATGAGAGTTTCAAAGGATTACATCGTTTCCCCAACAACAATGGAGGTTTAGTTCACCATAGACATGGTGAAACTAGATGAAAATAATGAAAAGAATGAAAGATAGAACCCTAAAAGTTGAAGATCGGAGCTTCCGCATCCAAAATCCGCCTCCGAGGGTTGAAGAGTGTATTTTCGCCTCTTTTGTGCAAAAATATGAACCATAGGTCGACTAAACCCTTATATAGTTTATAAAAATAATAGAAAACTGGCCCAGGCCCAAGTTGACAAAGCTCAGCACTGGAAATTACGCTCAGCGGTAGGTGCGACACTTAGAATGGCGCTCAGCGATGGCACCCAGGCTTGAAATAGTGAACTCAATAGCAGACTCTGGCGCTCAGCGGGAGAAATTCCGCTCAGTGGTGACTGCGATACTTGGATTAGCCCTCAGCGATGGCGCTTAGGCGTCAGACAGAGAACTCATCAATAAGCTTGGCACTTAGCGGTCAAAATGGCGTTGAGTGGTGGCTGCGATTCTTCTTTTGTGCAATTTTCCTTCCTTTCCTGAGTCCAACTCCTTGATACTTCAACTTCTTCATCCAATTCATCTTAATTCCTGTCAAAACAAGGAAGAACAAGCATAAAACCCATCCAACTCTCTTATTTCCACAACTTAAGCAAAAGCATGATTTCAAGCTAGTTTCTAAGTTATAAAGGGTGTTTTTAATGTAAAAATTAAGTATAAAAATAACGGTTTTTCAGCCATTATCAGTGTTCCTCTTGCTTTCATCACACCAACTCAACAACAGCTTCCTGTCCACCTTTTTTACTCTTCTAGAATACAGAGCTTCAATCTCTATTACTTCATTCTCTTGAAACTCTTTCACAACCCACAACTTGTTCTTGAATTTCACCAGTGTGCCAAGTTTGAGTTGTTCATTCACCGAGTCATGATGAACCTTCTTCCCTTTACCATTTTTTTCTTCCTCCTTAACTTATGACAAGAAACAATTTTTACCTTTGTTGATCGGCTTAACATCTTCAGGCCTAGTCATTAGTGCATCTTCATATGCAGCTTTATGACTATTCTTCTTAACTTGAATCTGCTTCTCAACATTGAAGACATTAAAGATCACCTCCTCTTCTCGGTCTTTAAGTGCTATCGTCCCATCATCCACATTAATGATTACCTTGGTCGTTTTCATGAATGGCCTTCCAAGAATAATAGGAATCTTCATGTCTTCCTCCATTTCCATTACCACAAAATCATCCAAGAATCTAAGTTTGTCTATGCAAACCACAACATCCTCCGCAACACCATAAGGCTTTTTGGTAGATCCATCTGCCAATTGCAAAGTAATCTTAGTAGGCTTCATTTTAAGACCACCAATCCTTTCAAGCACAGATAAGGGCATCAAATTAATGCTTGACCCTAAATCAATTAGGCCTTTCCCTATCTCAACATTCCCTATGACGCAAGGAATAGTAAAACTTCCTAGATCTTTAACTTTTGGAGGAAGTTCCTTCTGCAAGATAACATTGCAATTGCCCTGTACATTAATAGTTTCCTCATCTACATATCTCTTCTTTTTGAGGACTTTCTTCATGTGCTTCGCATAAGCAGGAATTTGCTGTAATGTTTCAGTCAAGGGCATAGTAATCTTTAATTGATTGAAGATCTCCTTAAAATGCTCATATTGCTTCTCTTTATCAATTTTTTCACACTCCTTAGGGTAAGGAAGAATCTTTTCAATTTTTTCAAATTTTTTCTCTCCCCTCTTCTTTTCTTTCTCTTTTCTCTCAACCTCACCTATTCTCTCTTCTTTTTCTTCTTTCAACTCAAATCTTTCTTTTCTCTCCTCTACTTTCTCATCACTTATGCTCACAATAGCTTTACATTCTTTCTTAGGGTTAACCTCAGTATTAGCCCCAAATTGCTTCTAAACTTTATCCTCCAACTTCTTAGCCAGTTGGCTCACCTGCATCTCCAAATTCCTTATAGCAGCTTCAGTGCTCTTCTGGTTGGAGATAGTTACCTGCATAAATTGTTGAAAAGTTTCTTCACGCTTTGAAGTTCTGTCAGATAATGCAGATATTTGTTGCCATTGTGATTGTTCCTGCGGTGGTCTATTTGGGTAAGGTTTCCACCCCTTGGTTGAAATTACCTTGGCGGAATTGATTGCCCATATAGTTGACATCTTCTTGGGTCTCCACTAGAAAAGCACATTGACCATTGATGTGATCACCACCATATAGTTCACAGAGTTTTTGTTGAACCTGTGAAATGTTCTGCATTTGAGAGAGTTTCTTTGTCAAATTCTCCAATTGTTGAGTGATAATTTTATTCTGTGCAAGCAAAGCATCATGAGATTGTAACTGTAGGACTCCCTTCTGCTGAGATGGAGCTCTAATGAAAAATTTATGAACACCGAAAAACGGCGCCAAAAACTTGTTTAACCATCGGCAAGTGTGACCGAATTGTATCAAGTAATAAACTCGGTAAGACCAAGTATCGTTCTCCCAAAGGACTCACGGCCTAGTTAGTTATATGATTTCTTGATTATTTAAGACTTGAGAACATATTGTTATAAGTTTCAATTGCAAAAGACAAAAGTAAACATGTATGCATGTGATGATCAATGGGAAAGTAGAACACAAACACTGAACGAATTAGATGGATGAGTATGTTGTTGGGGTAATCAATTTCATCTTATCCACTCTTATATATTTTAGGAATTCATCATTCTTTTCATCAATGTTAATGACACTCTCTAAATTACCTTAAACCCGGTGTTTAGGCGAAGAAAGCCTATCCTTAATTACGAGTTCATACAATTCCTAGCGTCCCTAATAATTAATTCTGAAGCACAGAAGCTTAAAGGCAACCAACCCTCATATCCGTATGTCTAGGCAATATGCTATTGGGAGAATTTCCCCGGATCTAGATTTCCCTGTATATGTCCATAGCGACAAAATCAATGATCATGACATCAAATGAGTTAAATAATGCATGCTATGAGCAAAGAAGAAAAACCCTAACTAATGATGAAAGAAAGCATGTATCATAAATATGATGTTTAAACACAAAATTCCATATATGAGAGCTTCAAAAGATTACATTGATTCCCCAACAACAAGAAGAGTTTAGTTCACCATATTCATGGTGAAACTAGATGAACAATAATGGAAGAATGGAAGAGATAGAAAAACCCTAGAAAGAGAAGAGGAGAGTCGTCACCATCTCCAATTCTACTCCCAAGGGGTGAAAAGTGTGTTTTGCGTCTTCTCCAGCCCAAAATCCAAAGCCTAGGAAGTCCTAAAGCTTATATACTATTCGAAATATTACAGAAAAGTGGGCTTAAGCCCAAAATAATGCCGCTCAGCGGTAAGTGCGTGTGTTGATTCTTCTGCTCAGCGGCATTTTCACCCATCAGCGGAGCCAACGGGTGTTCATTAGTGCCACTCAACGGTAAACTGGTGTTGAGCGGTACTTGCGGCTTCTCTTCTTTTGCACTTTTTGAGTTCCTTTCTGATTCCATCTCTATCCTTCTTCATTTCTTTCATAAAATTCACCTTAAAACATGCATAAAACACTGAAATCAAGCATAAACCTGTCCAACTCTCTTATTTCCAAAAATATAAACAAAAGCATGATTTCAAACTAGTTTCTAAGTGTTAAAGGTTGCTTTTAGTATCAATTTTAAGAATGAAAATAACAGTTTTTCAACTGTTATCACAACCCCAAAGTTAGAACTTTGCTTGTCCTCAAGCAAACAAGATGTAACTCAATCTTCTACCAATCGATACAATGGTTCACTCCATTCAAAAATCCTCTTTTCAAGATAAGTAAGTACTCAATTAAGCTCATGACAAAAACTTCAATCAAGACATGCACATGCTTTAGTGTTCACACAATCACCTAGTATCCAACAATGCTTCTTTTAATGAATGATCAATCAACTAAGTATGGATGTTCATGTGCTCATGGAATCTTTTCTGACTAGATAAAGTGTTTCACTCAAACACACAAGTGTATAAGAGGTAATCACTCATTCACTCTACTATCACAATGTCACATGAATTGACTTTGCCTTCCATTTAACCACAATCAAATACATTCATAAGCATGCATCATCACAAGGACTTTTCAATGGCTTATAATGTGGCTGGGCTAACAAGAAAATTGGTTTTTCTAGATCACAAAACCCTTGAGTTAAGAGAATCATATAACCAGAATCATTCTTACATATTCCCAACTTTCCTTTGCATTGAGCTTTGCTTTTTCTTCTCTTTTCGTTCTCTTTTTCTTTTCT
Organism: Vigna reflexopilosa; assembly: GCA_027742785.1. Classification (NCBI taxonomy): domain Eukaryota; kingdom Viridiplantae; phylum Streptophyta; class Magnoliopsida; order Fabales; family Fabaceae; genus Vigna; species Vigna reflexopilosa. The sequence continues at coordinate 15,688,003 of CM050915.1, forward strand.
TTTCACATTCTTAGTTCTTAGCTCTTAGCTCAATGCTTTCAATTTCCCTTTCATAACTTCCCAACAACCCCAAACTTGAACATTCATCAATACCACAAAATATTTTCTACTTAACTCAAGGTAAAGCTTTTCACAAGGGGTTTTCAAATTATGTTCAAGGCTAAGGGTTCAAAGGATAGAACACATAGTGCTCTCTTTTGTGGGCTAAAATAATGCATTTGGCTAATAAAAGGGTTACCAACAGATGACCTTGATCATATGATGCAAACAAGCGATTGATTCAATCATAGAAAACCTGGGTAAAATCATTCATGCTTTCAAAGTAATAGCATTCAATCACAAAAATATGGAGCTCAAAACCTCACATATAAGCTCATTCATATTCCCCATATACACATCCTGCTTAGTATCATAATCACAATCACAAGATCATGCATTTGTTCACAGAGCTTGTGAATCACCTGTATAAGCATATAATGTGCACATCTCAACATCAATCAATATCAAAGCATCATCAGACATTACTTATCAAACAACAATCATAAGCAAACCATCATAACAGACAAAGCTTCCAATTGAGTACATCAAACCCTATTCTAAAAACATAAGCAAATAAGTTCAGAACAAAACAGAAGATAAAACAAATCCTGCTCTAGTGCTGATAACATCCATCAGTGAATGTTGTCTCAGTTCCTCATCAACTCATGCTATCGTTAGAGTCTTCTTCCTCTCCTTCTTCTTGGATCCTATAGTCTTGATTCTTTTTGCCCGATGAGGAGGCCATCCCTGCATCAAACATAATTCACAAAACCACAAGATACATTGTTAAGCATTAGTAAACCACAATGAAGAAATCAGCCCGTAACAGCAATGCTCTCACCAAACCCCAAACATGAATGGAAACTTGATGCAAAAATGAATGGAAGAGAAGTTTTATGAAGGGGGAAGAAAAATAAAAATGAATGGAACTCTTGGGAGATTGCTTAAGAGTGTGTGGAAGGAGTGAGATCTGAAAATAGAGGCCAAGGCGTGACTTAGGGTATAAAAATACCCTAATAGGCTCGAGTTCCGCTAAGGGGCAACCTAAGCCCATTTTGCGATACCACCGCTCAGCGGCAATTTTCCGCTCAGCGGCGCTTTCGTGTTGTGCTTTTCTTCTTCCTAGCTTAACCTAGGTGCCTTCTACTCATGCTCCTCACTTGCTCCCTGCAATTTAGTTCTCAGATCACTCATGCATCCAATCCCTATCATACAACTAAAGCAGAACAAACAACAAAGATACAATCAATCAACTGGGTTGCCTCCTAGGTAGCGCTTGTTTAACGTCATGAGCCTGACCCAAAATCCTCCAGCACCCTTCAGTAGATGCAAATCTTTCTTACCAACACCCATCAGTAGGTGTATACAAACATAGTATCCCTCAGTCGATACTCTTCCGCCTAACATCCATCAGTAGATGTAAACCCTGTAACAAACTTATAACAAAAACAACAATACCCAAAAGTTCAAAATTACATCACCAAACCAAAAATTAAAAGTTCTTAAATCATTGGGTTGCCTCCCAGCAAGTGCTCTTTTAACGTCACTAGCTTGACCCAATAAAACTCAAGTTCTTTCTTCTTTTTCTTCTTTCTACTGAACTTCTTCAGGAATTTGATAAAACCAGGAACCTGTTGCAATGTCTCAATCATAGGAACTTTAATCTCCAATTTCTTGAAGATTTCCATAAAGCGCTCAAATTCCTTCTACCTATGATACTTCTTTGGATGAGGAGGAGGTTTTTCATATGATTCTTTCTTTTTTTCTCTCACTTTCTTTTTGTTTTCTCTTTTTCCACTCGCTTTCTTCATCTTCACACAAATTTTCTTTTCTTCTTTCTCTTCTCTCTCTTTTCTCTCTTCTTTTTCCAACTTAACTTTTTCAACATTTACACTCACTAGCACTTTACACTCTTCCCTGGGGTTAACCTCAGTATTAGCCCCAAAATTTTTGTCAGGCCTTTCTTCCAACTGCTTAGTAATTTGACCCATCTGCATCTCCAAGTTCTTAATAGCAGCTTCAGTGCTCTTTTGAGTAGATGCAGTTGCCTGTATGAATTGTTGAAGAGTTTCTTCCGTCCTTATTGTTCTTTCATTAAGTGTAGCTATTTGTTGCCATAAGGTTGGTTGTTGTTGTTGCTTGTTAAATTGCCCTGATTGTCCAGCTTTGCCACTTTGTCCTTGACCAATACTTGGGTGTGGTTTCCACCCTTGATTGAAATTCCCCTGACAGTATGGAAATTGATTGGCCATGAAGTTAACATCCACTAAAGCTTCCACTGGAAAGGCGCATTGACCATTGATATGGTCACCTCCACATAGTTCACACATCTGTTGTTGAACCTGTGCAACAGTCTTTAACTCTTTTGGCAGTTGTGCAAGTGCCTTTGTGAGATTCTCCAATTGTTGAATTATTATTTTGTTATGAGCTAATAAGGCATCATTGGATTGCAACTGTAGAACTCCTTTTTGTTGAATAGGAGCTCCTCTTTCACTGTTTAGCTCATTATCATTAGTAGCCATGTTTTCAATTATTTTCGTGGCTTCCTCTAGAGTCTTCCATTTGATATTGCCTCCAGCTGAGGCGTCTAGCATCAACTTGGTTTGTGAACCAAGACCTCCAAGGTAGATTAGGACTACTTCTACTTCGTCAAATCCATGGGTGGGAGTCTTTCTTAATAGGCTTTTGTACCTGTCCCATGCATGACCTAGTGATTCCTCCATGCCTTTATACTTAGAAACTAGCTTGAAATCATGCTTTTCTTCATATTTTCAGAAATAAGAGAGCTGGACAGGTTTATGCTTGATTTCAGTGTTTTTGTGCAGGTTTTAAGGTGAATTTGGTGAAAGAAGTGAAGAAGGAGAGATATGGAATCAGAAAAGACATCAAAAAGTGCAAAAGGAGAAGCCGAAGTCACCGCTCAACGGCAGTTTACCGCTGAGCGGCATTCAGGAGCTTGCGGGAGGACCGCTGAGGGGCAAAATGGCCGCTGAGGGGAAGAAACGTGACACGCACTTACCGCTGAGCGATATTTTACCGCTGAGCGGCACTTTAATGGGCTTGGACCTAATTTTCTGTAATTTACGAATAATATATAAGCTTTAGGGTTTCCTAGGGTTAGGTATCTTTGGCAGACACGAAGCAAACACTCTCTTTTCCACCCCTTGGGGGTAGATTGGGAGATGGTGACAGCTCTCCTCTTCTCTTTCTCGGGTTTTTCTATCTCTTTCATTCTTTCATTATTGTTCATCTAGGTTCACCATGAATATGGTGAACTAAACTCTGTATGTTTGTTGGGGAATCAATGTAATCTTTTGAAGCTCTCATATATGGAATTTGTTTTTACATCTTTTATTTAAGATCTATGCTTTCTTTCATCATTAGTTAGGGTTTTTCCTCTTTGCGTAATGCTTGCATTGTTTAACTCATTCGATGCATGATTATTGGTTTTGTCGATACGGGCGCGTACGGGGAAGTCTAGATCCGGGGAATTTCTCCCAATATTATATTGGTTGTCGTTAAGCTCCTGCACTTATGAACTGATCATTAGGAATGCTAGGAATTGTATGAACTCGTGATTAGGGAGAAGCCTTCTTGAAAGGTACTTTAGAAAGTGGCATTAACAATGATGATTTGAATGTTGAATTCCTAAAATATATGAGAGTGGATAAGATGAAATTGACCCCCAACAACATATTCATACATATATTTCATTGAAAGTGTTTATCTTTTGCTTTTTGCCATTGATCAAAACTTCATGCATACATATTTAATTTTCGTCTTTTGCATATAAAATCCAAATATTTCGTCTTTAAGTCTTAGCTAATCAAGAAACCACACAACTAAACTAGGCCGTGAGTCCTTTGGGAAGAACGATACTTGGTCTTACCAAGTTTATTACTTGAACGATTCGGTCACACTTGCCGATTGAAAAACAAGTTTGTGACATCATAATTTGGTGTTCATAAATTTGTCCATCACTTGCCTGAAAGATGATATCTCTTGCTTCCCTTTGTTTACCTTGGATTGTGGGAAGTATTTGTCCAAGAACTTTGTCACCACAGCTTCCCACTCTGTAAAGCTCCCTTCTGGAAAAGAGTTCAACCAAAGCTTAGCGTTGCCTCCTAATGAGAATGGAAACAGGCTAAGTTTGATTGCTTCGTCAGGCACCCCATTTATCTTCACTGTATTGCAAATTTCATTAAAGGTTGTGAGGTGCTCATATGGGCTTTCATGAGACAACCCATTAAATTGGTTACTCTTAACCAGTTGGATTAATGTCGGTTTCACCTCCATATTGGCTGCATTGACCCTCGGTCATGCTATGCTATTGAAATGCTAAGGGCCAACCACATGTGTGTTATCTGCAAGAGTCCGTCTAACATTATTATTCTCCATCTCCTCAGTGCTATGGTGAGAACCTTGTGGTGAAGGTTGTAAAAGATCTTCTGGAGGAGGGAAAATGATTATTGAAAATGAATGGTTGATTTTGATTCTAGTGGAGAATGCTTTAATTTTGCTTCCAACAGTGATTTGATTCCAACGGTGATTTCGTTTTGCTTTTAATCATAGATGAGATGGTCCAGCGTTGTACGTTACAGAGAGCATAGTCACGTCCAGGGGCAACATTGGTGTGCACGGTATTCAGCAAGCAGCCCCACTCTTGAATTTCAATCCAGCAATGTCACGTCCAGAGGAAGCACATTCTCATTTCTTTATTTTATAAGCAAGCACGGTGCAGTACATTCATTTTGGTTTTGAAGCGAACGTTGTCACGTCTTGGGGAGCAACTGCACGCATACCTGGAGTTGGAGAAAGGAAGGAGAGGCATTGATTTATTTTCTTGGAGAATGAAGCATTTGGTGTTACGTTTTGGAAGCAACACACGGGCATTGAAATAAGTATGGTGATGGCTGGAAACAAGAAGTGTGTGGTGTTAAGTTGGGAAAGAACCAAACACACGGTCACGGCTGCAGCAAGAAAAGGGAATGATTTTTGCACGCTGCTGGAGTTTCATGCGGCATGAAAGGAGCACATTGTTGAGCACACAGTTCACGGTGCACATGGTTCATTTAATTTGTTTTGCTAGAATGAAGAGGTGATTAGATGTGGGTAGATATAAATGTACGTTGGTTAATGTTGGAAGAAGAAAAAAATAATTCATTGCTTGGAGAAGTGTCGTCACGGCGTGAGTTGCTTAAAGGCACATGTGAGCTGGAAAAAGTGAAGCAAAAGGTGTTATTAAGGAGAGCACAAGGTGACACGTGAATTGGAGGAGATGGTGATTAATTATTGAGAACAGTGGTGTCACGGAAGGGGTTTTAGGTTTCTTTACTTCTTCAAACATGTTCTTTAAGCATTCATTTTAATTGCCCGCCATTTTTAGTTTGCATTAAATTGTTAGTTCAATGTTGCACGTTTAATTTGGTTTAAGCATTTTTCATTTTAATGTTCTCTATTTTTCTTGGTTGTGATATTTTAGTTATGATGTTAGTTTAACTGTTTTAATCCTGTGTTTACAGTTGTCTTTTAAATTTGAGTTCAATTGCATTCACAAACCTTTCACAAACCCCCCCCTACGTGTTTGACCTGAGACTCGAACCACATTTGGTCCTTGAGAGACGACCTAGGAGTCACTTCCTAGCTTATACTGCATTAATTTTGCAATCAACTTTTGTGTGAGGTGCGACCCTCTCAACAAAATGGCGCCGTTGCTGGGGACCAAAGGTTCAGTCTTGGGTTTTTGTTGTGTGTGTTTTGTCTCATGTTGTGATGTGATGTTCTGTTTTCTGTATGCGTGTTGTATGTGTTTTGTCTGTCATTTAAAAAAAAATTGTCTTGTGTTTTATTTGTTTCGTAATTTTTTAGTATTTTTATTTTTCCATGTCTACCAATTTTGATTATGTGAATACTGCTTATTCTGTTGATGCCTCTAGCTATGACTCTTATTCTGCATATTACTCTGATTGTAATTCTGCTGACTTTTATGCTGAGAACAATATGGCTCATCTTCCAACTTCTGAGAGCTCTCTCTGGGAGCCGGTTCCACCTAATGAGGATGGTGATCATTTAGTTCTCACCACTGGACGGATGAATTTGTTGCCCAAGTTTTATGGTCTTGCAGATGAATGCCCACATGAACATTTGGATAGGTTTTATCGAATTTGCTCTTTAATGAAACTTCCAAATGTCCCGGATGATCTAGTTTTCTTAAGGGCATTCCCGCACTCATTAGAAAGAGCAGCAAAAGATTGGAAAGACTCTCTTCCTCCAGGATCCATTACCAGATGGGAAGATCCTGAGCATAAATTTCTGAGCAAATTCTCCCATGTGCAAGATGGATACAACAACGGTCCTGGATGGAATGACCCTACCTTGGGATGGTACAATGCTCCACAACAGCAATATCAGGAACCACCATTCCAGAGTACTTTTATGTCTCCACCAGTCCAACAATACGAGAGTCAGCAGTATGATGCTCCTGCCCAAATAACTCCTCCGCCTTCTACTTCTGAGCCTACATTGCAGGAGTTGTTGGAGCAGTTGACCATGCAGAACCTACAGTTTCAGCAAGAGACCAGAGCATCCATTCAGAGCTTGAATGACCAGATAGGGCAGATGGCTACTCAATTAAATCAGGAACAGTCTCAAGATTCAGAGTTACCATTTCAGACTGTTCAGATTCCAGATGATGATAATAGTGGCATCAACATAGAAGATGGGGAGAAGAGTCATGAGCTTACTATTGTGCCACCTACTTTCCCATCGTCCTATGTCCCTACCCTTGCACCTGAGGAGATTGATGAATATTTTGAGGAGCAGGCAGAAATAAGCAGTAATTCTGAACCAGGTAGACCACCTTCATTTTCCCACACTCTACCAATCTTCAAGGAAGTAGAGGTAAACATACCTAATTTTGACTATGCTGTTGATGGTTATGCTGTTGATAGGTATGTTACTGATAATCATATTGTTGCTGAGCATGTTTTTAATTCTCCCTCTCTGCATGATGAGAACCAATTTTTGATATCAAATTCATATGTTTATTCTCCATGCACTGAACATGAATCTGAGTCTGTGGTTGATATTGTTTCTGAATTTGAAAGTGATTCATGTTCTGAGAGTATATTTGAGGTTCAGCCTGTTACACTGGGATTGGGTGTTATACCCCTGCATGTAATTTCTGTAGAGCCACATTGCACTAACCATGTTGCAGGAGGTACACACGAATTTAATCAACAAACACCCACTATTGAAGACAAAGGTGCTCACATACACAACAGTTTGAAGATCAATAGACACTGGCTGAACCCGCTCATCAACAATCTTTGCTTCTTAGATCCAACTGTGGAAGACATTTCCCTGCTCGATCAAATATGGAGGATGAAGCAGTTCTTCCTCAAAACTTGTTTGCTGAATCTTGTGGTGGAAGACATCTCCCTAATAGTCCAAAATTGGCAACTGCCACCATGACCAGGGGAGTTTTCTTTTCCCTTCTCCCCCTTTCCCTACTTTTATTGCACTTGTCCATGATCTGTTCACTGTTCTGATTTCTGATCTTATGCTTATGACACATTGAGGACACTGTGTAGTTTAAGTGTGGTCTATTGGGGGAGATTTTGTTTTTTTTTTCTTTGTTAGTTTTTGTTTTCTTTGTTAAATTTTTTCTGTTTTAGGTTGTTTTTGTCGTGTCTTGTATACAGTTTTGCATGATTCTCTTCATTTCTGGACTTTGTTTAAGTTGTAGACTTGTCTTTCACTTCACTTGATTGATACTTATTGGTTTGAAATCCATTTCTTTATTTTGCTTGGGAAGATGATTAAGATGTTTGAGAGGTTGAATTGATTGTGACAGAATTACCCTATGTGAGATTTGAGCCACTTTATGTTCTTTCTTGTGTGTGATATGTCTCTTGATTGCTTGCGCATATGCCTTGGCTTGACTCTTGTTGATAATTCTTGATTGATATGCATGTTTGGAAGTCATAAAGGCAGTTTTGTTTTTGAGCCTCTCTAGCCAAATAAGCTTACCATGTTTTGATTCTTTGAAAACCCTTTTTGAGCCTATACTTTCCTCATTTCTTTGTTTTGAAGCTCATACACTAGCCCTAAGTGAAAAACCATGATCACCTTAACCTTAGGGAATTTTGGAGCTTTGGAATTGTTTTGGGAATAAGTGTAGTCTCTTGGGAGTTTTAGAGGAATTGGCTAGTGAGTCCTCTTTTTATCGTGTTTTTGTAATTATGTGGTGTATCTTGTCTCTTGAAATTGTGTGCTGAATAGAGTAAAGAAAAGAGACAGGATGAAAAAAAAAGAGAGCAAAAAAATAGTAAAAAAATGAAAAAAAAATTGTGAATAATTGTGAATAATGGAGTCAAGATGGAATTAGAGGTTGTGAGTGTGTTTGAATGTGTTTACACTTGTTCCCCATTGCTCCTCTGTTCCTTATGGTTTGTAGCTTCTTATCTAGATATATCCTCCCTTGTCCTTGGCCCCATTACAACCATGAAAAGACCTTTTGATTTGAACATGCGTATGTGCTTGAGTGTTGATATTAGAGGCTTGCCAAGTCTATTTGTGTTTGCTTTCTTGAGTGCATTGAGTGACATTGATTTACCTTAAACACTTGAGAGAAACACTGATTGTGTGCATCTGTGAGGCTCTGTTGCTTTTGATTCATCTCTTGAACTGATTGACTGTTTTCCTTGTACTGAACTGTTTGGATGATTCTTTGAGTATCTGCTTTCATTGACTCTGTGTGGGATTCTGCCTATACCTTTTACTGTCCATATTTTGTGAGAATTGTGCAACTGTGTTCCTGTTTTGGAGTCTTTGTTGTCTGTCTGTCGAGTCTGTGTCACCTCCCTGATGTTTGAGTAGTTCCCTGGTTTTCGTCTTGGTTTTGCCCAGGAGTGCAAAAGACTAAGTGTGGTCTATTTTGATGAGTCGTTATTTCTTGAATTATATTTAGTTTATTGCACTTAAATAAACCAGGGAATTGTGTCTAATTGTCTGTTATTTCCCCGTTTTCCGAATTCTGCTTAATTTGGTCGGAAATTCGTAATTGTGCTAATTTGGGTTTTCTGAGCTGATTAAGTGCATTTTTGGTTGCAGGGAAGTTGTGGAAACATCATCTGGAGCATTGGGATATGGCATGACACACTCAAAGACTTAACATTTAGTCATTTAGATTCTAATTAAAGTTGTAATTTCGTTTTCTAGAAGCCCTTAATTAGAATTAGGTGTTTTGGACCCTTTTAGGGGCAATTTTGTAAGAAAAAAAAACCATTTGTAGGACATGTGCCTTTTAGGTTAGGGTTTTTAATTTTTTTGTGCGGACCCCACCCTTATTAAAGGGAGGACACACGGCCTTTAGGTCAGCCGCCACCCTCACCTAGTCTTGTTTTTGGCTGGAACATTTTTATTTTTGAAAGGAAAAAAATGTGAATGAGGTGATGATTATTGAAAATGAATGGTTGATTTTGATTCCAGTGGAGAATGCTTTAATTTTGCTTCCAACAGTGATTTGATTCCAACGGTGATTTCGTTTTGCTTTTAATCATAGATGAGATGGTCCAGCGCTGCACGTTACAGAGAGCATAGTCACGTCCAGGGGCAACATTGGTGTGCACGGTATTCAACAAGCAGCCCCACTCTTGAATTTCAATCCAGCAATGTCACGTCCAGAGGAAGCACATTCTCATTTCTTTACTTTATAAGCAAGCACGGTGCAGTACATTCATTTTGGTTTTGAAGCGAACGTTGTCACGTCTTGGGGAGCAGCTGCACGCATACGTGGAGTTGGAGAAAGGAAGGAGAGGCATTGATTTATTTTCTTGGAGAATGAAGCATTTGGTGTTACGTTTTGGAAGCAACACACGGGCATTGAAATAAGTATGGTGATGGCTGGAAGCAAGAAGTGTGTGGTGTCAAGTTGGGAAAGAACCAAACACACGGTCACGGCTGCAGCAAGAAAAGGGAATTGTTTTTCCAATTGATTGAGAATGAAGAAGTGATTTGATGGGAGTAGGTAGTGTGCACGGGGACGTGGATAAAGGCAAGGGAGTAAATGATTTTGGGAAGTAATTTTGGAGAAAGGAGATATCTTGGGAGAATAAGGTTTAGGTGATGGAACGTTGATGGCTATTGTGGAGTGGGAGAATAGAAGCACTTTCATACAACTGATTTATGGAGATTAATGGAGAGGTACGGATTCTAGAGGTGAAGTTGATGCACGGTTGGAAGCATTGAAGGGAGAGAGCATCACGGTAGCATAGGTGTCACGGCTTTGACATGTTTTTCGGGATAAGCAAGCAGTAGTGTTGTCAAGGCTTGGAATGATTTTTGCACGCTGCTGGAGTTTCATGCGGCATGAAAGGAGCACATTGTTGAGCACACAGTTCACGGTGCACATGGTTCATTTAATTTGTTTTGCTAGAATGAAGAGGTGATTAGATGTGGGTAGATATAAATGTACGGTGGTTAATGTTGGAAGAAGAAAAAAATAATTCATTGCTTGGAGAAGTGTCGTCACGGCGTGAGGTGCTTAAAGGCACATGTGAGCTGGAAAAAGTGAAGCAAAAGGTGTTATTAAGGAGAGCACAAGGTGACACGTGAATTGGAGGAGATGGTGATTAATTATTGAGAACAGTGGTGTCACGGAAGGGGTTTTAGGTTTCTTTACTTCTTCAAACATGTTCTTTAAGCATTCATTTTAATTGCCCGCCATTTTTAGTTTGCATTAAATTGTTAGTTCAATGTTGCACGTTTAATTTGGTTTAAGCATTTTTCATTTTAATGTTCTCTATTTTTCTTGGTTGTGATATTTTAGTTATGATGTTAGTTTAACTGTTTTAATCCTGTGTTTACAGTTGTCTTTTAAATTTGAGTTCAATTGCATTCACAAACCTTTCACAAACCCCCCCCCCACGTGTTTGACCTGAGACTTGAACCATATTTGGTCCTTGAGAGACGACCTAGGAGTCACTTCCTAGCTTATACTGCATTAATTTTGCAATCAACTTTTGTGTGAGGTGCGACCCTCTCAACAGTAGTAATAATTTCAACTATAATCAATTGAGAATTTACTTTGATTGATTAACTTTTAACTTGGTTAGGAGATTTAAGAATAGACATGATTAAACACAATAGAATTTGATTGAGAATGTACTTTGGTTGAATTTATTGTGAAAATCTAGAAAGGTTTTGCATTTGATTGAGAATTTACTTTGGTTAAATGCATGATCGCCCTCAAATTAATTAAGAATGTACTTTAATTAATTTGAAACTTAAACAATAATCAATTGAACAATTATCCGTGAATAACCGATGATGAATCTATCTTGGAAAAGCAGTGGAATTAGCCTATTTAATCATAACTGTTTTTAAGTTTATTATTTGTTCTTTAAACATTCTCCAAACATCATTTTTGTTCATAAGCATTGCATAGCATAAGAGTCAGATATTCAAAAACAATTCCGTGTTCGTTGGGAGACGACTCAGGGTTACTTTAGCCCTATCTACCTTCTTGAATACTACTTGGCAATACTAAAGTTGCCTTGAAAAGTAGTATTAATTTGATAGCTTCAACGACAGCCTATCAGGAAGCAAGAGTTTTCTTCTTTTAGACAAGGCATGGAGGAGACGCTAGGTCAATCATGGGATAGATACAAGAGCTTGTTGAGAAAGACACCCACTCATGGCTTTGACGAAGCAACAGTAGTCATTCTTTTCCTTGGAGATCTTGTTGAGAAAGACACCCACTCAAGCGGGATTTCAGCCCACTTCTTCTTTTCACGCCCTAGGGTTCGCCCAAGCCTTCTCTTTGAGATTTCGTCCGCTCTAGCCTTCCTGAACACTTCACCTATGTGCTCTAATAACTTTCCCCCTCATTCATCCACCAAAAACCCTCTTTCTCACCATTTTTGCACAATTCAATCATTCAAGTTTGGGGTTTTGGTGTGTGTGGCTGTTTGAAGTGCAGATTTCTATCATTTGTTTGAGCTTTGTCCACCAATTTTTCTGTCTCCAACCAAGTAAGTCATGCTCTCTAATATTCTGGCTTTTAAAAGTTTGATTTTTGAAGAAGGTTGATGGAAAAGTTTGATTTTTGATGATTGGTATTGTCTATGCATGATTTACCACTGTTTGGATCGATTAAATTGTGCTAATTGTGGTTTGGACTAAGTTGAAACTGAAATGGGAAGTGAAAAACACAACAAAGCCACGCTTGGTTGCACCGCGGGCCGCTTAAGCGTCCCCTAAGGGGCGCCCAAATGGTGAGCGGCAATGGCTATTTTAGAGTTTTCTGGTTCTGTGCAAGTGATGTTGAGGGCTCTTTATTTTGCCCTCTTTCTGAATAAGAAGAATTTTTTGATTTTTGGGGACTAATGCTTGATGATTTCTGTGTTTGTTTTGTGAATCTCTATGTGCAGGAATGACCTCCTCTTCACGCAAAAGGATTAAAACCTTTGGGACCAAAGAAAAGGGAACTAAGAGAAAGGAGAAGGAGCAATTCTACTCAAACAAGTTTAGAACTCCTGCTCATGAGAGATACTTCCCAGTTGTGGGAGGAAGGAGATTGTTGATGGAAAGGAAGGTGGCCAACATACCTTCTTTGGCTCCTCAATTTGAAAGGGAGCTGAACAATAGAGACTTGGGCCACCTGGCAACCTACCCCTCTCCCGCTAATGTAGACATCGTCAAAGCATTCTACACAAATGCAAAAGCATTCGGGGGAGAGGATGAGACGTACTTTAGCTACATAAGGGGTAAGAGGCTTGCCTTTGATACTGACACCATTGACACTTTTCTTGGTGTAGACTGGGAGGGAGCGTAATGCCAGTTTGCCACGTCCATATGGAAGGAGTTGACTATGAGGACGTGGAGTGGACTTTATGTGTTCCTGGAGGGCACTTTTAGAGGAACAGATTTAGGGCACCCATTCACATCATTAGATCCCATCTGACGCCTCTAGCAAAATATTGGATGGCATTCTCTCATGCCAACATTTAGCCATGCTCCCATGTTTCGGACATCACTGTCCAGAGGTCCATCTTCCTCTAATGTGTTCTTAGGGCCCTAAACATTAATATTGGGCCGGTTATAGCTTAGGAGATCCAGATCTGTGCCCGTGGTGCAACCAGCAAGGCCCCTCTGGGAAACCCATCCTTGATTACCCATCTTTATGAGGCTGCAGGTATTGATGTCTCTAGGCCACCACTGGAGTGTCCAAGAAAGGAGCTGGACGCAACTTAATATACTCACTACTGTGCAGTGGATGAGCCAGGCCACCCAGCACCACCACCACAACAGCCTAGGGTACACTGGAGAGCACCACCACCTGCCCAAGAGCTAGTTCATGATGTCGCTCCCTTTCCGATGCGGGACATGTACTATCCTTTGCTTGATTCCAGACTGGCTGCCTTATACAGGGGTGATGAGTTCATATTTATGCCCACATTTATGCTTTAAAATTAACATTTTTTATTACACTCATGTGCTTGAATGATTGGTTTAAAGTGAATTTGTGATGATTGGATTTATTGGGTTTAGGAATTAAAGAGACGGAAAAAGTGAGTTTTAGTGCATAAATTATTCTTGGATGCTCTAATGTTTATTTGTGCAGCTGAAAGTAAAGCTTTATTAGTCCAAAATTGCAAATCAAGGCCAATAATCAGAGGTCTCAAAAGGAAATTAGTTTATTAAAGTAAAAGGGCTGAATGCACCTCTGTTTTTACAAATGTACATTCCTCTTTTCTAAATCAGGCCCAATACTAAGCCAAACAGTAACCATATTCTGAGTACACCTCCTAAATTTCCCTACACACCCCTCCTACCATTCCTAAGTCAGATTTCCTAACATGATGCCACGTGGAAGTCCACCACTAACACAGATGACCAATCAGGTAAGCCCATGTCATCCATCCTTGCACTAATCAGTGAACCAACTAGATTGTGCCACATCCCCTCCCCTGCCACGTCAGTATCTCCTTCAACCCTTCTCTAAACAGAAACCCTAGTACCTTCCGTCAGCCACCCATGGTCGCCCTAGCCATCAACACAATAAGACCCTACGCCGAAGCACCGCCACCTTCTTCCAGGGCTAATCACCATCACTTACCATCCCGCGCTAGCAAGGACATCGTCATGCACCACGCTCATCACCATCCTCACCCAACCAACTTGGAACCACACAGCAAAACCCAATTCTCTCGCGAAACCGCCGCTCCCCACCATCTTCCTCGCACCAATGCCGCATCGCCAATGTCACACCTCCATCATCTCGAACATTCATCTTCATCAACTACAAACCTAAAAATAAAAAAATCACAATTGTCGTGGAACCCTAAATCAGGGATCCCTTTCTTCTTCCTCGCAAGTTCCGCCGTGCCATCCTCAACCATCACCACCGTCAACCACCAAGCCATCGTTGCAAAGCCACCCAGAATCGCATCAGCCTTCATTGCGAGTTAACCATCATCACCGTGCCACCATTCATCTTCCAATCATCAACCTTGTGAATCGAACCAACCTGAACCAGATTCGCGAATTTCTCCACCATACCTGCAGATTCAGAAAATCACTTCGCGCATCCATCAGAGAAGGGAATTCCGTTTCGCAGTCTCACCTCATGACTCGCGACATTGTGTCATCTTCCCTTCATGGCACAAATAGGTTGCGTTTCTTTCCTCAGCGGCACAACGGCAGGAGCAAGTTTCCCCAATCTGGCAAACCCTAGTTTTTGGGTAGAAAAGAGGGCTGCCACATGGCAGACCCTCATTGATATGTCTACTCAGTCAAAGTTGGTCAATCCTGGTCAAGTTGGTCAACTAAGGGGTTCTGTTGCAATTTTGGGAAATTTAGTTGGGGTTAAAGTGTAGTTAGAGGAACTCTCAGGGGCTTTTCAATAATTTTAGAAATTTAAGAAGGACATTAATGAAATAGATAATTCAGTTGATATTTTTAAAGATAATTGATTTAATCTAAAAATATATCTTATCAACAAACTATTCAGGATCCAAGCCTAATCAACTCTTATATTTAGAGACCCAAGGAAAGCAGAAAAGGGACTTCATTCATTCTCATACTCCTCCAACTGAAGCAAGCATCCACCACTCCTCTCACTTTTATTTCATCATGTGTTTCACTCCATTCATGGAGGGCTAAGCTCTTAGGGCTATTCCATTGTAATTTCATTATGGATTCTGAGGTTAAGTTGAATTAATGCAATTGTTTCTTTTGATTATTGATTTGAGTTATTCTCTTTCTATGTCTTTCATCTCTCAATCATATTAAAAGCAATGGTTTTTGCATCATAACTTGTTTGAATCTACATGCATATTAATCATATGAGTTCAAGAGTTTCTAGGTTTGGTTGAGAATCTACTTTGATTAAATTTAGGGACTTTCATATGATTAAACAGGTTTTTGCTATCAATTGAGAATGTACAACACCACCACCACAACAGCCCAGGGTACACAGGAGAGCACCACCACCTGCCTAGGAGCCAGTTTATGATGTCGCTCCCTTTGAGATGCGGGACATGTACTATTCTTTGCTTGATTCAAACTGGCTGCTTTATACAGGGGCGAGCAGGAGCTACTTAGACACTAACGTCCGCCTTCCCTGAGAGACAATTCATATCTCAGGATGACTTTGCAGCTCGAGTGGCATGGCCCGCTGACCCAACATAGGAGGGTGATACAGCTAAAGCTTCAACCATGGATAATGATGTTGAGGATGAGGAGGAGGACTCCGATGATGAGTGATGAGTGTACTAGGGCATCTATTGATGGATGCCACTTTTGTTCTAGACAGGAGTCTTGTTATTTTTTTGTTTTTATTGCTTTAATTGTTAAACTTTATTTTGTTTCTATTGTTCTCTTTTTAATTATTTGTTTTGTTGATTGTACTTTGCTTGAATGAACTACATTGCTTTGGTTCAACTATGTTGTGTTCTATGATAAGTACTGCTTTGGGATGCTCTAGTGTGCTGATTGATGTTGAGATGATGTATGATGTGCTGATATACAGGTGATGGCTCACAGTGTATGAAATAGGTGCTTGAGGTAAAACTTGACTGAGATACTGAGCAGGGTCTTTTTCTGAATTCTGGGACTTGAGAGTTTACCTGTGTGAGTTTTGGGCTTCAAAGGTTTTGTGAATAATTGTTATTGGTTTGGAAGCATGAATGATTTTGCCCAAATTTTATGTGATTCAACTACTAGCTTGCAGGATCCATATGATCAAGGCCATCTTTTGTTATCCCTCATTCTTTCAGCCTTTAAATGATTTTTGTACATTAAGAAAAAAAACAATTTGTTTTACCCTTTGAACCTTGAGCCTTATGCATGTTTTGAAAACCCTTTGTGAAAATCTTTACCTTGAGTTAAGTTGATAACATTTGTGAGGTAGTGATATAGGTTCAAGTTTGGGGTTACTGGAAAAATTGAAAAGAAAAAGCATTGAGCTAAGAAGTGAATACAAGAAAATCAAAAGCAAAAGAAAAAGAAGGATGAAAAGAAAAGCTCAATGCAAGGGAAAACTGGGAAAAAGAAAAGAGAGTTTGTGCTTGAATGATGATGTCATATATTTCTCTCTTAACTCAAGGATTTTGCTGACCAAAAAAACCAATTTCATTCTTAGCCCAACCAATTTACAAGCCATGAAAAGCCCTTGTGATGACAACTTGCTTGTGACTATGTTTGATTGTGGTTAAATGAAAGGAAAAGTTAATTTGTGTAACATTGTGATAGCAGAGTGAAAAAAGACACCAACACCTCATTATACATTTGTGAGTTGAGTGATACACTTTTGAGTGTTTGAGTGAAACACTTTCTTTGGTGAGGAGTAGTTCTTTGAATTTCTGATTGCATCTTTGCTTAGTTGATTGATCATTCTTAAGGATAGCATCTGTGAAGTATATTAGCATCACATTGATTTTGATTGATTTAAGGCATCTGTACATCTTGACTGACATCTGTATTCTGAGCTGATAAAAGTGATCTCTTGTCCTGGAAGAAAAAGTTTTGAAAATTTTTGAGTCATTATAGTGATTGTTCTGAAAAGCTGAGTTACAATCTATTTTGCTTGAGGACAAGAAAAGTTCTAAGTTTGGGGTTGTGATAACGGTTGAAAATACCATTATTTGGGATATAATTTTGATACTAAATGCACCCTTTTCTGCTTAGAAACTTGCTTGGAATCATGTTTTTCTGTTAAGTTTTGTTAATAAGAGAGTTGAGGTTTAATTCAATGATTTTATGACTAATTCTCCTTGTTTTGATAGAAAATGAGATAATATGGAAAGCAGGGATGAAGTGCCATGGAGATGAAGCTTAGAAAGGCCCGGAAAAGCACCAAAAGGGAGGAGTGCTCGAAGCTTGGGCAACCTTTTTGGAGGCTTGAGTGCAGGAAACCACCGCTCACCGCCCGGGCGCCCCTTTTGGGGCGCTTGAGCGCAGGAAGCTCGAAGCTTGGGCATCATCTGGAAGGCTTCAGTGCCGAGAGGTTCCTTACAATTCAGTTTTTTGTTGAATTCTCCCAAGAGTAATATTTCTCATGGATGAGGGTATGAGTCTTAGTCGTCTTAAAGCTCTTAATCTTCACATTTAATTACTAGGAATGCTAGGAATTTCATGAACTAGTGATTAAGGACAGGCTTCTTTGCCGAGGGATCGTGTTTAAGTGATTTAGTGAGTAACGTTAACATTAATGCATAAAGAAGAATTCTTACATACATGAGAGGGAACTTGGTGAAATCTAACCCCAACAACATATTCATCTCATATTAAACAACATCCGTTCACTGTGTTATTCTGCTACTGATCAAATTGCATTCATATTTAATTTTCTGTCTTTGCATTTGAAACCAATGATATCGTTTCTTTAATTCTTAATTAATCGAGTTATCACACGACTGTTTAGTGCCGAGAGTCCTCTGGGATACGATACTTGGTCTTACCATCTTATACTACTTGTGTGATTCGGTACACTTGCCGATTCATCCAACAAAGGGTAAGAGGCTACATTCTCCCATTGCCTCCTTCCCAACTCTCTTCCAAACTCAGGTGTCATGGTGGGTATCAGTCCCACCTTCCTCTCCATCAAAAGCCTCATGTTCTGCACCGTCTGAAAATGCCTCTCATGCATTTGTGAGAGGAATTTGTTGGAGTAGATCTGTTCCTTTCTCTTCTGTCCTCTATCAGCAGTGTGCTTTACACGCTTTCCAGATGATGAGGCCATACTTGAACCACAATCAAACACAATATTCTGCTAATGAGTATTCCATAATATCTATGCATATCAACACATCCTCATTAGTCAAACATAATTGTCCTATCATCTAAACACCCATCAACATAAAAATCCTTTTTTTCAAACGCTGACGGCGAATCATAGTGCCCTCAACGGAAACTGCACATCACCAAAATACACAAACACACACCATGAAACAGTCACGTCGGCGCTGAGCGCCCCTTAGTGGGTCCTCAGCGCCACATCGGAATGTTGGTGTTTCTTCCTCTTTCACCACACCAACTTGTCTTCAACACTTTCCTCTCCACCTTCTTGACTCTTCTAGAATATGGAGCTTCAATCTCAATAACTCCATTCACTTTAAT
Organism: Vigna reflexopilosa; assembly: GCA_027742785.1. Classification (NCBI taxonomy): domain Eukaryota; kingdom Viridiplantae; phylum Streptophyta; class Magnoliopsida; order Fabales; family Fabaceae; genus Vigna; species Vigna reflexopilosa. The sequence goes on from CM050915.1 coordinate 15,706,666, forward strand.
CTCCTTCACAACCCATAACATGTTCTTCTATTTGACTGGTTTGCCAGGTTTGAATTCTTCATCTTCAATCTTCAAGTCTTGGTGAACTATCTTCTCTTGAATCTCTTTCTCTTCTTCCTTTACCTACGATGAGAAACAATTCTTACCTTTCTTGACTGAACTAGCAGTTTGTTTAGATACACTAGTCTTTAGCACTTCTGTATCTTTTGGACTAATCTTCTTCTCTTGAATCGACTGTTCATCATCAAAGACATTGAAAATCACCTCTTCATCTTGGTCTTTAAGTATTAAAACTCCATCATCTACATTGATGACAACCTTGGCGGTCTTCATGAATGGCCTTCCAAGAATGATAAGAATCTTCAAATCTTCCCCCATCTCCATTACCACAAAATCCACTGGAAATTTTAATTTATCAACTTGCACCACAACGTCCTCCACTATTATTCATGCATTACATTCGCACATAAGCTTAAAGGCAACCAATCTTCCTATCCCTATGTCTAGGCAATATTACTATTGGGAGAATTTCTTCATCTCTAGATTTATCTATATGTGTTCATACAAATAAAATCAATGATCATGCAATTGAATGAGTTAAACAAAGCATGCATAGAGTATAGAAGAAAAACACTAACAATTAATGAAAGAAAGCATATAGAATATAGAACCAATTCAATACATGAGAGTTTCAAAGGATTAAAGAACCAATTCAATACATGAGAGTTTCAAAGGATTACATTGATTCCCCAAAAACAATGAAGGTTTAGTTCACCATAATCATGGTGAAACTAGATGAAAAATAATGAAAGATAGAACCTTAGAATTTGAGGAGTGGAGCTTGAGCATCCAAAATCCTCCTCCAAGGGGTGAAGAAAGTGTGATTTTGCTTCGTTATGCCAAAAGATATGATCCCTAGGACATGCAAGTTTATAAATAGAACATATTTATAACAGAAAACAGGTCCAAGCCCATAAAAATAATAGAAAACAGGTCCAAGCCCACAAAAATGGTGCTCAACGGTAAGTCCGACTCTCCAGAATGAAGCTCAGCTACATTTTTAGCCGTCAGCGGTGATTTCGGCACTTCAAAATTGGTGTTCAGCGGTAATTACCGCTCAGTGCAACTTTTTTTGCATTTTGGTTGACTTTCCTGGATTCTGGTTGACTGATTGACTTTTCTGGTTGATTGGTTGACTTTTCTGGTTGACTGGTTGACTGGTTGACGTTTCTGGTTTCTAGTTGACTTTTCTGCATTCCAATCATTCGATACTTTAACTCTTCTTTCAAATCATTCCAATAACCTACAAAATCAAAGGAATCTAGCACAAAACCATTAAATTCACCTTCAACTCTCTTATTTACAAAACTAAAGCAAAAACATGAGTTAAAACAAGTTTCTAAGTCAAAAAGGATTGATTGATTATCAAAATTAAGTACAAAAATAACGGTTTTTCAACCGTTATCACAACCCCAAACTTAGAACTTTGCTTGTCCTCAAACAAACAAGATGTAACTCAGTCTTCCACCAATCCATACAATGGTTCACCACATTCAAAAACTCTTTCTTTCAAGACAAGGAATTACTCAAATCCGCTCATCAAAAAGAATTCAGTCAAGATGCACACATGCTTTGGTGTTCACATAATCACATATTATCCAACAAATGCTATTCTTATGAATAATCAACAACCAAGCAAGAATGTTATCATAAAGTGCATGGAACTATTCCTCACCAAAGATAGTGTTTCACTCAAGCACTCAAAAGTGTTTCACTCAACTCAAAGGTGTATAATGAGGTGACACTCTTACACTATACCATCACAATGTCACATGAATCAACTTTGCCTTTTATTTAACCACATATCAAACACACTCACAAGCAAGTTATCATCACAAGGACTTTTCAAGGCAACAAAATTGGTTTTTCTAGACAACAAAATCCTTGAGTTAAGAGAGTGCACAATTCATTTATTCTCATTAAATCTCAACTCTCTTTCTTTTTTTATGTGAGAAAACAATATTCAACTCATTCCCAAACTTTAATTGCATTGAGCTTAACATTTTCTTTTCTTTCTTTTCTTCTCCTTTGCTTTTTGCTTTTGCTTTTTGCTTTTGCCTAATGGTTTTGAATGAATTTCACAAAGTTCTTTCCGGTTTCTCACCACCCCAAACTTGAACCATTCTCCATTACCACAAAACATACTCTACTTAACAAAAGGTAAGGATTTCAAAAACGGTTTTTCCACTTTTCAAATTTAGGCTCAAGGTGCAAAGGTTAGAGAAAACATTGATCCTTATTGGGTTCACCTATAAACCTTGGCTCTAAGGGAGAAGAAAAAACATGGTCTTGATTTCTAACAAGCAAGCAAGTGGTTCAATCATTGAAAATTAGGCAAAATCAATCATGCTTCCAAAGCAATATTATTCAATCAATCAAATATTTTGGAGCCCAATCTCTCACAGGTTTACTCAAGTTCCAACATTTAGATAAACATCCTGCTCAGTATCATAATCACAATCACAACATCATGCATTTGTTCACATAGCTCGTGAACCACCACCTGTATATCAGCATATAATATGCACAATCTCAACATCAATTAATGTTCAAGCATTATCAAGCAATACTCATCACGCATAAATCACAAGTAAACCATCATAGCATATAAAGTTTCAAAATGAGTACATCACAACCCTATTCTAAAAATAGAACCAAATAAGTTCAACAGTACAAAACAAAAGATAAAAAATCTTGCTCTAGAGGTGTGATAACAGTTGAAAAACTGTTATTTTCATACTTAAAATTGATACTAAAAGCAACCTTTAACACTTAGAAACTAGCTTGAAATCATGCTTTTGGTCATATTTTTAGAAATAAGAGAGCTTGAGAGGTTTATGCTTGATTTCAGTGTTTTTGTGCAGGTTTTAAGGTGAATTTGGTGAAAGAAGTGAAGAAGGATAGAGATGGAATCAGAAAAGACATCAAAAAAGTGCAAAAGGAGAGGTCGCAACTGCCGCTCAGCGGCACTCAGAAACCCACGTTGGCTCCGCTGAGGGGTGAAAAGGCCGCTAAGGGGAGAAAAACAACTCACGCACTTACCGCTGAGCGATATTTTACCGCTGAGCGACACTATTTTGGGCTTGGGCCTAATTTTTTGTAATTTTACGAGTAGTATATAAGCTTTAGGACGTCCTAGGGTTTGTATCTTTGGTTGAGACGAAGTAAACACTCTCTTTTCCACCCCTTGAAGGAAGATCTTGGATGCTCAGGCTACCTCCTCCTCTTTCTAGGGTTCTATCTTTCATTCTTTCATTATTGTTCATCTAGTTTCACCATGAATATGGTGAACTAAACTTTGTATTGTTGTTGGGGAATCAATGTAGTCTTGTGAAACTCTCATATATGGAATTTGTGTTTTAAAGTCTTATATTAAGATATATGCTTTCTTTCATCTTTAGCTAGGGTTTTTCCTCTTTGCTTATTGCTTGCTTTGTTTAACTCATTCATTGCCATGATTATTGATTTTGTCGATACGGGAACGTATGGGGAAGTCTAGATCCGGGGAATTTCTCCCAATAGCATATTGGTTGCCTTTAAGCTCCTGCACTTTAAGAACTAATTACTAGGAATGCTAGGAATTGTATGAACTCGTAATTAAGGATAGGCCTTCTTGCAAGGTGATTTAGAGAGTGACATTAGCATTGATGAAAAGAATGATGAATTCCTAAAAATATATGAGAGTGGATAAGATGAAATTGATAACCCCAACAACATACTCATCCATCTAATTCATTGAAGTGTTTGTATTCTGTTTTTCTCCATTGATCAAATTCATGCATACATATTTAATTACTGTCTCTTGCACTTAAACCTATAATCAATTTGTTCTTAAGTCTTAAATAATCAACAAATCACATAGCTAAACTAGGCCGTGAGTCCTTTGGGAAAACGATACTTGGTGTTACCTTGTTTTATTACTTGATACGATTCGGTCACACTTGCCGATTGTTAAACAAGTTTGTGGCGCCGTTTTTCGGTGTTCATAAATTTGTCATCAAGTTTTTGGCGCCGTTGTCGGGGACTCGTGGTTAAACTAGTTCATTTGTGTGATTATTGATTATCTTTGACTTGAATTTTGAATTTTGAATTTCTGTTTTTATTTTTTCTTATTTTATTTTATTTTATTTTATTTTATTTTATTTTATTTTTCTGTTTTTATTTTATCTTCTTATCTTTGATCTTATATTTTCTTGTATATCTTTTTGTTCTAACCAATTTTTCTAGGGTTTTGTTTTCTTGTGTATGCAGGAGACAATCCGAACTAGGAGCAAGAAAACTACAGAACCTCTTCTTGAAGGCTTAGACGAGAGTAGACGGAGGAGAAGAATCTGTACATCTAGAGAACTTTTTCCTCCTCCGGAAACTCTGTTACAACCATCACCACAAGGTTCTGACCATAGCACTAAAAATATGGAGAATAATAATGCCAGAAGAACTCTTGCAGATTACACAAATATAGCTGGACCTCAACACTTTAACAGCATAGCAAGACCGAGGGTCAATGCAGCCAACATGGAGGTTAAGCCAACATTAATTCAACTAGTGAAGAGTAATCAATTTAATGGGTTGTCTCACGAAATCCCATATGAGCACCTCACAACTTTTAATGAGATATGCAACACGGTGAAAATAAATGGGGTGCCGGATGAAGCAATCAAACTTAGCTTGTTTCCATTCTCACTAGGAGGCAACGCTAAGCTTTGGTTAAATTCTTTTCCAGAAGAAAGCTTTACAGAGTGGGAAGCAGTGGTGACCAAGTTCCTAAACAAATACTTTCCACAATCAAAAGTAAATAAAGGAAAGCAAGAGATTTCATCATTCAGGCAAGGCATGGAGGAATCACTGGGGCATGCATGGGACAGGTATAAAAGCTTATTAAGAAAGACACCCACGCATAGCTTTGATGATGTGCAAGTAGTCCTAATCTTCCTTGGAGGTCTTGGTTCACAAACCAAGATCATGCTTGACGCCTCAGCAGGAGGAAATATCAAATGGAAAACTCTAGAGGAAGCTACAGAAATCATAGACAATATGGCTACTAGTGACAATGAGCTCAACAGTGAAAGAGGAGCTCCTATACAACAAAAAGGAGTTCTACAGTTACAAACCCATGACGCCTTGCTAGCACAAAAAAGGATACTAACTCAACAACTGGTGATATTATTGTTCTCCATATTTTCTGTGCTATGGTCAGAACCTTGTGGTGATGGTTGCAACAGAGTTTCCGGAGGAGGGAAAAGTTCTCTAGATGTTCAGATCCTTCTCCTTTGTCTACTCTCGTCTAGACCTTCAAGAAGAGGTTCAGTTGTTTTCTTGCTCCTGGTTCTAATTGCTTCCTGCATACACAAGAAAACAAAACCCTAGAAAAGATTTGTTAGCACAAAAAGATATAGGAGAAGATAAAAATAAAATAAAATAAAAATAAAATCTAATCTAATAAAAACCGAAAAAAAATAAAAACAGAAAATAAAAACAGAAAATAAAAACAGAAATTCAAAATTAAAGTCAAAGATAATCAATAATCACACAAATTAACCAGTTAAACCACGAGTCCCCGGCAACGGCGCCAAAAACTTGATGGACAAATTTATGAACACCAAAATATGATGTCACAAACTTGTTTTTCAATCGGCAAGTATGACCGAATCGTTCAAGTAATAAACTTGGTAAGACCAAGTATCGTTCTTCCCAAAGGACTCACGGCCTAGTTTAGTTGTGTGGTTTATTGATTAGCTAAGACTTAAAGACGAAATATTTGGATTTTTATATGCAAAAGACGAAAATTAAATATGTATGCATGAAGTTTTGATCAATGGCAAAAGCAAAAGATAAACACTTTCAATGAAATATATGTATGAATATGTTGTTGGGGGTCAATTTCATCTTATCCACTCTCATATATTTTAGGAATTCAACATTCAAATCATCATTGTTAATGCCACTCTCTAAAGTACCTTTCAAGAAGGCTTCTCCCTAATTACGAGTTCATACAATTCCTAGCATTCCTAATAATTAGTTCATAAGTGCAGGAGCTTAACGACAACCAATATAATATTGGGAGAAATTCCCCGGATATAGACTTCCCCGTATGTGCCCGTATCGACAAAACCAATAATCATGCATCGAATGAGTTAAACAACGCAAGCATTAAGCAAAGAGGAAAAACCCTAACTAATGATGAAAGAAAGCATAGGTCTTAATTAAAAGATGTAAAAACAAATTCCATATATGAGAGCTTCAAAAGATTACATTGATTCCCCAACAAACATACAGAGTTTAGTTCACCATATTCATGGTGAACCTAGATGAATAACAATGAAAGAATGAAAGATAAAACCCTAGCAAGGTGAAGAGGAAGCCTGAGCATCCAAGATCCTCCTTCAAAGGGGTGGAAGAGAGAGTGTTTGCTTCGTTCCAGCCAAAGATCCTAACCCTAGGAAACCCTAAAGCTTATATATTATTCGTAAATTACAGAAAATTAGGTCCAAGCCCATAAAAGTGCCGCTCAGCGGTAAAGTACCGCTCAGCGGTAAAGTACCGCTCAGCGGTAAGTGCGTGAGTTGGTTTCTTCCCCTCAGCGGCCATTTTGCCCCTCAGCGGACCTCCCGTGACTTCCTGAGTGCCGCTCAGCGGTAAACTGCCGCTGAGTGGTGACTTCGGCTTCTCCTTTTGCACTTTTTAATGTCTTTTCTGATTTCATCTCTCTCCTTCTTCACTTCTTTCACTAAATTCACCTTAAAACCTGCACAAAAACACTGAAATCAAGCATAAACCTGTCCAGCTCTCTTATTTCTGAAAATATCAATAAAAACATGATTTCAAGCTAGTTTCTAAGTATAAAGGTTGCTTTTAGTATCAATTTTAAGCATGAAAATAACAGTTTTTCAACTGTTATCACAACCCCAAACTTAGAACTTTGCTTGTCCTCAAGCAAACAAGATGTAACTCAATCTCCAACCAATTCATATGATGGTTCACTCATTCAAAAATCCTCTTTCTCAAGATAAGTAACAACTTCACTCAAACTTATGACCAAGAGTTCAATCAAGATGTGCACATGCTTTAGTGTTCACAAAGTCATTTAAATTCCAACAAATGCTATTTTTCATGAATGATCAATCAATTAAGCATGGATGTTCATGTGCTCATGGAATATTTCCTCACTAGATAAAGTGTTTCACTCACACACAAGTATATAAGAGGTAATCACTCATTCACTCTACTATCACAATGTCACATGAATCAACTTTGCCTTTCATTTTATCACAATCAAAAACATTCACAAGCATGCATCATCACAAGGACTTTTCAATGGCTTATAATGTGGCTGGGCTAACAAGAAAATTGGTTTTTCTGGATCACAAAATCCTTGAGTTAAGAGAATCATGACAACACAATTATTCTTATTCTTCCCAACTTTCTTTTGCATTGAGCTTTGCCTTTTTCTTTTCTTTTCTTTTCTTTTTTACTTTTTAGCTCTTAGCTCAATGCTTTTCCTTTTTCATGTTTTCCCAACAACCCCAAACTTGAACATTTAACAATACCACACAAGATCTTCTACTTAACTCAAGGTAAAGATTTTCAATCAAGGGTTTTCAGTGTATGTTCAAGGCTAAGGGTTCAAAGGATAGAACACAAAGTGTTCTCTTTTAGTGGGCTAACTTTATGAATTTGGCCAATAAAAAGGGTTCCAACAAACGGCCTTGATCATATGATGCAAAACAAGCAATTGATTCAATCATAGAAAACCTGGGCAAAGTCGTTCATGCTTTCAAAGTAATAGCATTTAAAAATAACAACTCTGGAGCTCAAAACCTCACATATAAGCTCATTCACATTTGACATACACATCCTGCTTAATCTCACAATCACAATCATAATATCCTGCATTTGTTCACAAAGCTTGTGAATCACCTGTATAAGCATTTTAATGTGCACATCGTCTTAACATCAATCAATCACTAATCATCATCAAGCATTACTTATCAAACACTCACAGTTAATAGCAAACCATCACACAAACCAGGTGTCCAATAGAGTACATCAAACCCTAATCTAAAAACAAAAACAAATAAGTTCAGAAAACTTAAACCAACAAAAGCATAAGCATATGATAGCATTCATCAGTAAATGCTATCTCAGCTCCTCTTCAGTCTGAGCTGTCCTCTGTATCTTCCTCTTCCTCCTCATCTTCATCATCTTCAAATGCATCATCATCATCAGCATCATCTTCTTCCATCTCTCTTGCTGAAGCTTCAGCTGCTCCAGCTCCTTCTCCATGCACTGGCTCCTCTGGCCAAGCTACCACATTATGGAATTCATCCATAGTCCACCTGTGGGCTGGAGGTGTATCATACATCCCCACAATCATCTCAGCAGTGGCCACCTGCCCCCTGTGAATGGACTGCAACTGAGCACCTATAAGAGACATATACATGTCCCTCATCTGGAATGGTTCTGCCTCATGTGTCTCAGCAGATGTCTGGCTCTGTGCTGGCCCTCTCTCTCTACGAGCACGGCGTGGTGGAACTGGCTGAGCTGCTTCCTCACCTCCACAGTACTGTCTGTAATAAGCCTCATCAATAGCTTTTCTTGGCCTCTCAAATGGTGGAGCAGAAGTGTCCACCCCAGCTATCTTGCAAAGGTGAGTGATCAAGGAGGGATGTCCTAGTGGTGCTTTGTTGTTTGAGGTATTGGCACACACACTAATCTCATCAGCTATCACCTGCCCAATATTAACATTCAAGTTTCTGATAGCACAGTAGATGAATAGTGCCCTGCTGAGAGTAATATCTGACACATGTGAACATGGCTGAATATTGGCGTGAGAAAACGCCATCCAATACTTTGCAAGAGGAGTCAAATCCGTCCTCCTAATGTTAACCACTGAGCCAGATCTATTTCTTTGGAAGTGTCCTCCAGGTATGCATAGTACTCTCTCCACATCCTCATAATCAGCACCTTCCTCCATGCAAAGAGCAAACTGGCACTGCTCACCAGCCCACACAGTGTCCAAGAAGTTATTGATAGAATCAGGATCATACCTGATAGCATGGCCTCTGACATAGCCTAAATAATTCTCAGCTGGATAATCACCAATCTTCTTTGCATTGGTGTAGAATTCCTTTACCACAGCTATGTTGGCAGGTGCAGGATATGTGGCTAGCTTTCCCCAGTCATTCCCTAACACTTGCTCTCCAAATTGAGGAGCAAAGTTAGGTATCATTCCAACCTTTCTCTCCATTAGAAGTCTCCTGTCCTGAACCACCCTAAAGTGCTTCTCATGTTTCCTAGAGAGGAACCTACTAGAGTGGGGTTGCTCTGGTTCCTTTTCCTTTCTCTTGGTTGCCATGGTTTTCAATCTCTTTCTTGAAGAAGATGCCATTCCTGTATTCAAACACAAATACAAAACCACAGAACATGATGTTAATCATTAGTAAATACAGAACACAACTCCTTTCGAAGCTAAACCACCGCTGAGGGCCAGAATTTCCCCTCAGCGCCACCAGTGCCATAGTCCAGATCACAAAAAACCAGAAAAACCAAATCTGGCAGAGTGCCGCTCAGCGGCAGTTTACCCCTCAGCGGTAACTCTGCAGATTTTTGAAAATCTTGTTTTAAAGCTGTCCTAACTCCACCCAAATGCAATTTTCAGTTTTCCAGTTCATAATCATGCAGTTTAATCGGTTCAAACATCAAATATATCATCAAATCATGCATAGAAATCAAAACCCCTAAATATTCATGCTTTGACAATCACATTCAAATTCAAGAACCCTAGAATGAACAAAATGCTTTTTACTTACTTGGGTGGAGATACTAGATGCAATGAAAATGCTTCCAAGCTAGAATGCTCTCTTCCAACCCCAAACTTTGATGGCACACTAGTGAAAAAAGTGAGTGGAAGAGAAATTTTCTTAAGAGGGAAGAGTGAAAAGATGTGGAAAACCTTGGATAAGGTATGTGGGAGTGTTTGTGCAGAGAAGAGCCTGAAAGTATGAGAAATTGCGCAGCTTAGGGTTTAAAAATACCCTAATGGGCTCGGTCCCGCTAAGGGGAACAAAAGCCCATTCTGCGAGAGTACCGCTCAACGGTAAATTACCGCTCAGCGGCACTTTCGTGATGTGCTCTTCTCCTTCTTTTCTTAACCTACGTGCCTCCCATACATGCCCCTCACTGGTTCCCTGCAAGTCAATGTTAAAAATGCTTATGCAAACCCTAACTAAAATAAACAAACAGAAATATTCAATCAACTGGGTTGCCTCCCAGGTAGCGCTTGTTTAACGTCACGAGCCTGACCCAAAATCCACCAACACCCATCAGTAGGTGCAAAACTTTCTTACCAACACCCATCAGTAGGTGTTACAAACATAGTATCCTTCAGTAGATACTTAACCACCTAGCATCCTTCAGTAGATGCTATCTCCAACAAAATAATTACAAAAATAATGTTCACAAATTAAAAATTACAAAACCAAATCAAAAGTCTTTAAATCCACTGGGTTGCCTCCCAACAAGCGCTCTTTTAACGTCATTAGCTTGACCCAATAAAGTTCAAGTTCCATCTTCTTTATAGTTGATGTTGTCATTCCACCAACTCCTCAGCTGTTTCCTCTGAACTGTCTTGGTCCTTCTAGAATATGGAGACTCTATCTCTATCATCTCCTTCTCTTTAAAGCCCTTCACAACCCACAACTTGTTCTTGATTCTTACAGGTGAGCCAAGTTGGAGTCTTCTTTTCTCCCAGTCACTAGGAATTTCTCCTCCTCTTCCAATATTTTCTTCCTTGGGTACCTGAAACAACAAACAATGGTTACCTGCAACCTTGAGATTTTCATCTTTACGGCTAGTCATGGGTGCATCTTGAAATGCAGCTTTATAACTAGCTTCTTCCTCCTTTGCTCGCGTCTCATCTCTGAAGACGTCTACCACCACTCTCTCCTCTCTGTCCTTGAGCACTACTATACCTTCATTTACATCAATGATAACTTTGGCCGTTTTCATAAACGGTCTTCCAAGTATGATAGGTATCTTCTCTGTCTCCATCTTCATCACCACAAAGTCTGCCAAGAACTGAAGTTTGCCAACACAAACTATAATGTCCTCTGCAATCCCACATGGCTCCTTTGAAGATCCATCGGCCATTACTAGATTAACCTTTACAGGTTTCACTTTAACATTGCCAATTTGCTCCAGTAAAGAGTAAGGTATCAAGTTAACACTTGAACCTAAATCAAGGAGAGCTTTCTTTACCTTTTTCTTCCCTATGGTACAAGGGATAGAAAAACTGCCTGGATCTGATGCTTTAGGAGGGAATGACTCTTTTTTAACAGTTATACACTTTTTTGCTTCATCATCTCTACGTCTCTTCTTGGTAGAGATTTCTTCATCAGATTTTGTGTAAACTGTGATTTGCTGTAGAATCTGTTCCCAAGGTGCTTCATTATCCACCATTCTGAATAATTCTGTGAAGTCCAGTTGTTTCCCTTGATGGATTGGAAAAGGAAAAGTACTTTTACTTTCTATGTCTCTTCTCTCTTCTGTATCTAACTCAACTATATCATCATCAACACTCTTTACCACCTTGCACTCTTCTCTGGGGTTAACCTCAGTATTAGCCCCAAAATTTCTATTTGGCCTTTCTTCCAATTGCTTGGTAATCTGACCCATTTGAATCTCCAAGTTCTTTATAGCAGCTTCAGTGCTCTTTTGAGAAGATTCAGTTTTCTGTATGAATTGCTGAAGAGTTTCTTCCAACCTTGTTGATCTTTCATTAAGCATAGATAACTGTTGCCAAAAGGTGGGTTGCTGCTGCTGCTTATTATATTGACTAGCTTGCCCAGTTTGTCCTTGACCAATGCTTGGGTGTGGTTTCCACCCTTGATTGTAGTTCCCTTGACGGTATGGAAATTGATTGGCCATGAAATTAACATCCTCTAAAGCTTCCACTGGAAAGGCGCATTGACCATTTATATGGTCGCCTCCACACAATTCACACAACTGAGATTGTACCTGTGCAGCAGTTTTCAACTCTTTAGGCAATTGTGCAAGTGTTTTAGTAAGAGTTTCCAGCTGTTGAGTTAGAATTTTATTTTGTGCTAGCAAGGCATCATGCGTCTGTAATTGTAGAACTCCTTTCTGTTGCGTAGGAGCTCCTCTTTCACTGTGGAGTTCATTATCACTAGTAGCCATATTTTCAATAATTTCTGTTGCTTCCTCTGGAGTCTTCCATTTAATGTTTCCTCCTGCTGAGGCATCTAGCATCATCTTGGTTTGTGAACCAAGACCTCCAAGGAAGGTAAGGACTACTTCCACTTCATCGAATCCATGCGTGGGTGTTTTTCGTAGCAAGCTTTTGTATCTATCCCATGCATGACCCAGTGATTCTTCCATGCCCTGCTTGAATGAAGAAATCTCTTGCTTGCCTTTGTTCACCTTTGATTGTGGGAAGTATTTATTTAGAAACTTGGTTACCACTGCTTCCCACTCTGTGAAGCTTCCCTCTGGGAAAGAATTCAACCAAAGCTTAGCATTGCCTCCTAATGAGAAAGGAAACAAGCTAAGTTTGATCGCTTCATCTGGCACCCCATTGATTTTCACTGTGTTGCAGATCTCATTAAATGTAGTGAGGTGCTCATATGGGCTTTCATGAGATAACCCATTAAATTGATTACTCTTCACCAGTTGGATCAATGCTGGTTTGACCTCCATGTTAGCTGCATTGACTCTAGGTCTAGCTATACTGTTAAAGTGCTGAGGTCCAGCTGTATTGGTGTAATCAGCAAGAGTTCTTCTGATATTATTGTTCTCCATATTTTCTGTGCTATGGTCAGAACCTTGTGGTGATGGTTGCAACAGAGTTTCCGGAGGAGGGAAAAGTTCTCTAGATGTTCAGATCCTTCTCCTCTGTCTACTCTCGTCTAGACCTTCAAGAAGAGGTTCTGTTGTTTTCTTGCTCCTGGTTCTAATTGCTTCCTGCATACACAAGAAAACAAAACCCTAGAAAAGATTTGTTAGCACAAAAAGATATAGGAGAAGATAAAAATAAAATAAAATAAAAATAAAATCTAATCTAATAAAAACCGAAAAAAAATAAAAACAGAAAATAAAAACAGAAATTCAAAATTAAAGTCAAAGATAATCAATAATCACACAAATTAACCAGTTAAACCACGAGTCCCCGGCAACGGCGCCAAAAACTTGATGGACAAATTTATGAACACCAAAATATGATGTCACAAACTTGTTTTTCAATCGGCAAGTATGACCGAATCGTTCAAGTAATAAACTTGGTAAGACCAAGTATCGTTCTTCCCAAAGGACTCACGGCCTAGTTTAGTTGTGTGGTTTATTGATTAGCTAAGACTTAAAGACGAAATATTTGGATTTTTATATGCAAAAGACGAAAATTAAATATGTATGCATGAAGTTTTGATCAATGGCAAAAGCAAAAGATAAACACTTTCAATGAAATATATGTATGAATATGTTGTTGGGGGTCAATTTCATCTTATCCACTCTCATATATTTTAGGAATTCAACATTCAAATCATCATTGTTAATGCCACTCTCTAAAGTACCTTTCAAGAAGGCTTCTCCCTAATTACGAGTTCATACAATTCCTAGCATTCCTAATAATTAGTTCATAAGTGCAGGAGCTTAACGACAACCAATATAATATTGGGAGAAATTCCCCGGATCTAGACTTCCCCGTACGTGCCCGTATCGACAAAAGCAATAATCATGCATCGAATGAGTTAAACAACGCAAGCATTAAGCAAAGAGGAAAAACCCTAACTAATGATGAAAGAAAGCATAGGTCTTAATTAAAAGATGTAAAAACAAATTCCATATATGAGAGCTTCAAAAGATTACATTGATTCCCCAACAAACATACAGAGTTTAGTTCACCATATTCATGGTGAACCTAGATGAATAACAATGAAAGAATGAAAGATAAAACCCTAGCAAGGTGAAGAGGAAGCCTGAGCATCCAAGATCCTCCTTCAAAGGGGTGGAAGAGAGAGTGTTTGCTTCGTTCCAGCCAAAGATCCTAACCCTAGGAAACCCTAAAGCTTATATATTATTCGTAAATTACAGAAAATTAGGTCCAAGCCCATAAAAGTGCCGCTCAGCGGTAAAGTACCGCTCAGCGGTAAGTGCGTGAGTTGGTTTCTTCCCCTTAGCGGCCATTTTGCCCCTCAGCGGACCTCCCGTGACTTCCTGAGTGCCACTCAGCGGTAAACTGCCGCTGAGCGGTGACTTCGGCTTCTCCTTTTGCACTTTTTAATGTCTTTTCTGATTTCATCTCTCTCCTTCTTCACTTCTTTCACTAAATTCACCTTAAAACCTGCACAAAAACACTAAAATCAAGCATAAACCTGTCCAACTCTCTTATTTTTGAAAATATCAATAAAAGCATGATTTCAAGCTAGTTTCTAAGTATAAAGGTTGCTTTTAGTATCAATTTTAAGCATGAAAATAACATTTTTTCAACTGTTATCAACAAACTGGGCAATTCAATAAGCAACAGCAACAACCAACCTTATGGCAACAGATTGTTATACTTAATGAAAGGTCAATAAGGATGGAAGAAACTCTTCATCAGATCATACAGAAAACTGAGTCTACTCAAAAGAGCACTAAGGCTTCTATTAAGAATTAGGAGACTCAAATGGGTCAGATTACCAAGCAGTTGGAAGAGAGGCCAAACAAAAATTTTGGGGCTAATACTGAGGTTAACCCCAGGGAAGAATGCAAAGTGGTGGAGAGTACAAATGAGGAGAGAGTTGAGTTAAAAGAAGGAGAGCAAGAAAAAGAAGAGAGAGAAAAGAGAGAAAAAGAAAAAGAAGAGAGAGAAAAAGAAAAAGAAGAGAGAGAAAAAGAAAAAGAAGAGAGAGAAAAAGAAAAAGAGAGAAAAGAGAAAGGAGAGAGAAGAGAGATAGAGATTAATGATATTTTTCCTTTTCCAATAAATAAAGAGAAGCAATTTGATTTTACAGAATTATTCAAGATGGTGGACAATGATGTACCTTGGAATCAGATATTACAACAAATTGCAGTTATACTAAACCTGAGGAAGAAGTCTCTACGAAGAAAAGACGTAGAGATGATGATACAAAGAAGTATAAAGCTGTTAAAAAGGGGCCATTCCCTCTAAAGGCAAAAGATCCAGGAGGTTTGTCCATTCCATGCACAATAGGGAAGAAAAGGATAAAGAAGGCCTTACTCGATTTAGGATCAAGTGTTAACTTGATACCTTATTCTTTACTGGAGCAGATCGGTGATGTTGATGTGAAGCCTATAAAGGTTAACTTAGTAATGGCAGATGGATCTTCAAAGGAACCCCGAGGAATAGCAGAAGATATTATAGTTTGTGTGGGCAAACTCTAGTTCTTGGTAGACTTTGTGGTGATGGAGATGGAGACTGAAAAGATACCAATTATTCTTGGAAGACCGTTTATGAAAACGGCCAAAGCTATCATTGATGTGAACGAAGGGATAGTGGTGCTCCAAGATAGAGAAGAGAGAGTTGTTGTAGATGTCTTCAAAGAAGATAGGCAGATGCAGGAGGAAGAAGCTAGTCATAAAGCTGCATTTCAAGATGTACTCATGACTAGCTCTCAAGATGAAAAGCCCAAGGTTAAAGGTAAACGTTGTTTATTGTTTCAGGTACCAGAAAAATAAAAGATTGGAAGAGGAAGGAAAGTTCCTGATGACTGGATGAAAGAACAACTCCAACTGGGTACACCTGTGAGATTCAAAAACAAATTGTGGGTTGTGAAAGGCTATAAAGAAAAGGAGATGATAGAGATAGAGTCTCCATATTCTAGAAGAGTCAAAACAGTACACCGGAAGTAGTTGAGGAGTTGGTGGAATATGGACATCAACCAGGAAGAAGGAACTTGAACTTTGTTGGGTCAAGCTAATGACGTTAAAAGAGCGCTTACTGGGAGGCAACCCAGTGATTTAAGAACTTTTAATTTTTGGTTTGGTGATGTAATTTTGAACTTTTGGGTATTTTTGTTTTTGTTATAATTTTGTTACAGAGATATAGCATCTACTGAAGGATGCTAGGTGGTTAAGTATCCACTGAAGGATACTAGGTTTGTTACATCTACTGATGGGTGTTAGTAAGAAAGTCGTGCACCTACTGATGGGTGTTGGTGGATTTTTGGTCAGGCTCGTGACGTTAAACAAGCGCTACTGATAACAGTTGAAAAACTGTTATTTTCATGCTTAAATTGATACTAAAAGCAACCTTTAACACTTAGAAACTAGCTTGAAATCATGCTTTTCTTCATATTTTCATAAATAAGAGAGCTGGACAGGTTTATGCTTGATTTCAGTGTTTTTGTGCAGGTTTTAAGGTGAATTTCGTGAAAGAAGTGAAGAAGGAGAGAGATGGAATCAGAAAAGTCAACCAGAAACCAGAAAAGTCAACCAGCCAACCAAAAAGTCAACCAGTCAACCAGAATACGAAAAAAGTCAACCAGACGAGTTTTGGGCCAGTTTTATGCGATTTTATGATCTGTTTGGGCATGGACCCGTTTTCTATTATTTTTATGTCCTATTTAAAGACCTAGATGTCTTAGGGTTGGTATCTTTGGCAGAAACGAAGCAAACACTCTCTCTTCCACCCCTTTGAAGGAGGATCTTGGATGCTCAGGCTACCTCTTCACCTTTTTAGGGTTTTATCTTTCATTCTTTCATTATTGTTCATCTAGGTTCACCATGAATATGGTGAACTAAACCTTGTATGTTTGTTGGGGAATCAATGTAATCTTTTGAAACTCTCATATATGGAATTTGTGCTTGCATCTTAATCTAAGACTTATGCTTTCTTTCATCATTAGTTAGGGTTTTTCCTCTTTGCTCAAGGCTTGCTTTGTTTAACTCATTCAATGCATGATTATTGATTTTGTCGATACGGAACGTACGGGGAAGTCTAGATCCGGGGAATTTCTCCCAATAAGTATATTGGTTGCCTTAAGCTTCTGTGCTAAATAAACTAATTATTAGGAATGCTAGGAATCGTATGAACTCGTAATTAGGGAGAAGCCTTCTTGAAAGGTAATTTAGAGAGTGGCATTAACAATGATGACTTGAATGTTGAATTCCTAAAATATATGAGAGTGGATAAGATGAAATTGACCCCCAACAACATATTCATCAATATATTTCATTGAAAGCGTTTGTCTTTTGCTTTAGCCATTGATCATACTCATGCATACATGTCTATTTTCGTCTTTTGCATATAAAAATCCAATTATTTCGTTCTTAAGTCTTAGCTAATCAACAAATCACATAACTAAACTAGGCCGTGAGTCCTTTGGGAGAACGATACTTGGTCTTACCGAGTTTATTACTTGAAACAATTCGGTCATACTTGCCGATTGTAAAACAAGTTTGTGACATCATATTTTGGTGTTCATAAATTTGTCCATCAAGTTTTTGGCGCCGTTGCCGGGGACTCTGGTTTAACTGGTTAATTTGTGTGATTATTGATTATCTTTGACTTTAATTTTGAATTTCTGTTTTTATTTTTTCGATTTTAATTTGATTTGGTTTTATTTTATTTGATTTTATTTGATTTGATTTGATTTTATTTGATTTGATTTTATTTTATTTTATTTTATCTTATTTGATTTGATTTGATTTTATTTTATTTTATTTGATTAGATTAGATTTTATTTGATTTGATTAGATTAGATTTGATTTGATTTGATTTGATTTGATTTGATTAGATTAGATTTTATTTTATTTTATTTTATTTTATATTATTTTATCTTATCCTCTGAATCTTTTATCTTCTGAATCTATATCTTCTATATCTTTTTGTGCTAACAAATCTTTTCTAGGGTTTTGTTTTCTTGTGCATGCAGGAAGAAATTAGAACAAGGAGCAAGAAAACAACAGAACCTCTGCTTGAAGGTCTAGACGAGAGTAGACGGAGGAGAAGAATCCGAACATCTAGAGAACTTTTCCCTTCTCCAGAAACTCTCTTACAATCATCACCACAAGGTTCTGTTCATAGCATAGAAAATATGGAGAACAACAATGTTAGAAGAACTCTTGTTGACTACACCAATATAGCTGGACCTCAGCACTTTAACAGTATAGCTAGACCTAGAGTCAATGCAGCTAATATGGAGGTCAAACCATCACTGATTCAACTGGTGAAAAGCAACCAATTTAATGGGTTATCTCATGAAAGCCCATATGAGCACCTCATGATAACAATTGAAAAACTATTATTTTCATGCTTAAAATTGATACTAAAAGCAACCTTTATACTTAGAAACTAGCTTGAAATTATACTTTTATTCATATTTTCATAAATAAGAGAACTGGACAGGTTTATGCTTGATTTCAGTGTTTTTGTGCACGTTTTAAGGTGAATTTGGTGAAAGAAGTGAAGAAGGAGAGAGATGAAATCAGAAAAGACATCAAAAAGTTCAGAAAGGAGAAGCCGAAGTCACCGCTCAGCGGGAGTTTGCCGCTGAGCGGCACTCAGGAAGTCACGGGAGGTCCGCTGAGGGGAAAAATGGCCGCTGAGGGGAAGAAACCAACTCACGCACTTACCGCTGAGCGGTACTTTACCGCTGAGCGGCACTTTTATGGGCTTGGACCTAATTTTCTGTAATTTACGAATAATATATAAGCTTTAGGGTTTCCTAGGGTTAGGATCTTTGGCTGGAACGAAGCAAACACTCTCTCTTCCACCCCTTTGAAGGAGGATCTTGGATGCTCAGGCTTCCTCTTCACCTTGCTAGGGTTTTATCTTTCATTCTTTCATTGTTATTCATCTAGGTTCACCATGAATATGGTGAACTAAACTCTGTATGTTTGTTGGGGAATCAATGTAATCTTTTGAAGCTCTCATATATGGAATTTGTTTTTACATCTTTTAATTAAGACCTATGCTTTCTTTCATCATTAGTTAGGGTTTTTCCTCTTTGCTTAATGCTTGCGTTGTTTAACTCATTCGATGCATGATTATTGGTTTTGTCGATACGGGCACGTACGGGGAAGTCTAGATCCGGGGAATTTCTCCCAATATTATATTGGTTGTCGTTAAGCTCCTGCACTTATGAACTAATTATTAGGAATGCTAGGAATTGTATGAACTCGTAATTAGGGAGAAGCCTTCTTGAAAGGTACTTTAGAGAGTGGCATTAACAATGATGATTTGAATGTTGAATTCCTAAAATATATGAGAGTGGATAAGATGAAATTGACCCCCAACAACATATTCATACATATATTTCATTGAAAGTGTTTATCTTTTGCTTTTGCCATTGATCAAAACTTCATGCATACATATTTAATTTTCATCTTTTGCATATAAAAATCCAAATATTTCGTCTTTAAGTCTTAGCTAATCAATAAACCACACAACTAAACTAGGCCGTGAGTCCTTTGGGAAGAACGATACTTGGTCTTACCAAGTTTATTACTTGAACGATTCGGTCATACTTGCCGATTGAAAAACAAGTTTGTGACATCATATTTTGGTGTTCATAAAGTTGTCCATCACCTCACTACCTTCAATGAGATTTGCAACACAGTCAAAATTAATGGGGTGCCAGACGAAGCTATCAAACTTAGCTTGTTTCCTTTCTCATTGGGAGGCAATGCTAAGCTTTGGTTGAATTCTTTCCAAGAAGAAAGTTTCACAGAGTGGGAAGCAGTGGTCACAAAATTTTTAAACAAGTACTTCCCACAATCTAAGGTGACAAAAGGCAAGCAAGAGATTTCTTCATTTAAGCAGGGTATGGAAGAATCACTGGGGCATGCATGGGACAGATACAAAAGCTTGCTAAGAAAAACACCCACGCATGGCTTTGAAGATCAGGAAGTAGTCTTAACTTTCCTTGGAGGGCTTGGTTCACAAACCAAGATGATGCTGGACGCCTCAGCAGGAGGCAATATTAAATGGAAAACTCTAGAGGAAGCAACAGAGATTATAGAAAACATGGCTACTAGTGATAATGAGCTACACAATGAGAGAGGAGCTCCTATGCAAAAAGGAGTCCTCCAATTACAGACACATGATGCCCTGCTAGCTCAAAACAAAATTCTAACTCAACAGCTGGAGACTCTAACCAAAACTCTTGCAAAATTACCCAAAGAGTTGAAAACTGCTGCACAGGTACAAACCCAGTTGTGCGAATTGTGTGGAGGCGACCATATCAATGGTCAATGTGCCTTTCCAGTTGAAGCCGTAGAGGATGTAAACTACATGACCAATCAGTATCGTCAAGGAAGCTACAATCAGGGGTGGAAACCACACCCAAGTATTGGTCAAGGGCAAACTGGGCAAGCTGGTCAATATAATAAGCAGCAGCAGCAACCCACCTTATGGCAACAATTATCTATGCTTAATGAAAGGTCCATGAGGATGGAGGCAACTCTCAACAATTTCATACAGAAAACTGAGTCTACCCAAAAGAGCACTAAAGCTGCTATAAAAAATTTGGAGACTCAGATGGGGCAGATCACCAAACAGGTGGAAGAAAGGCCAAATAGAAATTTTGGGGCTAATACTGAGGTTAACCCCAGAGAAGAGTGCAAGGTGGTAGAGAGTGTTGATGATGAGAAAGTTGAGTTAGATACAGAAGAGAGAAGAGAAATAGAGAGCAAAAGTACTTTTCCTTTTCCAATCCATCAAGGGAAACAACTGGACTTCACAGAATTATTCAGAATGGTGGATAATGATGCACCTTGGGAGTAGATTCTATAGCAAATCACAGTTTACACAAAATCTGATGAAAACATATCTACAAAGAAAAGACGTAGAGATGATGAAGCAAAGGAGTGTATAACTGTTAAAAAAGAGTCATTCCCTCCTAAAGCAACAGACCCAGGCAGTTTTTCTATCCCTTGTACCATAGGGAAGAAAAAGGTGAAGAAAGCTCTCCTTGATTTAGGTTCAAGTGTTAACTTGATACCTTATTCTTTACTGGAGCAAATCGGCAATGTTAAAGTGAAACCTGTAAAGGTTAATCTAGTAATGGCCGATGGATCTTCAAAGGAGCCATGTGGGATTGCAGAGGACATTATAGTTTGTGTTGGCAAACTTCAGTTCTTGGCAGACTTTGTGGTGATGAAGATGGAGACAGAGAAGATACCTATCATACTTGGAAGACCATTTATGAAAACGGCCAGAGCTATCATTGATGTAAATGAAGGTATAGTGGTGCTCCAGGACAGGGAGGAGAGAGTGGTTATAGACGTCTTTAAAGATGAGACGCAAACACAGGAGGAAGAAGCTAGTTATAAAGCTGCATTTCAAGATGCACCCATGACTAGCCGTAAAGATGAAAATCTCAAGGTTGCAGGTAACCATTGTTTGTTGTTTCAGGTACCCAAGGAAGAAAATATTGGAAGAGGAGGAGAAATTCCTAGTGACTGGGAGAAAAGAAGACTCCAACTTGGCTCACCTTTAAGAATCAAGAACAAGTTGTGGGTTGTGAAGGGCTTTAAAGAGAAGGAGATGATAGAGATAGAGTCTCCACATTCTAGAAGGACCAAAACAGTTCACAGGAAACAGCTGAGGAGTTGGTGGGATGACAACATCAACTATAAAGAAGGAACTTGAGCTTTACTGGGTCAAGCTAATGACGTTAAAAGAGTGCTTGCTGGGAGGCAAACCAGTAATTTAAAAACTTTTAATTTTATTTTGGTTTGTAATTTTTAATCTGTTGAACATGATTTTGTGAATATTTTACTGAACATGGCATCTACTGATGGATGCTAGGTGGTTAAGTATCTACTGAAGGATACTAAGTGTGTAACACCTACTGATGGGTGTTGATGAGAAAATTTTGCACCTACTGATGGGTGTTGGTAAGTTTTTAACACCTACTGATGGGTGTTAGTGAGATTTTAAACACCTACTGATGGGTGTTGGTGGATTTTGGGTCAGGCTCGTGACGTTAAACAAGCGCTACCTGGGAGGCAACCCAATTGATTGATTGTTTTTGTTTGTTTTATTTTAGTTAGGGTTTGCATAAGTATTTTAAACATTGAATTGCAGGGAACCAGTGAGGGGCATGTCTAGGAGGCACGTAGGTTAAGAAAAGAAGGAGAAGAGCACTTCACGAAAGTACCGCTTAGCGGGATCCGAGCCCATTAGGGTATTTTTATACCCTAAGATGCGCAAATGCGTTTATTTTCAGGCTCTTCTTTGCACACACACTCCTACATACCTTTTCAAAGGTTCTCTACAACTTTTCCCTCATCCCTCTTTAGAAAATCTCCCTTCCACTCACTTGCTCACTAGTTTTCCATCTAAGTTTGGGGTTGGGAGAGAGCATCATTGAAGGGGCTGATTTCTTCATTGTGGTTTACTAATGCTTAACAATGTATCTTTTGGTTTTGTGAATCATGTTTGATGCAGGGATGGCCTCCTCATCGGGCAAAAAGAATCAAGACTATAAGATCCAAGAATAGGAAGATATAGAGGACATCTCAGATTGATGAGGAGCTGAGATAGCATTTACGGATGAATGCTATCATATGCTTATGCTTTTGTTGGTTTAAGTTTTCTAAACTTATTTATTTTTCGTTTTAGATTAGGGTTTGATGTACTCTATTGGAAACCTGGTTTCTTGTGATGGTTTGCTATTAACTGTGATTGTGTGATAAGTAATGCTGAATGATGCTTATTGATTAATTGATGTTGAGATAGATGTGCACATAAAATGCTTATACAGGTGATTCACAAGCTTTGTGAACAAATGCAGGATATTATGATTGTGATTGTGAAATTAAGCAGGATGTGTATGTCAAATGTGAATGAGCTTATATGTGAGGTTTTGAGCTCCAGAGTTTTTATTGATTGAATGCTATTACTTTGGAAACATGAATGATTTTGCCCAGGTTTTCTATGATTGAATCAATTGCTTGTTTTGCATCATGTGATCAAGGCCGTTTGTTGGAACCCTTTTTATTGGCCAAATTCATAAAGTTAGCCCACTAAAAGAGAACACTTTGTGTTCTATCCTTTGAACCCTTAGCCTTGAACATACATTGAAAACCCTTGATTGAAAATCTTTACCTTGAGTTAAGTAGAAGATCTTGTGTGGTATTGTTAAATGTTCAAGTTTGGGGTTGTTGGGAAAACATGAAAAAGGAAAAGCATTGAGCTAAGAGCTAAAAAGTAAGAATATGCAAAGAAAAAAAAAAGAAAAAGAAAAGAAAAGAAAAAGAAGCAAAGCTCAATGCAAATGCAAAGGCAAGTTGGGAAGAATAAGAATAATTGTTTTGTTATGATTCTCTTAACTCAAGGATTTTGTGATCCAGAAAAACCAATGTTCTTGTTAGCCCAGCCACATTATAAGCCATTGAAAAGTCCTTGTGATGATGCATGCTTGTGAATGTTTTTGATTATGGTAAAATGAAAGGCAAAGTTGAGTCATGTGACATTGTGATAGTAGAGTGAATGAGTGATTACCTCTTATACACTTGAGTGTGAGTGAAACACTTTACTTAGTGAGGAAATATTCCATGAATACATGAACATCCATGCTTAATTGATTGATCATTCATGAAAAATAGCATTTGTTGGAATTTAAATGACTTTGTGAACACTAAAGCATGTGCACATCTTGATTGAACCCTTGGTCATAAGTTTGATTGAAATTTTTACTTATCTTGAAAAAGAGGATCTTTGAATAAGTGAACCATCATATGAATTGGTAGAAGATTGAGTTACATCTTGTTTGCTTGAGGACAAGCAAAGTTCTAAGTTTGGGGTTGTGATAACAGTTGAAAAACTGTTATTTTCATGCTTAAATTGATACTAAAAGCAACCTTTAACACTTAGAAACTAGCTTGAAATCATGCTTTTCTTCATATTTTCATAAATAAGAGAGCTGGACAGGTTTATGCTTGATTTCAGTGTTTTTGTGCAGGTTTTAAGGTGAATTTAGTGAAAGAAGTGAAGAAGGAGAGAGATGGAATCAGAAAAGTCAACCAGAAACCAGAAAAGTCAACCAGTCAACCAGAAAAGTCAACCAGTCAACCAAAAAGTCAATTAGTCAACCAGAATACGAAAAAAGTCAACCAGACGAGTTTTGTGCCAGTTTTATGCGATTTTATGATCTGTTTGGGCCTGGACCCGTTTTCTATTATTTTTATGTCCTATTTAAAGACCTAGATGTCTTAGGGTTGGTATCTTTGGCAGAAACGAAGCAAACACTCTCTCTTCCACCCCTTTGAAGGAGGATCTTGGATGCTCAGGCTACCTCTTCACCTTTTTAGGGTTTTATCTTTCATTCTTTCATTATTGTTCATCTAGGTTCACCATGAATATGGTGAACTAAACCTTGTATGTTTGTTGGGGAATCAATGTAATCTTTTGAAACTCTCATATATGGAATTTGTGCTTGCATCTTAATCTAAGACTTATGCTTTCTTTCATCATTAGTTAGGGTTTTTCCTCTTTGCTCAAGGCTTGCTTTGTTTAACTCATTCAATGCATGATTATTGATTTTGTCGATACGGGAACGTACGGGGAAGTCTAGATCCGGGGAATTTCTCCCAATAAGTATATTGGTTGCCTTAAGCTCATGTGCTAAATAAACTAATTATTAGGAATGCTAGGAATCGTATGAACTCGTAATTAGGGAGAAGCCTTCTTGAAAGGTAATTTAGAGAGTGGCATTAACAATGATGACTTGAATGTTGAATTCCTAAAATATATGAGAGTGGATAAGATGAAATTGACCCCCAACAACATATTCATCAATATATTTCATTGAAAGCGTTTGTCTTTTTCTTTAGCCATTGATCATACTCATGCATACATGTCTATTTTCGTCTTTTGCATATAAAAATCCAATTATTTCGTTCTTAAGTCTTAGCTAATCAACAAATCAAATAACTAAACTAGGCCGTGAGTCCTTTGGGAGAACGATACTTGGTCTTACCGAGTTTATTACTTGAAACGATTCGGTCATACTTGCCGATTGTAAAACAAGTTTGTGACATCATATTTTGGTGTTCATAAATTTGTCCATCAGCTACCTGGAGGCAACCCAGTTGATTAATTATATTTTTGTTTGTTCTGCTGTAGTTGCATAATAGGATTTTGCATGAGTAATCTGAACATGTTATTGTAGGGAGTAAGTGAGAGGCATGGGTAGGAGGCACCTAGGTTAAGCTAGGAAGAAGAAGAGCACTTCCCGAAAGTGCCGCTGAGCGGTAGTGTCGCAGACTGGGCTTAGGCTGCCCCTAAGCGGAACCCGAGCCCATTAGGGTATTTTTATACCCTAAGCTGCGCCTTATTTTTTCTTTTCAGATTTTTCTCTGCACACACACTCCTACATACTTTTTCAAAGGTTCTCTACAACTTTTCCCTCATCCCTCTTGAGAAAATCTCTCTTTCACTCATTTTATCACTAGCTTTCCATCTAAGTTTGGGGTAGGAAGAGAGAGCATCATAGCTTGAAAGCATTCTCAGTTCATCTAGCATCTCCACCCAAGTAAGTCAAGCATTTTTCATTCTAGGGTTCTTGAATGTGAATTTGATTGTTAAACCATGAATCTTTAGGGGTTTTGATTTCTATGCATGATTTGATGATTTAATTGAAGTTTGAACCGATTAAACTGAATGATTTTGATATGAAAAACTGAAAATTGCATGTGGGTGGAGTTAGGACAGATCAAAATGAAGTTTTCAAAAATCTGCAGAGTCACCGCTCAGGGGTAAATTGCCGCTGAGCGGTACTCTGACAAACATTAGATTTTTGCTGAATTGCGCTCTGGATTGCTGCACTGGTGGCGCTGAGGGGTGATTTTTGACCCTCAGTGGTGGTTTAGCTTCAAAATGTGGTGTTGTTTGTGTGTTACTAATGAATTACAACAATTTTTGGTGGTTTTGTATTTGTGTTTGATGTAGGAATGGCATCCTCTTCAGGCAAGAGAACAAAGACCATGGCATCCAAAAGAAAAGAAAAGGAACCAGAACAACCCCATTCTAGTAGGTTCGTATCTCGCAAACATGAGAAGCATTTCAAGGTAGTCCAAGATAGGAGGCTACTGATGGAGAGAAAGGTAGGAATGATACCTAACTTTGCTCCTCAATTTGGAGAGCAATTGTTAGGGAATGATTGGGGAAAGCTAGCCACATACCCTACACCTGCCAATATAGCTGTGGTAAAAGAATTCTGAACTAATGCAAGAAAGATTGGTGATTATCCAGCTGAGAATTACCTTGGCTATGTGAGAGGCCATGCTATTAGGTATGATCCTGATTCCATCAACAACTTCTTGGATACTGTGTGGGCTGGTGAGCAGTGCCAATTTGCTCTCTGTATGGAAGAAGGCGCTGATTTTGATGATGTGGAGAGAGTTTTATGTGTACCTGGAGGACATTTTCAGAGGAATAGAACTGGCGCTGTGGTGAACATTAGGAGAACTGACTTGACTCCTCTTGCAAAGTATTGAATGGCATTTTCTCATGCCAACATTCAGCCATGTTCTCATGTGTCAGACATTACTCTTAGCAGGGCACTCCTCTTGTACTGTGCAATCAGGAACTTGAATGTTAATATTGGACAGGTAATAGCTGATGAGATAAGGGTGTGTGCTAACACAACAAATAGCAAAGCACCCTTAGGACATCCTTCTTTAATCACACACCTCTGCAAGATAGCTAGGGTGGATACTTCTGCTCCACCATTTGAAAGGCCAAGGAAAGCAATTGATGAGGCTTATTATAGACAATACTATGGAGGTGAAGAAGCAGCTCAGCCAGTTCCACCACGCCGTACTCGCAGAGAAAGAGGGCAATCATAGAGTCAGGCATCTGTTGAGACACATGAAGCAGAACCTTTCCAAATGAGGGACATGTATATGTCTCTTATAGGTGCACAGTTACAATCTATCCACAGAGGACAGGTGGCCACTACTGAGATGATTGTTGGAATGTATGATACACCTCCAGCACACAGGTGGACTATGGAAGAGTTTCATAATGTGGTAGCTTGGCCAGAAGAACAGGTACAAGGCAGCAGAGCTGAAGCAGCTGAAGCTTAAGCTATGGAGATGGATGAAGAAGATGTTGATGATGATGATGATGATGCATTTGAGGATGCGGAAGATGAGGAAGAAGAGGAGGATACAGATGATAGCTCAAATTGATGAGGAGCTGAGATAGCATTTACTGATGAATGCTATCATAACTAGAGCAGGACTTATGCTTTTGTTTGGTTTAGTGTTCTGAACTTAACTATGTTTTTAGAATAGGGTTGATGTACTCAATTGAGAACTTTGTCTGTATGATGGTTTGCTTGTGATTGTGATTGTTTGATAAAGTAATGCTTGATGATGCTTTGATATAGATTGATGTTGAGATGTGCACATTACATGCTTATACAGGTGGTTCACAAGCTTTGTGAACAAATGCATGATGTTGTGATTGTGATTGTGATATTAAGCAGGATGTTTATGTCAAATGTGAATGAGCTTATGTGTGAGGTTTTGAGCTCCAGAGTTTGTCTGAATGAATGCTATTCTTTGGAAGCATGAATGACTTTGCCCAGGTTTTCTATGATCGAATTACTTGCTTGCATCATATGATCAAGGCCATTTGTTGGTAACCCTTATATTAGCCAATTTCATGATTAGCCATTAAAAGAGAACACTTTGTGTTCTAATCCTTTGAACCCTTAGCCTTAAACATGATTTGAAAACCCTTGTTGAAAAACTTTACCTTGAGTTAAGTAGAAAATATTTTGTGGTATTGATAAATGTTCAAGTTTGGGGTTGTTGGAAAATAAAAAAGGGAAATTGAAAGCATTGAGCTAAGTACTAAGAAATAAGAATGTGAAAAGAAAAAGAAAAAAGAGAAAGAAAAGAAAAGAAAAGAAAAAGCAAAGCTCAATGCAAAAGAAAGTTGGGAATAAATAAGAATGATTGTGTTGATATGATTCTCTTAACTCAAGGGTTTTGTGATCTAGAAAAACCAATTTTCTTGTTAGCCCAGCCACATTATAAGCCATTGAAAAAGTCCTTGTGATGATGCATGCTAGTGAATTTATTTGATTGTGGTTAAATGAAAGGCAAAGACGATTCATGTGACATTGTGATAGTAGAGTGAATGAGTGATTACCTCTTATACACTTGTGTTTGAGTGAAACACTTTACCCAGTGAGGAAATATTCATTGAGCACATAAACATCCATGTTTAGTTGATTGATCATTTTATGAAAAATAGCATTTGTTGGATATTAAGTTACTTTGTGAACACTAAAGCATGTGCACGTTTTGATTGAAATCTTTGTCATGAGTTTGATTGAAGTCTTTACTTATCTTGAAAAGAATATTTTTGAATGAGTGAACCATTATAAGGATTGGTAGAAGATTGAGTTACATCTTGTTTGCTTAAGGACAAGCAAAGTTCTAAGTTTGGGGTTGTGATAACAGTTGAAAAATTGTTATTTTCATACTTAAAATTGATACTAAAAGCAACCTTTAACACTTAGAAACTAGCTTGAAATCATGCTTTTGGTCATATTTTTAGAAATAAGAGAGCTGGACAGGTTTATGCTTGATTTCAGTGTTTTTGTGCAGGTTTTAAGGTGAATTTGGTGAAAGAAGTGAAGAAGGATAGAGATGGAATCAAAAAAGACATCCAAAAAGTGCAAACGGAGAAGCCGCAACTGCCGCTCAGAAACCCACGTTGGCTCCGCTGAGGGGTGAAAAGGCCGCTGAGGGGAGAAAAACAACTCACGCACTTACCGCTGAGCGGCACTATTTTGGGCTTGGGCCAAATTTTCTGTAATTTTACGAATAGTATATTTGGTTGAGACGAAGCAAACACTCTCTTTTCCACCCCTTGAAGGAAGATCTTGGATGCTCAGGCTACCTCCTCCTCTTTCTAGGGTTCTATCTTTCATTCTTTCATTATTGTTCATCTAGTTTCACTATGAATATGGTGAACTAAACTTTGTATTATTGTTGGGGAATCAATGTAGTCTTGTGAAACTCTCATATATGGAATTTGTGTTTTAAAGTCTTATATTAAGATATATGCTTTCTTTCATCTTTAGCTAGGGTTTTTCCTCTTTGCTTATTGCCTGCTTTGTTTAACTCATTCATTGCCATGATTATTGATTTTGTCGATACGGGAACGTACGGGGAAGTCTAGATCCGGGGAATTTCTCCCAATAGCATATTGGTTGCCTTTAAGCTCCTGCACTTTAAGAACTAATTACTAGGAATGCTAGGAATTGTATGAACTCGTAATTAAGGATAGGCCTTCTTGCAAGGTGATTTAGAGAGTGGCATTAGCATTGATGAAAAGAATGATGAATTCCTAAAAATATATAAGAGTGGATAAGATGAAATTGATAACCCCAACAACATACTCATCCATCTAATTCATTGAAGTGTTTGTATTCTGTTTTTCTCCATTGATCAAATTCATGCATACATATTTAATTACTGTCTCTTGCATTTAAACCTACAATCAATTTGTTCTTAAGTCTTAAATAATCAACAAATCACATAGCTAAACTAGGCCGTGAGTCCTTTGGGAAAACGATACTTGGTCTTACCTTGTTTTATTACTTGATACGATTCGGTCACACTTGCCGATTGTTAAACAAGTTTGTGGCGCCGTTTTTCGGTGTTCATCAATTTGTCATGAAGGTGATAGCATCCATCAATAGATGCTATCTCAACTCCTCATCAACCCCTACTATCATCCGAATCTTCCTCCTCTCCTTCTTCTTAGATCCTATAGTCTTGATTCTTTTGCCCGATGAGGAGGCCATCCCTGCATCAAACACAATTCACAAAACCACATGACACATTGTTAAGCATTAGTAAACCACAAACAACTCCCTAAAACACTCCTTATCTTAGAATGCTCTAGGAATATGAAGAAATCAGCCCCTAATAGCAATGCTCTCATCAAACCCCAAACTTGGATGGAAACTTGATGCAAAAATGGTTGAAAGAAAAGTTTTGTAAAGGGGGAAGAAGGGAAAAGTGAAGAGAACTCTTTGGAGAGTGCTTGAGGGTGTGTGGAAATAAGGAGATCTGAAAGTGGCAGCCAAGACACGCCCTAGGTATAAAAGAGACCTAATGAGCCACATCCCACTGAGCCCAATCTGCAGCGGTCACGCTCAGTGGTAATTATCGCTGAGCGGCATTTGCGGCACCAACTCTTCTTTTTCCTAGCTTGCCCTAGGTGTCCTTTACCAATGCCTCTCACTACCCCTATCCCTTTAGTTTCTCACATCACTCAAACATTCAATCCCTATAACTAGAGCAAAATCCAAACAAACAAACAAAGATAAATTCAATCAACTGGGTTGCCTTCCAGGTATCGCTTGTTTAACGTCACGAGCCTGACCAAAAATCCTCCAGCACCCATCAATATGTGCAAATCTTTTCTTACCAACATCCATCAGTAGGTGTAAATGAACATAGTATCCTTCTGTAGATACTCTACCACCTAACATCCTTCAGTAGATGTAAACCCTATAAGAAGTTTATAACCAAAACAAAAAATACCAAAAGTTCAAAATTACATCACCAAACCAAAAATAAAAGTTCTTAAATCACTGGGTTGCCTCCCAACAAGCGCTCTTTTAACGTCACTAGCTTGACCCAATAAAGTTCCATCTTCTTTTTTTCTTCTTTTTACTGAACTTCTTCAAGAATTTGATAAAACCAGGAACATGTTTCAATGTCTCAATCATAGGAACTTTAATCCCCAATTTCTTGAAGATTTCCACAAAGTGCTCAAATTCCTTCTTCTTCCTATGATACTTCTGAGGATGAGGAAGAGGTTTTTCATATGATTCTTTCTTTTTTTATCTCGTCCTCTTTTTCTTTTCTCTCACTTTCTTTTATTCTTCTCTTTTTCCACTCACTTTCTTAATCTTCACATAAAATTTTCTTTTCTCTCACTCTCTCAACCACTTCTCTTTCTTTTTTTACATCTTTATCTTTTTCACTCAACTCTTCTTTTTCTTTTCTCTTTATCTTTTTCTCATCTAAAATCTTGTCACTTCTAGTGATAATGGCTTGAAATTCCTCCCTAGGGTTAACTTCAGTATCAACCTCAGTATCAACCCCCAAATCTTTCAATTTCTGAATCATGTGACCAACTTGCATCTTCATCCTTTTACATGATTCTTCAATGGTTTTCTGATTGGAGATGGATGATAACAAATGAAAAACTGTTATTTTTATACTTAAAATTGACTTCAATTACAACCTTTATGACTTAGAAATTAGCTTTAACTCATGATTTTGTTGAATTATTGGAAATAACAAAGTTGGACAGGTTTTATGCTTGATTTCCTTGTTTTTTTAAGTTTTGAGATGAAATTGATGAAAGAAGTGAAAAGGGATAGAGATGAAATCAGAAAAGGACACAGAAAGTGCAAAAAGAAGAGAAACCGCAAGTATCGCTCATCGCAAATTACCACTGAGCGGCACTCTCAAAGACCCGTTGGCACCGCTGACGGGAGAAATGCCGCTGAGGGGAAGAATTGGTCACGTGCTATTACCGCTGAGCGGCACTTTTCAGGGCTTGAGCCTACTTTTCTGTAATTTTTAGAATATTATATAAGCTTTAGGACGTTCTAGGGTTTGTATCTTTGGCTGGGACGAAGCAAAAACACACTTTTCACCCCTTGGGGATAAAATTGGAGATGGTGACAACTCTCCTCTTCTCTTTCTCGGGTTTTTCTATCTCTTCCATTCTTTCATTCCATTGTTCATCTAGTTCTTCCATGACGATGGAGAACTAAACTTATTTTGTTGTTGGGGAATCAATGTAAATCCTTAGAAACTCTCTTGTATGGAATTTGTTCTTCAAGATCATTTTTATAATACATACATTCTTTCATTAATAGTTAGGGTTTTTCCTCTTTGCTCAAAGCATGCGTTGTTTAACTCATTCGATGTCATGATTATTGGTTTTGTCGATATGGACACATACGGGGAAATCTATATCTGGGGAATCTCTCCCAATAGTATATTACAAACCTAGACATAGGAGTGTGATGGTTGGTTGCCTTTAAGCTTCTATGCTTCAGAATTAATTATTAGGGATGCTAGGAATTGTATGAACTCATAATTAAGGATAGGCTTTCTTCACCGAGACATCGGGTTTAAAGTGATTTAGAAAGTGGCATTAATATTAATGAAAAGAATGATGAATTCCTAAATACAAGAGAGTGGATAGGATGAAATTGATAAACCCCAACAACATATTCATTCATATAATTCAAATCACGTGTTTTGTTTCTTTTTGCCCATTGATCATCACATGCATACATATTTACTTTTCAGTCTTTTGCATTTGAAACTTACAACAATTTGTTCACAAGTCTTAATTAATCAACAAAATCACACAACTGTCTAGCTTGAGTCCTTTGGGAGAACGATACTTGGTCTTAACAGGTTTATTACTTGATATGATTCGTTACACTTGCCGAGGGTTAACAAGTTTATGACTCCGTTTTTAGGGATTGAAGATTTGTTCATCAAGTTTTTGGCGCCGTTGCCGGGGACTTGTGGTTTAACTAATCTATTTGTGTAATTTTTGATTATTTTTGACTTGTTGTGAATTTTGTTTTTCTGTTTTTATTTTTTTGTTTTTATTTTTCTGTTTTTATTTATTATTTTTTTTTTGTTATTATTTTATTTTATTTTATTTTCTGTTTTTATTTTCTATCTTCTTATCTTTTCAATTATATCATTTGATTATTTCTTCTCTTTTCTATCTTTTTCTGCTAACAAAATTTTTCTAGGGTTTTGTTTCCTTGTGTATGCAGGGTAATATTCGGACTAGAAGCAAAAAGATTTTTGAACCTTTTCTTGAAGGCCTGGACGAAAGTTGAAGGATGAGGAGAATTCGAACTTCAAGAGAACTATTCCCTTCTCCTAAGACACTCTTACAACCTTCACCACCAAGGTCTTACCATAGCACTGAAAATATGGCAGAGGAGAATAATGGTAGACAGACTCTTACAGATTACACCACTTTGGTTGGCCCTCAACATTTTAACAGTATAGCAAGGTCGAGGGTCAATGCTACAAACATGGAGGTGAAACCGACATTGATACAGTTGGTGAAAAGAAATCATTTTAATGGGCTATCACATGAAAGCCCGTATGAACATCTCACCACCTTCAATGAAATCTGTAACACCATGAAGATAAATAGAGTGTCAGATGAAGCAATCAAGCTTAGCTTGTTTCCTTTCTCATTGGGAGGCAATGCTAAGTTATGGTTAAATTCTTATCCAGAAGGTTGTTTTACAGAATGGGAAGTTGTGGTTGCAAAGTTTTTGAACAAATACTTCCCACAATCTAAAGTCAACAAAGGGAAGCAAGAGATCTCTTCTTTCAGACAAGGCATGGAGGAGACATTAGGTCAAGCATGGGACATGTACAAAAGCTTTTTGAGAAAGACTCCCATGCACGGTTTTGATGAAGCAGCAATAGTTCTACTTTTCCTTAGAGGTCTTGGTTCACAAACCAAGTTGATGTTAGATGCCTCAACTGGAGGTAATATTAAATGTAAAACTCCAGAGGAAGCAACAGAATTGATAGAGAACATGGCTGCTAATGACAATGAAATGCATAGTGAAAGATGAGCCTTTGTTCAACCGAAAGGGGTTCTGCAATTGCAATCGAATGATGCCTTGCTTGCTCAAAATAAGATTATAACTCAACAGTTAGAGAATCTAACAAAGACACTTGCTCAATTACCGAAGGAATTAAAAACTGTTGCTCAAGTTCAACAACAAATGTGTGAACTATGTGGTGGTGACCATATTAATGGTCAATGTGCTTTTCCAGTGGAGGCCCTAGAAGATGTAAATTTCATGAACAATCAATTTCCATACCGCTAAGGTAATTTCAACCAAGGATGGAAATCTCACCCAAGCATAGGCCAAGGTCAGGGATAATCTGGATAAGTTGGCCAATCAGGACAATTTAATAGACTACAACAACAACCATCATTATGGCAACAAATATCTACACTCACTGAAAAACATACAAAGTTGGAAGAAGCTCTTAACCAGTTTATGCAAGTAACCATCTCCAATCATAACAGCACTCAAGCATCCATTAGAAATATGGAGATGCAAATCGGACAATTAACTAAGAAGTTGGAAGAAAGGCCTGATAAGAGTTTTGGGGCTAATACTAAGGTTAACCCTAGAGAAGAGTGTAAAGTTTTAGTGAGTGTAGATGCTGAAAAAGTTGAGTTAGAGAGAGTAAAGGAAAAAGAAGAGAGAGTGGCGAAAAAATAGGTGGTTGAGAGAGAAGAGAGAAACAAAATTTGTGTGAAGATTGAGAAAGTGAGTAGAAAAAGAAAAGAAAAAAAGAGAGTAAGAGAAAAGAAAATTTGTGTGAATCTTAAGAAAGTGAGAGAAAAGAAAAAGAGGATGAGAGAAAAAAAGAAAGAATCATATGAAAAATCTCATCCTCATTCAAAGAAGTATCATAGGAAAGAGAAGGACTTTGAGCGCTTTAGGAAAATCTTCAAGAAATTGGAGATTAAAGTTCCTAAGATTGAGACATTGCAACAGGTTCCTGGTTTGATCAAAATTTTGAAGAAGTTCAGTAGAAAGAAGAAGAAAAAGAAGATGGAACTTGAGCTTTATTGGGTCAAGCTAATGACATTAAAAGAGCCCTTGCTGGGAGGCAACCCAGTGATTTAAGAACTTTTGTTTTTCGTTTGGTGACGTAATTATGAACTTTTATTATTTTTGTTTTAGTTATAAAATTTTTCTACAGGGTATAGCATCTACTGATGGATGCTAGGTGGTTAAGTATCTACTGAAGGATACTAGGTTTGTTACACCTACTGATCGGTGTTGGTAAGAAAGATTTGCACCTACTGATGGGTATTGGTGGATTTTAGGTCAGGCTCGTGACGTTAAATAAGCACTACCTGCGAGGCAACCAAGTTGATTTACTATATTTTTTTTGTTTGTTTTGATTCTTCTTTAGTTGCATGTTAGGGATTGAATGTATGAGTGATTTGAGAACTTAATTGCATGAAGTGAGTGAGAGGCATGAGTATAAGGCACCTAGGGCAAGCTAGGAAGAAGGAGAGTATGTCACGCAAGTGCCGCTCAACGGAAATTTCCGTTGAGCGGTATCATTGCAACCTGGGTTTTTGGGTTGCCCTTAGCGGGACCGGAGTCCATTAGGGTATTTTTATACCCTGGGGTGCGGTTTTGGTTTTATTTTCAGATTTCTTTCCTCCCACACACTCTTAAACACTTTTCCAAGAGTACTCTACATCTTTCCCTTGATCCCCATTTACAAAACCTCTTTTCCACTCACTTTCTTACTAGGGTTCCATCCAAGTTTGGGGTTTGGTGAGAGCATTTCTATTAGGGGCTGATTTCTTCACTAATTTGCTTGCTGGTTTTGCTGCACAGGTTCGCTAAGGGGTTTTGTTTTCCCTCAGCGGTGATTAGGAATGATTTTAGGGTGTTGTTTATGGTTCACTAATGCTTAATGATGTTTCTTGTGGTTTTATGAATGGTGTTTGTTGTAGGGATGGCCCTCCTCATCGGGCAAGATATTCAAGACTACAGTATTCAAAAGGAAAGATAAGGAACCAGTTCAACCCTATTCCAGCATGTTCCTTTCCTGTAAGCATGAGCAACACTTCCTCATTTTCTAAGATAGTATGGCGAGAGGAGCAGGCACAAGCCAGTAGAGCTGGAGCAGCTGAAGCTCCAGCTATGGAGGAAGAGGATGAGGATGATAATTTTGGAAGATGCTGAAGAAGGAAAGGAGAAAGACTCTGATGATAGCATGAGTTGATGAGGAGCTGAGATAGCATCTACTGATGGATGCTATCATCACTAGAGCAGGATTTTTCTTATCTTTTTTTTGTTGAACTTATTTGCTTCTGTTTTTAGAATAGGGTTTGATGTCTCAATTTGAACTTTATCTATTATGATGGTTTGCTTATGACTTATTGCATGATGAGTATTGCTTGATGATGTTTGGATCTTGATTGATGTTGAGATTGTGCACATTACATGCTTATACAGGTGGTTCATAAGCCTTGTGAACAAATGCAAGGTGTTATGATTGTGATTATGATGCTAAGCAGGATGTGTATGTGGAATGTGAATGAGCTTATATGTGAGGTTTTGAGCTCCAGAGTTGTTGTGATTAAATGCTATTACTTTGAAAGCATGAACGACTTTGCCCAGGTTTGCTATGATTGAATCATTTGCTTGTTTGCATCATATGATCAAGGCCATTTATTGGAAACCCTTTTTGTTAGCCAAATGCATGAATTTAGCCCAATTAAAGAGAACACGATGTGTTCTATCCTTTGAACCCTTAGCCTTGAACATGATTTGAAAACCCATTTTGAAAAGCTTTACCTTGAGTTGAGTTGAAAATATCTTGTGGTATTGATAAATGTTCAAGTTTGGGGTTGTTGGGAAGTTTAGAAAGGGAAAACGAAAAACATTAAGCTAAAAGTTAAGCATGTGAAAAGAAAAAGAAAAAGGAAAGAAAAGAAGAAAAAGAAAAGCTCAATCCAAAAGAAAGTTGGGAATAATTAAGAACGGTTGTGTTTAGATGATTCTCTTAACTCAACGGTTTTGTGATCCAGAAAAACCAATTGTTATTGTTAGCGCAGCCACATTATAAGCCATTGAAAAGTTGTTGTGATGATGTTTGCTTGTAAGTGTTTTTGATTATGGTTAAATGAAAGGCAAAGTTGATTCATGTGACATTGTCATAGTAGAGTGAATGAGTGAATATCTCCTATACACTTGTGTGTTTGAGTGAAACACTTTATCTAGTGAGGATAGATTCTATTAACACCTAGAACATCTTTGCTTAGTTAATTAATCATTCATGAAAATAGCAATTGTTGGATAGTATGTGTTTGAGTGAACACTAAAAGCATGTGCACATCTTGATTGAAGTCTTGATGATGAGCTAAATTGAGTATTTACTTGTCTTGAAAGAAGGATTTTTGAATGTGGTGAACCATTGAATGGATTGGTAGAAGATTAAGTTACATCTTATTTGCTTGAGGACAAGCAAAGTTCTAAGTTTGGGGTTGTGATAACAGTTGAAAAACTGTTATTTTTATACTTAAAATTGACTTCAATTACAACCTTTATGACTTAGAAATTAGCTTGAACTCATGATTTTGTTGAATTATTGGAAATAACAGAGTTGGACAGGTTTTATGCTTGATTTCCTTGTTTTTTCAGGTTTTGAGATGAAATTGATGATAGAAGTGAAAATGGATAGAGATGGAATCAGAAAAGGACACAAAAAGTGCAAAAGAAGAGAAACCGCAAGTACCGCTCAACGCAAATTACCGCTGAGCGGCATTCTCAAAGACTCGTTGGCACCACTGAGGGGAAGAATTGGTCACGCACTATTACCAT
Organism: Vigna reflexopilosa; assembly: GCA_027742785.1. Taxonomy (NCBI): domain Eukaryota; kingdom Viridiplantae; phylum Streptophyta; class Magnoliopsida; order Fabales; family Fabaceae; genus Vigna; species Vigna reflexopilosa. The sequence goes on from CM050915.1 coordinate 15,744,159, forward strand.
TGAGCGACACTTTTCTGGGCTTGGGCATACTTTTCTGTAATTTTTAGAATATTATATAAGCTTTAGGACGTTCTAGGGTTTGTATCTTTGGCTGGGACGAAGCAAAAACACATTTTTCACCCGTTGGAGGTAGAATTGGAGATGGTGACGACTCTCCTCTTCTCTTTCTCGGGTTTTTCTATCTCTTCATTCTTTCATTCCATTGTTCATCTACTTCTTCCATGACGATGATTTTGTTGTTGGGGAATCAATGTAAATCCTTATAAACTCTCTTGTATGGAATTTGTTCTTCAAGATCATTTTTCTGATACATACTTTCTTTCATTAATAGTTAGGGTTTTTCCTCTTTGCTCAAAGCATGTATTGTTTAACTCATTGGATGTCATGATTATTGGTTTTGTCGATATGGACAGATACGGGGAAATCTAGATCTGGGGAATCTCTCCCAACAGTATATTACAAACCTAGACATAGGAGTGTGATGGTTGGTTGCCTTTAAGCTTCTATGCTTCAGAATTAATTATTAGGGATGCTAGGAATTGTATGAACTCATAATTAAGGATAGGCTTTCTTCATCGAGACTTCGGGTTTAAAGTGATTTAGAAAGTGACATTAATATTAATGAAAAGAATTATGAATTCCTAAATACAAGAGAGTGGATAGGATGAAATTGATAAACCCCAACAACATATTCATTCATATAATTCAAATCACGTGTTTTGTTTCTTTTTGCCCATTGATCATCACATGCATACATATTTACTTTTCAGTCTTTTGCATTTGAAATTTACAACAATTTGTTCACAAGTCTTAATTAATCAACAAAATCACACAACTGTCTAGGTTACACTTGCCGAAGGTTAACAAGTTTTTGACTCCATTTTCGGGGATGGAAGATTTTTTCATCAATGGACTCTTGCATAAAGTGTTGAAAGACGTCATCCAGAGAGCTTTGTTGTTGTGGTTGGTTCTCAAATTGTCCGGCAGCTTGCCAAAATTGACCTTGATCCATGCTTGAGTGAGATTCCCTCTAATGGTTGAGATTACCTTGGTAGAATTGAGTGCCCATATAGTTAAATTCTTGGCCGAATTGCATCCTGCAAGCATTAGGCACAAAACCCTAGAAAACATTTGTTAGCACAAAAAGATATAGAAGATAAACTAATAAGATAAAAAGAAAAATTAAAAAGATAGAAAGATAGAAATAAAGAAGATAGAAAGAAAAAGCAAAAAGATAAAAAGAATAAAAAGATAAGAAGATAAAAACTAGAAAGATAGAGATAAAGAAAAAAAATAAAGAAAAAAATAAAAAGATAAAAAACAAAAAGATAAAAGATGAAAAAAAAAGATAAAAAAGATAAAAAGATAAAAATTCAAAAATCAAGTCAAAGCTAATCAATAATCACACAAATAGAATAGTTAAACCACGAATCCCTAGCAACGTCGCCAAAAACTTGTTAACCCTCAGCAAGTGTAACCGAATCGTATCAAGTAATAATAAAATGGTAAGACCAAGTATCATTTCCCAAAGGACTCACGGCCTAAACAGTTATGTGATTTGTTGATTAAATTAGACTTGTGAACTAATTCTTGTAGATTTAAATGCAAATACTAAAAAGTAAATATGAATGCATGTATTGATCAATTAAACAAAAGAAGCAAAACGTGATTGAAATTATGGAATGATGATGTTGTTGGGGTTTTCAATTCATCCTATCCACTCTCATGTATTCAAGAATTCATCTTTTTTCATTAATGTTAATGCCACTTTCTAATTTACCTTAAAGCCGATGTCTCGGTGAAGAAAGCCTACTCCTAATCACTAGTTTACAATGTATTGTCTCCCTAGCAATTATTCATGCATTACATTCGCACAGAATATTAAAGGCAACCAATCCTCCTATCCATATGTCTAGGCAATATTACTATTGGGAGGGTTCCTTCATGTCTAGATTTATCTATATGTGTCCATACAAATAAAATCAATGATCATGCAATTGAATGAGTTAAACAAAGCATGCATAGAGTATAGAAGAAAAACCCTAACAATTAATGAAAGAAAGCATATGAATTAAAGAACCAATTCAATACATGAGAGTTTCAAAGGATTACATTGATTCCCCAACAACAATGAAGGTTTAGTTCACCATAATCATGGTGAAACTAGATGAAAAATAATGAAAGAATGAAAGATAGAACCCTAGAATTTAAAGAGTTGAGCTTGAGCATCCAAAATCCTCCTTTAAGGGGTGAAGAAAGTGTGATTTTGCTTTGTTCTGCCAAAAGATATCATCCCTAGGACGTGCAAGTCCTTAAATAGAACATAAGAATAACAGAAAATGGGTCTAAGCCCATAAAAATAACAGAAAACAGGTCCAAGCCCACAAAAATAGCGCTCAGCGGCACTTTTGCCGCTCAGCGGTAAGTGCGGCTCTCCAGAATGAAGCTCAGCTGCATTTTTAGCCCTTAGCGGTGATTTTGGCACTTCAAAACTGGCGCTCGCGGTAATTACCGCTCAGCGCAACTTTTTCTGCAGTTTGGTTGACTTTTATGCATTCTGGTAGACTGGTTGACTTTTCTGCATTCCAACCATTCGATACTTTAACTCTTCTTTCAAATCATTCTAATAACCTACAAAAATCAAAGGAATCCAGCACAAAACCATTAAATTCACCTTCAACTCTCTTATTCACAAAACTAAAGCAAAAACATGAGTTAAAACAAGTTTCTAAGTCAAAAAGGGTTGATTGATTATCAAAATTAAGTACAAAAATAACGATTTTTCAACCGTTATCATGTATGCAGGATACAATTTGGACTAGGAGCAACAAAACTTCAGAACCTCTTCTTGAAGGATTCGACGAAAGTAGAAGGAGAAGGAGGATTCCAACTTCCAGAGAATTATTTCCTTCTCCGAAAACACTTCTACAACCCTCACCACAAAGGTCTAACTAGAGCACTAAAGAGATGGTTGAAGAGAACAATGTTACACGTACTCTGGCGGATTATACCAATGTTGGGAGGCAATGCTAAGTTATGGTTGAATTCTTTTTCGGAAGGTAGCTTTGTTGAATGGGAAGCCGTGATTTCAAAGTTCCTAAACAAGTACTTCCCACAATCCAAAATCAACAAAGGGAAGCAAGAAATTTCTTCTTTTAGACAAGGCATGGAGGAGACGCTAGGTCAAGCATGGGATAGATACAAGAGCTTGCTGAGAAAAACGCCCACTCATGGCTTTGATGAAGCAACAATAGTCCTTCTTTTCCTTTGAGGTCTTGGTTCACAAACAAAATTAATGCTAGATGCCTCAACTGGAGGTAATATCAAATGCAAGACCCCAGAGGAAGCTATAGAATTGATTGAGAATATGGATATTAATGACAATGAGATGCATATTGAACGAGGAGTTGTACCTCAAGAACAGGGAGTTTTACAATTGCAATCTCATGATGCCTTGCTCGCTCAAAATAAGATCATCACTCAGCAGTTAGAAGAGGTGACAAAGAAGATCTCTCTATTACCACAAGAGATTCAGAATCCTTCACTGGTTCAATGGCAACAACAAAGATTGAAACCACAACCTACTCCATCTGGGAAAACCACAAAGCTTGATGAAACCTTCCAACAATTCATGAAGATGAGTGTCTCTTATTGTAAGAATGTGGAGGTTGCATTCAAAAGTATGAAAATGCATATTGGGCACTTGGTTAGGAAGATGGAGAGTTGTGAGAGGAATGCAAAAAGTAATCTCAGGGAAGAGTGTAAGACCATTGTTACCATTCAGCTTCATAGTGTTGCAGATCTCATTAAAAGTGGTCAGATGCTCATATGGACTTTCATTGGACAGTCCATTGAACTGGTTGCTTTTTACTAGATGGATCAACGGAGGCTTCATCTCCATGCTTGTGGCATTGACCATTGGCTTTACAATGCTGTTAAAATGGTACGGGCCAACAATAGTTGCATAATCTGCCAAAGTACGTCTGCTCTCATTGTTGTCCATGCTTTCCTGATCAGATTGTAGGACTTGTGAAATTCTTTCTAGAGAAGGTACTCTAGCAAGTCTCTTTCTCCGTGGCCTCCTACTAGTCTCAAGTCCTTCAAGAAGAGGTTCAAAACTTTTGTTGCTCCTTGTTCTTACTGTATCCTGCATAAACCAAACAAAACCCTAGAAAATATTGTTAGCACAAAAAATGAAATCAAATTAAATCAAAGCAAATCAAATCAAATCAAATCAAATACAGTAAAATAGAATAAAGCCAAAATTAATTAAGAATCACACAAATAGAGTAGTTTAAACCGTGAGTCCCCGGCAACGGCACCAAAAACTTGTTGACAATATTTTTGATCTCCAAACGAACCCAAAAACTTGTTGATGGATTGACAAGTGTACCAAATCGCACAAGTAATATAAAAAAGTAAGACCAAGTATCGTATCCCAGAGGACTCTCGGTACTAAACAGTCGTGTGATAAATTAATTAATTAAGACTTAAAATAAACGAGATCATTGGTTTGAGATGCAAAAACAAAAAATAAAATATGAATTCAAATTTATCAATAGTAGAGTAACATAGAGATAAACGAATGTTGTTTAATATGAGATGAATATGTTGTTGGGGTTAGATTTCACCAAGTTCCCTCTCATGTATATAAGAATTCATCTTTATGCATTAATGTTAATGTCACTCACTAAAGTACTTAGAACCCAATCCCTTGGCGCAATAAGCCTGCCTTAATTCCTAGTTCGTGCAATTCCTAGCGTTCCTAGAAAATTAAGTCTGAAGATCAAGAGCTTAAGACAACCAAGTACTCATACCCTCATCCCTGAGAAATATTACCCTTGGGAGACTTCAACAAGAACCTGAATTGTAAGGAACCTCCCGACACTCATGCAATTCATAAATCATGCAACTAAATGAGTTAAATAGAGCAAGCATTAAAACAGATGAATTCCCTAACAATTAATGAATAAAGGATATTTGATTAAGAATCAATTCAAATACATGAGAGTTCACAAAGGTACATCATTCCCCAACAACAAATAGAGTTTAGTTCCCTATAGACATGGAGAAACTATATGAATAATGGAAAAGCATGAGATAGTGAAACCCTAAGAGTAGAAGAGGAAGTGCCTGCCTCCAGATCTGCCTTTAGAGAGTAGAAGATTGTGCTATTGTGTTGCTCCAGCCAGATATATCAAACCTAGAGCGCTAGGGTCCTTTAAAAAGAATTGGAATAAAGTAGAAACAGGGCCCGGTCCAAAAGAGTCGAAACAGAGCAAAAATTAGGCCAGATCACCAATGCGCGACACTCGGGCGTCCCATTTGGCCGCTCGGGCGGTGGAAGTCGATTTCCGTAAGGCTTAAGCCTTCAATTTTGCTCGAGCTTCGGGGGTTCGACACCCGGGCAGCCGAGCCTGCCCAGGCGGCGGGCGTCAATTTTTTCACACCCAAGCCTCCTGCAAGTCGCCCAAGCTTCGTGCGATTCCCTTTTCTGGTGCTTTTCTAGGCCTTTCTGAGCTCTATATCCTTAGCACTTCATCTTTGCTTCCTATATTAACTCATTTTCTATCAAAACAAAGGGAATTAGTCATAAAATCATCAAATTCAACCTCAACTCTCTTATTCACACAACTTAATGAAAAATCATGAGTCCAAGCAAGTTTCTAAGTCAAAAATGGTGCATTTAGTATCAAAATTACATCACAGATAATAGTATTTTAAACCATTATCAGACAACAAGCACGGTTAAAAAACTTGACAGAAAACATTGGACAGCAAGTGCTACTGATTTTAAGGCAACCAAGCTATGCTAAATCCATTTCCTTGCTTTTAATGGTCTGTCATACCTTTAGCCATGTCCAATAACATCATCCAAATTTGTATAAGGCCTTAGAATAAAAGGAAATTAACTAGAAACAGGGTTAAAGATTTAAAACCAGAAACAGAATTCTGCATCAGAATTCAAAACTGAAATGAAACCAGATTTGCTTTTTGGTGCTTCAGCTTGTATCACCAAGGCTAGATCAAATCTTCATTGCCTTTATTGGTAGATATACAGCTTATCCAACACTTGCACTCAAGCAAAATGAAATAAACCAGCAGATAAGAAAACCAAAACAGAAACAAAACTAAAACTACATCACAAAGTGCACATGACTAAGACAATACGGAAATTGAAAATTAAAGCTAGAATTGACACAAGCAATGAAGTTTCACTGATTAAAATGAAAGACAAACATGAACAAACAATGGAAACACGAAAATCAGAACTAGAATTACAATTAAAACACAAAACATAAATAAAATGACTGAAACAGTGGATTGTTACAGGATGACAACAGAACAGCGCATGTAGAATGAGAATGGTGTAGAAAATGAAAGGAACAACTTAGCTATGGATGCGTGGACGACCATAGCTCTGATACCACTTGATGGAACCCTCTCCTAGCATTAAGCACGCACGAAGAAGCTCCGAAACAAATGCAACGTGAAATGAAATTTGGTGTAGTGAAATGAATGCATAGAAGGTGTTTGATGACAAATTGGATGAAGGTGTGGTGTGTGTATGATGCCTCCAAGCTCAGAAGGCCTTCCTACTAAGGAAGGAAGCTAGAGGAGAGTATCTGAATTTGAAATTCAGAGGTGACTAAGGGATATAAGAAACTAAGCAAGCAATTCTCCAGCATTTCATTACAAAGGGGAGGCCCTCTTATTTATAGGTGAAGAAGGGCCTCAATTCTGAGCTAATTTCCCTCCAAAATTCAAAATAAAAGACGAGCTTGGAGGCCAAGTCAGTTGGGTCACGGGAAGCATGCTAGGTCACATGGACAGTGCTACCAAAACGAGATTCCTTGAAGAGTGCTTTTCCCAAATCTGATTGGTTGGCCAAGGTTCTTGCCTTTATTATATCTTACAAACAGAACAACCATATAGTATTACAAGAGGAATCCTTCTAAGACATAGAGAAAGAAAATCAAGAAAGAGCCTTTAAAAGTTCTTCTTCAACTTCCCTTTCCTAGCCTTAGATTAAGTTGATACTCTGATAACAGTTGAAAAACTGTTATTTTCATGCTTAAAATTGATACTAAAAGCAACCTTTAACACTTAGAAACTAGCTTGAAATCATGCTTTTGGTCATATTTTTAGAAATAAGAGAGCTGAGCGGCACTCAGGAACCCACGTTGGCTCCGCTGAGGGGTGAAAAGGCCGCTGAGGGGAGGAAAACAACTCACGCACTTACCGCTGAGCGCTAGTTTATCGCTGAGCTGCACTATTTTGGGCTTGGGTGTAATTTTCTGTCTATTTTAGAATAGTATATAAGCTTTAGGACGTCCTAGGGTTTGTATCTTTGGCTAAGACGAAGCAAACACTCTTTTTTCCACCCCTTGAAGGAAGATCTTGGATGCTCAGGCTACCTCCTCATCTTTCTAGGGTTCTATCTTTCATTCTTTCATTATTGTTCATCTAGTTTCACCATGAATATGGTGAACTAAACCTTGTATTGTTGTTGGGGAATCAATGTAGTCTTGTGAAACTCTCATATATGGAATTTGTTTTAACATCTTATATTAAGATACATGCTTTCTTTCATCTTTAGTTAGGGATTTTCCTCTTTGATTAATGCTTCCTTTGTTTAACTCATTCATTGCCATGATTATTGATTTTGTCGATATGGGAACGTACGGGGAAATCTAGATCCGGGGAATTTCTCCCAATAGTATATTGGTTGCCTTTAAGCTCCTGCACTTCAGAACAAATTACTAGGAATGCTAGGAATTGTATGAACTCGTAATTAAGGATAGGCCTTCTTGCAAGGTGATTTAGAGAGTGGCATTAGCAATTGATGAAAAGAATGATGAATTCCTAAAGTATATGAGAGTGGATAAGATGAAATTGATAACCCCAACAACATACTCATCCATTTAATTCATTAAAGTGTTTGTTTTCCTCTTTTCCATTGATCAAATTCATGCATACATGTTTAATTACTGTCTTTTGCATTTAAAACCTACCATCAATTTGTTCTCAAGTCTTAAATAATCAACAAATCATATAGCTAAACTAGGCCGTGAGTCCTTTGGGAAAACGATACTTGGTCTTACCTTGTTTTATTACTTGATACGATTCGGTCACACTTGCCCATTGTTAAACAAGTTTGTGGCACCGTTTTTCGGTGTTCATAAATTTGTCATCAAGTTTTTGGCGCCGCTGCCGGGGACTCGTGGTTTAACTAGTTCATTTGTGTGATTATTTATTATCTTTTACTTGAATTTTGAATTTCTATTTTTATTTTTTCTGTTTTTATTTTATTTTATTTTATTTTATTTTATTTTATTTTATTTTATTTTATTTTATTTTATATTATTTTATTTTATTTTATTTTATTTTATTTTATTTTATTTTATTTTATTTTATTTTATTTATTTTATTTTATTTTATTTTATTTTATTTTATTTTATTTTTTCTGTTTTTATTTTTTTTTCTGTTTTTATTTTTTCTCTGTTTTTATTTTATCTGTTTATCTCTGATCTTATATCTTCTTCTATATCTATTTTTGCTAACCAATTTTTCTAGGGTTTTGTTTTCTTGTGTATGCAGGAGACAATCCGAATTAGGAGGAAGAAAACTGTAGAACCTCTTCTTGAAGGTTTAGACGAGAGTAGACGGAGGAGAAGAATCCGTACATCTAGAGAACTTTTTCCTTCTCCGGAAACTCTGTTACAACCATCACCACAAGGTTTTGACCATAGCACTGAAAATATGGAGAATAATAATGCCAGAAGAACTCTTGCAGATTACACAAATATAGCTGGACCTCAGCATTTCAATAGCATAGCAAGACCAAGAGTCAATGCAGCCAACATGGAGGTGAAACCAGCATTAATCCAACTGGTGAAGAATAATCAATTTAATGGGTTGTCTCACGAAAGCCCATATGAGCACCTCACAACTTTTAATGAGATTTGCAACACGGTGAAAATAAATGGGGTGCCGGACGAAGCAATCAAACTTAGCCTGTTTCCATTCTCATTAGGAGGCAGCGCTAAGCTTTGGTTAAATTCTTTTCCAGAAGGAAGCTTTACAGAGTGAGAAGCAGTGGTGACCAAGTTCCTAAACAAATACTTTCCACAATCAAAGGTGAATAAAGGAAAGCAAGAGATTTCATCATTCAGGCAAGGCATGGAGGAATCACTGGGGCATGCATGGGACAGATATAAAAGCTTATTAAGAAAGACACCCACGCATGGATTTGATGAAGTGGAAGTAGTCCTAATCTTCCTTGGAGGTCTTGGTTCACAAACCAAGATGATGCTTGACGCCTCAGCAGGAGGAAATATCAAATGGAAAACTCCAGAGGAAGCTACAGAAATCATTGAAAATATGGCTACAAGTGATAATGACCTAAACAGTGAAAGAGGAGCTTCTAGTCAGAAGGAGTTGCTACAATCAAATGATGCCCTGCTTATTCAAAATAAAATTATTTCTCAGCTGTTGGAAGAAGTAATTATGAAACTTTCTCAATTACCACAAGAAATACAAAATGTTTCAATGGTTAAATGGCAGCAACAAAAATGGCAAAGGCAATTTACTCCATCTGAGAGGACAACAAAACTTGACGAGACTTTCCAGTAGTTTTTGAAGACGAATGCATCTTATTGTAAGAATGTGGAAGTTGCTTTTGAAAATATGAAGATCCATATTGAGCGAATAGTTGACAAGATGAAAAATGGTAATCTCAGAAAGGAGTGTAAGACTATTGTAACCAGAAGTGGTAAGGTGTTAGAGGAGAGAAAAAAAGAAAGAGAGGAGAAAGAAAATGAGAGTGAAAAAGAAACATATGAGTGTAAAGAAGGAGTTGAGAGAGAGAAAAAGAAAGAAGAAGAAGATGAGAAGAAAGAAAAAAAAGAGAGAGAAGAGAGAGATGAGAGACAAAAAGAAAAAGAGTTTGAAAAACCACTTCCTTATCCAAAGAATTATTCAAGGAAGGAGAAAGAAAAGCAGTTGGAAAGATTCATGGAGTTGTTTAAGAAGCTGGAGATTACTATACCATTCTCTGAAGCATTGCAATAGATGCCATCATATGCAAAGTTTTTGAAGGAACTTCTTACAAAGAAAAACAAGTACATTGAAAAGGAAACTATCAAGGTATAGGGTAACTGCAGTGCAATCATACAGAAATTACCTCCTAAGCTTAAAGATCCAGGAAGCTTCACTATTCCATGCACCATAGGAGACTTGGAAGTTGGAAGAGCATTGATTGATTTTGGAGCTCGCATTAATTTAATGCCGCTATCCATGTGTAGAACAATTAAGGGTTTGGAAATCAAACCAACCAGAATGGCTCTTCAACTGGTGGACAGGTCTCTTAAATATCCATATGGAGTGGTTGAAGACGTTTTAGTGAAAGTTGACAAATTTTTATTCCTAGTAGATTTTATTGTAATGGAGATGGAAGGGAATAGTGATGTACCTCTCATTCTTGGGAGACCTTTTATGAAGACTGCTAGAGTTTTAATTGATGTAGAGAATGGTAAGCTTAAATTGAGAGTTGATGATGAAGAAGTCACTTTTGACGTATCCAAGGCCATGACATATCCAAATGATGATAAAGCATGTTTTCAATTTGATGAACTTGATGAAGTTTGTATGGTGCAAGAAAGGATGGTGCGATATGTTTCTCCATTAGAGAAAACTCTTATTGATGCTTGTGAAGATTTAGATGAAGAAGAGAAATTAATTGATGAATGTCTGATGGACTTGGAAACACTGAAAAAGAGTCCAGTGGAAGATCCAATATTTGAAATAATTGATAAGGAAGAAGAAGTCAAAGCAAAGACGCTAGAATTAAAAAGATTACCAGTACATCTAAAGTATGTTTTTCTAGAAGAAGATGGAACAAAGCCAGTCATCATCAGTAACTCTTTATCTCTACAAGAAGAAGAACAGTTGATAGAAATTCTGAAAGCTAACAAAGAAGCAATTGGGTGGTCAATCTCAGATCTTAAAGGTATTAGCCCAACTTATTGTATGCATAAGATCTTTATGGAAGAGGATTATAAACCGAGTGCTCAACCACAGAGAAGGTTAAATCCTGTAATGAAGGAGGTGGTTAGAAAAGAAGTGTTGAAACTGTTAGAAGCTGGTATCATCTATCCAATCTCTGACAGTGAATGGGTGAGTCCAGTACAGGTGGTTCCAAAGAAAGGTGGGATGACAGTAATTCATAATGATAAGAATGAACTTATTCCTACTCGGACAGTTACTGGATGGCGTATGTGCATTGATTACAGGAAGCTAAATAAAGCCACTAGGAAGGATCATTTTCCTCTTCCTTTCATGGACCAGATGTTAGAAAGATTATCAGATCAAGCTTTCTATTGTTTTCTAGATGGATATTCTGGATACAATCAAATTGTGGTAGATCCAAAAGACCAAGAGAAGATGGCCTTTACTTGTCCTTTTGGTATCTTTGCTTGTAGAAAGATGCCATTTGGATTATGTAATGCTCCAGCTACATTTCAAAGGTGTATGCAGGCAATTTTTGCAGATCTCTTAGAAAAATGCATTGAAGTATTCATGGATGATTTTTCAGTTTTTGGAAATTCTTTCCAAAGGTGTTTGGCTAATTTGAACACTGTTCTTAAAAGATGTGTTCAGACAAATCTTGTTCTTAATTGGGAGAAATGTCATTTCATGGTAACTGAAGGAATTGTGCTGGGACATAAAATTTCTGCTAAAGGAATTGAGGTAGATAAAGCTAAAGTAGAAGTCATTGAGAAACTGCCTCCACCAACAAATGTAAGGGGGATTAGGAGTTTTCTCGATCATGCTGGGTTTTATAGAAGATTCATTAAAGATTTCTCAAAAATTGCTAAACCATTGAGTAATCTTTTGATGAAGGACGCTCCTTTTGTGATGAATGAAGAATGTTTGAAAGCTTTTGACATATTGAAGAGCAAATTAGTGTTAGCTCCAGTAATTGTAGCTCCAGATTGGAATAGAAATTTTGAATTAATGTGTGATGCAAGTGATTATGCAATAGGAGTTGTTCTTGGCCAGCGAAAAGAACAAATTTTTCATCCAATTTATTATGCCAACAAAGTTCTGAATGATGCTCAGTTGAATTATGCTACCACAGAGAAAGAATTTCTAGCTATAGTGTATGCTCTAGAGAAATTTAGACCTTATCTTATTGGGTCTAAGGTGATTATCTATACAGATCATGCAGCTATCAAATATTTGTTGACAAAGCCAGATTCTAAGCCACGTCTGATTAGATGGGTACTACTCTTGCAAGAATTTGATGTGGAAATCCTTGATATAAAGGAAGTGAGAACTTGATTGCTTATCATTTGTCACGATTAGTCAACAAGGAGGTCACTAGCAAGGAATCAGAGATCTGGGAATCTTTTTCAGATGAAGCACTCATGTATATTCAGTAGAGGCCATGGTTTGCTGATATGGCTAATTTCAAAGCTGCAAGGGTCATGCCAGAAGATTTAACTTGGCAACAAAGAAAGAAATTTTTGCATGATGCCAAGCAGTTTGTCTGGGATGATCCTTATTTGTTCAAGATTGGAGCAGATAATCTTCTGAGGAGATGTGTGACAAATGAAGAAGCAGAAGGAATTCTCTGGCATTGTCATGATTCACCTTATGGAGGACATTTTAATGGAGAAAGAACAGCAGCAAAAGTTCTTCAATCAGGGTTTTATTGGCCAACTTTATTTAAAGATGCTCATAATCATGCTAGAAATTGTGATAAGTGTCAAAGAGTAGGGCTGATCACTAAACGTCATGAGATGCCATTACAAGGCATTTTAGAGGTTGAAGTTTTTGATTGTTGGGGTATTGACTTTGTGGGACCCTTTCCTCCATCTTTCAACAATGAATATATTTGGGTAGCAGTGGATTATGTGAGTAAATGGGTGGAAGCATTAGCTTGTTCTAAAAATGATGCTAGCACGGTAATTAAATTTTTGAAGAAGCAGATATTTTCACGTTTTGGCACTCCAAGAGTGTTGATTAGTGATGGAGGATCTCATTTTTGCAATTATCAGCTAGAAAAAGTACTCAAACATTATGGAGTGAAACATAAGGTAGCTGCACCTTATCATCCACAAACCAATGGACAAGCTGAGGTATCTAACAGAGAAATAAAAAGGATCCTGGAAAAAACAGTGACTTCATCAAGAAAGGATTGGTCACTAAAGCTGGATGATGCTCTTTGGGCTTATAGGACGGCAATGAAGACGCCTATAGGACTATCACCGTTTCAATTAGTCTATGGGAAAGCATGTCATTTGCCAATGGAGTTGGAGCATAAAGCGTTGTGGGCTTTGAAATTCTTGAATTTTGAGCCTTATAAAACTCAAGGAACACGCAGAAGGCAGATTCTGGAGCTTGAAGAAATGCGATTACATGCATATGATTAATCCAAGGCTTATAAAGATAAAATCAAATTCTATCATGACAGGAAGTTGGTAAATAAAGTTTTTAATCGAAGACAACATGTATTATTATTCAATTCAAGATTGAAGATATTCCCTGGGAAATTGAAGACAAAATGGTCAGGACCATTTGTAGTAAAAGGAGTGCATCCACATGGAGCAATTGAAATATTTAATCCAGCTGCTGATGATTCACAGAAAAGCTGGGTGGTGAATGGTCTTCTCAAGCCTTATTTAGGGGGAGAAGTGCAACACTTGTCCACAATGATGCAGTTGGTTGATCCTTGAAATTCTGGGTCAGGCTCGTGAAGTTAAACAAGCGCTTATTGGGAGGCAACCCAGTGTTCTGAACTTACTTATGTTTTTAGAATAGGGTTTGATGTACTCAATTGAAAACTTTGTCTGTTATGATGGTTTGCTTGTGATTGTGATTGTTTGATAAAGTAATGCTTGATGATCCTTTGATATAGATTGATGTTGAGATGTGCACATTACATGCTTATACAGGTGGTTCACAAGCTTTGTGAACAAATGCATAATGTTGTGATTGTGATTATGATATTAAGCAGGATGTGTATATCAAATGTGAATGAGCTGATATGTGAGGTTTTGAGCTCCAGAGTTTTTGTGATTGAATGCTATTCCTTTGGAAGCATGAATGACTTTGCCCAGGTTTTCTATGATTGAATTACTTGCTTGTTTGCATCATATGATCAAGGCCATTTGTTGATAACCCTTCTATTAGCCAAATTCATAAATTTAGCCCATTAAAAGAGAACACTATGTGTTCTATCCTTTGAACCTCTAGCCTTGAACATGATTTGAAAACCCTTGTTGAAAAGCTTTACCTTGAGTTAAGTAGAAAATATTTTGTGGTATTGACAAATGTTCAAGTTTGGGGTTGTTAGAAAATAGAAAGGGAAATTGAAAGCATTGAGCTAAGAGCTAAGAATTAAGTATGTGAAAAGAAAAAAAGAAAAAGAGAAAGAAAAGAAAAGAAAAAGCAAAGCTCAATGCAAAAGGAAAATTGGGAAAAATAAGAATGATTGTGTTTATATGTGATGGACAAATTTGTAAGCACCAAAATATGATGTCACAAACTTGTTTCACAATCGGCAAGTATGACCGAATCGTTCAAGTAATAAACTTGGTAAGACCAAGTATCGTTCTTCCCAAAGGACTCACGGCCTAGTTTAGTTATGTGATTTGTTGATTAGCTAAGACTTAAGAACACAATAATTGAAGTTTAATATGCAAGGACGAAAATTAAACATGTATGCATGAATTGATCAATGGCAAAGACAAAAGATACACACTTTCAAGGAGATATATGAATAAATATGTTGTTGGGGGTCAATTTCATCTCATCCACTCTCATATATTTTAGGAATTCAACATTCAAATCATCATTGTTAATGCCACTCTCTAAAGTACCATTCTAGATGGCTTCTCCCTAATCAAATAGTTCATACAATTCCTAGCATTCCTAATGATTAGTTCATTACCGCAGGAGCTTAAAGGCAACCAATATAATATTGTCAGTATAATATTGGGAGAAATTCCCCGGATCTAGACTTCCCCGTACGTGCCCGTATCGACAAAACCAATAATCATGCATTAGAATGAGTTAAACAATGCAAGCATTGAGCAAAGAGGAAAAACCCTAACTAATGATGAAAGAAAGCATATGTCTCAATTCAAAGATGTACTCAACAAATCCATATATGAGAGCTTCAAGAGATTACATTGATTCCCCAACAAACATACAATGTTTAGTTCACCATATTCATGGTGAACCTAGATGAATCACAATGAAAGAATGAAAGAATAAACCCAATAAAGGTGAAGAGGTAGCCTGAGCATCCAAGATCCTCCTTCAAAGGGGTGGAAGAGAGAGTGTTTGCCTCGTTTCTGCCAAAGATCCCTAACTATAGGACGTGCAAGCCCTTATATACTAATCTAGAGTTACAAAAGATCATAAAAGCCCAAGCCCAAAAAGTGCCGCTCAGCGCCATTTACCGCTCAGCGGTGGTTGCGTGACTCGTTTCTTCCCCTCAGCGGCCATTTTGCCCCTCAGCGTGACTCCCGCAACCTCCTGAGTGCCGCTCAGCGGTAAAATGCCGTTGAGCGGTGCCTTCGACTTCTCTTTTTGCACTCTTTCTTGTCTTTTCTAATGTCATCTCTCTCATTCTTCACTCTTTTCACTAAATTCACCTCAAAACCTGCACAAAAACACTCAAATCAAGCATAAACCTGTCCAGCTCTCTTATTTCTGAAAATATAGATAAAATGCATGATTTCAAGCTAGTTTCTAAGTCTAAAGGTTGCTTTTAGTATCAATTTTAAGCATGAAAATAACAGTTTTTCAACTGTTATCACAACCCCAAACTTAGAACTTTGCTTGTCCTCAAGCAAACAAAATGTAACTCCATCTCCAACCAATTCATATGATGGTTCACTCATTCAAAAATCCTCTTTTTCAAGATAAGTAATAACTTCACTCAAACTTATGACCAAGAGTTCAATCAAGATGCGCACATGCTTTAGTGTTTCACAAAATCATTTAGATTCCAACAAATGCTATTTTTCATGAATGATCAATCAATTAAGCATGGATATTCATGTGCTCATGGAATATTTCCTCACCAGGTAAAGTGTTTCACTCAACACACAAGTGTATAAGAGGTAAAGTGTTTCACTCATTCACTCCACTATCACAATGTCACATGAATCAACTTTGCCTTTCATTTTACCACAATCAAAAACATTCACAAGCATGCATCATCACAAGGACTTTTCAATGGCTTATAATGTGGCTGGGCTAACAAGAAAATTGGTTTTTCTGGATCACAAAATCCTTGAGTTAAGAGAATCATAACAACACAATTATCTTATTCATTCCCAACTTTCTTTTGCCTTTACATTTGCATTTGCATTGAGCTTTACTTCTTTTTCTTTTCTTTTCTTTTTCTTTGCATATTCTTACTTTTTAGCTCTTGGCTCAATGCTTTTCCTTTTTCATGTTTTCCCAACAACCCCAAACTTGAACATTTAACAATACCACATAAGATTTTCTACTTAACTCAAGGTAAAGATTTCCAATCAAGGGTGTTCAGTGTATGTTTAAGGCTAAGGGTTCAAAGGATAGAACACAAAGTGTTCTCTTTTAGTGGGCTTACTTTATGTATTTGGCCAATAAAAAGGGTTTCAATCAACACGGCGTTTGATCATGTGATGCAAAACAAGCAATTGATTCAATCATAGAAAACCTGGGCAAAGTCATTCATGCTTTCAAAGTAATAGCATTCAACCATAACAACTCTGAAGCTCAAAACCTCACATATAAGCTCATTCCTATTTGACATACACATCCTGCTTAATTTCACAATCACAATCATGATATCATGCATTTGTTCACAAAGCTTGTGAATCACCTGTATAAGCATTTAATGTGCACCTCATCTCAACATCAATCAATCAATAAGCATCATCAAGCATTACTTATCACATAATCACAGTTAATAGCAAACCATCATAATAAACCAGGTGTTCAATAGAGTACATCAAACCCTAATCTAAAAACAAAAACAAATAAGTTCAGAAAACTTAAACCACAAAAGCATAATCATATGATAGCATTCATCAGTAAATGCTATCTCAGCTCCTCATCAGTCCGAGCTGTCCTCTGTATCTTCCTCTTCCTCTTCATCATCATTTTCATCAAATGCATCCTCCTCCTCAACTTCATCTTCTTCCATGTCTCCTGCTGAAGCTTCAGCTGCTCCATGTACTGGTTCTTCTGGCCAAGCTACCACATTATGGAATTCATCCATAGTCCACCTGTGAGTTGGAGGTGTATCATACATCCCCACTATCATCTCAGCAGTGGCCACCTGCCCTCTGTGGATAGACTGCAACTGAGCACCTATAAGAGACATATACATGTCCCTCATCTGGAATGGTTCTGCTTCATGTGTATCAGCAGATGTCTGGCCCTGTGCTGGTCTTCTCTCTCTACGAGCCTGGCGTGGTGGAACTGGCTGGGCTGCCTCCTCACCTCCACAGTACTGTCTGTAATAGGCCTCATCTATAGCTTTTCTAGGCCTCTCAAATGGTGGAACAGAAGTGTCCACCCCAGCTAGCTTGCAAAGGTGAGTAATCAAAGAAGGATGTCCCAGTGGTGCTTTGTTGTTTGAGGTGTTTGCACACACACTAATCTCATCAGCTATCACCTGCCCAATATTAACATTCAAATTTCTGATAGCACAGTAGATGAATAGTGCCCTGCTGAGAGTGATATCTGACACATGTGAGCATGGCTGAATGTTGGCATGAGAAAATGCCATCCAATACTTTGCAAGAGGAGTCAAGTCTGTCCTCCTAATGTTAACCACTGCTCCAGATCTATTCCTTTGAATGTGTCCTCCAGGTAAGCACAACACTCTCTCAACATCCTCAAAGTCAGCACCTTCCTCCATGCTAAGAGCAAACTGGCATTGCTCACCAGCCCACACAGTATCCAGGAAGTTGTTGATGGAATCAGGATCATACCTGATAGCATGGCCTCTGACATAGCCCAAATAATTCTCAGCTGGATAATCACCAATCTTCTTTGCATTGGTGTAGAATTCCTTCACCACAGCTATGTTGGCTGGTGCTGGATAAGTGGCTAGCTTCCCCCAATCATTCCCTAACACTTGCTCTCCAAATTGAGGAGCAAAGTTAGGTATCATTCCAACCTTTCTCTCCATTAGAAGTCTCCTGTCCTGTACCACCCTAAAGTGCTTCTCATGTTTCCTAGAGAGGAACCTGCCATTATGTGGCTGCTCTGGTTCCTTTTCCTTCCTCTTGGTTGCCATGGTTTTCAATCTCTTTCCTGAAGAGGATGCCATTCTTGGGTGGAGATGCTAGATGATATGAGAATGCTTCCAAACTAGAATGCTCTCTTCCAACCCCAAACTTTGATGGCACACTAGTATAAAAGTGAGTGGAAGAGAAAATTTTTAAAGAGGGAAGAGTAGAAAGATATGGAAAACCTAGGAGAAGAGGTGTGGAAGTGTTTGTGCAGAGAAGAGCTTGAAAGAGTGTAAAAACGCGCAGCTTAGGGTTTAAAAATACCCCAATGGGCTCGGGTTCCGCTAAGGGGAACTTAAGCCCATCTGCGTTAGTACCGCTCAGCGGTAAATGCCGCTCAGCGGCACTTTCGTGATGTGCCCTTCTCCTTCTTTTCTTGTCCTACGTGCCTTCCTAGCATACCCCTCATAGGTTCCCTGCAATTCAATGTTAAAAATGCTTATGCAAACCCTAACTAAAATAAACAAACAGAAAACAATCAATCATCTGGGTTGCCTCCCAGGTAGCGCTTGTTTAACGTCACGAGCCTGACCCAAAATCCACCAACACCCATCAGTAGGTGTTTCAACTTACCAGCACCCATCAGTAGGTGCAAAATTTTCTCACCAACACCCATCAGTAAGTGTTGCAAACTTAGTATCCTGCAGTAGATACTTAACCACCTAGCATCCTTCAGTAGATGCTAAATCCAGCAAAATAATGTCCAGAATAATGTTCACAAATTACAAATTACAAAACCAAATCAAAAGTTTGTAAATCTACTGGGTTGCCTCCCAGCAAGCGCTTCTTTAACGTCACTAGCTTGACCCTGTTAAAGCTCACGTTCCATCTTCTTTATAGTTGATGTAGTCCTTCCACCAACCTTTCAACTGCTTCCTTTGGACTGTTTTGGATCCTCTAGAATATGGAGACTCTATCTCTATCATCTCCTTTTCGTTAAAGCCTTTTATAACCCACAACTTGTTCTTGAATCTTACTGGTGTGCCAAGTTGGAGCCTTCTTTTCTTCCAGTCCCTAGGAACTTCTTCTCCTTTTCCGGTCTCTTCTACCTTGGGTACCTGAAAAAACAAACAATGGTTATCCGAAATTTCATTCTTACCTCTAGTTATGGGTGCATCTCGAAATGCAGCTTTGTAACTAGCCTCTTCCTCCTTTGCTTGTTCTTCATCTTTGAAGACATCCACCACCACTCTCTCCTCTCTGTCTTGGAGAACCACTATACCTTCATTCACATCTATGATCGCCCTGGCCGTTTTCATAAACGGCCTTCCAAGTATGAAAGGTATTTTCTCGGTCTCCATCTTCATCACCACAAAGTCTGCCAAAAACTGAAGTTTGCCAACACAAACTACAATGTCTTCCGCAATCCCACATGGCTCCTTTGAAGATCCATCGGCCATCACTAAATTAACCTTTACAGGTTTTATTTTAACATTGCCAATGTGCTCCAAGAGAGAATAAGGCATCAAGTTAACACTTGAGCCCAAATCAAGGAGAGCCTTCTTTACCTTTTTCTTCCCTATAGTGCAAGGGATAGAAAAACTGCCTGGATCTGCTGCTTTTGGTGGGAATGATTCTTTCTTAACAGTTATACACTTTTCTTCCTTTTCCTCTCTACGTCTTCTTTTTGTAGAGGTTCCTTCATCTGATTTTGTGTAAACTGCTATTTTCTGTAAAATTTGTTCCCAAGGAGCTTCATTATCAACCATTCTGAATAAATCTGTGAAGTCCATTGGTTTCTCTTCATTTGATGGAAAAGGAAAAATTTCCTTTCTTTCTACTTCTCTTCTTTCTTCTTTTTCTTCCTCCTCTAACTCAACTATCTCTTCATTCACACTTTTGACCACTTTGCACTCTTCTCTGGGGTTAACCTCAGTATTAGCCCCAAAATTTCTAGTTGACCTTTCTTCCAATTGCTTCGTAATCTGACCCATCTGAATCTCCAAATTTTTTATAGCAGCTTCAGTGCTCTTTTGAGAAGATTCAGTTTTCTGTATAAATTGCTGAAGAGTTTCTTCCAACCTTGTTGATCTTTCATTAAGCATAGATAATTGTTGCCACATGGTTGGTTGCTGCTGCTGTTGCTTATTATATTGATTAGCCTGCCCAGTTTGTCCTTGTCCAATGCTTGGATGTGGTTTCCAACCCTGATTATAATTGCCTTGACGGTATGGAAACTGATTAGCCATGAAATTAACATCCTCCATGGCCTCCACTGGAAAAGCACACTGGCCATTGATGTGATCACCTCCACATAGTTCGCACAACTGGGTTTGTACCTGTGCAGCAGATTTTAACTCTTTAGGTAGTGAAGCAAGAGTTTTGGTCAGAGTTTCCAGCTGTTGAGTTAGAATCTTATTCTGTGCTAGCAGAGCATCATGGGTTTGTAATTGAAGAACCCCTTTCTGTTGCATAGGGGCGCCTCTTTCATTGTGAAGCTCATTATCACTTGTAGCCATATTTTCAATAATTTCAGTTGCTTCCTCTGGAGTCTTCCATTTGATATTGCCTCCAGCTGAGGCATCCAGCATCATCTTGGTTTGTGAACCAAGCCCTCCAAGGAACGTTAGGACTACTTCTTGATCCTCAAAGCCATGCGTGGGAGTTTTACGTAACAAGCTTTTATACCTGTCCCATGCATGTCCCAGTGATTCCTCCATGCCCTGCTTGAATGAAGATATCTCTTGCTTTCCTTTAGTCACTTTAGATTGTGGGAAGTATTTGTTTAGAAACTTTGTAACCACTGCTTCCCACTCTGTGAAACTTTCTTCTGGAAAAGAGTTCAACCAAAGCTTAGCGTTGCCCCCCAATGAGAAAGGGAACAAGCTAAGTTTGATAGCTTCGTCTGGCACCCCATTAATCTTGACCGTGTTGCAGATCTCATTAAAGGTTGTAAGGTGCTCATATGGGCTTTCGTGTGATAACCCATTAAATTGATTACTCTTCACCAGTTGAATTAATGCTGGTTTGACCTCCATGTTGGCTGCATTGACTCTAGGTCGAGCTATGTTGTTGAAGTGCTGAGGTCCAGCAAGATTAGTGTAATCTGCAAGAGTTCTTCTAGCATTATTATTGTTCTCCATACTCCCTGTGCTATGAACAGAACCTTGTGGTGATGATTGTAGGAGAGTTTCAGGAGAAGGGAAAAGTTCTCTGGACGTTCTGATTCTTCTCCTCCTTCTACTCTCGTCTAGGCCTTCAAGTAGTGGTTCTGTTGTTTTCTTACTTCTAGTTCGAATTGTTTCCTGCATGCACAAGAAAACAAAACCCTAGAAAAGATTTGTTAGCACAAAGATATAGAAGAAAAGATATATTCAGAAGATAAAAAGATAAAAGATTCAGAAGATAGAATCAAATAAGATAAAATAAAACCTAATCTAAAAAATAAAATCTTACCTAATCTAAAAGATAAAATAAAATAAAATCTAACCTAACCTAAAAGATAAAAAGGTAAAATAAAATAAAATCTAATTTAATCTAAAAAGATAAAAAGATAAAATACAATAAAAACAAAAAAAAAATAAAAACAGAAATTCAAATTAAAGTCAAAGATAATCAATAATCACACAAATTAACCAGTTAAACCAGAGTCCCCCGGCAACGGCGCCAAAAACTTGATGGACAAATTTGTAAGCACCAAAATATGATGTCACAAACTTGTTTCACAATCGGCAAGTATGACCGAATCGTTCAAGTAATAAACTTGGTAAGACCAAGTATCGTTCTTCCCAAAGGACTCACGGCCTAGTTTAGTTATGTGATTTGTTGATTAGCTAAGACTTAAGAACACAATAATTGAAGTTTAATATGCAAGGACGAAAATTAAACATGTATGCATGAATTGATCAATGGCAAAGACAAAAGATAAACACTTTCAAGGAGATATATGAATAAATATGTTGTTGGGGGTCAATTTCATCTCATCCACTCTCATATATTTTAGGAATTCAACATTCAAATCATCATTGTTAATGCCACTCTCTAAAGTACCATTCTAGATGGCTTCTCCCTAATCAAATAGTTCATACAATTCCTAGCATTCCTAATGATTAGTTCATTACCGCAGGAGCTTAAAGAGAGAGTGTTTGCCTCGTTTCTGCCAAAGATACCTAACTATAGGACGTGCAAGCCCTTATATACTAATCTAGAGTTACAAAAGATCATAAAAGCCCAAGCCCATAAAATGAATGCAATGACAGTTTAAAGATTCACAAGCACAAATAGCATCTCCAGGAAATCAATAATCAATTAAAACAACAGTGATTGTAGTTGCAGTTGCAATAAATCACAACTGCTCCAATCTAATTACTCCAATTTCTTTTCCTGCACAATGAATCACAATCACCAAATGGTTAAAAATGAAACTGAACTCTCTTGCAAATGCCAAGGAATTTAGGCTAAATTAGCCTTACTAAGCTCACAACACTGAGGTTTCTCTTTAAAATTTTAAAGCACTCAAATGAAAGGTTTAAAAGAGAAATTTTCAGTCTAAGCCAGAGAATCCTGTGGATCACCACCACCTAATATGCTACCATTCACACTTACCTTCTTTCAAATCCAAAAACCACAATGGAATCAGATTTCTCAATCAGGAAAATGGCTAGGATAAACAAGATAATGGAATGACAAAAACAGCAAAGCAACTGACTTGAGATCAGATTGATAAAGCAAAGAAAAGATCCAATTATGATTCATCAGAACATGATTAACATGTGAGAGACAAAACTAGATAACCAACAAATGACAAGCAAGAAACAAAGCTTTTGATCAAAGTGAGCACTCAAACTGAACCTATGATTGGCACTAGAACAAATTTTAAAAGCAAGAAATCAAAAACCACAACAAGTTGAAACTGAAATCACATGCAGCGTCCAGAACTGAATTTTCAAAACTGTTAAATGGAATGCCACAAAGAAACCAGTGTATATGTTTAAATCTGAAGTCTGTTTTGAAATTGGTTTTAACTGGATTGTACAGGTCTGAAAAGCTTTTTACATTGAATATATCATATTCATCCTTTTGTATTTTTTTTTATCACAGATCCTTGCTATTGCTACAATCCAGTCCTCTTAAAATGATCTAATTCACAAAAAAAATTCAGCACTGCAGTTCCAACTTGTACTAAAAAATTGAACTTAAAAATTGGGGGTTTCAAAGGTGAAATTGCACAAAGGCTGATATAACTCGAATTAAGCTATTGCATCATGTTTGAATTATGAAAACAACTTGTTTTGCTCTGAAGTTGGATGCAGAAAATAGTAATTCGAAAATTGAACTTGTAATAGCCAATTATGCAATCAAACAGCTAAACCACACCACCAGTTTTAAGTTTTATTGAGTCAATTGACAAATTATTGATGAAAATGACTTTAAAACAGCAATTGGAACTTGAACAAGACACGAAGAAGTTAATGCAAGATTTCCAGCAAGATCTATATGCCAAACAGATTTTAAACACATAAAATGATTCAAACAAAGATAATGCAGATCGACCAACTGCAATTTTGAACTCTGCTGGAGTTTTCTCAGTGCAACCAAGCATTGCCTAAGCAAGTCATTACTTATATGGTATGCACATGGTATTTTCTTAAATGTCTCACAGAGTTCAACTCTCGTTCACTTGCAAATGAACACAAAGGTAATTATAATACTGTAAAACAAATGAAGGCTGAATCTGATGTCATCCATCATGCACTCGAGCTCTAAGTGAGTTTGTCATAGCTCATATGGGGTGCAGATAAGGAACATTCAATCAGATTGTTCAGCTCAATCAAAACACGGTTTCAACCCAGAATTTATGACAAATAAGCAACTCAACATGACTTTGACAAAAACAGAATATGATGCTCAAATAAAATGACTCAAACAACCGATTAAGATGAGGAACAACAATCAAAGTAAAGTTGGCACATACAAATTGACTCAACCAGAACCTACTGTAAGCAGCAATTGATGTACAGAAACCAAACAATAAACAAGACAAAGTAAAATACTCAAGACATTGCACGAATGATAATGAACAACACGGAAAATTTGAAAACAACCAAACGCACAGCTTGAATCTCAAGAATAGAGAACAGATCGAGACCGAAAATTTGAGAATCGACGAAAAGTAAAACTCAGATCAGAGAGAAACGAGATACTTAGCTCAAGCGGACGCGCCTAACCTAGGCTCTGAATACCACATGATGACTGAAGGCTTGAGCGGAATCGAAAGACGACGTGAAATCTGGACTTGATCGAACTGAAAATCCGGGAAGCAGCGGAAGAAACAGATTTCCTCAAGAACACTAGGTTTTTGAATCGAAAAGGAACAGTGATGAACAATCCATAGATTCGAGGATTGTTCGGTTGAAAACAAACGGTTTGATGCGGAAGCGGGTTTGAGCGATGGAGAAGGGATTTTAGTCGGTGAGAAAGGATTTAATCGGTGGAGAATGTCCATGAAGCAGAGACGAATATGTGGTTCGGTGGATCTGGTAGAAGTGAGGAATTGAGATTCTGAGGTGAAGAATCTCATGAGAAAAATGACTCAAAGGCTTCGTTCATGAGGAAATTGAAAGAGCGAGATGTGAGGTTTGTGGTTGGCATGTGAGGGAAGGCGAGAATGATGCGTGACTGATAAGGTTGATGACGCGACGAGAAGAGATGTATCTGCGAGGAGAGCTGACGCGTGCCAAGCGCATCCGCTAGATGGAGGAAAGGTGATTATACGGGTGAGCGAGAAACTGATGATGGCAAATGAGAGAATGGATTATGTGAATGGAAGGTAGCTAGAGAAGATCCTTTGGGATTCTCTAGCCTTGACTTTCAAGGGAATTAAATTCTGGAGTTCTCTCTACAGAAAGTTTAATTCATTATTCTCAAAAGTGTCTTACAAGAGGTGGTGACATGTCTATATATAGGACTAAAAGTATCTCCTATCTAGCACATGCCTAACACCTTTTACACATGTTTTAATAAAAGTAAAAGAAATCCTACACTGAACTAATTGGGCTTGGGCCCAAGTCATCAAAGTGGACGAAGTGGATAAAGTGGACGAAGTGGAGGAAGTAGACGAAATGGTCAAAGTGGAGGAAGTGGGCAAAGTGGACGAAGTGGACGAAGTGGAAAAAGTTGACGAAGTGGACGAAGTTGAACAACCGGACGAAGTGGACATAGTGGACGTAGTGGACGAAGTTGGCGAAGTTGACGAAGTGGAGGAAGAGGAGAAAGCGGAGTAAGTGGAGGAAGTGGAGGAAGTGGAGGAAGTGGAGGAAGTGGACGAATTGGACGAACTGCACGAATTGGACGAAGTGGTCGAAGTGGTCGAAGTGGACGAAGGAGAAGAAGAAGAAGATGATGATGATGATGATGAAGAAGACGAAAAAGAAGAAGAAGTGGAGGAAGTTGACGAACTGGACGAACTGCACGAATTGGACGAAGTGGTCGAAGTGGACGAAATGGAGAAAGTGGATGAAGTAGACGAAGTGGAGGAAGTGGACGAAGTTGACGAATTGGACGAAGTGGAGGAAGTGGAGGAAGTGGACGAAGTTGACCAAGTGGACGAAGTCCACGAAGTGGATGAAGTGGAGGAAGTGGAGGAAGTGGACAAAATGGACTTAGTGGACGAACAGGACGAACTGGACGAACTGCACAAATTGGACGAAGTGGTCGAAGTGGACGAAGAAGAAGAAGAAGAGGAAGAAGAAGATGATGATGATGATCAAGAAGAAGAAGAAGTCGATGAAGTGGATGAAGTTCACGAAGTGGACAAAGTGGACGAAGTGGACGTAGTGGAGGAAGTGGACGAAGTTGACGAAGTGGAGGAAGTGGAGGAAGTGGACGAAGTGGAGGAAGTGGAGGAAGTGGACGAAGTGCAGGAAGGGGACGAACTAGACGAATTGGACGAAGTGGTCGATGTAGACGAAATGGTCAAAGTGGAGGAAGTGGAGGAAGTGGGACGAAGTGGACGAAGTTGACGAAGTGGACGAAGTTGACCAAGTGGACGAAGTGGACATAGTGGAAGTAGTGGACGAAGTTGACAAAGTTGACGAAGTTGAGGAAGTGGATGAAGTTGAGGAAGTGGAGGAAGTGGAGGAACGGGAGGAAGTGGACGAAGTGGACGAAGTTGACAAAGTGGAGGAGGTGGAGGAATTGCAGGAAGTTAACGAAGTGGACGAAGTTGACAAAGGGGACGAAGTGGACGAAATTGCCGAAGTGGACTTAGTGGACAAAGTGGCGAAGTGGACGAAGTGGAGGACTTGGACGAAGTGGAGGACGTGGACGAAGTGGAGGAAGGGGAGATAGTGGAGTAAGTGGAGGAAGTGGAGGAAGTGGAGATAGTGGAGGAAGTGGAGGAAGTGGAGGAAGTGGACGAAGTGGGGGAAGTGGACGAAGGAGAAGAACAAAGAAGAAGAAGAAGAAGATGATGATGATGACGATGATGATGATGATGATGAAAAAGAAGAAGAACAAGTAGAAGTGGAACAAGTGGACGAGGTGGACAAAGTGGACGAGGTGAAGGAAGTGGAGGAAGTGGAGGAAGTTGAGGAAGTGGATGAAGTGGACTGATGGACATATTTGTAAGCACCAAAATATGATGTCACAAACTTGTTTCACAATCGGCAAGTATGACCGAATCGTTCAAGTAATAAACTTGGTAAGACCAAGTATCGTTCTTCCCAAAGGACTCACGGCCTAGTTTAGTTATGTGATTTGTTGATTAGCTAAGACTTAAGAACACAATAATTGAAGTTTAATATGCAAGGACGAAAATTAAACATGTATGCATGAATTGATCAATGGCAAAGACAAAAGATAAACACTTTCAAGGAGATATATGAATAAATATGTTGTTGGGGGTCAATTTCATCTCATCCACTCTCATATATTTTAGGAATTCAACATTCAAATCATCATTGTTAATGCCACTCTCTAAAGTACCATTCTAGATGGCTTCTCCCTAATCAAATAGTTCATACAATTCCTAGCATTCCTAATGATTAGTTCATTACCGCAGGAGCTTAAAGGCAACCAATATAATATTGTCAGTATAATATTGGGAGAAATTCCCCGGATCTAGACTTCCCCGTACGTGCCCGTATCGACAAAACCAATAATCATGCATTAGAATGAGTTAAACAATGCAAGCATTGAGCAAAGAGGAAAAACCCTAACTAATGATGAAAGAAAGCATATGTTTCAATTCAAAGATGTACTCAACAAATCCATATATGAGAGCTTCAAGAGATTACATTGATTCCCCAACAAACATACAAGGTTTAGTTCACCATATTCATGGTGAACCTAGATGAATCACAATGAAAGAATGAAAGAATAAACCCAATAAAGGTGAAGAGGTAGCCTGAGCATCCAAGATCCTCCTTCAAAGGGGTGGAAGAGAGAGTGTTTGCCTCGTTTCTGCCAAAGATACCTAACTATAGGACGTGCAAGCCCTTATATACTAATCTAGAGTTACAAAAGATCATAAAAGCCCAAGCCCAAAAAGTGCCGCTCAGCGCCATTTACCGCTCAGCGGTGGTTGCGTGACTCGTTTCTTCCCCTCAACGGCCATTTTGCCCCTCAGCGTGACTCCCGCAACCTCCTGAGTGCCGCTCAGCGGTAAAATGCCGCTGAGCGGTGCCTTCGACTTCTCTTTTTGCACTCTTTCTTGTCTTTTCTAATGTCATCTCTCTCATTCTTCACTCTTTTCACTAAATTCACCTCAAAACCTACACAAAAACACTCAAATCAAGCATAAACCTGTCCAGCTCTCTTATTTCTGAAAATATAGATAAAATGCATGATTTCAAGCTAGTTTCTAAGTCTAAAGGTTGCTTTTAGTATCAATTTTAAGCATGAAAATAACAGTTTTTCAACTGTTATCAATATGTTTCTATTAACTCAAGGGTTTTGTGATCTAGAAAAACCAATTTTCTTGTTAGCCCAGCCACATTATAAGCCATTGAAAAGTCCTTGTGATGATGCATGCTTGTGAATTTATTTGATTGTGGTTAAACGAAAGGCAAAGTCAATTCATGTGACATTGTGATAGTAGAGTGAATGAGTGATTACCTCTTATACACTTGTGTTTGAGTGAAACACTTTACTTAAGTGAGGAAATATTCCATGAGCACATGAACATCCATGCTTAGTTGATTGATCATTCATGAAAAATAGCATTTGTTGGATATTAAGTGACTTTGCTGATGCACAAATTTATGATCACCAAAATATGATGTCACAAACTTGTTGAACAATCGGCAAGTATGACCGAATCGTTTCAAGTAATAAACTCGGTAAGACCAAGTATCATTCTCCCAAAGGACTCACGACCTAGTTTAGTTATGTGATTCTTTGATTAGCTAAGACTTAAGGACGAAATAATTGGAGTTTAATATGCAAAACAGAAAATAAACATGTATGCATGAGATTTTGATCAATGGCAAAAGCAAAAGACAAGCACTTTCAATGAAATATATATATGAATATGTTGTTGGGGGTCAATTTCATCTTATTCACTCTCATATATTTTAGGAATTCAACATTCAAATCATCATTGTTAATGCCACTCTCTAAATTACCTTGTCAAGAAGGCCTATCCCTAATACGAGTTCATATGATTCCTAGCATTCCTAATAATTAGTTCTCTTAGCACAGGAGCTTAACGACAACCAATATAATATTGGGAGTAATTCCCCGGATCTAGACTTCCCCGTACGTTCCCGTATCGACAAAATCAATAATCATGCATTGAATGAGTTAAACAAAGCAAGCATTAGGCAAAGAGGAAAAACCCTAACTAATGATGAAGGCAAGCACAAATTCCATATATGAGAGTTTCAAAAGATTACATTGATTCCCCAACATACATACAAGGTTTAGTTCACCATATTCATGGTGAACCTAGATGAACAATAATGAAAGAATGAAAGATAAAACCCTAGAAAGGTGAAGAGGTAGCCTGAGCATCCAAGATCCTCCTTCAAAGGGGTGGAAGAGAGAGTGTTTGCTTTGTTTCTGCCAAAGATCCCAACCCTAAGACATCTAGGTCTTTAAATAGGACATAAAAATAATAGAAAACGGGTCCAGGCCCAAAGAGATCATAAAATCGCATGAAACTGGCCCAAAACTCGTCTAGTTGACTTTTTTCGTATTCTGGTTGACTGGTTGACTTTTTTGTTGACTGGTTGACTTTTTTGTTGACTGGTTGACTTTTCTGGTTGACTGGTTGACTTTTTGGTTGACTGGTTGACTTTTCTGGTTTTTGGTTGACTTTTCTGATTCCATCTCTCTCCTTCTTCACTTCTTTCACTAAATTCACCTTAAAACCTGCACAAAAACACTGAAATCAAGCATAAACCTGTCCAGCTCTCTTATTTATGAAAATATGGATAAAAGCATGATTTCAAGCTAGTTTCTAAGTGTAAAGGTTGCTTTTTGTGTCAATTTTAAGCATGAAAATAACAATTTTTCAAAGCTCTCTTATTCCATGAGCACATGAACATCCATGCTTAGTTGATTGATCATTCATGAAAAATAGCATTTGTTGGATATTAAGTGACTTTGTGAACACCAAAGCATGTGCACGTCTTGATTGAAATCTTTGTCATGAGTTTGATTGAAGTTTCTACTTATCTTGAAAAGAGGATTTTTGAATGAGTAAACCATTATACATATTGGTAGAAGATTGAGTTACATTTTGTTTCCTTGAGGACAAGCAAAGTTCTAAGTTTGGGGTTGTGATAACAATTGAAAAACTGTTATTTTCATGCGTAAAATTGATACTAAAAGCAACCTTTAACACTTAGAAACTAGCTTGAAATCATGCTTTTGGTCATATTTTTAGAAATAAGAGAGCTGGACAGGTTTATGCTTGATTTCAGTGTTTTATGTAGGTTTTAAGGTGAATTTGGTGAAAGAAGTGAAGAAGGATAGAGATGGAATCAGAAAAGACATCAAAAAGTGCAAAAGGAGAAGCCGCAACTACCGCTCAACGGCAGTTTACCGCTGAGCGGCACTTAGGAACCCACGTTGGCTCCGCTGAGGGGTGAAAAGGCCGCTGAGGGGAGGAAAACAACTCACGCACTTACCGCTGAGCGGTAGTTTACCGCTGAGCGACACTATTTTGGGCTTGGGCCTAATTTTCTGTATATTTTAGAATAATATATAAGCTTTAGGACGTCCTAGGGTTTGTATCTTTGGCTGAGACGAAGCAAATACTCTCTTTTCCACCCCTTGAAGGAAGATCTTGGATGCTCAGGCTACCTCCTCATCTTTCTAGGGTTCTATCTTTCATTCTTTCATTATTGTTCATCTAGTTTCACCATGAATATGGTGAACTAAACCTTGTATTGTTGTTGGGGAATCAATGTAGTCTTGTGAAACTCTCATATATGGAATTTGTTTTAACATCTTATATTAAGATACATGCTTTCTTTCATCTTTAGTTAGGGATTTTCCTCTTTGCTTAATGCTTGCTTTGTTTAACTCATTCATTGCCATGATTATTGATTTTGTCGATATGGGAACGTACGGGGAAATCTAGATCCGGGGAATTTCTCCGAATAGCATATTGGTTGCCTTTAAGCTCCTGCACTTCAGAACTAATTACTAGGAATGCTAGGAATTGTATGAACTCGTAATTAAGGATAGGCCTTCTTGCAAGGTGATTTAGAGAGTGGCATTAGCAATTGATGAAAAGAATGATGAATTCCTAAAGTATATGAGAGTGGATAAGATGAAATTGATAACCCCAACAACATACTCATCCATCTAATTCATTAAAGTGTTTGTTTTCCTCTTTTCCATTGATCAAATTCATGCATACATGTTTAATTACTGTCTTTTGCATTTAAAACCTACCATCAATTTGTTCTCAAGTCTTAAATAATCAACAAATCATATAGCTAAAGTAGGCCGTGAGTCCTTTGGGAAAACGATACTTGGTCTTACCTTGTTTTATTACTTGATACGATTCGGTCACACTTGCCGATTGTTAAACAAGTTTGTGGGTCCGTTTTTCGGTGTTCATAAATTTGTCATCATACTCCTTTGAATAGAATGCCCTAAATGGGTTTCCATCACAACCCCAAACTTAGAACTTTGCTTGTCCTCAAGCAAAACAAAATGTAACTCAGCTCTTCAGAATAATGACTACAATGACTCAACCTTTTTCAAAAACTTTTTCTTTCAGATAAGCAATCACTTTTATCAACTCATCATACAAATATTAGTCAAAGTGTGCAGATGCCTTAATTCAATTAAAATCAACATGATGCTCATATGTTTCAACAGATGTTATCCTTAAGAATGATTAATCTATCAAACAGAGATGCAATTAGAAATTCAGATAACTATTCCTCACCAAAGAAAGTGTTTCACTCAAGCACTCAAAAGTGTATCACTCAAGCACTCAAAAGTGTATCACTCAACTCACAGGTGTATAGTGAGGTGCTGGTGTTTCTTTCACTCTGCTATCACAATGTCACACAAATTAATTTTGCCTTTCATTTAACCAAAATCAAACATACTCACAAGCAAGTTGTCATCACAAGGGCTTTTCATGGCTTGTAACTTGGCTGGGCTAAGAAGGAAATTGGTTTTTCTGGTCAACAAAATCCTTGAGTTAAGAGAGATATTTATGAATTTAACAATTACACACAGTTCTCTTTTGAAGAAGATCTTTTTCTTATTCCCAACCTTTTCCCTTGTGCTCACTGCTTATTTTTCTAGCAACCCCAAACTTGAACCATTATCAATACCTCACAAATATTCACAACTCAACTCAAGGTAAAGAATTTAAAACATGGTTTTCAAAACATGCTTAAGGCTAAAGGTTCAAAGGATGGAACAAACTGTTCTCTTTTTATTTGGAAAAATTAATGACTAGGCTAAAAATATAAGGGATAATGAATTATGGCCTTGATCATATGAAACCTACAAGCAAGTAGTTCAATCACAAAAAATTTAGGCAAAATCATTCATGTGTCCAAAGTAATAGCAATTATTCACAACAACTCTGAAGCCCAAAACTCACACAGGTAAACTGATAAACAAATTTGTAATCCCCGAAAATGGAGTCAAAAACTTGTTAAGACCTCGACAAGTGTACCGAATCGTATCAAGTAATAATAAATGGTAAGACCAAGTATCGTTTCCCAAGAGACTCACGGCACTAAACAGTTATGTGATTACTCAACTAACTAAGAATCTAAAGAACGAATTTTGGGGTTTTTGGATGCAAATGCAATAAAATAAACATGAATGCAGTTTGATCAATTGAGGCTAAACACAAGAATGAATGGATGAAGTTGATGATATTCTTGTTGGGTTTAGATTTCACCTAATTTACTCTCATGCATATATGAATTCATCTTCTTCATTAATGTTAATGTCATTTTCTAATTTACCTTAAACCCGATGTCTCGGTGAAGAAAGCCTACTCCTAATCACTAGTTTACAATGTCTTGTCTCCCTAGCAATTATTCATGCATTACATTCACACAGAAGCGTAAAGGCAACCGATCCTTCTATTCCTATGTCTAGGTAATATTGCTTCCCGGAGAATTTCCCCAGATCTAGATTTCCCCGTATGTGTCCATATCAACAAAATCAATGATCATGCAATTGAATGGGTTAAACAAGGCATGCAAAGAGCAAAGAGCAAAGAGGAAAAACCCTAACAATTAATGAAGTAAAGCATATATAATCAAGAATCAATTCAATACATGAGAGTTTAAGAGGTTATATTTTTGCCAACAACAAATAAGGTTTAGTTGCCCATTATCATGGAGAAACTAGATGAACAATGGAAGAGATAGAAAAACCCTAGAAAGAGAAGAGGAGACTCCCGCATCCCCAAATCTACCCCAAGGGGTGAAAAGTGTGTTTCTATGCTCAAGCCATCAAAAGATACCATCCCAAGGACGTGCAAGTCCTTAAATAGAACATAAAAATAACAGAAAACAGGTCTAAGCCCATAAAAATAACAGAAAACAGGTCCAAGCCCATAAAAATAACAGAAAACAGGTCCAAGCCCACGTAGTCGGCGCTGAGCGGCACTTTTGACGCTCAGCGGTAGCTGCGGCACTCAAATGACGCATGACCATTCGGTTTTACTTTTAACCGATCGGTCTTACACTGTTGCCATTCGGCATGACTTCTACCACTTCATTCAGCTTCTCCTCTCACAAACTGTTCGGTCTTCAGTTACACCGTTCCAAAGTTGTCTTTCTTGCTCACACTGTTCGGCCTAGTTCCACCACCTTCACACCGTTCGGTCTCTGTTCTGAACCGTTCGGTCTCTATCTTCTCCTTTATCTGATCGTTCGGTTAGTCTCAGTAACCGTTCGATCTAGGTTCTTAACCGTTCGTTTGGATTCTCCTGCATCCTACCGTAAAGTATGGTATTGTTTCTGTCTTTTCTGGGTTCCAACTCCTTGCTACTTCAACTTCTTTCATCCAATTCATCTTAATTCCTGTCAAAACAAGGAAAACCAAGCATAAAACCCATCCAACTCTCTTATTTCCAAAACTTAAACAAAAACATGATTTCAAGCTTGTTTCTAAGTCATAAAGGATGTTTCTAATATTAAAATTAGGTATAAAAATAACGGTTTTTCAACCGTTATCATAAACTCTCAAGTCCTAAAATTCAGAAAAACATCCTGCTCAGTATCTCAATCAAATTTTACCTCAAACACCTGTTCCATACATTATGAGCCATCACCTGTATATCAACACATCATGCATCATCTCAACATCAATCAATACACTAGAATATCACAAAGTAATATTCATCACAAAACACATCAGAGTTGAATCAAAATAGTGCAGTTCATTCAAGCAAATAACAAAACAGGGCAATTCGAGTCGTCTTCCACCACAATTTTCGACCTATCTCCCCAACTTCTCAAGGAATTATGAGTATAAACTTTGGTTAGGCGCGGCTACCAAAGACTATACTCACATGCCAAAGTCATTTTGGGCAAGACATCCACCTTCTCGCGCAAAGGGAAGTGACACTCGAATCACTATCTCTAAACGAGAGTCCAACACATTATTATCGTAGCACAGTACGAAAAGTTCATCCCTGACTGACCACAGCACAAGGAAATAACATAGTTTCATATTCACAACACAAATCCATACATATTCTCAATAACATGCATTGTTCACCAATCACAAGGCTGATATCCCAATCTCAATACATTTCATATTTAATCTCAATAATAAATGTTAACTCATCAACAACATGCATTATACACTAGTACAGTCAGGGGAAACGACAGTGGTTATTTTTGTATATAGGCAGCGGTTTCTGAACCGAGGCATATTCAGGCGAGGTAAAAAGTCTAACACTTTTGGTCTCGGTTGTGAACCGAGGCAGAAACTCCAACCCTACTGCCTCGGTTCATCTCTAACCGAAGCATGAAAGTTTTACGTTTTTTTAATTTATTTTTTTCGTAGCACATTAGGCCTCGGTTCTTCCTAACCGAGGCATAAAGTACCACTCTACTGCCTCGGTTGGGGCCTAAACCGAGGCAGTAGATTCATTTTTTTTTTGTTCTCCTCCGCTACTAATTCTGCTTCGGGTTTGACCATAACCGAGGTCGTAACTGGTCTTTCGACATCGGTTTTGACCAGAACCGAGGCATATAAGTACGTTGTTTTTTTTTAAAATGGTATCTGTTTCTGCAACATTCCCAACCACAAAAACAGACCTGCATATTTTTTTATAACCAGAACAGTCCAGAATGTTGCAGAAACATATATTTTAAATGAAATTTATATTAAAACATAAATATATTGAATGAAATCATAAATCAAATTCTTAGAAGCATAAATCAATCCAATGTAATCATAAATCAAGGGACCAAGCATAAATCAATGCAATGTACATGTTGAATATATAGTAATGTAGAAAAGCATAAAACAACTTAGAAACATAAACTTAAAACTTAGTATATCCTAAAATCTACTACATACTATTATATAAATGAATTACATATTTAGCAAGTGTTTTCCTCACAAGTTGGATTGACTTCTCTGGAATTGAAGTAGTCCTATTAAATCTCTGCATAAAGTACAATGATTTCAATTAGTGTATATGAAATTCAAATATAGAGAACATAAAATTCAAACCTAAATATTACCGTTTCCCATCCATTGGTGTAATGTGCATGGATGATGGTCATCATCCAAAACATAACGTAGTAACCACATTCGTATGACCCCATTTGTCTATTACACTACAATATATCATCATAATTATAAAATGTTAAGTAACAGAATTTGAATGGAACCAAATGTAACAAAGTATGGACTAAAATACCAAACCTTAAGAGAAACCCATGCAAGCTTTTTAGCTATAGCAGTAGATCTCCCAGATAACATCATATGTGTTGCAAGGGAACTATTAAAAAAAATTCTTTAAGCATACATTTATATAAAAAAAAGGACCACACATTGAGATTCTTACCAATCTACTGCATGTCTAAGAGGGCTGGGAGGAGACTTATGCAATGAACAAAACCAAACAGCTGTGTTCTCCGGTATGGAGATCACAAGTAGCTGCCAATGACACTTGAAATTGGTAATAACTTATGAATGATATACCAAAATTAATAAATGAATGTGTTGAAGTTAACAAACTTCACTTACCCATGTATATAAGGGAGAAAATATATCTCCTTCCCCGTTCCAAAGCAGGTGGTGATGTATGTCTGGATATCATCAAATTTATTTCTCTCATGAGTCATAGAAGGGTCAATAAACCCATATACATCGTTGAACCCCTTCTTGTTACTAACATCAAACAGATACCTAAAATGAAGAAATAATATGATATAAGTAAGTTGATAAAATACATGTATATATAAAAGTTTTCATAAACTTACATCATCCACAGCTGAATGAGTGTAATATTAATTTCATCTCTCCCCGACGCAAGCTCCCTAACATCTTGCTGATGCAAGTACAATGGATATGAGCTTCTCTTCCAAATGTAGTAGAATCCCAATGTACATTCATCAGCACATCTGAAATGAGTTTAGCAAGCTCGTCTAACGCAACAAGAGGGTCATCCTCAGATAAATGAGTCTTCTTCGGTCTAGGACTTCCCTCTTAACCTATCTGCTATTAAATGAAAAAATGGTTGTTATAACGTCAATTAGAAGTAAATATTAAAATTGAGAAGTATATAGTACGAGTGTTTACCGGGGGATTAGATACATGACCAACCAAATGTCTAGGCCAGGCGACAAAGGACCTAAATGCTTCTTCCACAGTGAAGAACTCATCTGTAGGCACAGGAAGAACGGCATCCGCTATGACAACTTCATCTACCGTGACCTTGACCTCATCTTCTGCAAGCTGTACACCATGCACTACAGTGGCTGTCTCATAAACTGTACCACGAGCCACTAGCATGGTCCTAGTATCAGAGAGAATATATAACTCACATGGACGAGTGTCATCCATGTCGTCCCCTGGGGCACCGGCAGCTGAGCAACTTCCTTTACCGCATCTACTTGTCAAATTAAATGTTAGTTTATGCAAAAAGTAAATTAGTAAGCAAAAATAAATAACCTTACCTGTAGGGGGCACAACATGTTCCGCTACAAGAGATGGTGGAGGACGATTGAAGTAATCCTCATAATGCTGCTGGAACTGGCGCACAACCATTTCAGCAACATCATCATATAACTCTGCTCGAACCTTCTTTGTGATCTCCTGCGTCATCTCTTTTCTTATTTCGTCCTTCATCTTTTCGTATGAATATGGACGCGAGGAAGATCCAAAAAAATGTCGTATGCCTATGCCAGTCCCAGCAGCACGCACCCGTCCTGGGTGCTCAGGTCGTCCAATAGTTGTGGCAAGAATATCTTGACGACTTTCTTGTGTGAATTGACCTTGGGAGCTCTGCTCAACAAAGGAGTCCTATCACATAACAAAAGTTCAAAGGATTTTTAATATATATGTTAGATATATAACAAAATTAATGTAATATAATAAGAAATGACATCTTACAATTCTTTCAGATATTTCTCTGGCAGACTCGGAAGTGTAGGAGCCCGATGGTCTCATACAGGCTAACTTCCACTTGTCGTGCCGAGATGGTGGTGAAGGAGGAGGAAGAGGGTCATCACCCTCAGAAAGTGGAAGTCTACTATCTGACTTCTGCTTCATTATTTTCTCTTCAAGCTTCCTATATCCACCACGAGACAGAAGGTGTGGATTTTTATTCATGTCAACCAAATCCAAACGCGCATTCACTCCATCTTTTGTTTTTCCCTGGATGTTTAGTAGTGTACCAATCAAGCTATCACACACATTTTTCTCAACATGCATGACATCTATGCAATGTCTAACATCTAACTTTGACCAATATGAAAGATCAAAGAATATTGATTTCTTCTTCCAAGGGGTCGCTACAGAAGACTTCTTCGACGTTTTCCCAAATATATGATGTACTTTATTAACTTTTTCAGCAACTTCAAGTCCAGTAAGTGGAATGGGTGCATTGTCTTTCTCTTGTTCTCCATTGAATGCTTTCTTTAACGCGTAGGGAAGGTATTAGCACCCTACAGCGCCTGCCCGAAGGCAGTACCTTTAACTAAATACGCAAATGTGATGTGGTTTTCAAAATGTTTAACTATCCCCTAAAATAAGACTCTAAAGAAACAAAATATATTTTTTAGTTTTTTGGGCCCGACAAGGATTGACCTTGCTCCTATGTATTCTCATTCAGAATGAGAAATCAGGGTTACGTAGTTCTTTTAGAAACTCGAATGTTTGTTTGAGAAATTGTTTAGAAAAGTTGTTTGGAAAATGATTATGGATAAATTTGGATTTTTTGGGAAAATGAACCTGACAAGGGCTAACCTTGCTCCTACGTATCTCCAATTTTGGTGGAGAATCAAGGATCACGTAGTTCTGGAAGAGAAATTGTTTGTTGTTTGAAAATGTAAATGTTTATATTTTGGTATTTTTATGTGAGAAGGAGAGAAGTTTTTAGCACAAGGACGATGCGCGCGATCACACATGTGCCTAAACCTTAAAAATATATTTTTTGTATTTTTTAATAAAAGAAAGAGAAAAGGTCTTTTAGCACAAGGACGATGCGAGCGATCACACATGTGCCTAAACCCTTTTAAAATATTTTTGTTATTATTTGAGAAAAGAAGAAGAAAAAGTTTTAGCACAAGGACGATGCGTGCGATCACACATGTGCCTAAACCTTTTAAAATATTTTTGCTATTATTTGAGAAAAGAAGAAGAAAAGGTTTTAGCACAAGGACGATATGCGCGATCACACATGTGCCTAAACCTTTTAAAATATTTTTATAATTTTATTTGAGAAAGAAGAAAAGGTTTTTAGCACAAGGACGATGCGAGCGATCACACATGCGCTTAACCTTTTATAACTTATTTTTGTAATTTTTATTCAAGAAAGAGAAAAGGTTTTTAGCACAGGGACGATGCGAGCGATCACACATGCGCTTAACCTTTTGTAACGTATTTTTGTAAATTTTATTTTTTATGTGTATATAAGTAAAATTATTATATATATATTTTGAAATAAGTGGATATTTAAAAGAAATAAATAAAATAAAGTAATAAAATAAAATAAAATGAAATAAGATAAATAAAAAGGCAAATAAATAAATAAATAATAAAAAAACAACAAAATGGGGGTGCCAAAATAAAAATAAAATAAAAAAAGGGTGTCGAACGGTCAGTCGAAAAGCTTGGTTAACGAGCGGTCCGTGGAAGAGAGCGGAGGCTATCGTGCGGACGTTGGGGAGAAGGCTGAGGCTGCCAAACGGTCGGTCGAAAAAGTTTGGAAAACGAGCGCTCGTTAGGGAGAAGGCTGAGCGAACGGTCGAAAAGGCTTAGTTATTGAGCACTCTTTGGGGAGAAGGTTGAACGGCCAGGGCTTAAAGCTTAAGGTTAACGAGCGGTCGTGCGAGCGCTCGTTGGTGAGAAGGTTGAACGGTCAGTCGAGAAAGGCTTAAGGTTAACAAGCGCTCGTTCGTTTGGATAACGAGCGCTCGTTGGTGAGAAGGTTGAATGGTCAGTCGAGAAAGGCTTAAGGTTAACGAGCGCTCGTTCGTTTGGATAACGAGCGCTCGTTGGTGAGAAGGTTGAATGGTCAGTCGAGAAAGGCTTAAGGTTAACGAGCGCTCGTTCGTTTGGATAACGAGCGCTCGTTGGTGAGAAGGTTGAATGGTCAGTCGAGAAAGGCTTAAGGTTAACGAGCGCTCGTTCGTTTGGATAACGAGCGCTCGTTGGTGAGAAGGTTGAATGGTCAGTCGAGAAAGGCTTAAGGTTAACGAGCGCTCGTTCGTTTGGATAACGAGCGCTCGTTGGTGAGAAGGTTGAATGGTCAGTCGAGAAAGGCTTAAGGTTAACGAGCGCTCCTTCGTTTGGATAACGAGCGCTCTCTCGTTCGTTTGGATAACGAGCGCTCGCTCATTTACTTCTGGGCTTTGCCCACCGGGGTAGTTTCTAACCTAGAATTCCCCTAGGGGTTCTGCCTTCCCATTCTCATTCACTCATTCACGCCGTTCCTCTCAAATGAGACCAATGTCTCCTTCTCTCTGACCAAAAGGAGTTGCTCCTCCACGCACGCCCAAGCCTCCATCCGACCGACAACAGCGACTCGCCGCCCAAGCCGTCGCCAGCTCCACCCCTCACCGCCGAGACCATCGTCGGCCGTCGCTCCAGCTCGTCCCCTCTTTCTTTGATTGTGTAATGGGTGCCATGTGTGAATGTTATTTTCTGGTTGTCAGGGGTGTGTGCGTGTATGGTGATGGGAAAACATGATTGAGACTAGGCACCGAGTGGGTTTTGGGTTTGGTTTGTTGGGATTGGCCGTGAGCGTGAGAGTTAGGAAGGAGAGAGGGAGCGTGGTGAAACAGAGAATGAATGGAAGGGGAGGTTGGTGAGTGGCGGACGATATTGGAGGTTTCAGATTGAAGACAACATGTAATTATACATTGGATGATGATGGTGAAACGCAGACATTCACACAACAATGCATTATCAATGGAACAACATCCAGTATGAAGCATAATACATCCAAGACTTATGACTATACGAGTGAGCAAGTTTACTTACCTCTTGGGGCTCCACTGGCTGTCGTTAGCTCCGCTAATCCGATGCCTCCTCCTCCTTCGTTCAAGCTAACCTTTGTCTTTGCAGGTGCAAAAAAAAATGGTGGACCTCAGAAGCAGTGTGTTTTTACGAAGATCAAAACCCCCGCTCTCCAAATCCCCTTTTTCTTCTTTGTGTGTTTTTTTCTCTGCTCCAACCTTGTGCTCAAACCTTTTTGCTGATTCCGTATGCCCAAACCAAATTGTACCAAATCCGTACGACGCCCCAACGCCTCTGCCACCACCTTGCTCTCTGTAGAAAATCGTTTTTTTTTTCTTTTCTGCTCCCCACGTTCCAACCTCCACAGCCAACACCTCTTTCTTTTTCAAATCTTTTTCTTATATTTTTCCTTTCTTTTTTTTTCTTTTTTAGCCGTATTAAACAAAATATTTAAAATAGGTAAAACTTAACACTAAAATGAAAATAGAATAGAAAATAAAAACAATAACTAAATAGTAAAATTTTAAAGTAAAAATAACGTATAAAATAAAAGTAAGATAATAATAAAACGTAAGAAAAATATATATACATATATATGGAGAAAAATAAGATAAAATATAAAAATAGATAAAACAAAAATGATGATAATAATAAATAAAACAAAAAAAACAAATAATAATAAATAATAATAAAAAAACAAATAAACAAGTAACAATAAATAAATACAAGATAAAAACGAGAATAAAAATAAAGATACAAAGAAATAAATAATAGATTACAGTAAAGCCAAAAACGATCCGGACGAAATTTTGTATTGACACCTGCCCCTCTTTACTTAAATTTTACTAGATAATATGACAAAGTGATGTTTTCATATTATATTGTAAAAGATAAGTAAAGATAAAAATACTAATTTCGTCCGGATTTCTAAGGAGGCGAAATGAAGGAAGATGAATATAAGACATAAGATTAGCCAAATCCATGAAAAATGTGAGATTGCAACATAAACGACCATTGCCGAGCAGAGGGCCCAAAATCACAGAAAGACTAGAGGCGCCAGACAAGACTGAGCTTGAAACGCTGAACCAAAACCGTGCTTGAGGGGAACGAGGTGTACAAACCTCGTGGAGGGTGTACAAACCCTGAACAAATGATGTGAGGTGTACTAACCCTATGGATGAATGGTGTGAGGTGTACTAACCTCGTGGAGGGTGTACAAACCCTATGGATGAATGGTGTGAGGTGTACTAACCTCGTGGAGGGTGTACAAACCCTATGGATGAATGGTGTGAGGTGTACTAACCTCGTGGAGGGTGTACAAACCCTATGGATGAATGATGTGAGGTGTACTAACCTCGTGGAGGGTGTACAAACCCTATGGATGAATGGTGTGAGGTGTACTAACCTCGTGGAGGGTGTACAAACCCTGTGGATGAATGATGTGAGGTGTACTAACCTCATGGAGGGTGTACAAACCCTGTGGATGAATGATGTGAGGTGTACTAACCTCGTGGAGGGTGTACAAACCCTATGGATGAATGAAATGAGGATCAATAGGCTCGACGAGGGCCTTGAGGTGTGCTATCGTAGAAGAAACTCTTAGATTCAGATCGTTTTTGAAGAAACATTGGTAAATACTGAGCAAAACATTAGAGAGATTTAGACATAAAGGTCTGCTAACCTTTTTCACCACTTCATTTTCCCCTTACGGATTTTTGAACAGTTTTCTTTGCTTTCTATGAAATGATGTTATGTTATGATGTTGCATGAATGCATATACGCCATTGGTTTCGTTCCCTTCTTTTGTTCTCGCTTTCTCTTTCTTACACCCTTTTTTTTTTTTTTTTGGGAATTCTATGCTTGGAATCCGTTGTCAATGTTGACGTCAAACGCGATGTACGTTCGAAATGCATTCAATCAAAATAATGTCAAGAAGCAGTGGGTTCTTTGATGAAAGGAAGAGAACGTAACTAGGGGTTTAAATTCCCTCTAGCACTAGCTTGAACCTGAAAAGGTGCGGGAGATGAGTATGAAAGGTAGATGGTTGAATGATTACCTGTGGGTAACGTTAGCATTTGAATTTTTCTTACTTTGGGAGGTGTTGTTAGTATCTACACATGCATGGCCCGCAAGGGCTGCCCCAACTTTGTTGCGTATAGTAAACTTGATTTGGAGAGGTGGAAAGGTTCGGGTAGGAAGGATTGCCCCAATTTGGCGATTCTTGATTGACGGGGAGACTTCACATTTTTTGTCTTTTCTCTTTTTTTTCGATGTTTTTATTTTCTTTCCTTCTTTTTTTTCTTTTCTTTTGAGTGATTGTGTCATTCACCACATCATTTCGTTTCAGGGTTAAATTCGTGAGAAAGTTTAGGACAAACAGTCTTCAGTCAGCGTGGACTTTTATTGGCTTGTACCGTGGCTAAAGGTCAAAGGGTTTTGAAAGAAATGGATAATGAAGGCTCGAATAAGTGTTTGGGCGGTTAAATTGTTTCAACAAAAATCATTTGCAAGGTGTCGAGTCAACCATCCCTAGAGATTTGAAACTTCGGGCGTCCTTTTATTTTCATTGCTGTTTTTTTTTCTTTCTTTTCTTCCCCTTTTGGGTCGCTTGCTTCGTTGTCTCTGTTGTGTACTTCTTTGAGATTTTATATATTTTTTATTTCTTTTTCTCTTTTCTTTTTTTTTTCAGAAATCCCCTCCTTGATTTTGGATGCCCTTGATGTACCCTTTAGGTTGACATCGATGTGCTAATGATTCTTGTCGAGGGTGATGAAAACAATTATAATTTATGGCTCAAAAGGGGTGCAATTGGATAAACTTCTTTTAACGTTTGGATAAAGAAAAAATGGCCACACGTCACTCTGAATCTTTGCTTACCTTACTTTCTCGCGACCTTAGCCCTGGAATAAAACTCGGTAGTGGTTGACACATCGACTTCATTATTTTTTCTTTCTCTTCTTTCCTTTTTTTTTTATTTATTTTTTTATCTCCCAATCAACAGGTCGTTGGGGATGTGTACCATGATGAACACTGCCTCGGTATTGTATTCATGACAATCCTTTGTTTTAATGGGAAACGAAAAGGTTGAGGGTTCAAGTAGTATGAATGCAGATGCTCTAGCCGGAAAAGAACGATGGTTACCCCGAAACCTTGCATCAGGAGAAGACCCAACTTTGGTATTTTCAAAATTTATTTTGCTTTTCGAAAACACTACGCCCTTGACAACCTCATTGACAACGAATTCAACATGTGTCTTTTCTTTTGCTCTTTTTTTTTATTTTTATTTTATTATTTTTTTTTACGACACCCACCAGGACCGAGCTAAGCCGACTGAATACCCGTGATGCTTTTATTGACATTCGTTCAATTATTTTCGTTTTCATTCCTCTTTATTTACCTAAACAGCTCAGCGCGACATGCAATAATTTCAGAAAGTATGAACAAAAATTAATATGCGGTATTTATTGAATGAAATAACACAGATTACAACAATTTAAAAGGCAATGTTAATATTCGCTAACGGCAACCCCTATCACGGAATCATCATACATAGAACTTTTTGACCGCATCAAAATTAACCGGTAACGGTAATTCCTCCCCATCCATCCTTGTGAGAATTAGTGCCCCACCAGAGAATGCTTTCTTCACCACAAGCGGCCCTTCATAGTTTGGGGTCCACTTGCCTCGATGATCTTTTTGGATGGGCAAAATCCTCTTCAACACCAGTTCGCCTTCATGAAACTCTCTTGGGTGCACCCTTTTGTCAAACGCCTTTTTCATTCTCCTTTGATACAGCTGTCCATGACACACTACTGTTAACCTTTTTTCTTCGATAAGGTTGAGTTGGTCGAATCGGGTTTGAACCCACTCAGCTTCCTCTAACTTAGTTTCCATTAACACGCGTAAGGAGGGAATTTCGACCTCAAATGGAAGTACCGCTTCCATCCCATACACTAGCGAGAACGACGTGGCCCCAATTGATGTTCGTACTGATGTGCGGTATCCGTGCAAAGCGAAAGGAAGCATTTCGTGCCAATCCTTATAGGTGACCACCATCTTCTGCACAATCTTCTTGATGTTCTTGTTAGCAGCCTCTACTGCCCCATTCATCTTTGGACGATAAGGAGAGGAATTATGGTTGTGAATTTTGAATTCCTCACATA
The DNA here is from genome assembly GCA_027742785.1 of Vigna reflexopilosa. Classification (NCBI taxonomy): domain Eukaryota; kingdom Viridiplantae; phylum Streptophyta; class Magnoliopsida; order Fabales; family Fabaceae; genus Vigna; species Vigna reflexopilosa. Next base: position 15,788,713 of record CM050915.1, read on the forward strand.
ACTCCGCCATCATTTGATTGTTCAGGTTGGTAGCGTTATCAGTGATGATCTTGTTAGGTAGCCCATACCTACAGATCAACTCCTTCCTTATGAATCTAACCACAACCTTTCTAGTCACGTTGGCATACGAAGCAGCCTTAACCCACTTGGTGAAATAGTCGATTGAGACTAGTATGAAGCGATGTCCATTTGACGCTTTTGGTTCTATAGCTCCGATGACATCTATTCCCCACATCGAAAATGGCCATGGTGCAGACAACACGTTCAGAGCAGTGGGTGGCACATTGATATTATCTGCATATATCTGACATTTCTCACACTTTCTCACGTGTATGCAACAATCGTTTTCCATGGTTAACCAGAAGTAACCAGCTCTTAAGATCTTCCTTGCCATCGAATGTCCATTCATGTGTGTACCAAATGTACCTTCGTGCACCTCTTTCAATATCAACTCGGCTTCCTTTGCATCCACACATCTGAGGAGAACCATGTCATGGTTTCTCTTGTACAAAACATCCCCACTTAAGATGAAACTGCCGGCCAACCTTCTTAGTGCTCTTTTATCGTTTTCAGACGCATCCTCAGGGTATTCTCGAGTTTTAAGATAACGCTTGATATCAAAGTACCAAGGTTTACCGTCTAACTCCTCCTCGATGAAGTGGCAATATGCTGGCTCTGCATGGCTTTTCATTTTGATTCTTGGTAATTCTGCATCTTGATCAACCTCAAACATTGACGACAAGGTAGCCAGTGAGTCTTCTAATTGATTATCTTCTCGAGGTATATGGTTAAATGTGATGGAATCGAAATACTCCATTAATCCCCTGATGTAAGCTTGGTAGGGAATTAATTTTGTATCCCTAGTTTCCCATTCTCATTTCAATTGATGGATGACCAAAGCTGAATCTCCATACACATCCAGAATTTTTGCCTTAGACTCAGTTGCTGCTCGAATACCCATGGCACAGGCTTCATATTCAGCGATGTTATTTGTACAGCTAAAACACAACCTTGCCGTCATTGGTATATACTGACGCTCTGGGGAGATAAGCACTGCCCCTATTCCATGTCCCCTCACATTCGAGGCTCCGTCGAATAACACTGTCCATGCTTTTTCGTTTCGGTCTTCTTTGTTCTCTTCGAATAAAGCCATGATATCCTTATCGGGAAATTCAGGTTGCATTGGTTGATAATCACAAAGGGGTTGATGAGCCAGGTATTCTGCTAGTGCGCTACCCTTGACAGATTTTTGAGTGACATATAGATGTCAAATGGCGGCTGGAGTGTGTTTACGAACATCGACACCATCTCCTTATCAAACAACGGCGGCTCAACTTGCGCAGCCAACTCCCTCCATCGTTGGGCGTACTCTTTGAAAGTTTCATTGTCCTTTTTTGTCATATTCTGCAGTTGTAGACGGTCCGGAGCAACATGAGTATTGTATACATATTGTTTTACGAAGGCGTCAGCTAGATCCGCCCAACAACGAATTCGGGATGGCTCCAGGTGGGTGTACCAGTTCAATGCCACCCCAGCCAAACTTTCCTGGAAAACGTGGATGAGTAGCTGCTCATCATGAGCATACGCAGCCATCTTTCTGCAGTACATGGTCACATGGCTTTTAGGGCAAGTGTTACCCCTATATTTTTCAAACTCCGGCGCCTTGAACTTAGGCGGGATTTTCAAGCCCGGAACCAAACTCAATCTGGCCGCATCTCCAAACCCGTAGCTCTCAACTCCCTCAACAGCTCTCAACCTCGCCTCCAGACTTTCCAACCTGCCCGTAGCTCCAACGAGGCTACCGAATCCCCCAACCACCGTGGCATGCGGTGCAGCTTCGGCTGAAAAATCCTTCCTAGCAACCACAGGCGGTACTGGGGTCACCCGAATTCCATCAGTTATGTTGGTCTCATTCATTCCCGTGCCCACCTTGGGAACCGACACTAAGACAGGTCCCTGAGTGCCGATTGGTGGTATATTGACAGTCGCGGGGAACGAGAATGAAGCGTGCTCAGCTTCTGAGTACTCTCCTACAGGAGGAGCGTAACCCGGAGGTAAACCATACAGTGGGAAAGGAACAGATTGGCTCGCAGCGTTGAACATTGGGGGATAAGGGTGAGCATTCCCCCCAACATACGCAGATGAAGACTCTCCAGTAGTCTTCATGGATTCAAGCGTCGCCAAGATCTGGCCGATCTGGTCCTTCAACTGGCCAACATCCGTTTTGAGAGATTCTTGTGACTCCTCCCAGCTTGCCATGGCTTTTGAATTTGCCCGGGTCCGGTAGGGATGTCGTGGAAATTTGGTCATCGTTTTTTCTCACGCGTACTGTTTTATTATTTTAATTAATTAGATGGGAATGAAACATGCTGAACAAAAGAAAAGATGATGCATGCTAGTAATAGGGGGAAACCACAAGATTGTAATGACATCACTGATGGAAATTAACACAAGCAGATGCTAAAAAACATCCCACACCTTTCATTTAAAGGGAAACAAGTTCATTACATTTCTTAAAAGAAACAAATCATAAAGATCTCAAAATACATCAATTCCTAGCCCGAGTGATGAGGGATTTCATCTCGTCTATCAACCGTTTACAGTGATAAATAAAAAGCCCTATTTCTACTGGTGGGCTATAAAAGTGGGTACTCGCTTCAGCTTTCGACACCATTCTAGGGATGTCTTCAATTGCCCCATTTGCCAAAGCAGCCAACTGAGAGAAGCTTTCCTTCCAATGCTTTACGGTCGTTTCTTGCTCTACGATGTGCTCTTTCATTCGCTTTATCAAGGCCTGATGCCTTTCTTCAAATTCCATCGACCTCCATCGCTCCTCCTGCTCCTCGATGTAATCCTCCATCTGCTTTAACATGGCTCGATACTCCCCTTCAGCCTCTGCCAGCTTTCAGCGCTCCTGTTTCAACTCCGCTTCAAATGATGTAGCCATTTCCTTCATTTGATGCCCCGATTCTTGTACTTGGACTTGCGCTTCCCTTAGTCTTTTTAGGGCTTCCCTTTTATCCCTCTTGGCTTCTTCATAGAGTTGTTTCCACTGTCTGCCCTCTTCTAAAGCCACATTCTTCTCATTCACCCTCATGGATAACTCCTTACTTGCGGCCGAAAGATCCTGTTTTACTCGGAATGTATAATCTCTCTCGGCCTTCTGGCTTTTGACAATGTTTTCATAAGCCCGTAACTTTTCTTCGTTATCATTCCTCATATCCACAAAATCATTGCGAGCCTTCTGTAATTCATTTTCCAACCTAGCATTCCTCACCCTCAATTTCTCAACCTCAGCCTTCAGCCGTTTCACCTCTTCACTTTCTGGGGCTTGGGATGTTCCTTCACTCGCCGATTGATCATTGATGGGCTTGAAAGGCAACTTGACTTCTCTTACCCTCTCCAGAATCCAGGTATGATAACTAACCCTGCTATCCATCACTCCACTCCTCAGGTCTTTCTCTACTCGCACCACATTTTCCCAGGCACTTCTGACTCTCCTCAACATTTCAGTACAATGTCCGTCCTCATAGTAGATGAAGAAGGCTGTGAGATAATCTGGTGAAGGCGCTCCCTTCATAGGATATCCGAATTGTCTTTGGACCAAAACAGGGTTGTAGTTAATACAATACCTAGCGCCTATGAGAGGTATGTTAGGGAAGTTGCCACAATGTTGGATAGATGGTTTAGTCTCAAGCCAAGGAAGGCGCCAGTTTACGTTTCCTTCTCTCAAACCGGCAAAGAAAAGAGCCCACCCATTACCTCCTTGATGCGACAGATTCTCAGGTGAACTTCTAACATCGATTACCCCCTTAAATACTCGCGCCGTCATCCATGCATATAACGCCGGCAAACAACAAAGAATCCTCTTCCCTTTTCTCTCATGGCAAAAACTCATAGTCCCATACACATCTGCGAGGACTGCTGTTACGGGGTTTTCTGATCTCGTCTTTTTTGCCACGAAGACATCAATAGCAGTGTAATCTACAAAGTCTTCCAGCTTGGGAAACAGGACAATGCCAAACACAGTGAGGGCTAGTACATCCATGAAGGTCTCCCATTCTTCCCTATCGCCCAGGTCGTGCAAATATTGTTCAAGGTAACCTTGTGTCAGCCCCCGCATTTGATGTCTCGTTATCAACCGGTTCTCCAATTCATTGGGCTGTAATTTCATTATAGCAGCAAGGGTAGAAACAGAGGCATGATGCACCAAGTGCTGATATGGCCTGGTACCCTCTAATGGCAAGCCCAGAATATGCTCAAATTCTTCTACACTTGGCGCCAGCTGGAAGTCCTGGAAGGTAAAACATCTCAGTGGAGGATCATAATACTGAGCTAGAGCTGTAATAGCGGGCAACTGTACTTTCACCTCCATTAAACTCAACAAATTCCCATATTTTATCCCAAAGGCTTCTCTCTGTATGGTCTTGAGTCTTCGGCCTAAATTTATCAACCCGGTCAAATTTCCAACATGTGTCCTTAGGCTAGACTTCTTTCTTAAAATGGCGGAGTTGGTATGCAATGTAGCATCAGATCTGGTGTCAACATCCATCTCGTGTGAAGTCAAGTGTATACCTGTGATTTCCCCTAAAACCAAGATGTTACTAAATGATGCATGAATATGATGCATGATAATAAAACAACACGATGAATCAAATGCATGCATGACATCAAAATGCAATAACATAATTTTCGAAAGAGAACGAACAGCGTGAGGATTACAAGAATACACATTTCTCCCTTTGTGCCCTAATAAAGGTTCAATGGCTTGGATCCGAGGTCAAGTATATGCAATTTCACAAGGATGGTCTCCTGAACCTAGAGGTCAATGGTCACTAGAGCTATGGCCCCCTTCATAGCATCTCCACAACAGTCGAGTAATCAACTAGATGAGGAGACACAAGTGAAGAGAACAGACTCTAGCTGGAGTTCTCACGATAGCCAGACAGGAAGTACATCCCAGAGTGACACCGCTACACAACTCCTCTAATTCTAAGTTACACTCAGACCCGGGTATAGGGCCCCACTCATGATATGCACAAAGTGTGTGTGTGAAGGGAGAATGCAATGCATACCCAAACCCTCACCTGCAAAACAACCAGAAAAATTCCCAGGCAGATATAAACATGTTTTCTACCCTAGGGTTCCATATTCAACAATTCACATGCAGTTATTCCAACTATCAAGCACAGATAAAGAAAAAAAAGGGGAAGAAAAATCATGTCAAATTCGCGCATCTAATTAAATGGTCTGACTCTCGATATCTCCCCAGTGGAGTCGCCAACTGTCGCAACCGAAATCGCGACGGGACGAAGATCCAAAAAAGGAAACGAGTTTTGAAAAAGAGATTTGGAGTCGCGACCATAGTTTATTCTGGAAAACTACGGAAAAACAATAAAATGATAAGGCATGGTCTACAAGAACCAGATTCTGGGTTCGAGAGTCGGTTACGCGTAGGGAAGGTATTAGCACCCTACAGTGCCTGCCCGAAGGCAGTACCTTTAACTAAATACGCAAATGTGATGTGGTTTTCAAAATGTTTAACTATCCCCTAAAATAAGACTCTAAAGAAACAAAATATATTTTTTAGTTTTTTGGGCCCGACAAGGATTGACCTTGCTCCAACGTATTCTCATTCAGAATGAGAAATCAGGGTTACGTAGTTCTTTTAGAAACTCGAATGTTTGTTTGAGAAATTGTTTAGAAAAGTTATTTGGAAAATGATTATGGATAAATTTGGATTTTTTGGGAAAATGAACCTGACAAGGGCTAACCTTGCTCCTACGTATCTCCAATTTTGATGGAGAATCAAGGATCACGTAGTTCTGGAAGAGAAATTGTTTGTTGTTTGAAAATGTGAATGTTTATATTTTGGTATTTTTACGTAAGAAGGAGAGAAGTTTTTAGCACAAGGACGATGCGCGCGATCACACATGTGCCTAAACCTTAAAAATATATTTTTTGTATTTTTTTATAAAAGAAAGAAAAAAGGTCTTTTAGCACAAGGACGATGCGAGCGATCACACATGTGCCTAAACCCTTTTAAAATATTTTTGTTATTATTTGAGAAAAGAAGAAGAAAAAGTTTTAGCACAAGGATGATGCGTGCGATCAAACATGTGCCTAAACGTTTTAAAATATTTTTGTTATTATTTGAGAAAAGAAGAAGAAAAGGTTTTAGCACAAGGACGATGCACGCGATCACACATGTGCCTAAACCTTTTAAAATATTTTTATAATTTTATTTGAGAAAGAATAAAAGGTTTTTAGCACAAGGACGATGCGAGCGATCACACATGCGCTTAACCTTTTATAACATATTTTTGTAATTTTTATTTAAGAAAGAGAAAAGGTTTTTAGCACAAGGACGATGCGAGCGATCACACATGCGCTTAACCTTTTGTAACGTATTTTTGTAAATTTTATTTTTTATGTGTATATAAGTAAAATTATTATATATATATTTTGAAATAAGTGGATATTTAAAAGAAATAAATAAAATAAAGTAATAAAATAAAATAAAATAAAATAAAATAAAATGAAATAAGATAAATAAAAAGGCAAATAAATAAATAAATAATAAAAAAAACAACAAAATGGGGGTGCCAAAATAAAAATAAAATAAAAAAAGGGTGTCGAACGGTCAGTCGAAAAGCTTGGTTAACGAGCGGTCCGTGGAAGAGAGCGGAGGCTATCGTGCGGACGTTGGAGAGAAGGCTGAGGCTGCCAAACGGTCGGTCGAAAAAGTTTGGATAACGAGCGCTCGTTAGGGAGAAGGCTGAGCGAACGGTCGAAAAGGCTTAGTTATTGAGCACTCTTTGGGGAGAAGGTTGAACGGCCAGGGCTTAAAGCTTAAGGTTAACGAGCGGTCGTGCGAGCGCTCGTTGGTGAGAAGGTTGAACGGTCAGTCGAGAAAGGCTTAAGGTTAACAAGCGCTCGTTCGTTTGGATAACGAGCGCTCGTTGGTGAGAAGGTTAAATGGTCAGTCGAGAAAGGCTTAAGGTTAACGAGCGCTCGTTCGTTTGGATAACGAGCGGTCGTTGGTGAGAAGGTTGAATGGTCAGTCAAGAAAGGCTTAAGGTTAACGAGCACTCGTTCGTTTGGATAACGAGCGCTCGTTGGTGAGAAGGTTGAATGGTCAGTCGAGAAAGGCTTAAGGTTAACGAGCGCTCGTTCGTTTGGATAACGAGCGCTCGTTGGTGAGAAGGTTGAATGGTCAGTCGAGAAAGGCTTAAGGTTAACGAGCGCTCGTTCGTTTGGATAACGAGCGCTCGTTGGTGAGAAGGTTGAATGGTCAGTTGAGAAAGGCTTAAGGTTAACGAGCGCCCGTTCGTTTGGATAACGAGCGCTCACTCGTTTACTTCTAGGCTTGGCCCACCGGGGTAGTTTCTAACCTAGAATTCCCCTAGGGGTTCTGCCTTCCCATTCTCATTCACTCATTCACGACGTTCCTCTCAAATGAGACCAATGTCTCCTTCTCTCTGACCAAAAGGAGTTGCTCCTCCACGCACGCCCAAGCCTCCATCCGACCGACAGCCGCGAGTCGCCGCCCAAGTTGTCGCCAGCTCTGCCCCTCATCGCCGAGACCATCGTCGGTCGTCGCTCCAGCTTGTCCCCTCTTTCTTTGATTGTGTAATGGGTGCCATGTGTGAATGTTATTTTCTGGTTGTCACGGGTGTGTGTGTGTATGGTGATGGGAAAACATGATTGAGACTAGGCACCGAGTGGGTTTTGGGTTTGGTTTGTTGGGATTGGCCGTGAGCGTGAGAGTTAGGAAGGAGAGAGGGAGCGTGGTGAAACAGAGAATGAATGGAAGGGGAGGTTGGTGAGTGGCGGACGATATTGGAGGTTTCAGATTGAAGACAACATATAATTATACATTGGATGATGATGGCGAAACGCAGACATTCACACAACAATGCATTATCAATGGAACAACATCCAGTATGAAGCATAATACATCCAAGACTTATTTTTGACTATACGAGTGAGCAAGTTTACTTACCTCTTGGGGCTCCACTGGCTGTCGTTAGCTCCGCTAATCCGATGCCTCCTCCTCCTTCGTTCAAGCTAACCTTTGTCTTTGCAGGTGCAAAAAAAAATGGTGGACCTCAGAAGCAGTGTGTTTTTACGAAGATCAAAACCCCCGCTCTCCAAATCCCCTTTTTCTTCTTTGTGTGTTTTTTTCTTTGCTCCAACCTTGTGCTCAAACCTTTTTGCTGATTCCGTATGCCCAAACCAAATTGTACCAAATCCGTACGACGCCCCAACGCCTTTGCCACCACCTTGCTCTCTGCAGAAAATCGTTTTTTTTTCCTTTTCTGCTCCCCACGTTCCAACCTCCACAGCCAACACCTCTTTCTTTTTCAAATCTTTTTCTTATATTTTTCCTTTCTTTTTTTTCTTTTTTAGCCGTATTAAAAAAAATATTTAAAATAGGTAAAACTTAACACTAAAATGAAAATAGAATAGAAAATAAAAACAATAACTAAATAGTAAAATTTTAAAATAAAAATAACGTATAAAATAAAAGTAAGATAATAATAAAACGTAAGAAAAATATATATACATATATATGGAGAAAAATAAGATAACATATAAAAATAGTTAAAACAAAATGAAGATAATAATAAATAAAACAAAAAAACAAATAATAATAAATAATAATAAAAAAACAAATAAACAAGTAACAATAAATAAATACAAGATAAAAACGAGAATAAAAATAAAGATACAAAGAAATAAATAATAGATTACAGTAAAGCCAAAAACGATCCAGACGAAATTTTGTATTGACACCCATCAACCCACAACAACTTCAAGTCTTCAACTAGTGGCCTTAGATAAACATCGATGTCATTTCCAGGCTGCTTTGGACCAGATATCAACATTGACAACATCATGTCCTCTAAGTTGTCTAAGTTTCTGCGCCAACATCGCGGATCATGTCCTCTAAGTTGTCTTCTTCTGCTTGATCTTCCATATCCATTGGGAATCATAAACATTTTCAGTTCGAGAGACAGTTGGAAAGTCTGTTAATTCGCCGTGCCATATCCATGTTGTATAACTTCGTATGAAACCATCACAGATAAGATGTTCCCTAATATCAGTTGCGTTCAACTTCCTCCCATTCAAACAGTTCACACAAGGACATCTGAACTTGACTTCATCATCACCACTTGTACTCGCATTACGTTGCGCAAACTCTATAAAGTCTTCTACCCCTCTCTCGTACTCAGTGCTGATGCGTGGTAAATTAATCCACCCTCTATCCGTACGCATGTTTACTGAAATTGTTTACACAATTTCAATAATCTTGAATGATCACTTTGATCGTGTTTGTATTCAAGGTGTGACCCTATCCCATTCAAGAAGATTCACTTTTTTTAGTTTATTAAACATATCAATTTTAAACAACATATCTTAATATTCATGAAATTTTGTCAGCATTTCGCATTGGTCTTCAGGTTACACGAAATGAAAGTGATTATAAATCACATTCAAATATGCACCCGAAGATCAATACAAAACACAACGACAAATTTTCGTGAAATTTAAGACATGTATATTAAAATTGATATATCATAATAAACTATGAAAAAGTTATTACTCTTCTTAAACTGTCCAACCGGACAATTCAAGATTCAATACTTGTAAATTATTATTATCATCTCCTCTATTTTCATTTCTAAAAAGTATGTTTGTTAAAAAAATATGGAGATAGTAAATAATTTTTGTATTGAATCTTAAACGGGAAACTAAGGCTAATTCACAGTTACAAACAATATATTCAAGCATATCATAAGATTTGAAGAATATATATCCTTATTAAATCAAGTTTATCAAGAATAAATTTTTCTACACTACCAATAATAATCTACACATTAAAATAACCCTCATATTTATCTCATTTTTCTATACTACCAATAATAATCTACACATTAAAATAACTCTCATATTCATCTCATACCACACATAAAAACAATTCCTATTTTTTCCTTAGTTTTGATTACTTGATCACAAGCAATTAATTAATTTGGTTAATTAATTATTACTGTTTTTCATGCCAAAGTTTCTAACATCACAAATTACACAAACAATCAAAATGGAGAAAGTTTACGGTGCAATTACCTGGGAGCGTGGCAGTTGGGGGAGAATGAAATTTGTGAATGAAATGGAAGCACAGGCAGACGCAACCAACACAGCACCGGCACCGGCGACGGAGAAGGAAGCACAGCCGCAACCGCAACCACCAAAGCCGAGGCAGACAACAAACGGAAGCTCTGGCAGACGCAAACGGAGGCACACGCGACCACACCGGAGACGACGACGATAAACGGTGCAAACGCCGAGAGGAGGAGACGACAGGGGCGACGGAGCAGATGAACGAAGGCACTATTTTCGTTTGTCTCTGTAACGTTTCTGTGAAGAAGATGAACGAGGGCGGTTTTCGCGAAAGTAATTTAAATATATATGCCTCGGTTCTTCACTTAACCGGTGCATAAAGAGGCTTACTGCCTCGGTTTAAATCAAACCGGTGCCTAAACAGAGGCTTACTGCCTCGGTTTTTTACACAACCGAGGCATAAACACGTTACAACCTCGGTTTAGAGTCAACCGGTGCATAAACGGAAGCTCAAACGTTAGAGGTTGCAGGTTGGCAGGTGTGCAGCAGAGTCATATACCTCGGTTCTTGCAGCAACCGAGTTCGATTCTCCACTTTACGCTTCGGTTTGTTCAGAACCGAGTTAGTAGCTGGCTTTTGGCAACGGGTGTTGGAGAACCGAGGCATATAGTGTAGCTTTAATTACGATTCTGCCACCGCGTTTTTATACGCTTCGGTTGTGGTGAAACCAAGGCGTATGGGGCGCTTTCATATCCCGTTTTTTTACTAGTGATATAACCAATCACAAAGTCCATAACACCATACTCAATATCTTTCATGCATAATCTCAATAATATACATTGATTCATTCGTCACAAATTATAACATCTTCATAATTTGATGAGTTAATCAATACAATTACCAAGTAACGCCAAATAGCCCACAACAACTCATAGAAGGCATCAATCTATACATTACTTCAAGTAATATAATTATTGATTAAATTCCAATCACACAAACTTTCAAAATTATAACTAACCGGAAAATAAAACTTCTTTTATCTTATTTTCATCATCATGACCGTAGGTCCCAACCAAATTTATCTGTCCACCTTTCCTTTTAATTTCAATCCACTCTAACCGAAAACCTAACTTCAATCGTGAGACTAACTTGAACCTGCTAGCAATAATAATATACAAAGGCAACTAAAAATATACCCTTACTACACGCGTCAGTAAACGCACCCAGCCTTACCACTTCTTCCCAATACAAGCTTATGAATTACTCACGTGCGCCCAAGCAAAAATAATGGCTCTTGTTTCTCTTACCAACCTAGAACCTTCCTACCCCATTTCTAATTCAATCTTTTCTTTAACAAAGGACCACCATCGCACCTGCTAATACCCTATTTAAAAATATAACTGGCCAAGGATATAAAATCCTAACTCTTAAACTTATGAAACCCGTACTCCAATTTTAAAAGGACATAACACTTCATTATCCATACTCCTCGAGGAACCCATTCTAAATTTCTCTACCCAACTTATTAATTCCTAAAGAACCCCTCCATAAATCGAAAAGGGAATAAAACATTGCCTCTGCATAGAAGATCCGTGCGCCACCATTAAAAGGATTTTTAAATCTTCTTCTACATTCTTGCCGTGGAACCCGTACCACTATCATTTATCATTTAAAACTTATGCATACTCCTTCGAAACCATGCAGAACTTCCCCTAATTCACTTTATCCTATTTTTCACGTAAAACTTCGCTCTGCTTGAACAACAAACACTACACTCCATTCTTTATTTAATTTAAATTCTCATTTCAGCAACTCCCTTCTCTTTCCATTCTTATTTCATTTCCCTTATTTCTTTATTCTTTCCTATTATTAATATACACCCAATATATCAGCTAAGAATCCCCTGTATGGAAGTCCTCACGGTAACAAATCTACCAAGCTTCCTCTCTAACTCTACTTCCAAGCATTAACTTTTCTCCTTCCTATCCCCATCTGTCTTTTCTTCCAACTTCAACCACACATCTTATAATACAACCCCTTCTTATTCTATTTTCAAAATCCCCTTGCTCTCTTCTATATCTCCTTATCCAAGCAAGATAGTACTCCTCTACACCCCAAATCCGAAAGTTAAACTCCCACTCATCTCTTCCCATAGATCCTCCACACCTTCCCTTTATTCTCCAATGAATTCCAAGACCACACTACTCCATCTCTCAACCCTATTTCCATTTTATAAAACCACAACTTAATTATATTTCCAACACCCTGCATCTCACTTTATCCTTCACTTTCAAACAACCCCTTCTCTTCTACTAAATCTCATTCACGTAAACCCTTACTATAAATTCTCCCCTCATTTGATCCTTCATGCGAAACCTAAACTCATCAACTCCACCCCATCACATCCACACAACACTCCACTCACACCTTATTCTCAATTTAACTTCTATATAACCACTACACATCCAACATCATGTCACAGTCACGCTCCCAACAACTAAACGAATAACAATGTCATGTATCGTATTATGTATTAAGTATGAGTTTCTTACAATGAAGTGTGAAAACACTAGGACCGTGTTATCGGAATAGGAAAACAAATTGAATAAGCATAACAGACACTGAAGAAATCCCAGAGAGGGCCAGAGGAAGAGGAAGACAGATCATAAGTTCCATCCACTTCTTTTTTTTTTGTCCTTTTATATTTACTTTAACCCCTAGACGTAATCCTTGAGCGCAGAGTTAGTTACTCTTTTCCTCTCAGTTTTGCGGTTCACCATGATTTCATCATTACCATCCACGTGTCCAACCCCTGTAACGGTATTCCCATGCATTTCATTTGCCAGTATTTCTTCTGCACTCGTGACATTTCCTCCCCCATAAAAATCAACCTTGTCCCAAGGTTGAACTTAGGATAAACATCCTGGACGAATGATAGATCTTCCCAAGTAGCTTTAGTCGTATCCAATCCTTCCCATTGTACCAAAACCTGAGGAATCTAATCATGGCCACGTAAAATAATTCTGGACTGCAATATCTTAGATGGCTGAACAATAGGACCAAATTCATCAGTCAATAGTGGAAGAGGAACATACGTTTGCTGATGTTTTTACCTTTGCAAGGCTTCAACAAGGAAACATGAAACACATGATGAATCTTGGCAGAAGCTGGAAGAAGGAGTTTGTAAATCACAAAACCAATTTTCTGCAAAACTAGAAAAGGACCAAAATATCTAAGTCCAATTTTTTGATTTTTGCGCAAAGCAACTGAGTGTTGCCGATAAGGTTGAAGCTTAACTAAAACCAAATCACCGATGTTAAACTCCAACTGTAATTGTTTCCTATCTGCTTATTTCTTCATATAGTGCTGAGCTTTTAGCAAATTATTCTTCAACAATGAAAGGAGGGTCTTGATGGTCTTGATGGTCTAGAGTATACTTGGTAATTGTGGGAGGATGTCGACCATAAACTGCTTTGAAAGGAGTCATACCAATGCTAGACTGAAATGAGGTATTGTACCAAAACTCAGCCCATGAGAGTAACTTACTCCAACTTTTGGGATTGCCAACTGTGAAACATCTTAAGTACATTTCCAAACATCTATTAAGTGCCTCTGATTGACCATCGGATTGCGGGTGATATGCTGTGCTCATAGCCAAAGCGGTCTCACTCAACTTAAACAATTGCTTCCAAAATTTGCTAGTGAATACTTTATCACGATCCGAAACAATGGACTTTGGCATACCATGTAATTTAACGATGGAATGCATGAAGATGTCAGCTACCATCTTACTCGAATAATCGGCTTTGAGTGGAGCAAAAAGACCATATTTAGATAAACGGTCAACGATCACCAGAATTACGGTAAAACTGTGTGAAGGAGGTAAGCTACCAAAAAAATCCATAGCTAAATCTTCCCAAATCTGTACTTGAATTGGCAAGGGTTGGAGCATTCCAGTAGGTAAAGAAGTAGCAGTCTTACCTTCTTGACAAAGCAAACAATGTTGGACAAAAATTTTAATATCCTTTTGCATACCATGCCAATAAAACTGCGAAGCAACTCTAGCCAGTGTCCTAGCTCTGCCAAAATGGCCTCCACTGGGGGAATTATGAAATTCATTCAGAACTTGCTGTATCAAAGGATGGTTGGAAGGAAGAACCAACCTGTTCTTCCAAAATAGTAACTGGTCATTGATGAGTGCATATTTATGCCCACATTTATGCTTTAAAATTCAAATTTTTGATGGAGTAATTGTGCTCGAATGATTGATTTAAAGAGGATTTGTGATGATTTGATATATTGTGTTTGGAATTAAAAGAGACTTAAAAAGTGATTTTAATTGCATAAATTATTCTTGGAAATTCTTACGTTTATTTGTGCAGTTGAAATTATAAGTTCTATTGGTTCAAATGGCAATTCAAGGCCCAAAACCAGGTTTTATTTGGAAAATAATGTACAAATGGGCCAAACAGGCAGACTTTACCCTTGCACCCACTAAAATCCCTACATACACTCCTATTTCTGAAACAGGCCAAAGACCAAGCCCAAACACTAAGTCATTTCTACTACACCTCCCTAAGTGTCCTATACATACCCCTCCTAAACTAGACTCCACCAGATCATGCCACATGGCAATCTAATACCTACACATCTGACCATCAAGAAGTTGTCATATCATTAATCCTATGCACACCAAATTAACCAATCAGTTGTTGCCACGTCACCACCCTTGACACATCATCATCTTCTCCAAACAGAAACCCTAATTTCATCATCCTAACCTAACCCTAGCCGCCACTACCGTGCCGCCGCCGCAAGCCCCAACGCCGCTCCATCATCGGACAACCACCATCATTCTCGCGCATCCGCAACCATGCTGCACCGCCTTCGCCGGACCATGCCGTCGTGAAGCTGCCGCCATCGCGAGACCAGACGCGAGTTCTCCGCCTTCGTCAAATCGTGCAACCACTCCATCTGGCGCCTCCACACCACTCGAACATGAACTCCAATGGTGCCACCACGACCACCATCGTCGGAGTCCCGTTCGTCTCCTTCGAAATCGTCACGCACAGCAACCGCACCGCCACCAAACCCAGGCCGCTGTCAACCTTCGAGCCACCACCGCGAAACCCCACCATCGACGTGGGTCCTCCTTCGTCAATCGCGACACCTAGCCGCGCTACTTCCTTCATGCCGCCACCACCAAATCATCACTCCACCGAGTCACCGTCGCACCACCAAACTACGATTCACGTTCATCACCATCAACATCATCGCGAGTTCTTCATCGCTCGAGCAATCGCAATCGCCATTCCGCCCTGGACGCCATCAACGAGCATCATCGCCGCAAGACCTTCATCTCGGATTTTCACTCGCAACTGGACAACATAGCAAAACCCAATCTCCTCCATTAACGCAACCATCGACACGCACCTACAAACAGCAAACGTAGAAAAACCATAGCGGCGGAAGCGGGAACGCAGGGGCAAGCCTTTTCCCCAAATCTGAACCCTAATTTTGGGTAGGGAGGAGCCTGACACGTGTCAAGATCCCATTGGTGCGTCATTATTGAGTCAAATCTGGTCAAGGTTGGTCAACAGGGGTTTTTGTGCAATTTTGGAGAATTCTGAAGGGGCTAAAGTGCTGATAGAGGAAATTTCAAGGCTTATGTGTAATTTTGGAAATTCAGAAAAGCTAAAAGTTAAAATTCAGTTGTTGAATTAATTTAAATTTGGAATATCAACAGAAAATATCTTCCAAATGATGTTATAATTATCTAAATCTGTTAGTTATTTGGAAGATATAAGATAAAGGATTATGTCAACTGAATATTCAGAGTTCAAGCCCAATCAAGCCCTATATAAAGAGACCCAGGGGGAACTTCAATTCATTCATTCTCTTATACTCCTCTCACTTTTCTTTCATCTTGTATTCAACTCCATTCATGGAGAGCTAAGCATCTAGGACTATTCTGCTGTAATTCCATGATGGATTTTGAGGTTACGTTTAGTTAATGCAATTGTTTACTTTGATTATTGATTTAAGTTGTTCTCTCTATGTCTTTCATCTCTCTATCTTGTTAAAAGTAAAGATTTTTTCATCATAATGTGTTTGAATCTACATGCATATTGATTATATGAGTTCTAGGGTTTCAAGGTTTAATTGAGAATTTACTTTTATTTAATTTAGGAACTTTCATATGATTAAATGGTTTTTACTATCAATTGAGAATGTACTTTGGTTGGTAGTAATAATTTCAACTATAATCAATTGAGAATTTACTTTGATTGATTAACTTTTAACTTGGTTAGGAGATTTAAGAATATACATGATTAAACACAATAGAGTTTGATTGAGAATGTACTTTGGTTGAATTTATTGTGAATAATCTAGAAAGGTTTTGCATTTGATTGAGAATTTACTTTGGTTAAATGCACGATCGCCCTCAAATTAATTAAGAATGTACTTTATCTAATTTGAAACTTAAACAGTAATTAATTGAACAATTATTCGTGAATAACCGATGATGAATCTATCTTGGAAAAGCAATGGAATTAGCCTATTTAATCATAACTGTTTTTAAGTTTCTTATTTATTCTTTAAACATTCTTCAACCATTACTTGTATTCATAAGCATTGCATAACATTCATAAGAGTCAGATATTCGAAAGTAATTCCGTGTTCGTAGGGAGACGACTCAGGGTTACTTTAGCCCTATCTACTTTCTTGGATACTACTTGGCAATACTGAAGTTTCCTTGAAAAGTAGTATTAATTTGATAGCTTCAACGACAGCGTATCAAATTTGGTGCCGTTGCGGGGGAATATGGTTAGTATTTTGAATATTTTGATTCTTATTTTTATTTTTATTTTTATCTTTATTTTTTTTTTACGCACATACATTTAATTTAATTTGAGTTATTTTGTAGTCTTTAGTCATTCTTGTTTTAGCAAAAATCTTTGTTGTTGTTTTAATTAAGAATTTCTCTTGAGAAATACTTGAGGCTAGTTTGAATACACTCTGGCTAGGAAAGACTTGGTACTTAATTAAGTTGGCCATTGTGACGCACCTCTCTTTCCTGGGAGTGGACCTAACAAGTCTCTCTTATCCCTTATTTGAAATCTTTCTCTAAAGCAAGAACAAAAGAAAAAGAGAAGTAACAAAGAAACAACTTCAAGCAGATTGCATAGTGCATGACCAGAGCTAACGCGGGAGAATTTTATCAAATTAACCCGAAAGTCGAAAGGAATTTGCATAAGCTGCGAAGAAGTTTGAAATTTGGGTGTTCTACTGAAGGAACACTTCTTACATCTGAAGCCATACCACCTTCATTATCTCCAATCACAAACATACCATTCAATCCTTTACCTGATCCTAACCCAAACAATATGGCACAAAGAACCATTAGACAGTTAGCCACCTCTCAGAATACAGTTATCCGAAGTAACATTGAATACCCTAATGAAGAGTGGGAGTTGAGACCTGACCTGTTAAATGCCTTACCAAAGTTCAATGGGTTATCAAGGGAGAATCCACACAAGCACTTAAGACAATTTCACATGTTGTGTGAAAACTTTAGATCTCCCAGGATCACAATAGAGAGCCTTAAAATGAGAGCTTTTCCTTTTACTCTTCAAGGAGCAACTCAAGATTGGTGGTATTATCTCTCTGCACGTATTACAAATTGGGAAACTATTGAAAGACTCTTTCTTGAGAAGTATTTTCCTGCATCTAGATTATCAGCTATCCATAGAGAAATTCAAGATATAAGACAAAGAGATAAAGAGAATCTTAGTGAGTATTGGGAAAGATTCAAGAAACTATATTCTTCATGCCCTCAACTCCAAATGGAAGATTTTATTCTAAGCTTTTATGAAGGCTTAAGTCCTACTGATAGGTCATGGGCAGATGCTGCAAGCGAACGATCTTTGTTAGACAGGTCACTAGAAGATGGTATAGATCTAATTGCAAGCGAAGGATCTTTCCATTACCAACCAGAACCTGAAAACTAGGAATGGGCTCAATAGGTAACTTCAAATAATGAGCCAAGCGTGGTTGTAAGAAATTTTCGAAACTCCCACAATCAAGCAAGATTTGGATAGTGACATCGTTAATCGATCCATGAAATCGCATAGTGCCCAAACTGGAGGAGTCGTTGAAGGCATTAAAAGAAACATGATGCTCGGGGGTAACATCAGGACAAGGAACTGATACTGGGTCTGGCGGTGCTAAATCTGGAGGTGGATCGTCATCTTCCTCTATATGATGTAATAGGTATTGTTTGTTAGGACAACGATGTGTAGGGGAAAATTTATCGTCACATGTATAACAAAGGCCCTTCTCACATCTGATTTGCATTTCTGATGGAGATATCTTTTTGATATTCGATGATTTAGGGAGTTGGTTAAAAGGTTTCTAGGAAGGGTTAGGCAGAATTGCAGGTAGGGATGTTGTTTCTGATTGGTGTTTAGGTAGGGGGATGGGTTTGTGTTAAGGTGTCTGGAATAAGTGGTGGTATAAGCTGGTTTGGTGGAAGTGGTATATTTTTCCTCGTAGAGCTTAGCAAGGGATACGACTTTAAGGAGGGAATGAGGACTCTAGGCAATGACATCACGGTGGATATCGGTTTTCAAGCCAGTGATGAAGCAATCTAATAGTGCATCTATCGTAATCCCCGTAACTCTGTTAGCCAAAGCAGTAAATTCGATATAATAATCATTAACCGAACCTAATTGCGAGAGCTTAAACAAAGTACAACGGGGATATTCAAATGGGGAGGGACCAAATTCCAACTCCAATGCTCGAGTAAAAGTAGCCCAGGATTGAAATGGATTATTCTTACTCATCATCTGGAACCAAGGAACCACATCCTTGTCCATATGCACAGCGACAATCGTCAAACGGTGTAAATCTGGAGTAGAATAATACTCAAAAAATTGTTTCGCCTTGAAAATCCATTGTAACACATTTGATCCATCAAAGCGTGGGAAATCCAACTTGATGTTGCGCACCTGAAAGGGTTGTGGGTTGGGATGCGCCACATTTGAGTTCGAGCCACTAATGGATGGCATACTGGTCACGTGCTCGAGAGCTAATTCGAGCTTCTTAAACCTGGCAGAATAATCTTGATCCCATTTTTCCATGAGCTCCAAAATCTTCTTGACATTAGCATCCAACTCCTTCAAGCGAGTATTCTCAGCCAAGGTGGAATTGAAAGCACCAATGTCACAGTCAAGCTCTTAACAATTAAATGAATAACAATGTCCTGTATCTTATTATGTATTAAGTATGAGTTTCTTACAATGAAGTATGAAAACACTAGGACCGTGTTATCCGAATAGGAAAACAAATTGAATAAGCATAACAGACAGTAAAGAAATCCCAAAAAGGGCAAGAGGAAGAGGAAGACAGATCATAAGTTCCACCCAACACTCTCCTTCACTGAAAACACAGCATCTTCATACTAACTTTTCATCCAACAAAACCTCCCAAAGAAGAACTGAAACTACTACTCTAGAGCATAAATCAACACGCTCATCCAACATCATTTTCTCACCACCAGACTCTCTCTCTCCCTTTCAAGCTAGATTCAAGCACGTAACTCTCCTTCATCCTCTAAACGCATAACGCTACTTCTTCTTTCTTTCGGTCTCACCAAGGACACCCCCTACACACTGCTGCATTCACCACTGATCACGGAATTTATTAAGGTAAAGAACCCACCACATGGATATGCATGAACAAAAACAATCACCACAAGAACAAAATCAAGAAAAAGAAACCATCCAAACTCAATACATATGATATATTCTAATCACTCCCCTGACCTGGATTCCTCCTACACGCCTAGCTCTTCACGTCTTACTCCTTCGAGACAGCGGCTGCAACTCCACTATGCTACCTTGGTTATGCAAGAATCCAAGCCTTCTATCTCTCACACTCACTCATCTCCAAGATGGGAACTAGGTTTAAAAAGGACTCTCTTTCTCTGTTTCCCGCTGCCGCTCCCCTCCAACCCTAGTACTACACACACACACACACACACACACACACACACATATATATATATATATATATATATATATATATATATATATATATATTCTCACTTTTCTTCTTACTCTAAAAGCCCAACCAAGGCTCCGTTATTAACCTCCCCCTATTCGGTACTAAAAACCTGCCCTAAGTTTCCTTTCATAACCTTCAATACTTCCCTACAAGGATCTCCGCTATTAAATACAAAATTTGGTGTCTTAAAAGGTATTAACTCCACCCACAAAGTTTTCTAAACGAGATCTTAGACAACTAAGGGTTTGATCACTCAAACTTTCCTAATTGGAACAAAAGTGGCAAGAGCTTAGTCAAAACAAAAATCTCTAACTTGCTTTCATTGTGGCATGCAAAAGTAATCTACTCTCCCTCAAAAAATGTAAGAGAAATGATAAAGAAAAAAAATAAGAAACAAAACATTCTCTCTCTCCTTTTGGAATATCCCCCGCCAACGCTTGAAATGGACATTTCGTCCTTCTCTCCTACACGCATAAAGGTGGGTAAGCGTTGTGATGAGTCAATATTTTCTTGATTTCACTTAGTTTATTGTGCTAGAATTAATTGTCTGATATTGTTCTGTTTTTGCTAATTGTGCTTAATTTGACCAGAAATTCTTATTTTAATTAATTTGAACTATCTGAGCTAATTATTTTCGTCATTGATTGCAGGAAAAATTTTGGAGATACATTTTGGGACATCGGGAAGAATGCAAATAATTCAAGACTCTCCACAAAAAGAAGTGTGCAAGAAGAAGGGCATTACAGTGATATCACTCTTTGGGCTTATGAGAAAGGGGTGCTTCATTATTGGAAAAAGGGTGACATCCAGCAAATTGAAGTCCAGAAGCGATCAAGTAAGGGAGTTGCACGGATTGAATTTTGGGTGCACACAGCAACAATAAGTGCTACATCAAATGGAAGTAGTTGTGGAATTAGCAATTGGGGAGACGCGGACAGCATCAACACGGCCTAGTCCAGATGGCATGGGCTTCACGCTTCCAGTAGTTGATTCACGTCCAGCAGCTTGGCTTTGGAAAGGAAAGCAGCACACGACCCACACTTGGCACGTCCAAGACATCACGGCCTGCACCTGCCATGGTGATTCTTGGTAGATCTATCCACCATTTGCAACAACATCTTTGTCGGTTTGACCTCAAGATCACCAATCTTCTTTAGCAAGGATAAGGGCATCAAGTTGATACTAGCCCCTAAATCAATTAGAGCCTTCCTTACATTACACTTTCAAATATTGCAAGGAATAGTGAAGCTTCCCGGATCTTTGACTTTAGGAGGGAGTGTATTTTGGAAAATCACACTACAATTTCTTTGTACTTCAATGGTTCCCTCATCTACATATTTTTTCTTTTTGAAGGGCTTTTTCAACCATCGTGCATATGCAAGGATTTGGTGTAATGCTTCAGTCAGTGGAATGGTAATCCTTTTAAGACTCCGGCAAGCGTATCAAATCGTATCAAGTAATATAAAATGGTAAGACCAACTATCGTATCCCAAAGGACTCACGGCACTTAACAGTTATGTAATTGCTTAACCATTTAAGCTTTAAAATTTTTTTTTTGAGGTTTTCAATGCAAATTCAATAAAAATAAACATGAATGCAATTTGATCAATTGAGGCTAAACACTAGAATGGATGGATGCAGTTGATAATATGAGATGAATATGTTGTTGAGGTTTAGATTTCACCTAATCACTCTCATGCAAATAAGAATTCATCTTCTTCATTAATGTCAATATCACTTTCTAAATTACTTAAAACCCGATTCCTCGGCAAATGAAGTCTATCCGTAATTATTAGTTCATACGATTCCTAGCATTCCTAATAATTAATTCTGAAGATCAAAAGCTTAAGACAACCAGAACTCGTAACCCTATTCTTGAGCAATGCTGCTTCTGGGAATAATTCTCCAGAACATGAATTGTAGGATACCTTTCGGTACTCATACAAATCATACATCATGCTAATGAATGAGTTAAACACAACAAGCAATACGCGTAGAAGAATTACCGTGAAAATTAATTAAAGAAGCATAAATAATTAAGAATCAATTCAAAATACATGAGAGTTCAAGAGGTTACATCTTTCCCCAACAACAAATAAGGTTTAGTTCCCCATCATCATGGAGAAACTAGATGAACAATGAAAGAGTGAAAGAGATAGAAAAACCCTAGAAAGAGAATAGGAGAGCTGTCACATCCCCAAATCTACCCTCAAAGAAAATGAGAGTTGTCACATCCCCAAATATATCCCCAAGTGGTGAAAAATGTGTTTCTGTGCTCAGCCACAAAAGATACAATCCCTAGGACGTCCAAGTGGGGTGCCCAGGCGTGGTACAGGTCAAAACTGGCGCTCAGCGCCCCTAAAAGGGCGCCCGAGCGTGGTGCGGGTCAAAACTGGCGCTCAACAAATGTAGTGGACCAATCAGTTTCACTTTGTTGACCGATCAGCCTGACGCTTTAACCGTTCGACCAATCTTCTACCACATCACTCGGCTTCTCCTTTCACAAATCGTTGGGTTTGTCTATCTTTTTCTCCAGCCGTTCGGCCATCGTTGCACCGTTCGGCCTTGTTCCACCACCTTCACATCGTTCGGTCTATCTTATTAACCGCTCGGTCTGTCTTCCCTGTGTTCTTTACCGTTTGGTCTGTCTTCTTAATCGCTCGGTCTAGATTCTTAACTATTCGGTCTGGTTTCTCCTCTATCATACCGTCTGATCTAGTGCTTTTTCTGTCCTTTCTGGCTTCCAACTCCTTGGTACTTTTTCTCTTCTTCCAAATCATATCAATAACCTACAAAATTAAGGGAATTTAGTGATAAAATCGTTAAGTATATCCTCTACTCACTTATCCACAAAACTAAACTAAAAACATGAGTTCAAGCAAGCTTCTAAGTAACAAAGGGTTGATTTAATATCAAAATGGAATCACAGATAATGGTATTTTCAACTGTTATCAAATCCCCAATTTCTTGAACATCTCCTTAAAACACCCTAATTGTCTCTCTTTTTCCTTTCTAGTCAACTCTTTAGGGTAAGGAAGAACTTTCTCCATTTCTCTCTCTTTTTTCTCTCCCTTTTCTTCTTCTTTTCTTTCTTCCTTTTCTTTCTTCTTCACCTCCCTCTCAACCTCACTTTTTCTCTCACTTTCTTCTTTCTCTTCACTCAACTCATCTTTTTCTTTTCTCTCTATTTTTCTCTCTTCCAACCTCTCACTATTTATGCTCATGATAGCATTACATTCCTCTTTACGGTTAACTTCAGTATTAGCCTCAAACTACTTTTCATATTTCTCCTCCAACGTTTTAGCCAGTTGGCCAACTTGTATCTCCAAATTCCTTATAGCAGGTTCAGTGCTTTTGTGATTGGAGATAGACACTTGCATAAACTGTTGGAGTGTCTCTTCTAACTTTGAAGTTATCTCATATAGTGAAGGTTGTTGTTGCCACTACTGCTGTTGTTGTTATGGTCTATTGTATTCCCTATCTTCACCCATGCTTGGGTGAGGTTTCCATCCTTGGTTGTAATTACCTGGACGAAATTGATTGCCTTGACCCATAATATTGACTTCCTCTTGGGTCAATTCCGGCATAGCACATTGACCATTAATATGATCACCACCACACAACTCACAAAGTTGCTGTTGAACTTGAGAAAAGATCTGCAACTCCCTTGGAAATTAAGAAATTTTCTTGATTGGAGTCTCTAGTTGTTGAGTCATAATCTTATTCTGTGCCAGCAGAGCATTCTTCCAGGCACATTATTAGCTACAAAATAAAGGGAATTCAGTGATAAAATCATAAAGTATAACCTCTACTCACTTATTCATAAAACTAAACTAAAAACATGAGTTCAAGCAAGCTTCTAAGTCAAAAAGGGTTGATTTACTATCAAAATTGAATCACAGATAACGATATTTTCAACCGTTATCACAACCCCAACTTGAAACTTTGCTTGTCCTCAAGCAAAATGTAACTTGGCAAAATAATCATACTTCAATGGTCTAGCACACCAAAAAGCCTTTTCCTTTAGCATAAGTAAATCACTCATGTTTGCTCATCATAGAAAGATTAGTCAAGATATAATGATGCTTTAGCCCATCAAGCTTCAACTATGGTGCTCACATTATCAAGACATACACAACAGATGCAAACCTCATGAATAATCAACAATTCATTTATTCACATTAACAATCAACTCTCTTTCTTCTTTTATGTGAGAAACCAATATTCCATTCATTCCCAACTTTCCTTTCATTGAGCTTAACCTTTTCTTTTCTTTCTTTTCTTATCTTTTGCTTTTTGCTTTTGCTCAATGTTGTTTAATGAATTTCACAAAGTTCTTTTCGGTTTCTCACAACCCCAAACTTGAACCATTCTCCATTACCATATAAATATACTCTACTCAACTCAAGGTAAGGATTTCAAAAAGGGTTTCATTCAAAATTCAAATTTAGGCTCAAGGTTCAAAGGGTAAAGAGAAACATTGTTCTTTGTTGGGTTCATCTATTGGCATTGGCTCTAAGGGAAAATAAAACAAGGCCTTGATCATGTGTAACAAGCAAACAAGTGGTTTAATCATAGAAAATTAGGCAAAATCAATCATGCTTCCAAAGCAATAACATTCAATCAATCAACAACTCTGGAGACCAAATTCTCACATGTTAGCTCAAGTTCCACAATTTAATAACACCCTACCCAACACATTAATCACAATTGAAATCATGCATCTGTTTTTAACAAAACTATGAGCAACCACCATCTATGCTTAAAAGCCTCACCAATCATTAACTCAACATGCATCATAGAACAATAGAGCAAACACAAGAATATTACTTATCACAAACAACAGTTTATCACATCATACTAAACCATTGCAGCACAATTCATTAAACCAAGTACATAAGCAAACTAAAATAAAAACAAAATAAGCATAAACATAAAAATCCTGATCCAACAGCATCCATCAGTAGATGCTTTCATCTATCAGCATCCATTAGTAGATGCAAATCCTTCTCATCAGCATCCATCAGTAGATGTTGATCTTTCTCATCTTCATCGGCATCCCTCAGTAGATGATGTCAGTAGCATCCATCAATAGAAACTTTATCACATAGCATCCATCAGTAGATGCTTAATCTAGTAGCATCCATCGGTAGATGTTCTCATCTAAATCATCCTAGCATCCCTTAGTAGATGCTGTCCAGCATCCATTAGTAGATGTTGTCATTCCTGCCATGCAAAATCAAATCCAAACCACACAAATTAAAAAGAAAAATTCAGAAATTGGGTTGCCTCCCAATAAGCACTTGTTTAACGTTCGAGCCTGACACCATTAAGCTCAATCTAGATCTTTAATGTTGGCGTTCCTCCTTCCTTCATGACACCAACAAAATCTCAACAATTTTCTTGTCACCTGACTCTCCTAGAGTAAGGAGCCTCAATCTCAAAAACTCCCTTTGGTTTAATATCCTTGATAACCCATAACCTGTTCTTGAATTTCAATGGTGTGCCGGGTTTGGGTTCATCACTTTTCACATCAGGGTGTTGGTGAACTAGTCTTTCTTCCTTCTCTTCGTCTCTCCTTCCACTTTTATAGAGAAACAACTAAGGCCCTTTTTGACCAACTTGGCAGCTTTCTCGGGTAGACTAGTCACTGATAGAACTTCATCTGTTGTTTTAAGACTGGTATGCTTTTCTTGAATTGGCTACCCAGTTCAAAAACATTGAAAGTTACCTCTCTTTCTTTGTCCTTCAATGTTAAGACTCCATCATCTACATGAATGACAACCTTGGCTGTCTTCATGAATGGTTGTCCAAGGATGAGTGGTACCTCTGCATTTTCCTCCATCTCCATCCCTACAAAGTCCACCGGGAATTGGAGTTTATCAATCTTCACCACCACGTCTTCTACCACATCATAAGGGTATTTGACGGACCTATCTGCCAACTGAAGCATCATTCTTGTTGGCTTGACTTCAAGACCACCAATCTTTTTAAGCATAGATAGGGGCATCAGGTTGATTCTAGCCCCTAAATCAATAAGAGCCTTCCCTATATCATGGTTTCCAATGATACAAGGAATGGTGAAACTCCCCAGATCTTTAAATTTTAAAGGGAGAGTCTTGTGCATAATAGCACTACAATTGCCCTGCACTTCAATTGGTTCCTCTTCTAGATATTTCTTCTTCTTATTGAGGAGTTGCTTTATGTGCTTCGCATAAGCGGGAATTTGTTGCAGTGCTTTAGTCAAGGGCATACTAATCTCCAATTGCTTGATGATCTCCATGAAAGGCCCAAATTGTTTATCTTTTTCAGTCTTTCGAAAGCTTTTTGGATAAGGAAGGGTCTTCTCAATTATTTTCTAATTTTTCCTCTCATCCTCTTCTCCTTTCTTTTTCCTCTCATCTTTCTCAACTTCTTTTCTCTCAACCTCTTCTTTTCTCTCTTTATTCATATCTTCTTTTTCACTCAACTTAGTTGTTTCTTTTCTCTCAACTTTTCTCTCTTCTAACATCATGCCACTTCTAGTAATAATGGCATTGCACTCCTCCTTAGGGTTAACTTCAGTATTGGTCCCAAAACCCCTTGACCAATGCTTGGGTAAGGTTTCCACCCTTGGTTGTAGTTACCTTGGCGACCCTGATTACCCATAAAATTGACTTCTTCTTGGGTAATAGCATGCATAGCGCATTGTCCATTGATATGATCTCCACCACACAACTCACAAAGTTGATGTTGAGCTTGATAAACATTCTGCAATTCCTTTGGCAATTAAGAGACTTTCTTCATTAGAGTCTTCAGTTGTTGAGTCATAATCTTATTTTGTGCCAACAGAGCATGTTGAGATTGTAATTGTAGAACTCCTTTTTGTTGCAATTGAGTCCTTTTACTATGCATCTCTATCATTAGTAGCCATATTTTCAATCAAATCATAAGCTTCCTCAAGAGTCTTGCACTTGATATTACCTCCAACTAAGGCATCTAGCATCAATTTAGTCTATGACCTTAAACCTCCAAGGAATAGAATGACTAATGTAGGATCATCAAAGCCATGAGTGGGCATCTTTCTCAACAAGCCTTTAAATTTGTCCCACGCTTGACCTAATGTTTCATCCATGCCCAGTCTAAAAGAAGAAATTTCCTACTTTCCTTTGTTTACCTTTGATTATGGGAAGTATTTGTTTAGAAACTTTGCAGCCACAGCTTCCCACTCAGTAAAACTATTTTCTGGAAAAGAGTTCAACCACATCTTAGCATTGCCTCCCAAAGAGAAAGGAAACAAGCTCAATCTAATAGCATCATCTAGCACGCCATTGATCTTCACAGTATTGCATATCTCATTGAATGTGGTCAGATGCTCATATGGATTTTCATGTGACAATCCATTGAATTGGTTTCTCTTCACCAATTGAATCAAAGCAGGCTTCATCTCCATATTTGTTGCATTAACCATCGACCTTGCAATGCTATTAAAATGATGAGGGTCAATAATTGTTGTAAAAGAGTATCAGAAGAAGGGAAAATTTCTCTGGACGTCCTGTTCCTTCTTTTTCTTCTACTCACATCCAAACCTGCAAGAAGAGGTTCAGAAACTTTTGTGCTTCTAGTCCGAATTGTACCCTGCATACACTAGAGAACAAAACACTAGAGCACCCAATTAGCACAAAAAAAAAATAAAAAATAAAAAAGAAGAATTAAAGATAAAAAGAGAAAAAGATAAAAAATAAAAAAATTAAAAAGATAAACAGATAAAAAGAGAAAAAAAACAAAAGATAAAAAGATAAAAAAATAAAAAAAAATTTCAAAAAGATAAAATGATAAAAAAAATAAAAAAAAACAACAGATAAAAGGATAAAAAGATAATATTAAAGATAAAGTCTAATCGGTTAAGAATCACACAAAAGTATAGTTTAATCCACAAGTCCCCGGCAAGGGCGCCAAAAACTTGTTAAGATGTCGGCAAGTGTACCGAATCTTATCAAGTAATATAAAATGGTAAGACCAAGTATCGTATCCCAGAAGACTCACGACACTAAACAGTTATGTGATTACTCAACTAATTAAGACTTTTGAAGAACAATTTAGGGGTTTTGAATGAAAATGCAATAAAAATAAACATGAATGAAAATTTGACCAATTGAAAGAAAAACACAAAGGTGAATGGATGATATTGAAAATATAAGATGAATATGTTGTTGGGGTTTAGATTTCACCAAGTTTCCTCTCATGGATGTATGAATTCATCTTCTTCATTAATGTTAATATCACTTTTTAAATTACTTAAAACCCGATGTCTCGACGAAGAAAGCCTATCCTTAATTACTAGTTCACAATGTCTTGTATCCCTAATAATTAATTTTGCATTACTGATGCGGGCTGTCGCGGCCCATCAAATTTGATTGCATAAAAGTAATGCAGTATAAACTAGGAAGTGACTCCTAGGTCATCTCTCAAGGACCAAATGTGGTTCAAGTAATAGGTCGAACACTTTGTGGGGGGTTGGTGAAAGATTTTGTGAATGCAAATGACGAAATTAAAATGAGAATTAAACACAACTAAATATGATTGACGGTATTCTAGTGCATGAAAACATTAAACTGAACATTGCAACAGATAAATATCCAAACACAATTCACCACCAAAAAGAAGAAAATCAATTCAACCTATAATGTAAACCATTCTTAGGCAAAAGAAATAAAAGAAAATAAATTTTTCTCTACCATTAACTGTGACCCATGTGCATCTACCAAAAGGGTTTGAAAATGCAAATGCTTCTAAAAGTCCTCTCTAGCCGTGACATGTTGAGCTTTCAAAATGAAAAACCCGATAAGCCCTTAAAAGTCGTGACACCACTACTGCTGGAACGTAATCTACTTCTCATACTCAAGCAATTGGTTAACGTGCTCACCATTCCAACAAAGATAATGTACTTCATCATTTCTCAAAGTAAATAAATCTTCAAAATGTTTAATCCAAAGAAAATGAAAGTGGGGTAGCCTTTCTCCGTGGCCTTCCCGTGGCAGCAGCTTTCAAATCAGCTTTCTCCTCTATTCTCTGTCAATCAATACACTCTCTTTCCTTACTCCACTAAAACAAATCAACCTTCTCCTCTTTGCTTCCAGCCGTGGCACCTCAAGCTTCCAACACGTAACCGTGCACACCACTTCACCTACTACATTCAACCACTTACCTCCAATTCATTCTCCGCATGAAACCAAATTAAACATTCTATTCTAATGCAAAATCAATGTCACATCTTCACGTGGGCATCACACGGCTTGTTCTTCCAGCTACCATTCGGCTGCCAACTCTCTTGGCACGTCCCATCATCCTAAACTCTCACCTAATCATCCACTTCTCATTCTATGAAAGCAAAAGAAAGGCTAGCACGCTCCTTCCAGCAGCCGTGACACCCAGTGCCTTTCTTTCTATCAATCCACACCCATGTGCATAAAGGTAAGTGTAGCAGCAAATGAAATAAAGAAATGAATCACCCCTTCGTGAATCAGCACTTCATTCTTGCTAGCGTAACAGCCTTCCACCGTCTCAGAATTCTCAAAGAAAAGAAACATCAAAGATAACGAAGTCCGCACATCCTCTCAAATTAAAAAAAATGAAAATCAATGCAACAGCAGCTGAATAAAACGTGTGCATACCAACGCTGGAATCAAAATGAAATAAAGAACCAATGCCAAATGTGACCGTGACAGCTTTGGAATCAAGAAGACAAAAGAGTACTCAATGCAAAAGTGCTGAATCCATTTCCAGAGAAGACAGCGTAAAAACAAACTCTCCCCCACAGTCCCAAAAAAAGCGTTCAAAGGCCAAAACCCTTGAAAACCAGGAGCAAGGTGGCGGCCCTCTTTCCTATGCCGTGAGTTCTCTTTTAATAAGGGTGGGTCCACACAAAAAACCCTAACCAAAAAGGCAAATGTCCTACAAATGGGTCTTTTTTTTTACAAAATTGCCCCTAAAAGGGTCCAAAACACCTAATTCTAATTAAGGGCTTCTAGAAAACGAAATTACAACTTTAATTAGAATCTAAATGACTAAATGTTGAGCCTTTGAGGGTGTCATGCCATGTCCCAATGCTCCAGATGATGTTTCCACAACTTCCCTGCAACCAGAAATGCACTTAATCAGCTCAAAAAACCCAAATTAGCACAATTACGAATTTCCGACAAAATTAAGCAGAATTCGGAAAACGGGGAAATAACAGACAATTAAACACAATTCCCTGGTTTATTTAAGTGTAATAAACTAAATAGAGTTCAAGAAATAACGACTCATCAAAATAGACCACACTTAGTCTTTTACACTCCTGGGCAAAACCAAGACGAAAACCAGGGAACTACTCAAACATCAGGGAGGTGACATAGACTTGATAGATAGACAACAAAGACTCCAAAATAGAAACACAGTTGCACAATTCTCACAATATCTGGACAGTAAAAGGTATAGGCAGAATCCCACACAGAGTCAATGAAAGCAAATACTCAACGAATCATTCAAACAGTTCAGTACAAGGAAAACAGTCAATCAGTTCAAGAGATGAATCAAAAGCAAAAGAGCCTCACAGATGCACACAATCAGTGTTTCTCTCAAGTGTTTAAGCTAAATCAATGTCACTCAATGCACTCAAGAAAGCAAACACAAATAGACTTGGCAAGCCTCTAATATCAACACTCAAGCACATACGCATGTTCAAATCAAAAGGTCTTTCCATGGTTGTAATGGGGCCAAGGACAAGGGAGGATATATCTGGATAAGAAGCTACAAACCATAAGGAACAGAGGAGCAATACATTCAAACACACCCACAACCTCTAATTCCATCCTCTTCTTGACTCCATTATTCACAATTTTTTTTTTGCTCTCTTTTTTTCTTCATCCTATCTTTTTTCTTTACTCTATTCAGCACACAATTTCAAGAGACGAGATACACCACATATTTACAAAAACACGATAAGAAGAGGACTCACTAGCCAATTCATCTAAAACTCCCAGGAGACCACACTTATTCCCAAAACAATTCCAAAGCTCCAAAATTCCCTAAGGCTAAGGTAATAATGGTTTTTCACTTAGGGCTGGTGTATGAGCTTCAAAACAAAGAAATGGGGAAAAGCATAGGCTCAAAAGGGTTATCAATGGATCAAAATAGGGAAGGCTCATCTGGCTCTAGAGGCTCGACAACAAAATGCCTTTATCACTTTCAAACATGCGTATCAATCAAGAATCATCAAAAAGAGTCAAGCCAAGACATATGTGCAAGCAATCAAGAGACATATCACACACAAGAAAGATCATCAAATGGCTCAGATCTCACACAGGTAATATGGTCCCCATCAATTCAACTCTCAAACATCATGATCATCTTCCAAGCAAAGAAAAGCAAGGAATCCAACAAATCATAGTATCAATGAAGTGAAGGAAAACTGACAACCTAATCACAATCCAGAATTCACGAAAAGCATGCAAAACTGTACACAAGACACAACAAACTACATAGAAAAGAAAAAAATTTAACACGGAAAACAAAAACTAACAAAGAAAAATCAGAATCTCCCCCAATAGACCATACTTAAACTACACAGTGTCCTCAATGTGTCATAAGCATAAGATCAGAAATCAGAATAGTGAACAGATCATGGACAAATGCAATAAAAGTAGGGAAAGGGGGAGAAGGGAAAAAGAAAACTCCCCTAGTCATGGTGGTAGTTGCCAATTTTGGACTTGTAGGGAGATGTCTTCCACCATTGGATCCAGCAAGGAAGTTTTGAGGAAGAATTGCTTCATCCTCCAGATTTGATCTAGCTGGGAGATATCATCCACAACTGGATCTAAGAAGCAAAAATTGTTGATGATCGAGTTCAGCAGGTGCCTATTGATGTTGAAACCGTTTTGAAGGCTCGCACCCTTGTCTTCAATAGTCGGTGTTTGTTGATTAAATTCGTGTGTACCTCCTGCAACATGGTTAGTGCAATGTGGCTCTACAGAAATTACATGCAGGGGTATAACACCCAATTCCAATTTATCAGACTAAACCTTAGATATACTCTCAGAACATGAATCAATTTCAATTTCAAAAACAATATCAACCACAGACTCAAATTCATGTTCAATGCATGGATAAGAAGTGTTCAGATATGATGGCAAAAGTGGTTTCTCATCATGCAAAGGGTTGGAATTAAGAACAGACTCATCAACAATATAATCATCAACATACCTATCAACAGCATAATCAAATTTTGGTATGTTTACCTCCACTTCCTTGAAGATTGGAAAAATGGTGGAAGATAAAAATGGTCTACCTGGTTCAAAATGGCTGCTAATACCTGCCTGGTCCTCAAAATTATCATCAGTCTCCTCAGGTGCAAGAGTAGGGACATAGGACGATGGGAAAGTAGGTGGCACATTGAGCATGTGACTCTGCTTCCGATCTCCTATATTGATGGCACTGACATCATCAGCTGGAATCTGAATAGTCTGAAATGGTAACTCTGAATCTTGAGACTGTTCCTAATTTAATTGAGTAACCATCTGCCCTATCTGGTCATTCAAGCTCCGAATGGACGCTCTGGTCTCTTGCTGAAACTGCATGTTCTCTTGCTGAAACTGCAGGTTCTGCACTGTCATCTGCTTCAGTAACTCCTCCAATGTAGGCTCAGAAGTAGAAGGCTGAGGAGCTATTTGGGCAGGAGCATCATATTGCTGACTCTCGTATTGCTGGACTGGTGGAGGCATAAAAGTGCTCTGGAATGGTGGTTCTGGATAATGATGTTGTTGTGGTGCATTATACCATCCCAAGCTAGAGTCATTCCATCCAGGATTGTTGTTGTAACCATACTACACAGGGGAGAATTTGCTCAGAAACTGATGCTCAAGATATCCCCAATCGGTAACGGATCCTAGAGGAAGAGAGTCTTTCCAATCCTTAGCTACTCCTTGTAATGAATGCAGAAATGCCCTCAAGAAAATGTGATCAAGAGGGACATGTGGAGGCTTCATTGAAGAGCACATGATGTGGAACTCCTGCAAATGTCTGTGTGGGCATTCTCCTGCAAAACCATGAAACTTAGGGAGAAAATATATCAGTCCAGTGCTTAGAACGCAATGAATATCATCCTTTGTAGGTGGAACCGGCTCACGAGGAGAGCTCTCAGAAATTTGAGGATGAGCCACATTGTTCTCAGCATAAAAATCAGCAGAATTACAATCAGAGTACCATGCAGAAGGAGAATCATGATCAGAGGCACTCACAGAATAAGCAGTATTCAATAAATCAAAATAGGAAGACATGGAAAAAGAAAAAGGGAAGGTAGAAAGCAAATCCTAAAAATTATGAAACAAACAAAACACAACACAATTAAAAATGCGACACGCATACACAATAACGCACACACAAAACATAACATCACACTCACAACACAAGACAAAACACAACACACACTAACACAACAAAAGACCTAAGATCGAACCGTTGGTCCCTGGCAGCGGCGCCAAAATTTGATGCGGGATGTCGCGGCCCATCAAATTTGATTGCATAAAAGTAATGCAGTATAAACTAGGAAGTGACTCCTAGGTCGTCTCTCAAGGACCAAATGTGGTTCAGGTAATAGGTCGAACACTTTGTAGGGGGTTGGTGAAAAGTTTGTGAATGCAAATGAACTACATTAAAACACGAATATAAACACAAATGTAAATACATAATTAAAACAATTGGTCACTAATGTTAACATTACAACTAAATTAAATGAAAACACTAAAATAAAACATTCAATGTAAAAGTGCGCGAACTAAGTGCAATGCAATAAATAAATAAGAAAACTCATATACTTAAATTAAAACACAATGCGTTAACACTAGAAGCCCAATGCAGCAGAAATACAATAAAAATAATGCTGAATGCAACTTAATATATAGAATAAAAAAAACGGGGCATCTTAGTTCAAGCATGAAGAAGAAAGAAAATAAGGAAATCTTCTGGAACAAACCGTGTGCACCTTCTCCTAAATTGAATCAGCATTTCCTAAATGAAAGAAAATAAAATAAAATGACTTCCTAAGGAGTAGCAGCTGCACTCCCCAATAACGAAGCACCGCTACTGCTCACAACGTGCTGCCTCCGTGTGCAAAAATAGTATTATTTAAGCCAGAAAAAACATCGTTTCCCCAAAAACAATGGAGGTTTAGTTCACCATAGACATGGTGAAACTAGATGAAAATAATGAAAAGAATGAAAGATAGAACCCTAAAAGTTGAAGATCGGAGCTTCTGCATCCAAAATCTGCCTCTGAGGGGTGAAAGGGGTGTAATTTCGCCTCTTTCTGTCCAAAGATATGAACCCTAGGTCAACTAAGCCCTTATATAGTTTATTAAAAAAATAGAAAATTGGCCCAGGCCCAAGTTAACAGAGCTCAGCGGTAAGTGCGGCACTTAGAGTGACGCCTAGTGATCGCACCCAAGCATGAAACAGTGCACCTAACAGCAGACACTGGCGCACAGCGATATAAATGTCACTTAGTTTGGACTGCGATACTTGCATTAGCCCCCAGCGATGGCGCTTAAGCGTCAGACATAGAACTCAACAGCAAGCTTGGCGCTGAGAGGTGAAATGGCGCTGAGAGGTGAAATGGCGCTGAGCGGTGGCTACGATTCTTCTGTTGTGCAATTTTCCTTCCTTTCCTGAGTCCAACTCCTTACTCCTTCAACTTCTTCATCCAATTCATCTTAATTCCTGTCAAAATAAGGAAAAACAAGCATAAAACTCATCCAACTCTCTTATTTCCACAACTTAAGCAAAAGCATGATTTCAAGCTAGTTTCTAAGTCATAATAGGTGTTTTTGATGTCAAAATTAAGTATAAAAGTAACGGTTTTTCAATCGTTATCACCTACATCCAGTGTCCTTCCAACCACAGGAAGCAAATGCACTACAAAGATCAAGGTTTTTACAACAAGGTTTTTATAGAGACCTCACGTCAAAAATATAAAACACCTCTTTAACCCTCTAATCTAATATAGGCAGTAAAATAGAATACCAGTAGCAAGAACACCCTACTCTGCTGTCTAACCCTTTGAGGCACCCTCAAAGTCAAGACACCATCGTTCTTCTTCCTATAATCACAATAGGGAAACCAAACAAATCTTCAAAAGATTGGAAATCCAGATCACACAGTAAACACCCAAAATGTGCAGATTGATCAAACATTTGAAACACAACAAGTCTTGCTCCTTAACAAATCTCAGAATTCTTGATCACCACGGTCAACCTTGATTCTTGGAGCTTTTCCCCTCTCTGTAAGATCACACAGCTTTCTGTAAAGAATATGAAAGTGTTAAAATCACAAAAGTTCTTACAAAATTCAAATCAGCGTCAATTTATAGTTAAACACATATAAGACGCATTTTAATTGACTTTGCTACTAACATAATCAAATACACCATTCAGTTATAACAGTGTAGCAACAATCACAACAATTAATTGAATGTACAATTAATGCAATCGACTATCATTTAATTCTTGGTCAACAGAATTAAGAATATGACCGTTATGTTAGTTGTGACAAGCATTTAACAGTTTTTCAAAACATCAACCAACTTAGTCGAATACAAATCACATGCAATCGATTAAGCAACAATACTTAGTGTAACACCCTGATTTTCAGGATGTCATGGTGTAAAAAAAAATTTGTAAAATATTTCCATAAAACAATCCTTTAGAGAACCAAACTTTATTTGATTAAAAATGCGGAAGCAAAACATAATTATAAACTGTCTGATTCAAACGAAAATCTCCAATAATCTCTTTTACAATAAAAGTATCAAGTCCAAACTTTTAAATATAATAAATAGTCATTCCCGAAATAAAAGATCCCAACTCTCGCGTCAGTTACTTTGATCCAGTCTTATCTGTAATGTCATCTACTCCCGTACAAGTATGATCATCGTAGGTGGAAACTACAACCACAACATGCCAAGGTGAGCAACCAGAATTATCATAACACAAAATATAAATAATCATATCAACTACAAAGTATATAACCATACAACCTATTTCATGACAACATGAACATTACAGCCAATCCATTCATGACCCAATCTCGTTTCCTTCTACTGTGTCGTCATAACCTGTTTCGCAAAACATGGCAATTCGAGTCGTCATCCATCGTAATTTTTGACCTATCCCCCCGACTTCTCAAGGAATTACGAGTAAAAACTTCGGTTAGGCGCAGCTGCCGAAAATTATACTCACATGAGCCGAAGTCATTTTGGGCGAGACATCCACCTCCCCGTGCAGAGGGAAAGTGACACTCGTATCACTATCTCTAAACGAGAGTCCAACACATTATTACCGTATGAAAAGTTTATCCATGACTGGCCACAGTACAAGGAAATTACATAGTTTCATATTCACAACACAAATCCATACATATTCTCAATAATATGCATTGCTCACCAATCACAAGGTTGATATCCCAATCTCAATACATTTCATATTTAATCTCAATAATAGACATTAACTCATCAACAACATGCATTATATAACCCATCACAAGGTTCATAACACCATACTCAATATCTTTCATGCATAATCTCGATAATATACATTGACTCATTCGTCACAAGTTATAACATCTCCATAATTTAATCTGAGTTAATCAATACTAATTGTTGAGATTGTTGATAGGGGAGCACTGGTTTAGCTGAACCTACAATCTCAGAGCTTCTGTTTTTTTATGATGACAACATAATTAATAACACATGTGATGTTTATGTGTTGCATGTTCTATTGCTTACATGCTATATGTTTTAATCATTGTGTAAATCTGTTTAAAGCATTAAGAACATGATTGTGTTGATACATTGCATTTCACTGTGCTATATAATTGATTTTATTGGTGAACGAATGTCTGATGTTTTATAGAAGGAAAACCACAAGCACTTATGTTGAACTTTTAATTGTGTGGCAAAACAGCAGTTTTAAGTAGACTTCACTATGGGATGAGTCGAATAAAACTCGTGGCTTTGCACAAACCATTTTCAAAGTGTGCTGTGACGATTTTCAGGTGGATTAGTGATGACGAAGAACAATACAAATTTTGATGTTATACAAAAAAACTCTTCAAGGTGGTCCCTCACAAGTTCTTGGATGTAGAATTATTCAAAAGGGAGGGGTTTATCTTTCAAGAATGGCTTGTAGATGTTGGTCTTGCAAAATTTGTAGAAATGACCGGTGATTGCTATCATGACCTGGTACAGGTCTGCTACCACAATCTGAAGGTTATCGATGGTGTTATATGCTCTCAGGTGAAAGGTGTCGATATTAAAATTGATGACGAAATATGGTTATCTTTTACTGGTCTCAAAGCAGAAGGCTTCATGTCTCATGACAAATTCTGAACTCAACCAATGGTCCAACAAGAACAAAATTTATAAGGAATATTTGAGAAGTCCAACAAGGCTAAAGGTATACAAGCCGTATCTACTTGATGGTTTGAAAATGGAAGAAAAAATGTGTGCTATTGTACTTACTTGGGTAATACTACCTGAAAGATGTTTACGTGATCGTCTAACTACTGCAGACTTATTTTTGGTTCATGCCATAAAAACCTGGATACCAACTAACTGGGTTGCTGTTATGAGTGAGCACATGATTGAAATTGCAAGTAGTCATGGACATATTCTGCCATATGGTGTTTTTATCAGCAGTGTATTGAAGCATCATCAAGTTGATCTTACTGGTGAAAAAAACATTTGGTGCACCGAATCAAATGAAATAGGAAAAGCGACATTGCAACATAATGGTCTAAAGAAAACAAAAGATGGATGGTGTTACCAATGAGGAGCATTGGTAAATTTGAAGATAAATGATTTTGATGGTGCTGAAAGACGATAGACTGTTATAATTGTTTTAAAAGCACTTTGTGAGCTCTGAGATTGACCACCCAATAGCTTCTTTGTTGGCTTTCAATATTTCTACCAACTTTTCTTCTTTCTTCAGGAAGCAAAGAATTATTAATGATGACTGGCTTTGTTCTATCTACTTCTAAAAAAAACATACTCCAAATGTGATGGTAACATCTTTAATTCTAACTTCTTTGCTTTGACTTCTTCTTTGGTATCATTTGTCTGAAACTTAGCATCCTCCACTAGAATCTCCTTCAATGTCTCCAAATCCGTCGTACATTCATCACTTAATTTCTCTTCTTCTTTATTCAAGTCTTCACAAGCATCAATAAGAGTTTTCTCTAATGGAGAGGAATAATGTACCATCCTTTCTTGCATCATACAAAATTCATCAAGCATATCAAGTTGAAAACATGCTTTATCATCTTTAGGATGTGTCATGGCTTTGAATACATCAAAATTCACTTCTTCATCTTGAACTCTCACTTTATGCTTACCATTCTCCACATCAGTTAAAACTCTAGCAGTCTTTATAAATGGTCTCCCAAGAATGAGAGGCACATCTGCATTCTCCTCCATCTCCATTATAACAAAATCCACTGGGAATACGAATTTGTCAACCTTTACCAGCACATCTTAAACTACCCCATATGGATATTTAAGAGACCTGTCTGCCAATTGAAGAGCCATTCTAGTGGGTTTGAGTTCCAAACCCTCAATTCTTTTGAACATAGAAAGCCGTATTAAATTAATGCTAGCTCCCAAATCAATCAACGCCTTTCCAACTTCCAACTCTCCTATGGTGCATGGAATAGTGAAGCTCCCTGGATCTTTAAACTTAGGAGGTAATTGTTGTATGATTCCACTGTAGTTACCTTACACTTCAATGGTCTCCTTCTCAATGTATTTTCTTTTCTTTGTAAGGAGTTCCTTCAAAAATTTTGCATAGGATGGAATCTGTTGCAATGCTTTAGAGAAAGGAATGGTAATCTCCAGTTTTTTAAACATCTCCATGAACCGCTCCAGCTATTTTTCTTTCTCCTTCCTTGAATAAGTCTTTGGATAAGGAAGTGTGTTTTCTAACTCTCTTTCTTTTTTTCTCTCATCTACCTCTTCTTTTTCTTTTTCTTTTTTTCTCCATCTTCCTCTTCTCTCTTTTTTGCTTTCTCAACCCTATCTTTCCACTCAAGTGTTTCTTTCCCACTCTCATTTTCTCTCTCTTTTCTCTCTATTTTTCTTTCCTCTCACACTTTACCACTTCTTGTAACAATGGTTTTACACTCTTCTCTCAAATTACTCTTTGTATCCTTCTCACAACCTTCCATCTTGTTGACCATTTGCCCAATGTGCATCTTCATATTGTTAAATGCAGCTTCTACATTCTAACAATAAGAGACGCTCATTTTCATGAATTGCTGGAAAGTATCTTCCAATTTTGTGGTTTTCTCATATGGAGTAGGTTGTGGCTGCCACTATTTCTGCTGCCTTTGAGCCATCGAAATATTATATATCTCTTGAGGTAATAAAGAAAGCTTCTTTGTCACTTCTTCCAACTGCTGAGTGATGATCTTATTTTGTGCAAGCAAGGCGTCTTGAGATTGCAATTGTAGAACCCCCTTCTCTTGAATTGGAGCTCCTCTCTCATTATGCATCTCGTTGTCATTAGTAGCCATGTTTTCAATTAATTCAGTGGCTTCCTCTAGAGTCTTGTATTTAATATTACCTCCAGTTGAGGCATCTAGCATCAACTTGGTTTGTGAACCAAGACCTCCAAGGAAAAGAATGACTATTGTTGCTTCGTCAAAGGCATGAGTGGGCATCTTTCTCAACAAGCTCTTGTATCTATCCCATACTTGACCTAGCGTCTCCTCCATGCCTTGTCTAAAAGAAGAAATCTCTTGCTTCCCTTTGTTGATTTTAGATTGTGGGAAGTACTTGTTTAAAAATTTGAAACCACGGCTTCCCATTCAGTAAAGCTTTCCTCCGGAAAAGAATTCAACCAGAACTTAGCATTGCCTCCCAATGAGAAAGGAAACAAACTAAGCTTTATTGCTTCATCCGGCACACCATTAATATTTACAGTGTTGAAATCTCATTGAATGTTGTAAGATGCTCATATGGACTTTCATGTGATAGCCCATTAAATTGGTTTCTCTTGACCAATTGTATCAACACCGGTTTCACCTCCAGCTTTGCAGCATTGACCCTCGGCCTAGCAATGCTAGTAAAGTGATTAGGGCCAACAATAGTGGTGTAATCCGCCAGAGTACGTATAACATTGTTCTCTTCAGCCATCTCTTCAGAACTCTGGTTAGATCTTTGTGGTGAGGGTTGTAGAAGTGTTTCCGGAGAAGGAAATAATTCTCTAGAAGTTCAGATCCTCCTTCTCCTTCTACTTTCGTCCAATCCTTCAAGAAGAGGTTCTGAAGTTTTCTTGCTCCTAGTCCTAATTGTATCATGCATACACAAGAACACAAAACCCTAGAAACAATTGTTAGGACAAAAAAGAAATAGAAAAGATAAACTAAAAAGATAGAAAAATAAAAACAAAAAGATAGAAAGATAAATAAAAAAATAAAAAATAAAAAGAACAAAAAGATAAAAAGATAAAAATCAAGTCAAAGTTAATCAATAATCACACAAATAGAATAGTTAAACCACGAGTTCCCGGCAACTACGCCAAAAGCAATTTCAATTGATAAATCACAAAGTGCATCTTACGGTAATTAGTTGCAACGCATCAACAAAAATGCGCATCAGCGAGAATGTAAAATTGCAACACTTAAACTACTAAATAAAATGCATATTGCAATTGGAATAAACTTTCAGAGAAATGCATTTAATGTTGTGGAGTTGCACCATTCTTGGTTCAAGCTTGAAGATAATACAAAATAAAAACCTTGGACCTCTCACTCTTGTAGATGTGCCAGTAATGCCTATTCTTATTGAATGAAAATTGATATCGTACGTGTGCTTCCCAATGCTTTCATTGTGCTGCATTTTTCTCTAAAAGAAAGAAACCCGCACAGCACCGAAATCAATCACGTCTCCTCTTTTCTCCAAGGAAGAACGTAAGAGTCCATTACTGCTTGTGTGCATCGTCCTAGGCCGTGACACAATGCGTCCAACAGCCGTGACAGTGTTGCTTCCCTTTCCAGCTCAACGTGTGCAGTTCTTCAAAGTAATCAGCGCGTGCTCTTCTTTTCTAAACGCTTCAATCACCATTTCTTTTCTTCAACAGTAGCCCTCCATGCTTCAATGTCCGTGTGCTACCAGAAACGAAAGTTGAATGTGCCTCCAGTGGGTGGCGGCTGCCCTCTTTCTTTCAAGCCAAAAATCCCCATGGGCCGTGAGCTTCCTTTCTTCAAGCTTGCCGGATGGGAGCTGTTGTACGTGGGTTGTGACCATGCTGGACTTCAAAGCTGCTGGCTTCTTTCCGTGTGCACCTCCCAAGCTGTTGTCCGTCATCCCCTTCACAATTGAAGCACTCCTTTTTCATAAGTTCAAAGACTAAAATCAACGTAGTGCCCTCCTTCTTGTGCACGTTTCTTTTATGGAGAGTCTTGAATTATGTGACAGTCCTCCAAATGTCCCAAATTGTATTTCTAAAATTTTCCCTCCAATCCATAATGAAAATATTAAGTTCAGATAATTCAAATTAATTAAAATAAAAAATTTTGGTCAAATTAAGCACAATTAGCAAAAATGGGAAAATATTAGACATTCAAGCATAATTCTTTGATTAAATCTGGTATAATAAACTAAGTGAAGTCAAGAAAATATTGACTCATCAAACACCAAGTATCGTTTCCCAAAGGACTCATGGCCTTCAAGTCTTCACACGGTCACAACCCATGGGAGCGTCCAGCACAGTCCAAGCACACAGCAAGGGAGGTAGGATATCACGTAGCATCAGCAAAGGGGGTGGTGCAGCGGCCAACGAGGATCTTCTTTCTCTTTAGGAAGTAGCGGACACCACAATGGAGGGTTACGGTTGAGTTCTTATTTTCATTTCTTTGCTAGAGAGGACGGTGCACACAGGAGTGAGCTGGAGGCAAGGAGGGCACTTCTTTTTGGCTTAGGGAATGTAGCGCACAGAGATTGAGAAGGATGTGGT
Source organism: Vigna reflexopilosa (assembly GCA_027742785.1). Taxonomy (NCBI): domain Eukaryota; kingdom Viridiplantae; phylum Streptophyta; class Magnoliopsida; order Fabales; family Fabaceae; genus Vigna; species Vigna reflexopilosa. The sequence goes on from CM050915.1 coordinate 15,830,927, forward strand.
GCCACGGTTGGAAGCAGCTCTCAGAAAACGGAGAATGGAGGGAGCACACAGTTCACGTTGGTCTGGAAGCAAGCAGCTGAAATAAGCACGTTGAGATGTGGTGATTCAGAGTTGAAGGAGTGCATACGATTGCCACGTCCACGGGAGTTCACTAGTGCAGAAAGGGCTATAGACGTCCGTTCTTTAGGCTTTTTGACGTCTGACGTTCGACTGATGTCTTTGCGGGTGACGTCTATGTAGACGTCCGTTGTGTCAGGCCGGACGTCTATATAGACGTCCGCTGTGAACCTCTCGGATGTCTATACACTACTGCAGAAAGGGCTTTATTAGACGGGTTATTTACGGGTTATTTAGGGTTATTTAGGATTACAGGGTTTGGACGTTTGTTTGTGCACTGCAACACGTCTGAAGAGCAGATTCGAAATGAAAATGGAGGGAGATGGAGGAGTAAACGACCTAAAACGTAGGCCAAAAACGCCGCCCAAGAACATGCTACAAACTGCACAAAAATGCACAAAAAACGATTTTTAATCGGTCCAAATGAAAGATATTTCATCACTGAACAATTTAATCGGAATAAAAGTAAGATTAAATGGTCCAAAACAGATAAAAACCAACCTGGAAATGCAAGGCGCAGAGGGAACTCTCACGGGTTCGCATAACTCCTCGCGGGTTCGCGTTTTGGTTAGTAAGTTCTTATTTTAAACGTCTTTTGAATGTCCGTTGTGGCAGGGGCGGACGTCTATAATATAGTAGACGTCCGTCCCCCTCCAGGACGGACGTTCAACAGACTGACAGTAGTTCAATCCATCAGTCTCTTGAACGTCCGTCCTGGAGGGGGACGAACGTCTATATATATTAAACGTCCGTCCCCCTCCAGGACAGACGTTCAAGGGGCTGACAGGTTCAACTACTCTCTCAGTCTCTTGAACGTCCGTCCTGGAGGGGGACGGACGCTTAATATATATAGACGTTCGTCCCCCTCCAGGACGGACATTCAGGAGACTGACAGTAGTTACCCTGTACCTTGATAGTTTCCTTCTCAATGTATTTGTTTTTCCTTGTAAGCAGTTCCTTCAAAAATTTTGCATATGATGGCATCTGTTGCAATGCTTCAGAGAATGGTATAGTGATCTCCAGTTTCTTAAACAGCTCCATGAATCTTTCCAGTTGTTTTTCTTTCTCCTTCCTTGAATAGCTCTTTGGATAAGGAAGTGGTTTTTCAAACTCTCTTTCTTTTTGTCTCTCATCTCTCTCTTCTCTCTCTTTTTTTTCTTTCTTTTCATCTTCTTCTTCTTTCTTTTTTTCTCTCTCAACTCTTTCTTTCCACTCACATGTTTCTTTTTCACTCTCATTTTCTTTCTCCTCTCTTTCTTTTTTTCTCTCCTCTAGCACCTTACCACTTCTGGTCACAACAGTTTTACACTTCTTTCTGATATTACCATTTTTCATCTTGTCAACTATTCGCTCAATATGGATCTTCATATTTTCAAATGCAACTTCCACATTCTTACAATAAGATGCATTCGTCTTCAAGAATTTTTTGAAAGTCTCGTCAAGTTTGGTTGTCATCTCAGATGGAGTAGACTGCATTTGCCATTTTTGCTGTTGCCATTGAACCATTGAAACCTTCTGTATTTCTTGTGGTAATTGAGAAAGTTTCATAATTACTTCTTCCAACTGTTGAGAAATAATTTTATTTTGAATAAGCAGAGCATCATTTGATTGTAACAACTCCTTCTGACTAAGATATTTGCTTTCACTGTTGAGCTCATTGTCACTAGTAGCCATATTGTCAATGATTTCTGTAGCTTCCTCTGGAGTTTTCCATTTGATATTTCCTCCTGCTGAGGCGTCAAGCATCATCTTGGTTTGTGAACCAAGACCTCCAAGGAAGGTTAGGACTACTTGCACATCATCAAAGCCATGCGTGGGTGATGACAAATTTATGAACACCAAAATATGATGTCACAAACTTGTTTTTCAATCGGCAAGTATGACCGAATCGTTCAAGTAATAAACTTGGTAAGACCAAGTATCGTTCTTCCCAAAGGACTCACGGCCTAGTTTAGTTGTGTGGTTTATTGATTAGCTAAGACTTAAAGACGAAATATTTGGATTTTAATATGCAAAACACGAAAATAAACATGTATGCATGAGGTTGATCAATGGCTAAAACAAAAGATAAACACTTTCAATGAAATATATGTATGAATATGTTGTTGGGGGTCAATTTCATCTTATCCACTCTCATATATTTTAGGAATTCAACATTCAAATCATCATTGTTAATGCCACTCTCTAAAGTACCTTTCAAGAAGGCTTCTCCCTAATTACGAGTTCATACAATTCCTAGCATTCCTAATAATTAGTTCATAAGTGCAGGAGCTTAACGACAACCAATATAATATTGGGAGAAATTCCCCGGATCTAGACTTCCCCGTACGTGTCCGTATCGACAAAACCAATAATCATGCATCGAATGAGTTAAACAACGCAAGCATTAAGCAAAGAGGAAAAACCCTAACTAATGATGAAAGAAAGCATAGGTCTTAATTAAAAGATGTAAAAACAAATTCCATATATGAGAGCTTCAAAAGATTACATTGATTCCCCAACAAACATACAGAGTTTAGTTCACCATATTCATGGTGAACCTAGATGAATAATAATGAAAGAATGAAAGATAAAACCCTAGAAAGGTGAAGAGGAAGCCTGAGCATCCAAGATCCTCCTTCAAAGGGGTGGACGAGAGAGTGTTTGCTTCGTTCCAGCCAAAGATACCTAACCCTAGGAAACCCTAAAGCTTATATATTATTCGTAAATTACAGAAAACTAGGTCCAAGCCCATAAAAGTGCCGCTCAGCGGTAAAGTACCGCTCAACGGTAAGTGTGTGAGTTGGTTTCTTCCCCTCAGCGGCCATTTTGCCCCTCAGCGGACCTCCCGTGACTTCCTGAGTGCCGCTCAGCGGTAAACTGCCGCTGAGCGGTGACTTCGGCTTCTCCTTTTGCACTTTTTGATGTCTTTTCTGATTTCATCTCTCTCCTTCTTCACTTCTTTCACCAAATTCACCTTAACTCGTGCACAAAAACACTGAAATCAAGCATAAACCTGTCCAGTTCTCTTATTTCTGAAAATATGAATAAAAGTATGATTTCAAGCTAGTTTCTAAGCATAAAGGTTGCTTTTAGTATCAATTTTAAGCATGAAAATAACAGTTTTTCAACTGTTATCACAACCCCAAACTTAGAACTTTGCTTGTCCTCAAGCAAACAAGATGTAACTCAATCTCCAACCAATTCATATGATGGTTCACTCATTCAAAAATCCTCTTTCTCAAGATAAGTAACAACTTCACTCAAACTTATGACCAAGAGTTCAATCAAGATGTGCACATGCTTTAGTGTTCACAAAGTCATTTAAATTCCAACAAATGCTATTTTTCATGAATGATCAATCAATTAAGCATGGATGCTCATGTGCTCATGGAATATTTCCTCACTAGATAAAGTGTTTCACTCACACACAAGTATATAAGAGGTAATCACTCATTCACTCTACTATCACAATGTCACATGAATCAACTTTACCTTTCATTTTATCACAATAAAAAACATTCACAAGCATGCATCATCACAAGGACTTTTCAATGGCTTATAATATTGTTGGGCTAACAAGAAAATTGGTTTTTCTGGATCACAAAATCCTTGAGTTAAGAGAATCATGACAACACAATTATTCTTATTCTTCCCAACTTTCTTTTGCATTGAGCTTTGCCTTTTTCTTTTCTTTTCTTTTCTTTTTTACTTTTTAGCTCTTAGCTCAATGCTTTTCCTTTTTCATGTTTTCCCAACAACCCCAAACTTGAATATTTAACAATACCACACAAGATCTTCTACTTAACTCAAGGTAAAGATTTTCAATCAAGGGTTTTCAGTGTATGTTCAAGGCTAAGGGTTCAAAGGATAGAACACAAAGTGTTCTCTTTTAGTGGGCTAACTTTATGAATTTGGCCAATAAAAAGGGTTCCAACAAACGGCCTTGATCATATGATGCAAAACAAGCAATTGATTCAATCATAGAAAACCTGGGCAAAGTCGTTCATGCTTTCAAAGTAATAGCATTTAAAAATAACAACTCTGGAGCTCAAAACCTCACATATAAGCTCATTCACATTTGACATACACATCCTGCTTAATCTCACAATCACAATCATAATATCCTGCATTTGTTCACAAAGCTTGTGAATCACCTGTATAAGCATTTTAATGTGCACATCGTCTTAACATCAATCAATCACTAATCATCATCAAGCATTACTTATCAAACACTCACAGTTAATAGCAAACCATCACACAAACCAGGTGTCCAATAGAGTACATCAAACCCTAATCTAAAAACAAAAACAAATAAGTTCAGAAAACTTAAACCAACAAAAGCATAAGCATATGATAGCATTCATCAGTAAATGCTATCTTAGCTCCTCTTCAGTCTGAGCTGTCCTCTGTATCTTCCTCTTCCTCCTCATTTTCATCATCTTCAAATGCATCATCATCATCAACATCATCTTCTTCCATCTCTCTTGCTGAAGCTTCAGCTGCTCCAGCTCCTTCTCCATGCACTGGCTCCTCTGGCCAAGCTACCACATTATGGAATTCATCCATAGTCCACCTGTGGGCTGGAGGTGTATCATACATCCCCACAATCATCTCAGTAGTGGCCACCTGCCCCCTGTGAATGGACTGCAACTGAGCACCTATAAGAGACATATACATGTCCCTCATCTGGAATGGTTCTGCCTCATGTGTCTCAACAGATGTATGGCTCTGTGCTGGCCCTCTCTCTCTACGAGCACGGCGTGGTGGAACTGGCTGAGCTGCTTCCTCACCTCCACAGTACTGTCTGTAATAAGCCTCATCAATAGCTTTTCTTGGCCTCTCAAATGGTGGAGCAGAAGTGTCCACCCCAACTATCTTGCAAAGGTGAGTGATCAAGGAAGGATGTCCTAGTGGTGCTTTGTTGTTTGAGGTATTGGCACACACACTAATCTCATCAGCTATCACCTGCCCAATATTAACATTCAAGTTTCTGATAGCACAGTAGATGAATAGTGCCCTACTGAGAGTAATATCTGACACATGTGAACATGGCTGAATATTGGCGTGAGAAAACGCCATCCAATACTTTGCAAGAGGAGTCAAATCTGTCCTCCTAATGTTAACCATTGAGCCAGATCTATTTCTTTGAAAGTGTCCTCCAGGTATGCATAGTACTCTCTCCACATCCTCATAATCAGTACCTTCCTCCATGCAAAGAGCAAATTGGCACTGCTCACCAGCCCACACAGTGTCCAAGAAGTTATTGATAGAATCAGGATCATACCTGATAGCATGGCCTCTGACATAGCCTAAATAATTCTCAGCTGGATAATCACCAATCTTCTTTGCATTGGTGTAGAATTCCTTTACCACAGCTATGTTGGCAGGTGCAGGATATGTGGCTAGCTTTCCCCAGTCATTCCCTAACACTTGCTCTCCAAATTGAGGAGCAAAGTTAGGTATCATTCCAACCTTATTAAGAAAGACGCCCACTGATAACAGTTGAAAAACTGTTATTTTCATGCTTAAAATTGACACAAAAAGCAACCTTTACACTTAGAAACTAGCTTGAAATCATGCTTTTATCCATATTTTCATAAATAAGAGAGCTGGACAGGTTTATGCTTGATTTCAGTGTTTTTGTGCAGGTTTTAAGGTGAATTTAGTGAAAGAAGTGAAGAAGGAGAGAGATGGAATCAGAAAAGTCAACCAGAAACCAGAAAAGTCAACCAGTCAAACAGAAAAGTCAACCAGTCAACCAAAAAGTCAACCAGTCAACAAGAAAAGTCAACCAGTCAACCAAAAAGTCAACCAGTCAACCAAAATACGAAAAAAGTCAACCAGACGAGTTTTGGGCCAGTTTTATGCGATTTTATGATCTATTTGGGCCTGGACCCGTTTTCTATTATTTTTATGTCCTATTTAAAGACCTAGATGTCTTAGGGTTGGGATCTTTGGCAGAAACAAAGCAAACACTCTCTCTTCCACCCCTTTGAAGGAGGATCTTGGATGCTCAGGCTACCTCTTCACCTTTCTAGGGTTTTATCTTTCATACTTTCATTATTGTTCATCTAGGTTCATCATGAATATGGTGAACTAAACCTTGTATGTTTGTTGGGGAATCAATGTAATCTTTTGAAGCTCTCATATATGGAATTTGTGCTTGCATCTTAATCTAAGATTTATGCTTTCCTTCATCATTAGTTAGGGTTTTTCCTCTTTGCCTAATGCTTGCTTTGTTTAACTCATTCAATGCATGATTATTGATTTTGTCGATACGGGAACGTACGGGGAAGTCTAGATCCGGGGAATTTCTCCCAATAGTATATTGGTTGCCTTAAGCTCCTATGCTAAAAAAACTAATTATTAGGAATGCTAGGAATCGTATCAACTCGTAATTAGGGAGAAGCCTTCTTGAAAGGTAATTTAAAGAGTGGCATTAACAATGATGAATTGAATGTTGAATTCCTAAAGTATATGAGAGTGGATAAGATGAAATTGACCTCCAACAACATATTCATATATATATTTCATTGAAAGTGCTTGTCTTTTGCTTTTGCCATTGATCAAAATCTCATGCATACATGTTTATTTTTTGTTTTGCATATTAAACTTCAAATATTTCGTTCTTAAGTCTTAGCTAATCAACGAACCACACAACTAAACTAGGCCGTGAGTCCTTTGGGAGAACGATACTTGGTCTTACCGAGTTTATTACTTGAAACGATTCGGTCATACTTGCCGATTGTTCAACAAGTTTGTGACATCATATTTTGGTCATCATAAATTTGTCCATCAAGTTTTTGGCGCCGTTGCCGGGGACTCTGATTTAACTAGTTAATTTGTGTGATTATTGATTATCTTTGACTTTAATTTTGAATTTCGGTTTTTATTTTCTGTTTTTATTTTTTCGGTTTTTATTTGATTTGGTTTTATTTTATTTTGATTTTATTTGATTTTATTTTATTTGATTTTATTTTATTTGATTTGATTTGATTTTATTTTATTTTATCTTATTTGATTTGATTAGATTAGATTTTATTTTATTTGATTAGATTTTATTTTATTTGATTAGTAATGGCCGATGGATCTTCAAAGGAGCCATGTGGGATTGTAGAGGACATTATAGTTTGTGTTGGCAAACTTCAGTTCTTGGCAGACTTTGTGGTGATGAAGATGGAGACAGAGAAGATACCTATCATACTTGAAAGACCGTTTATGAAAACGGCCAGAGCTATCATTGATGTAAATGAAGGTATAGTGGTGCTCCAGGACAGGGAGGAGAGAGTGGTTATAGACGTCTTTAAAGATGAGACGCAAACACAGGAGGAAGAAGCTAGTTATAAAGCTGCATTTCAAGATGCACCCATGACTAGCCGTAAAGATGAAAATCTCAAGGTTGCAGGTAACCATTGTTTGTTGTTTCAAGTACACAAGGAAGAAAAGATTGGAAGAGGAGGAGAAATTCCTGGTGACTGGGAGAAAAGAAGACTCCAACTTGGCACACCTGTAAGAATCAAGAACAAGTTGTGGGTTGTGAAGGGCTTTAAAGAGAAGGAGAAGATAGAGATAGAGTCTCCACATTCTAGAAGGACCAAAACAGTTCACAGGAAACAGCTGAGGAGTTGGTGGAATGACAACATCAACTATAAAGAAGGAACTTGAGCTTTACTGGGTCAAGCTAATGACGTTAAAAGAGCGCTTGCTGGGAGGCAACCCAGTGATTTAAAAAACTTTTAATTTTATTTTGGTTTGTAATTTTTAATCTGTTGAACATGATTTTGTGAATATTTTGCTGAACATAGCATCTACTGATGGATGTTAGGTGGTTAAGTATCTACTGAAGGATACTAAGTGTGTAACACTTACTGATGGGTGTTGATGAGAAAATTTTGCACCTACTGATGGGTGTTGGTAAGTTTTAAACACCTACTCATGGGTGTTGGTGGACTTTGGGTCAGGCTCGTGACGTTAAACAAGCGCTACCTGGGAGGCAACCCAGTTGATTGATTGTTTTTGTTTGTTTCATTTTAGTTGCATAATAGGGTTTGCATAAGTATTCTAAACATTGAATTGCAGGGAACCAGTGAGGGGCATGTTTAGGAGGCACTTAGGTTAAGAAAAGAAGGAGAAGAACATTTCACGAAAGTGCCGCTGAGCGGTAAAACAACCGCTGAGCGGTACTATCGCAGATTGGCTTTGGTTGCCCCTTAGCGGGACCCGAGGCCATTAGGGTATTTTTATACCCTAAGCTGCGTTTTGGTTTCTCTTTTCAGACTCTTCTCTGCACACACACTCCTACATACCTTTTCAATGGTTCTCTACAACTTTTCCCTCATCCCTTTTTAGAAAATCTCCCTTCCACTCACTTGCTCACTAGTTTTCCATCTAAGTTTGGGGTTGGGAGAAAGCATCATTGAAGGGGCTGATTTCTTCATTGTGGTTTACTAATGCTTAACAATGTATCTTTTGGTTTTGTGAATTATGTTTGATGCAGGGATAGCCTCCTCATCGGGCAAAAAGAATCAAGACTAGAAGATCCAAGAAGAGGAAGATACAGAGGACAGCTCAGATTGATGAGGAGCTGAGATAGCATTTACGGATGAATGCTATCATATGCTTATGTTTTTGGGGTTTAAGTTTTCTAAACTTATTTATTTTTTGTTTTAGATTAGGGTTTGATGTACTCTATTGGAAACCTGGTTTGTTATGATGGTTTGCTATTAACTGTGATTGTGTGATAAGTAATGCTTGATGATGATTAGTGATTGATTGATGTTGAGATAGATGTGCACATAAAATGCTTATACAGGTGATTCACAAGCTTTGTGAACAAATGCAGGATATCATGATTGTGATTGTGAAATTAAGCAGGATGTGTATGTCAAATGTGAATGAGCTTATATGTGAGGTTTTGAGCTCCAGAGTTTTTGGTATGATTGAATGCTATTACTTTGAAAGCATGAATGACTTTGCCCAGGTTTTCCATGATTGAATCAATTGCTTGTTTTGCATCATGTGATCAAGGCCGTTTGTTGGAACCCTTTTTATTGGCCAAATTCATAAAGTTAGCCCACTAAAAGAGAACACTTTGTGTTCTATCCTTTGAACCCTTAGCCTTGAACATACACTGAAACCCTTGATTGAAAATCTTTACCTTGAGTTAAGTAGAAGATCTTGTGTGGTATTGTTAAATGTTCAAGTTTGGGGTTGTTGGGAAAACATGAAAAAGGAAAAGCATTGAGCTAAGAGCTAAAAAGTAAGAATATGCAAAGAAAAAAAAAGAAAAAGAAAAGAAAAGAAAAAGAAGCAAAGCTCAATGCAAATGCAAAGGCAAGTTGGGAAGAATAAGAAAAATTGTGTTGTTATGATTCTCTTAACTCAAGGATTTTGTGATCCAGAAAAACCAATTTTCTTGTTAGCCAAGCCACATTATAAGCCATTGAAAAGTCCTTGTGATGATGCATGCTTGTGAATGTTTTTGATTGTGGTAAAATGAAAGGCAAAGTTGATTCATTTAACATTGTGATAGTGGAGTGAATGAGTGAAACACTTTACCTCTTATACACTTGTGTGTTGAGTGAAACACTTTTCCTAGTGAGGAAATATTCCATAAGCACATGAACATCCATGCTTATTTGATTGATCATTCATGAAAAATAGCATTTGTTGGAATTTAAATGACTTTGTGAACACTAAAGCATGTGCACATCTTGATTGAACTCTTGGTCATAAGTTTGAGTGAAGTTGTTACTTATCTTTAAAAAGAGGATTTTTGAATGAGCGAACCATCATATGAATTGGTTGAAGATTGAGTTACATCTTGTTTGCTTGAGGACAAGCAAAGTTCTAAGTTTGGGGTTGTGATAACAGTTGAAAAACTGTTATTTTCATGCTTAAAATTGACACAAAAAGCAACCTTTACACTTAGAAACTAGCTTGAAATCATGCTTTTATCCATATTTTCATAAATAAGAGAGCTGGACAGGTTTATGCTTGATTTTAGTGCTTTTGTGCAGGTTTTAAGGTGAATTTAGTGAAAGAAGTGAAGAAGGAGAGAGATGGAATCAGAAAAGTCAACCAGAAACCAGAAAAGTCAACCAGTCAACCAGAAAAGTCAACTAGTCAACCAAAAAGTCAACCAGTCAACCAAAAAGTCAACCAGTCAACCAGAATACGAAAAAAGTCAACCAGACGAGTTTTGGGCCAGTTTTATGCGATTTTATGATCTGTTTGGGCCTGGACCCGTTTTCTATTATTTTTATGTCATATTTAAAGACCTAGATGTCTTAGGGTTGGGATCTTTGGCAGAAACAAAGCAAACACTCTCTCTTCCACCCCTTTGAAGGAGGATCTTGGATGCTCAGGCTACCTCTTCACCTTTATAGGGTTTTATCTTTCATACTTTCATTATTGTTCATCTAGGTTCACCATGAATATGGTGAACTAAACCTTGTATGTTTGTTGGGGAATCAATGTAATCTTTTGAAGCTCTCATATATGGAATTTGTGCTTGCATCTTAATCTAAGATTTATGCTTTCCTTCATCATTAGTTAGGGTTTTTCCTCTTTGCCTAATGCTTGCTTTGTTTAATTCAATGCATGATTATTGATTTTGTCGATACGGGAACGTACGGGGAAGTCTAGATCCGGGGAATTTCTCCCAATAGTATATTGGTTGCCTTAAGCTCCTGTGCTAAAAAAACTAATTATTAGGAATGCTAGGAATCGTATCAACTCGTAATTAGGGAGAAGCCTTCTTGAAAGGTAATTTAGAGAGTGGCATTAACAATGATGAATTGAATGTTGAATTCCTAAAGTATATGAGAGTGGATAAGATGAAATTGACCTCCAAGAACATATTCATATATATATTTCATTGAAAGTACTTGTCTTTTGCTTTTGCCATTGATCAAAATCTCATGCATACATGTTTATTTTCTGTTTTGCATATTAAACTTCAAATATTTCGTTCTTAAGTCTTAGCTAATCAACGAACCACACAACTAAACTAGGCCGTGAGTCCTTTGGGAGAACGATACTTGGTCTTACCGAGTTTATTACTTGAAACGATTCGGTCATACTTGCCGATTGTTCAACAAGTTTGTGACATCATATTTTGGTGATCATAAATTTGTCCATCAATAAGCAAAGAGGAAAAACCCTAGCTAAAGATGAAAGAAAGCATATATCTTAATATAAGACTTTAAAACACAAATTCCATATATGAGAGTTTCACAAGACTAGATTGATTCCCCAACAACAATACAAGGTTTAGTTCACCATATTCATGGTGAAACTAGATGAACAATAATGAAAGAATGAAAGATAAAACCCTAGAAAGAGGAGGAGGTAGCCTGAGCATCCAAGATCTTCCTTCAAGGGGTGGAAAAGAGAGTGTTTGCTTCGTCTCTGCCAAAGAAACAAACCCTAGGACGTCCTAAAGCTTATATACTATTCTAAAATTACAGAAAATTAGGCCCAAGCCCAAAATAGTGCCGCTCAGCGGTAAGTGGTGAGTTGTTTTCTTCCCCTCAGCGGCCAAATCACCCCTCAGCGGATCCAACGTGACTGCCTGAGTGCTGCTTAGTTGTAAATTGCCGCTGAGCGGCAGTTGCGGCTTCTCCTTTTGCACTTTTTGATGTCTTTTCTGATTCCATCTCTGTCCTTCTTCTCTTCTTTCACCAAATTCACCTTAAAACCTGCATAAAAACACTGAAATCAAGCATAAACCTGTCCAGCTCTCTTATTTCTAAAAACATAACCAAAAGCATGATTTCAAGCTAGTTTCTAAGTGTTAAAGGTTGCTTTTAGTATCAATTTTAAGCATGAAAATAACAGTTTTTCAACTGTTATCACTATTCTATTAGCCACTTCACTTCCTCTTATCCGCATCAGACTCCTCGCACCATATCATCATTGCCTCTCACATTCACTCTCACGCGAACCACTTCTTCATAATTCCATTTCTCTTTCGAAACCACAACGCCCTTCTTAGGGGTTCTTCTCGAAGAGCTTCGATCCAGATTCTCCATCTCCCAAGCATCTTGAGCTTCTTCCCTCACCAAGTACTCACTGATCCACATCATTTTCCTTCGTTTCACCATCGCTTTCTCCATTTTCACCCTTTCCTTCATTTTCACTGTTTGAATCCTTGATACCATCCATTTCCACCGATTAAATCTTCCTTTGCTCCGTTTAAAAGCTTTTCCTCCTATCAATATCTCCTTCCCATCGTTTAATCTGGCCATTGCACTGTTTAATCGGTCTATCTTAGGGTTTCTGCTCTATTTAGGGTTTTGCACCGATTAGGACATCCCAAATCTCCATCCCTAGAAATTACACCGAACACACCTTCAATCTAGGGCTCGCCGTTTGTCTTCTTAGTTATTTCGCTGTTTTCGTGCCTCATTTGCTCCCTCTGCTTCTTTCCACTATGCATCAGTGTCAAGGATGCCTCGAGGAGTCCAAATCGCTCAAGTTCCATCTTCTCCTCGGAGCGTCGTCCATCACCATAACAAAGGCAAATATATAGTATTTATGGGTGATGGACAAATTATATTGCACAAATATGTTGTATTAATGAATAATTAATATAATTAATGTGATGAACAATTACGAGGCCAATAAATACAATATTAATGTTCAGGTATAATCATCTCATTCCAAATTACTATCAGAATACATAAGGGGTAATTTTTTCTGACTTGAGCGTTGGAGTATTTTCTGCAGGACCACCCCTGGCCGGAAGAACAACTTAAACACTGGACGAACAGATTGACATAGTGAAGGGCCTATCTACAAGCAGAAGAGACTAGGATTGAAGACGAGCAACCTCATACCCCAATTAAACCGAAACAAATACTAAAAGAAAATTTAAAAATACTCTGAAACTCAAACTATAAAAATATGCAGTGCTAATTCTTATTTCACCCGAATTATAAGATATAGTTTTGACATCTTTCTTCGTTTCGTAAGACTTTTCTTCTATTTATCCATTACATTAATTGTTCAAAACGTCGTTAATTTATTTTGGTTCATAAAGTGCCAAATGATCTCTTTTCTCTTTCTAATCTATGCGGCAAAATTGGAGAGTTCAGTTTTAAAAATTAATTTTTTGCCATCATTATCTTCCCCTAAAAATAAATTATTTAAGGACAATTTTTCAAAATATTACAATCAAAGACAAATTTCATGTTTGTTTATTTGAAGAAGACAAATTTTAGGGTATTTACTGAATTGAGTAAGATATATAAAATTAAGAAGATAAAAAAGGAGTAATATAAAAAGAAAAACATAATATGTTTGATGCATTTATTCGTTCCAAATATGACGTTTGGATTGGGTGGTTGAAATATATGATTGTGATTGATGCAAACCATCTTCAGCTTTAATGCTATCAGCTTTTCAATGGCAATATGTATTCATTTACTTACACCCCAACAGTCACGGTTATTCTGCCATGCCCTATTCAACCTAATAATTTTACACAAATTTTCTGATTCAGATAAACTCAAATAATGTGATATTATTTAATTTTTATAAATTGTTCAAAACCAAATTCTCAATTTGTACATAAACTTGTTTTAACTTACATAAAAGTTTATTTCTTTTTCTCTTCTCATTTTTAACTTCTACAACATGTATGCAAATATTTACTTAAACACAGGTCAGAGAATCATATAACTAAAAGTAAAAAAAAAATTGAAATTACTAGAAAACATAAAATTGTATGGATACTTGAGAAAAAAGAAATGTGTCACAAACAACCCTAATAATAATCATCCAAAATTAATTTCTAATGAAAAATGAATGAGCATTTTCAATGTGTTAACTCACTTTGTATTAGTTGAAATTCATAGCAGGGTCATTCGTTTATCCATGAGATGCATCAAAGAAACTCATCACTCGCATGAATTTTGTTCATTATGTTGAAAATTGAAGTGTTATATAACATTTCTCTTGTTTATAATGGCATAATTCTTCACACGTTTTCAAGATCAGTTCATGGCTGTCCCCAGACAAAGCATGCAGATGAGAGAAAGGTTGACATCAATGGTCAGTCTCTGCTCTGATGTTGGTTAAGGTTTTCTGTTGTCAAAATCTCTTCATAAGAAATTTGAGAATATAAGGAAGAAAAATGTTTTTATGCAATGACATGGAAAACTTTGATGCCCTGTTCTCTACCCTGAGTGGAGTATTCTGTTCTACACATGACATGAATAAAAAACATTAAACAAAGTATTTCATAGCAGAATGGGACTGCTGCATGACGCATGTTCCTATTTTGTTCACTGATTAGGACAAATCAAGAGATTGGAATTAAATTTCATGGTAGAAGTCAAATAGTAAATTCAAAAATAGCTTTTAAGGAGATTTTATATTCTTTTCATCTTTTTCATTTTTCTGGCTTATGGTATTTCCCTTTCTACTTGTATTATTTAAGCACATAATTGAACGTGAATGTGATGCTTTTCAATGATACGTTTCCCCTAACTGCACCTTAAAATTTTGCATGGATATTAAAATTGATGGAAAAGAAAATGAAGGCAGTTTTTGTGGCTCAACGTACATGGACCTCATATTTATGTTTCATTTCATATTCTTTGAGCTGGTTTCATCTCTGTATATATATAAAAAAAAAAACTATGTCAAGTTGACCATTAAGTCCAAGGAACGACGACTTTGAATCTTCCACAAGCTTTAGAAGTGTCAAATTCACATGTTTTACCTGTACTTTGATGAAAAAAACCCAAAAAGATTACTGTACAACATAGTACTCCTTTTGTGTCACATGATTTCTGGGAAAGACTACACTGAAAATTAGTTTCAATATTTTGTGGTTGAGCATGTTATTGTCAAATCTTTTCCTGTAGCTAATAGCCTATATATATATATATATATATATTCGCTTTATTGTCTACTAGAGGAGTGAAACTAAATAGTTTTACTTCTAGCCAATTATGGGTTCAGATAGATCAAGATCTGTGAGGTTTGCAAGCTTTTTCCTTTTGACATTGAGCTGAAACTTATTAACATATAGTCAGAATTTAATGTAACTTGTTGGTAACTGACTCTATTAACTTATTAATGCAATAGGCCATGTATAAATCTGTGATTACAATTTTGCAGAACTTAGTTATTTTCATCGTTGTTTTTTCATTTCATTTTGGGGCTGAAATTCAGTTGTGTGTATGTGCAACCAGATTTCAAGATGAACTTGAGACAAATACGTTAATGGAAAACAAAGAAAAACACTTGTCATTAGTGGCCTATGATGAGATGAGTAGAAAACACAAGGTTGAGAAGGATGCCATAGGCAAGTCAGGTGATGGAAGAGAACTTTCCAGGGTCTTTTCTGAGGACTATGATTCAGCACAGATTTTGATATTAGATCCCAGGGGAGCTACAATAAATACATGGAATAAAATTTTCTTAGCAGCATGTTTGCTTTCACTGTTTGTGGATCCCCTTTTCTTTTACTTACCAGTGGCTAAGAAAGACAAGTGCATTGATATGTCAACTGCTCTTGAAGTGTTCCTCACCATAATCCGGTCTCTGATAGATGCATTTTACATTATTCAGATTTATTTTCGGTTTCAAACAGCTTATATTGCTCCTTCTTCTCGTGTTTCTGGTAGAGGAGAGCTTATCATAGACTCTTCAAAAATTGCATCAAACTACATGCGAAAAGACTTCTGGCTTGATCTTGTGGCTGCTCAACCACTTCCACAGGTATGTTCCTCATACAAAATTTCCATTCATTTTTTCTCTGATCCAAGAATTTCTGAAAATCTATAACTCTAGCTATAAATGTATGTTAATACTAGATTCCTTATAGGAATACAAACCTAGGTTAATTGATACTGACCACCATTACTTCGTGCATTGGTGCTACCCTTATATATAAATTTTTCTCAACTTGATAAATTTCAGGTTAACCTTAACAGTTAATTTGCACTTATCTACTTGTGTATCTAGATAACCTGAGATTTAGAAGACTGAGAAGGATAAAGAGAACAAAGAATCTGCTTGGTTCAATGAAATTAAAAACATATTTGGACAGATTGTAAGGTTTTTAGGGTTATAAGTTTTCATAAAAACTTTTCACTTTCCCCCACCTAACTATACTCTACATAGATCCTGAAACCTCCTATGTGCTATGATATGATAAAACAATTATAATAATATAATAATATAATAATATGCTAAAAGATTCTACTTAGTCGTGTGATTGGCTGCTTTTTTCAGGGTAATTTACTGAACTAAATAGATGTTACAGTTCTAAATGCTATTGTGTCTGAGTTTTATGCATCCTGTTTTGTTTCTTTCTGCAATAGGATAATAATTTTGCAATTCATATACACATTTTAGGTATTAATTTGGGCCGTAATTCCAAATTTAAAAGGGTCTCAAATGATTGCTTCAAGGCATGTTTTGCGCCTTGTTTCCATTTTCCAGTACCTCTTGAGGTTGTATCTTATTTATCCTCTATCATCTGAAATCGTCAAGGCAAATGGGGTAATGATGGAAAAAGCATGGGCTGGGGCAGCATATAATCTGATGCTCTATATGCTGGCTAGTCATGTAAGTTATTGTTCCAAATAATTCTTTGTATAAGAACTTACGTTGGACTTTGTCTGTTCTATTTCATTTATGTAATTTCTTCTGATTAGGTTATTAACTGTCCCTCTATTTTACAAAGGTTTTAGGATCCTCTTGGTACCTGTTGTCAATTGAACGCCAGAATGAATGTTGGAAGAAAGCTTGTACACTGCAGTACCCACAGTGCCAGTATCATTATCTTGATTGCCAAAGCATGGCTGACCCAGATAGGATTGCTTGGTTAAGATCAAGCAATCTCTCAAGCCTATGTGATCAGAACAGTGACTTCTTTCAATTCGGCATTTTTACTGATGCTCTAAATTTGGAAATTACAGCCTCAAAATTCTTCAACAAGTACTATTACTGTCTGTGGTGGGGACTAAGGAATCTAAGGTAACTTAGTTTTCTTTTATCAGAACACAGAACAATTTATTTGCATCTTGATTTATCTCATTAATTTGATGGCAGTAAACAATAAAACATCGTTCAGAGCATAATCCGAAGATCTGAAATACCATTAATTATTGTAGGATTTCACTCAAGCATATTTAAGTGAAGGACAAGTTGATTTTTTTTTCCTAAAAAGAGAAACTTTGTTTTTTCTATAATCAAAGACTTTCTTGTGCTTAAAGAAAATATTACGTTTTTTACATCTTAAAAATCCATTCGTTCTTAATCCTTAACATACTTTTGGTCCACACTAAAGTTTGTGAATTGTGATATTCTAACCAATAATACTATGCAAAATTTGTAGCTCTGTGGGACAAAATCTATTGACTGGCACACGAGTTGCAGAGATCAATTTTGCTGTGATCATTGCAGTTCTTGGATTGGTGCTTTTTGCATTACTCATTGGAAATATGCAAGTAAGTCTATATTGTCAGTGTTCTAATGTGCTGTCTAAGAACTCGGAATTTTTTTTGCAGAAATACTGATTGTCTGTTTAGTAAAATAGCATTCCTTAAACACCAGGTTTAAACTCATTGTATTTTCATCCTTTTGATAAAATATAACTGAAATTCTTACCAACTAACAGACATACTTGCAATCCACCACTACGCGGCTAGAAGAATGGAGAATAAGAAGAACAGATACGGAAAGATGGATGCGTCACAGGCAGCTCCCTCGTTACCTGAAGCAAAATGTAAGACGTCATGAACAATTCAGATGGGTTGCTACAAGAGGAGTTGATGAGGAAACTATTCTCAGAGACCTTCCCACAGATCTAAGACGTGACATCAAACGCCACCTTTGCCTCAATCTAGTTCGACAAGTATGTTTTTTTGTCTACCCCTTTGCTTTCTCTTAAACAGTTTTGTGAATTGTAAAACTTTTGAACAATCGTCTGATGTAAAAGATTACTAAGGTTGTGTCATTGAATGCCTTAATGGTCTAGAGTTTGATCCTTGCCTCCTTGTTCTAATTGTAAGTTGAATTACAGCACAAGATTGATGGACTTGCACATCAACCATGCTCCAAGTCCAAAGGCAGAACACTAAATATGTAATATAAAGATTGAACTCTTCATTTGATCCTTATACTTATCTCCATTTTAAGTTTTGGTCTCCATAAAAGAAAATTGTAAATTTTTGTTCCTGAACAGTTTTTCTTTGTGATGGTTTTTATATATTGGAATACTTCTGTAGTGATTTTACTGTGATATTGAATATCAGTATTGAGGACTAAAACGTACAACTGTGTGGTATAGGTCTAAAACCCGAAACGAAAACAAAAAATTGTAAGACCAAATGAATAGTTCAATTTAGTCTAAAAGTAATCAATGATGGGTCATGACATCTGCAAGAGTATTGTTACTGCGTTTCTCGAGTAACAAGAAACTGAGAGTGAACTACTTTTTGGCCCACGGCAGGTACCATTGTTTGATCAAATGGATGAGAGGATGCTAGATGCAATATGTGAAAGGCTGAAACCTTCTCTTTTCACTCCAGGGTCTTGTGTGGTTCGTGAAGGTGACCTTGTGAATGAGATGCTTTTCATTGTTAGAGGACGCCTAGATTCTTGCACCACCAATGGTGGCAGAACAGGTTTCTTCAACTCATGCAGACTTGGCTCTGGTGACTTCTGTGGTGAAGAGCTTCTGCCATGGGCCTTGGACCCTCGTCCAACGGTTGTCCTTCCTTCCTCAACTCGTACAGTGAAAGCCATCACTGAAGTGGAAGCCTTTGCACTCATTGCTGGGGACTTGAAGTTTGTGGCAGCACAGTTCAGAAGGTTGCACAGCAAACAACTGAGGTATACTTTTAGGTTCCACTCCCATCAGTGGAGGACTTGGGCTGCATGCTTCATACAAGCTGCATGGTTCAGGTATAAGAGAATAAAGGAGACAAGTGAGCTCAAGAGAAAGGAGAATATGATGATGGCCTTTGTGCCTGGAACTTGCACTGAACATTTCTCTGCACCTCTTCAAGCTCCAATGGGCACTATGTATGCTGCAAAACTAGCATCCAGCCCAAGGAAAGGTAGAAGCCTGAGATACGGGCCTGAACTTGATATCCTTGGCTCACTGAGGAAGCCCCTTGAACCAGACTTCACTGATGATGATGGTGATGATGACAGTTGAAACATGAAAGCATTGAAAAAGTTGTTCATTTGGATGGGGCTTGTTCATCAGTGTGTATGATAGGAAATGAGTATGTGGTTCTTGTTAGTTCTAGTAAAATTTGGAACTGTGAAGCAGTCCTGATCTTTTAGAATACGACAAAAGGATGGAAATAATTTAGATCTGAGGCAAATTTTTTGTATGAATAAACGAGTTGACTGCTGCTACAACACAAGTTCCTTTGTACATGATTCTATACTCTAATTCTAGTACAGTTTATTTGTAGTTTAGGTTAGCCTATAGTTTACCTTCTCACACAGGTAATAGACCTCTTTTTGTTAAATAAATAAAATGGTTTCTGAATGTTTGGCATGTGACAACTATTACTGTTTAAAGAGATCCTTCTGTTCGAATTAAAAAAATTTCATTACATGATAAGTTGGTTGTCCCCTTAGAGTGTTTTCTTTTTTTACAAGGTTTGAATCAGTTACTTTTGTTAAAGTACCTTAGATTGAGATGGAGGGAGGTAACCGTAAAAAATCTTCCTACACTGATAGACAAGGGAAGAAGAAGGAGGTCTTGAAAATATAGTATAGGGATAAAAATAAAAACAGAAGGATTTAATTGGGTTAACAATTAATTCTTATCTAACATGAGATGAAGAATTTTTGTAAGAGTCTATATAGTGTCGCCTAAGGAAGAGTTAGTAGATATCTTTTTAAATTGACAGTGTTTGATGGTTGTGAAGAACAACCAATAATACAAAAAGAGCTTTTATCATAAAAGAACATGAAGATTTGAGAACAAATCCTTTTCAAAAGGTAGGATGTTAGGATATATGGTGATAGGACATTATGGATAATGGGTTTAGGATAGAAGGCAGAGGTGTAAAAAAAGAGGGGGAAAGTTTGTTAGGCTGTTAAAGGGAGAGAGAGTATAAATAAACCTTTTGGGTAATTTTGTAAGGGGGAATCATTTTTACTATTTGTAAACAGGTCTTGGACCTTGTTGAGGGGGATTAGGCCTCCGCTAGGGCTAAGAGGGGGATTAGGCCTCCATTAGCGCTACCTGTGTACCTTCTTCCAATATCAATACAGAAACTCATTCCTTTTACAGTGTTAATTCTTGTTTGTGTGTGTGATTGAGTTGTCTTAGTTAGGTCTCCAACTCAGGAACCTAACAAATTGGTCCGACTTACCGGATCCAATTAAAGGCGGAGCAAGACGGTGGGCAAGCTACCGCTTGGGAGAATAGAATCGAAGGGACGATAAGCGTGATGGAAGGAAAAGACAATACTTGGGAGAGGAGGACCAACGAAAGGAGCATGGCAGAATACAGAAGAAATATGGAAGAAATACGGCAAGAAACGGCCGCGATGCGTCCAGACTTACAAGAAATCATGCAAACAGGAACCAGGATGGACACGCAGATGGGGGCCAAGCGTCCGTCAATGAGAATCGGAGGGTGAGACGGGAAGACGAAGGAGGAAGGGAAAGCGAACATACTGAGGGGCAAAATAGCTGGCGGAAACGGGTGGCGCTACCCGTCTTCGAGGGGATCGATCCGCTGAACTGGATCAATTGCGCAGAGAAATTGTTTGAGTTACGAAGGGTATTAGAGGAGGAAAAGGTGCGCCTAGCCGATATCAGTATGGAGGGGAGCGCTGGCTACTGGTTCAGAGCATGGAAGGAGAAAGCCAAGAATCGTTCCTGGGATGGCTTGAAGAAAGCCCTGGTGATAAGGTTTGGAACCATTGTTGAGCGTTTGGCGGCATCGAAATAGATGGGGACGGTGGAAAAGTATGTAGAGGGAGGCGAAAAGGTAAGGAAAGGGAGCGGGATAGAAGACGAGTCATCTGGGGACGAACGAGAAGTGAGGTGACACGATCCGAGACCAATAGCTATAACCCAGGCCGATCGAGAGTTGTCGAGTGGTCCGAGGCCAAGTTCTATAGCCCAGGCCGATCGGCAGTAACCGAGGAACATCTTCAAAACATCAAGAAAGCAAAGCAACCATCAAAAAAAGGGGAAAATTCAATACAAACCCAAGGACTCACCGTCTACTATCAATGCAAGCAAAGAAACTTGCCAAGATTGGAGAGAGCACCAAGGAATATTCCAAACACTTGGTCTTAATGGCATTTAATAAGAAAAACAAATGAAAACTAAAATCTAAAACAGACTAGAATCAAGCTATACTAGTCTGTTGCTCCACGTATGCACCGCTTTTGGAAATTGGTTCAGCTGCTCCCTTGGTTGCATTGCTTTAAATCTGCTCCTTGGTCTTACACCTCCTTGGATTTGCTGTGAAGAAATTGAGTAGAAGTCTGCTACGTTTCCAAGATGAAGGCTGCAGTATTGGAGAAAGGATTCGGGCCAAAATTGCTTGGAAAGTCTGCCACAAATCTGGAAGGTTAGTCTATTGTTCCTAATTTTGGACTTGTCAGACTTGCAATTTATGGATCAATGATTTCACTTTCCAGCTCAAAGAAACTTGCACTATTATATCTCTACAAGAAAACTAATGCTCCAAACTGAGCAAATTAATGAATCGCAGAACTGGTTTTGATCTAATCAGACTTTAGAGACCAAACTCGTTAAAACATGTATTGGCACCAGAAAACCAGAAAGCTGAATTGTTTAAACAAGAAGTGATGAAAAAATTGTTTTGAGTAGCTTTAATTATTTGAATTCTGCACTTCCAGTTGTAAAACCAATTCAATCAAGTGTTTTAAAAATCTTTTTGATCATTTAGAATTCCTCTCAAATCAGAACTGTATAAGCTAATTGCATAACACAAATCAGAATCAGAAATTGAACTTTTTTAGCATTGGAAAAAAATAATGCAGTATTTCTCTCGGCCAAGGCTATTTGGCTTTAGGTGCGGCCACTCAAATCTCACTTCTTAAATGTTTTAAGGTGCTTTAGCAAGTTTCTTTTAGAGGATAGACACTCAATCTTACAATCCCTCAGCTATTTGGCTTGTGTCTCAAAATTTGGCTAGTGGAGTTGCCCAATTTTCACTCTTATTTCTCACTACAGTATGTGATGGAAGACCATCTAAGACGCACATTGGACCTCTTACTAGAGCCATGGCAAAGAGGATTCAAGAGGAAGAAGGATCACCTACCATTTTGCTTTTATGGAAGGTAATTTACATTGATTCTTTTTCCCATAATTAAAAGCACATTTTTCCTTGCTTTATAGGATTAATAAAAAACAGCTGCCAATATAAAGACTTGGGGGAAAAGCTTGCTGCCCAAACTATCAAACAAAGGTGTTTTACATGTGTCCTGTTGGCCAAAACCACCAAAACAGAATTTGGCGCTTTCCATTTTCAAACTTGCTGCCCAAGAATTCACATGAGTTGTGTGAGCTGCTGCCCAAACCAAAATTGGCGCCATTCATTTCAGTTTAATTGTCATTTCATTTTGAATGTCATTTCAGATCTGAGGCTCTTATTTCCCTATAAATAAGAGACCTCTTTCACCATGTAAAGAACTTTTGAGCTTAGTAAATTGCTGCTGAAATTAACTTCCAGCCCTAATGCTTTTGAGTCATTTATTCTCTCTACTTTCTCTTCCCTTTCCTCTAGCTTCCTTCCATTGTAGGAAGGCCTTCTGAGCTATGAGGTTCCCACACATACTCATTCCACTCAAACACACCAACCATCAATCAATCTCACTCAATTTCCGCTGCATCCACACTGTTGATTTCAATCTGCTGCACCAATACTGTTCTCGGCTTTTGAAGCTTTGTCTGCAAGGTCCAGGTCATTCTAAGCATGTCTAAGCTTCCATCAAGTGTTATCTAGAGCCTTGGTTGTCCACGCAAACCGGAGCTAAGTTCCTCTTCCATTTTCTGCTTCCAATGGTGATCTAATTTCTATTTCAGATTTCCAAATCAGTGTGTTCTGTTTTGTTTCCAGAGGTGTTGTTTTTCATTTCTGTTTTGCTGTGTATTACTTTTCCAGTAGTTAATTTGAGTTTCCTTTGTGTGTTGATGTTGTCCTTTCATTTTAATCGGTGAAACTTCATTATTTGAGTCAATTCCAGCCTTATAAAACAAAATTCAGTGCTGTTATAGTCTTGTGCAATTGTTGCAGTATATTTTTTTTCTGTTTTGTTTAGTTTCCTGATTCTGCTGGAGTATTTTGTGTTAATTGATTTGCAAGTGCTACACAAGCTGTATATATACCAAATAAGGCAATGAGGACTTGATCTAGCCTGGGTTATACAAGCTGAAGCATTAAAAGTGCAAATCAGATTTGAATTTGGTGTGAATTTTGTTGCAGAAATTTATGAACACCGAAAAACGGCGCCACAAACTTGTTGAACAATCGGCAAGTGTGACCGAATCGTTTCAAGTAATAAACTCAGTAAGACCAAGTATCGTTCTCCCAAAGGACTCACGGCCTAGTTTAGTTATGTGATTCGTTGATTATTTAAGACTTAAGAACGAAATAAGTGAAGTTTAATATGCAAAACAGAAAATAAACATGTATGCATGAATGTGATCAATGGCTAAAACAAAATACAAACACTTCAATGGAATATATGGATGAGTATGTTGTTGGGGTTATCAATTTCATCTTATCCACTCTCATATACTTTAGGAATTCAACATTCTTTTCATCATTGTTAATGCCACTCTCTAAATTACCTTGCAAGAAGCCCTATCCCTAATTACGAGTTCATACGATTCCTAGCATTCCTAATAATTAGTTCTTTTAGTGCAGGAGCTTAACGGCAACCAATATACTATTGGGAGAAATTCCCCGGATCTAGACTTCCCCGTACGTTCCCGTATCGACAAAATCAATAATCATGCATTGAATGAGTTAAACAAAGTAAGCATTGAGCAAAGAGGAAAAACCCTAACTAATGATGAAAGAAAGCATGTATCTCAAATAAGATGTTTAAACACAAATTCCATATATGAGAGTTTCACAAGACTACATTGATTCCCCAACAACAATACAAGGTTTAGTTCACCATATTCATGGTGAAACTAGATGAATAATAATGAAAGAATGAAAGATAAAACCCTAGAAAGGGGAAGAGGTAGCCTGAGCATCCAAGATCCTCCTTCAAAGGGGTGGAAGAGAGTGTGTTTGCTTCGTTTCTGCCAAAGATACAAACCCTAGGACGTCCTAAAGCTTATATACTATTCTAAAATTACAGAAAATTTAGGCCCAAGCCCATAAGTGTGCCGCTTAGCGGTAAGTGCGTGAGTTGGTTTCTTCCCCTCAGCGGCCATTTTGCCCCTCAGCGGATCCCCCGTGAGCTTCTGAGTGCCACTCAGCGGTAAACTGCCGCTGAGCGGCAGTTGCGGCTTCTCCTTTTGCACTTTTTGATGTCTTTTCTGATTTCATCTCTCTCCTTCTTCACTTCTTTCACCAAATTCACCTTAAAACCTGCACAAAAACACTGAAATTAAGCATAAACCTGTCCAGCTCTGTTATTTCTGAAAATATGAATAAAAGCATGATTTCAAGCTAGTTTCTAAGTGTTAAAGGTTGCTTTTAGTATCAATTTCAAGCATGAAAATAACAGTTTTTCAACGTTTATCATATATATACCAAATAAGGCAATGAGGACTTGATCTAGCCTGGGTTATACAAGCTGAAGCATTAAAAGTGCAAATCAGATTTGAATTTGGTGTGAATTCTGTTGCAGAAATTAAATCTGGTGCAACACGTCTAAAACTGTTTCAGCAGTTTTTCTTTGGTTCTGGAGCTTGGTACAACATTGTATAATGTTGTTGAATGTGTCTTAAGGTATAACAAACCAGAATAAGCACTAAAATGCAGTATGCATAGTGTGGTTGCTCAAAATCCTTAACCATTCACCATTTCAGCTTGAAATTCTAGCTCTTCACCGTGCTAATCTATTTGAATTGGTGTAATCTGAATTTGGTCATGCTAAGCACATTAAATCTAGCTTAGATCTGTGTTTATACACTTCTTAGAGTCATTGCATTTGCTGTCCAATCTTTGATTCCATAAAAAGCTAAATTTGGTTGGTTCATTGATGGTTTTGCTGCATAATTGAGCCATAGCATGCGTGAAATTCGGAATCTGCTGTTTTTGTGTGTTTGGACAGTTTGAACAAGTCTAAATGGATGATGTGGAAGAATATCTAGAGTGGGAAATGAAAGTTGAGCAATTGTTTGAGTGCCACCAAATAGATGATGAAAGGAGAGTCACCATGGCTTCTCTAAGCTTTCAAGGCTATGCCTTAATTTGGTGGACAGCCTTGGTCAAGAATTATAGACTAAGACACTTACCTCCCATCAGATATTGGAATGAGTTGAGAACTGCCTTGAGAAGAAGGCATGTACCAACCTATTATGATAGGGAATTAATGGATAAGCTCCACAAACTCCAACAAAGGAACATGAGTGTTGAGGAATATAGACAGAAAATGGAGTTACTCATGTTGAGAGCTAGGATAAGAGAAGAACCTAGGATAACAATTGCTAGGTTTCAAAGTGAACTCAACTATGACATAAGAGATAGGGTTGAACTTATACCCTACAATGATCTCAATGAGTTAGTCCAACTTTGTGTGAGGGTAGAGCAACAACTCAAGAGGAAAAGCTTTACCAAGAAAGATTACCCTCATAGTTCTAATCATAAAAAAGATTACCCTCATAGTTCTAACCATAAGAAAGAGTATAAGAGGGAGGGTAGTCTAACCAAGCCAAGATATGAAGAAGTTAGAGAGAGAGAGAGGAAAAGAAAAAGTCAAAGAACCTTCAAGAGATCATAAGAGTAAGGAGACTAAGTGCTTTAGATGTGGGGGAAAAGGGCACCATGCATCTGAGTGCCGCAATAGAAGGTCAACTTACATCCTTGAGCATGAGAGTGAAAGTGAGGGTTCTTCATATAGTGAGTCTGAAACATCCACTTCTGAAGAAGAAGAAGCTTTACCTTGTGATGGTGACTTACTTATGTAAGGAGACTCCTGGAAAGTAAACATGTAGAATTAGAACAGTCACAAAGAGAGAACCTATTCCACACAAAGTTTTGGAAAAGACATGTTCAATGATTATGGATATTGGTTCTTGTTGTAACTGTTGTAGTTCTAGAATGGTAGAGAAGCTTGGCTTAACCATTACTCCTCATCCTAAACCTTACAAACTTCAATGGATCAAAGAGGATGATGGAATAGTAGTTAAAGAACAAGTAAGAGTACCCATTTCCATTGGCAAATATGAAGATCAAATTGTTTGTGATATAGTACCAATGGAAGCTGGGCACATATTACTTGGAAGACCTTGGCAATATGATAAGCAAGCTTTACATGATGGAGTCACCAATAAAATCACCATTCAACACAAGGGAAAGAAAATTATCTTGTGTCCTCTTACACCTTCACAAGTAAGAGAGGATCAAATAATTCTTAAAAAGAAGTTGGATGGAGAAAAGAAAAGTAGGAAAGAAGGAAAGGAGAAAACCCTAAATCATGCCTTAAATAAGGAAGTTGTCCAATCTCAAACTTTGAACATTTCTAAAAATCTTTTTCTTGGAGAACCTCATTTTCTTCTCTATTGCAAAGAGGCACTTGTTTCAATAAATCATGAACTTGATTCTCTACCAAAGGGGTTGCAAAAACTTTTAGAAGAATTTGATGATGTATTTCCTAAAGAGGTACCAAGTGGATTACCACCTTTGAGAGGAATAGAACATCAAATAGATTTAGTGCCTGGGGCCAGCCTTCCTAATAGGCCAGCCTATAGGACCAATCCCATGGAAACAAAAGAAATAGAGAAACAAGTCAATGAATTGTTGAATAAAGGGTGGATCCAAAAGAGTTTAAGTCCTTGTGCTGTGCCTGTGTTGTTGGTTCCTAAGAAGGATGGATCTTGGAGGATGTGTACAGATTGTAGGGCCATCAATAATATAACTGTCAAATATAGGCACCCCATTCCTAGATTAGATGACATGTTGGATGAATTACATGGAGCAAACATTTTTACCAAAATTGATCTCAAAAGCGGATATCATCAAATAAGAATTCAAGAGGGAGATGAATGGAAAACTGCTTTTAAGACCAAGTTTGGTTTGTATGAATGGTTAGTCATGCCCTTTGGCTTGACCAATGCTCCAAGTACATTCATGAGGTTAATGAACCATGTTCTTAGAGAATGCATAGGGAGGTTTGTAGTGGTCTACTTTGATGATATCCTAATCTATAGTCAAGGCCTTCAAGAACATCTTAACCATGTCAGAAAAGTCTTGCTTCTTCTTAGAGAATATCATCTCTTTGCCAACTTTGACAAATGTACTTTTTGTCAAGAAAGTGTGATTTTCCTTGGATTCAAAGTTGGAAAAGAAGGTGTACATGTTGATCCAGAGAAGATCAAGGCTATACAAGAATGGCCAACTCCCAAAAATGTAGGAGAGGTGAGAAGTTTTCATGGATTAGCAAGTTTTTATAGAAGATTTGTGAAAGACTTCTCCACCATAGCCGCTCCTTTAAATGAGCTAGTCAAGAAAGACAAACCTTTTCTTTGGGGTGATAAGCAAGAGTTGTCTTTTGAGACTTTGAAGCACAAGTTAACACATGCAACTATTCTAGTTTTACCTGATTTTTCCAAAGCCTTTGAACTAGAATGTGATGCATCTGGGGTAGGTATAGGAGCTGTTCTAATACAAGGAGGACACCCCATAGCTTATTTTAGTGAAAAACTTAGAGGGGCAACTTTGAACTATCCTACCTATGACAAAGAATTGTATGCCCTCATTAGAGCTTTAAAAACTTGGGAGCATTATTTGGTAACTAGAGAATTCATAATACATACTGATCATGAATCTCTCAAGTACATTAAAGGGCAAGCAAAGCTAAACAAAAGGCATGCAAAGTGGGTGGAATATCTTGAGGAATTTCCCTATGTCATCAAACACAAAAAAGGAAGTACTAATGTTGTTGCGAATGCTTTATCTAGAAGACATGCATTGTTAATAACCCTAGGATCTCAAATATTAGGATTTGATGACATAAAAGATTTATATGAAAATGATGAAACATTTGCATCTACTTATTCATCATGTCTTAAGAAGCGTTTTGATGGATTCTATCTTTCTGAGGGGTATCTTTTTAATAAAGGAAAACTTTGTATACCCCAAGGATCCATTAGAAAACTTCTTATCAAAGAAAGTCATGGAGGAGGTCTCATGGGTCATCATGGAGTTGATAAAACTCTAAATATTTTGAAAAGTAAATTTTATTGGCCACACATGAGAATAAATGTTCAAAGGCATTGTTCTAAATGTATAGCTTGTTTACAAGCTAAGTCCAAAATTATGCCTCATGGACTCTATACACCTCTTCCTATAGCTAATGCCCCTTGGGAAGACCTTAGCATGGACTTTGTCTTAGGATTGCCAAGAACTCAAAGGGGGTATGATTCTATATTTGTGGTAGTAGATCGTTTTAGTAAAATGACTCATTTTATACCTTGCCACAAAGTAGATGATGCTAGCTATATCTCTAGACTCTTCTTTAAAGAAATAGTGAGATTGCATGAGTTACCCAAAACTATAGTGTCTGATAGAGATGTGAAGTTTCTAAGCCATTTTTGGAAAACTTTATGGGAAAAGCTTGGAACTAAACTTCTATTTTCTACTACATGTCACCCACAAACTGATGGGCAAACTGAAGTAGTAAATAGATCTTTATCTACACTATTAAGGGTAATATTAAGAGGTAATAACAAATCTTGGGATGAACATCTACCTCACATTGAATTTGCTTATAATAGAGTAGTCCACAAAACTACTAATCTTTCTCCTTTTGAGGTTGTTTATGGCTTTAACCCTATCACACCTCTTGATTTACTACCTCTTCTAGAATCATCTTCTTTTTTTCATAAAGAAGGTAATTCTAAAGCATTGTTCATCAAGAAGTTATATGAGAAGGTCAAAATCCAAATTGAAAAACAAACTCAAAAATATGCAGAATACAACAACAAAGGGAGAAAGAAAATAGTTTTTGAA
Source organism: Vigna reflexopilosa (assembly GCA_027742785.1). Lineage (NCBI taxonomy): Eukaryota > Viridiplantae > Streptophyta > Magnoliopsida > Fabales > Fabaceae > Vigna > Vigna reflexopilosa. Next base: position 15,860,193 of record CM050915.1, read on the forward strand.
GAAGGAGACCTAGTTTGGCTTCATTTGAGAAAGGAAAGATTTCCCTCTCAAAGGAAATCCAAAGTTAGTCCAAGAGGAGATGGTCCATTCAAGGTGGTCAAAAGAATAAATGATAATGCATACATCTTAGATCTCCCTGAAAGTTATGGTGTCAGTCATACTTTTAACATCTGCGATTTAATTCCTTTCACAGGGAATGATCAACACGGTGAATCAGATCTGAGGACAGATCCATTTCAAGAGGGAGGGTGATGGACAAATTTATGAACACCAAAATATGATGTCACAAACTTGTTTTTCAATCGGCAAGTATGACCGAATCGTTCAAGTAATAAACTTGGTAAGACCAAGTATCGTTCTTCCCAAAGGACTCACGGCCTAGTTTAGTTGTGTGGTTTATTGATTAACTATGACTTAAAGATGAAATATTTGGATTTTTATATGCAAAAGACGAAAATTAAATATGTATGCATGAAGTTTTGATCAATGGCAAAAAGCAAAAGATAAACACTTTCAATGAAATATATGTATGAATATGTTGTTGGGGGTCAATTTCATCTTATCCACTCTCATATATTTTAGGAATTCAACATTCAAATCATCATTGTTAATGCTACTCTCTAAAGTACCTTTCAAGAAGGCTTCTCCCTAATCACGAGTTCATACAATTCGTAGCATTCCTAATGATCAGTTCATAAGTACAGGAGCTTAACGACAACCAATATAATATTGGGAGAAATTCCCCGGATCTAGACTTCCCCGTACGCGCCCGTATAGACAAAACCAATAATCATGCATCGAATGAGTTAAACAATGCAAGCATTACGCAAAGAGGAAAAACCCTAACTAATGATGAAAGAAAGCATAGATCTTAAATAAAAGATGTAAAAACAAATTCCATATATGAGAGCTTCAAAAGATTACATTGATTCCCCAACAAACATACAGAGTTTAGTTCACCATATTCACGGTGAACCTAGATGAATAACAATGAAAGAATGAAAGATAAAACCCTAAAAAGGTGAAGAGGAAGCCTCAGCATCCAATATCCTCCTTCAAAGGGGTGGAAGAGAGAGTGTTTGCTTCGTTCCAGCCAAAGATACCTAACCCTAGGAAACCCTAAAGCTTATATATTATTCGTAAATTACAGAAAATTAGGTCCAAGCCCATAAAAGTGCCGCTCAGCGGTAAAGTACCACTCAACGGTAAGTGCGTGAGTTGGTTTCTTCCCCTCAGTGGCCATTTTGCCCCTCAGCGGACCTCCCGTGACTTCCTGAGTACCGCTCAGCGGTAAACTGCCGCTGAGCGGTGACTTCGGCTTCTCCTTTTGCACTTTTTGATGTCTTTTCTGATTTCATCTCTCTCCTTCTTCACTTCTTTCACTAAATTCACCTTAAAACCTGCACAAAAACACTGAAATCAAGCATAAACCTGTCGAGCTCTCTTATTTCTGAAAATATGAATAAAAGTATGATTTCAAGCTAGTTTCTAAGTATAAAGGTTGCTTTTAGTATCAATTTTAAGCATGAAAATAACAGTTTTTCAACTGTTATCACAACCCCAAACTTAGAACTTTGCTTGTCCTCAAGCAAACAAGATGTAACTCAATCTCCAACCAATTCATATGATGGTTCACTCATTCAAAAATCCTCTTTCTCAAAATAAGTAACAACTTCACTCAAACTTATGACCAAGAGTTCAATCAAGATGTGCACATGCTTTAGTGTTCACAAAGTCATTTAAATTCCAACAAATGCTATTTTTCATGAATGATCAATCAATTAAGCATGGATGTTCATGTGCTCATGGAATATTTCCTCACTAGATAAAGTGTTTCACTCACACACAAGTATATAAGAGGTAATCACTCATTCACTCTACTATCACAATGTCACATGAATCAACTTTGCCTTTCATTTTATCACAATAAAAAGCATTCACAAGCATGCATCATCACAAGGACTTTTCAATGACTTATAATGTGGCTGGGCTAACAAGAAAATTGGTTTTTCTGGATCACAAAATCCTTGAGTTAAGAGAAACATGACAACACAATTATTCTTATTCTTGCCAACTTTCTTTTGCATTGAGCTTTGCCTTTTTTTCTTTTCTTTTCTTTTTCTTTGCATATTCTTACTTTTAACTCTTAGCTCAATGCTTTTCCTTTTCTATATTTTCCCAACAACCCCAAACTTGAACATTTAACAATACCACACAAGATCTTCTACTTAACTCAAGGTAAAGATTTTCAATCAAGGGTTTTTCAATTTATGTTCAAGGTTAAGGGTTCAAAGGATAGAACACAAAGTGCTCTCTTTTAGTGGGCTAACTTTATGAATTTGGCCAATAAAAAGGGTTCCAACAAACGGCCTTGATCATATGATGCAAAACAAGCAATTGATTCAATCATAGAAAACCTGGGCAAAGTCATTCATGTTTCCAAAGTAATAACATTCAATCAATAAAAACTCTGGAGCTCAAAACCTCACTTATAAGCTCATTCACATTTGACATACACATCCTGCTTAATTTCACAATCACAATCATGATCTCATGCATTTGTTCACAAAGCTTGTGAATCAACTGTATAAGCATTTTAATGTGCACATCATCTCAACATCAATCAATCAATAAGCATCATCAAACATTACTTATCAAACAATCACAGTTAATATCAAACCATCACACAAACCAGGTGTCCAATAGAGTACATCAAACCCTAATCTAAAAACAAAAACAAATAAGTTCAGAAAACTTAAACCAACAAAAGCATAAGCATATGATAGCATTCATCAGTAAATGCTATCTCAGCTCCTCTTCAGTCTGAGCTGTCCTCTGTATCTTCCTCTTCCTCCTCATCTTCATCATCTTCAAATGCATCATCATCATCAACATCATCTTCTTCCATCTCTCTTGCTGAAGCGTCAGCTGCTCCAGCTCCTTCTCCATGCACTGGCTCCTCTGGCCAAGCTACCACATTATGGAATTCATCCATAGTCCACCTGTGGGCTGGAGGTGTATCATACATCCCCACAATCATCTCAGCAGTGGCCACCTGCCCCCTGTGAATGGACTGCAACTGAGCACCTATAAGAGACATATACATGTCCCTCATCTGGAATGGTTCTGCCTCATGTGTCTCAGCAGATGTCTGGCTCTGTGCTGGCGCTCTCTCTCTACGAGCACGGTGTGGTGGAACTGACTGAGCTGCTTCCTCACCTCCACAGTACTGTCTATAATAAGCCTCATCAATAGCTTTTCTTGGCCTCTCAAATGGTGGAGCAGAAGTGTCCACCCCAGCTATCTTGCAAAGGTGAGTGATCAAGGAGGGATGTCCTAGTGGTGCTTTGTTGTTTGAGGTATTGGCACACACACTAATCTCATCAGCTATCACCTGCCCAATATTAACATTCAAGTTTCTGATAGCACAGTAGATGAATAGTGCCCTGCTGAGAGTAATATCTGACACATGTGAACATGGCTGAATATTGGCGTGAGAAAACGCCATCCAATACTTTGCAAGAGGAGTCAAATCCGTCCTCCTAATGTTAACCACTGAGCCAGATCTATTTCTTTGGAAGTGTCCTCCAGGTATGCATAGTACTCTCTCCACATCCTCATAATCAGCACCTTCCTCCATGCAAAGAGCAAACTGGCACTGCTCACCAGCCCACACAGTGTCCAAGAAGTTATTGATAGAATCAGGATCATACCTGATAGCATGGCCTCTGACATAGCCTAAATAATTCTCAGCTGGATAATCACCAATCTTCTTTGCATTTGTGTAGAATTCCTTTACGACAGCTATGTTGGCAGGTGCAGGATATGTGGCTAGCTTTCCCTAGTCATTCCCTAACACTTGCTCTCCAAATTGAGGAGCAAAATTAGGTATCATTCCAACCTTTCTCTCCATTAGAAGTCTCCTGTCCTGAACCACCCTAAAGTGCTTCTCATGTTTCCTAGAGAGGAACCTACTAGAGTGGGGTTGCTCTGGTTGCTTTTCCTTTCTCTTGGTTGCCATGGTTTTCAATCTCTTTCCTGAAGAGGATGCCATTCCTGTATTCAAACACAAATACAAAACCACAGAACATGATATTAATCATTAGTAAATACAGAACACAACTCCTTTCGAAGCTAAACCACCGCTGAGGGCCAGAAATTCCCCTCAGCGCCACCAGTGCCACATTCCAACACGCAAAAATTCAGAAAAACCAAATCTGGCAGAGTGCCGCTGAGCGGCAGTTTACCCCTCAGCGGTAACTCTGCAGATTTTTGAGAATCTTGTTTTAAAGCTGTCCTAACTCCACCCAGATGCAATTTTCAGTTTTCCAGTTCATAATCATGCAGTTTAATCGGTTCAAACATCAAATATATCATCAAATCATGCATAGAAATCAAAACCCCTAAATATTCATGCTTTGACAATCACATTCAAATTCAAGAACCCTAGAATGAACAAAATGCTTTTTACTTACTTGGGTGGAGATACTAGATGCAATGAAAATGCTTCCAAGCTAGAATGCTCTCTTCCAACCCCAAACTTTGATGGCACACTAGTGAAAAAGTGAGTGGAAGAGAAATTTTCTTAAGAGGGAAGAGTGAAAAGATGTGGAAAACCTTGGATAAGGTATGTGGGAGTGTTTGTGCAGAGAAGAGCCTGAAAGTATAAGAAATTGCGCAGCTTAGGGTTTAAAAATACCCTAATGGGCTCGGGTCCCGCTAAGGGGAACAAAAGCCCATTCTGCGAGAGTACCGCTCAGCGGCACTTTCGTGATGTGCTCTTCTCCTTCTTTTCTTAACCTACGTGCCTCCCATACATGCCCCTCACTAGTTCCCTGCAAGTCAATGTTAAAAATGCTTATGCAAACCCTAACTTAAGTAAACAAACAGAAATATTCAATCAACTGGGTTGCCTCCCAGGTAGCGCTTGTTTAACGTCACGAGCCTGACCCAAAATCCACCAACACCCATCAGTAGGTGCAAAACTTTCTTACCAACACCCATCAGTAGGTGTTACAAACATAGTATCCTTCAGTAGATACTTAACCACCTAGCATCCTTCAGTAGATGCTATCTCCAGCAAAATAGTTACAAAAATAGAGTCCACAAATTAAAAATTACACAGCCAAATCAAAAGTTTTTAAATCCACTCAACAAGCGCTCTTTTAACGTCATTAGCTTGACCCAGTAAAGTTCAAATTCCATCTTCTTTTTCTTCTTCTTTCTACTGAACTTCTTTAGAAATTTAATCAAACCAGGAACCTGTTGCAGTGTCTCAATCATAGGAACTTTAATCTCCAATTTCTTGAAGATTTCCATAAAGCACTTAAATTTCTTTTCCTTCCTATGATTCTTCTTTAGATGAGGATGGGATTTTTCATATGATTCCTTCTTCTTTCCTCTCATCTTCTTTTTCTTACGCTTTCTCTCCCCAAATTTTCTCTTTTTCTTTTCTTTTATTTTTTGCTTCCCTTCTCTTTTTCTCCTCAACTTCTTTATTTTCACACAAATTTTCTTTCTCTCTTCTCTCTCAACCACTTCTTTTTCTTTTTCTTCATCTTTATCTTTATCACTCAACTCTTCTTTCTCTTTTCTCTCTACCCTTTCCTCATCTCCCTCTAATTTTTCCTCAGCAAGAATCTTGTCACTTTCGGTGATAATGACTGGCCCTTCCTCCTTAAGGTTAACTTCAGTATTAACATCATCATTCAATCTCTGATTGATGTAACGAAGTTGCATCTCCATTCTTTTACATGATTCTTCAATGCTTTTCTGAGTAGAGTCGGAATTTTTCAAAAATCGTTGAAGGGTGTCCTCCAACCTATCCAAACTTCCTGATAGAAAGGGTTGTTGCTGCCATTGTTGTTGTGGTTGGTTCTCAAATTGTCCAGCAGCTTGCCAAAATTGGCTTTGATCCATGCTTGAGTGAGGTTCCCACCAGTGGTTGAGATTACTTTGGTAGAATTGAGTGCCCATATAGTTAAATTCTTGACCAATTGCACTATGCAGACACTAGGCACAAAACCCTAAAAACAATTGTTAGCACAAAAAGATATAAAAGAAGATATAAGATCAGAGATAAGAAGATAAAATAAAAACAGAAAACAGAAAAATAAAAACAGAAAAATAAAATAAAATAAAATAAAATAAAATACAAGCTGAAAAATATAAACAGAAAATAAAAAATTTGAAATTTAAATTAAAAATTCAAAAACAAGTCAAAGATAATCAATAATCACACAAATTAACTAGTTAAACCAGAGTCCCCGGCAACGGCGCCAAAAACTTGATGGACAAATTTATGAACACCAAAATATGATGTCACAAACTTGTTTTTCAATCGGCAAGTATGACCGAATCGTTCAAGTAATAAACTTGGTAAGACCAAGTATCGTTCTTCCCAAAGGACTCACGGCCTAGTTTAGTTGTGTGGTTTATTGATTAACTATGACTTAAAGACGAAATATTTGGATTTTTATATGCAAAAGACGAAAATTAAATATGTATGCATGAAGTTTTGATCAATGGCAAAAAGCAAAAGATAAACACTTTCAATGAAATATATGTATGAATATGTTGTTGGGGGTCAATTTCATCTTATCCACTCTCATATATTTTAGGAATTCAACATTCAAATCATCATTGTTAATGCTACTCTCTAAAGTACCTTTCAAGAAGGCTTCTCCCTAATCACGAGTTCATACAATTCGTAGCATTCCTAATGATCAGTTCATAAGTACAGGAGCTTAACGACAACCAATATAATATTGGGAGAAATTCCCCGGATCTAGACTTCCCCGTACGCGCCCGTATCGACAAAACCAATAATCATGCATCGAATGAGTTAAACAATGCAAGCATTACGCAAAGAGGAAAAACCCTAACTAATGATGAAAGAAAGCATAGATCTTAAATAAAAGATGTAAAAACAAATTCCATATATGAGAGCTTCAAAAGATTACATTGATTCCCAACAAACATACAGAGTTTAGTTCACCATATTCACGGTGAACCTAGATGAATAATAATGAAAGATAAAACCCTAAAAAGGTGAAGAGGAAGCCTCAGCATCCAAGATCCTCCTTCAAAGGGGTGGAAGAGAGAGTGTTTGCTTCGTTCCAGCCAAAGATACCTAACCCTAGGAAACCCTAAAGCTTATATATTATTCGTAAATTACAGAAAATTAGGTCCAAGCCCATAAAAGTGCCGCTCAGCGGTAAGTGCGTGAGTTGGTTTCTTCCCCTCAGCGGCCATTTTGCCCCTCAGCGGACCTCCCGTGACTTCCTGAGTACCGCTCAGCGGTAAACTGCCGCTGAGCGGTGACTTCGGCTTCTCCTTTTGCACTTTTTGATGTCTTTTGCACTTTTTGCACTTTTTGCTCTTTCATTGATAGATTAAAAACCTCAATAAAGAAAATGCATGAACCAAATGAAAATGGCAATGTGTAAAATCAGCAACATAAAATTAAAGTAGATGCTTTTCATTCAACCGTAAAAATGTTCACATTTTTTCCTCTCAAAATCCAAACGTTCCCCAAAGAAAAACCAAGTAAGCGTGGCGGCTGGAGCACATCTTCTCCTTGCCCCATCCACGCTGGACCTCCTCGGTGGCGGCTTAGTCTTAAATGAGCGTGCCCCTCACACATCCCACATGCTGCTGCATTTAAAATAAAAAATCACCCATAACCCTTCATAGCTAAAATGTCCGTTACTTCCTCCAGAGAAAGAAGATCCCCCCATTAGCTGCTAGACACCTCTAAATATATATGGGTGAAGGATTGCTGGATGGGAGCTGCTTGGATGTTGGACCCGGTTTCTCCTTGTTGTTGTGTGCTTCCATTGAAAGACGTGGCAGCCCTTTGCTTTGCTACACCCCAAAGCTTCTGGATGTAGCAGCTGCTGGACTGAATCCGCGGGCCCCTGTTGGAGGCTCCCGTATGCCTCTCTTCATTAAATGAAAGTGAATTTTTTTCTTCTCGGTGGCGACTTCTCTTTTTTCTAAGCACACATGTGCCTTTTTTAGCCAATAAAACCCTTTAATATGTGGGCTGTGACATACTAGAAGCCCAACAAAAATGAAGCTGCTCTCCAAACAAAATGACGTGCTTTCTTCTATCTCTTTAGCCAAACCAAACAGCATATTTCATCTCAAGTCTCCACGGATCAGCACATCTTTTTCTATTCAACACAAAATAAATCAATGCAGCGTAGCTTCTTCCAAGTAAATAACACCATGTGCAAATGAATGGTCTTCCAAATGTCCCAAAATATATTTCCAAAATTTTCCCTGCAATCAATAATGAAAATAATAAGCTCAGATAATTCAAATTAATTAAAATAAGAATTTCTGGTCCAATTAAGCACAATTATCAAAAATGGGAAAATATTGGACATTCAAGCACAATTTCCTAATTAACTCCAGCACAATAAGCTAAGTGACGACAATAAAATATTGACTCATCACTTAGTGATATGTTTGGATGGTTTGGCTATAATATGTGTGTGATGAGTAATTGCTATCTTGTGCTGCTTTATTGTGTGATTGATATTGAGATGATGCATGGTCAAGTCTTATAATGCAGGTGGTTGCTCATGATTGATAGAAACTGATGCATGATGTTAATTGTGATTAATGTGCTCGGCATGATGTTTATCAAATTGTGGAACTTGAGTTAACCTGTGAGAGGTTCGACTCTAGAGTTTTTGATTGATTGAATGTTATTGCTTTGGAAGCATGATTGATTTTGCCTAAGTTTCTATGATTAAACCACTTGCTTGCTTGTTACAAATGATCAAGGCCATGTTTTTCTTCTCCCTTAGAGCCAATGTCTATAGGTGAACCCAACAAAGATCAATGTTTTTCTTTATCCTTTGCACCTTGAGCCTAAATTTCGAATTTAAAAAACCCTTGTTGAAATCCTTACCTTGAGTTGAGTAGAGTATGTGTATGTGGTAATGGAGAATGGTTCAAGTTTGGGGTGGTGAGAAACCAAAAAGAACTTTGTGAAATTCATGAAAGAGCATTGAGCAAAAGTAAAAATAAAAGAAGAAAGAATGAGCTCAATGTATGTAAAGTTGGGAATAAATTGAAAATTTGGTTCCCACATAAAAAGTAAAAGAGAGATGAATTGTTAATGTGAATGAATGTATTGTGCACTCTCTTAACTCATTGGACGCTGAGCGTCATCTTCCCTTTAACGTTTCACGCTTGAGCGCCCTCCATTGAACGTTGAGCGCCACTCCTTCGTAAGCACGCCTGGGCACCCTAAGTAGGGGCGCTGAGCGCCACCAATGTTGGCCCATGGCCCAATTCATCCCTATTTAAGGATTAGTTCGACCTAGAGAGGGTATCTCTTGACAAAATTGACAGAAATTCAGATTTTCTCCAACTCTCTGAAGGCAGAAGTGAATCCGGAAGCTTTCTTCTTCAATTTTTAGGGTTTTTCTATCTTTTTCATTCCATTGTTCATCTAGTTTCTCCATGACGATGGGAAACTAAACATTCTTTGTTGTTGGGGGATGATGTAACCTTGTGAACTCTCATGTATTTGAATTTATTCTTTTTTATTTATGCTTCTTTCATTAATTGTTAGGGTTATTCTTCTTCGCTCAATGCTTGTTATGTTTAACTCATTCATGGCATGATCATTGGTTTTCATGATATGGACACATACGGGGAAACCTAGATCTGGAGAATTGCTCCCAAAAGAAATATTGCCTAGACATAGGGATATGAATTTTGGTTATCTTAAGCTTTTGTGCGTATGTAATGCAGAATTAATTGCTAGGGAGACAAAACATTGTAAACTAGTAATTAAGGATAGGCTTTCTTCAACGAGACATCGGGTTTTATGTAATTTAGAAAGTGATATTAACATTAATGAAGAAGATGAGTTCATACATGCATGAGAGGAAACTTGGTGCAATCTAAACCCCAACAACATACTCATCTCATATTTTCAACTTCATCCATTCACCTTTGTGTTTTTCTTTCAATTGGTCAAAATTGTATTCATGTTTATTTTTATAGCATTTGCATTCAAAACCACTAAATTGTTCTTCAAAAGTCCTAATAAGTTGGGTAATCACATAACTGTTTAGTGTTGTGAGTCATTTGGGAAACGATACTTGGTCTTACCATTTATTATTACTTGATATGATTCGGTACACTTGCCGATATCTTAACAATGTCTAATCTGAATTTAATTCATTCTAGCTGATAATTTCCAGCTTGATCTAGTGTATTAAGACTTCCTTGAGTCATTTTCAGTGTTGCTTAAGCTTTTGAATCAATCAAAATTTATTTTGTTGGATTGATGGAGTGATTTTTCTGCATTTTTGGACATGGCAAAGTCAGATTTCGAATGCTAGCATTTTTATGCTGTGTAACAGTTTGAGCAAGTCTAAAATGATGCTTAAAAGTTGCTAGCAGAGTTCAATTAGTGATATAATGGTCCAAGTGCAGAATAGTATATTAAACCATCAACTTTGAGTCAAAATTGGGAAGTGGCAAGGTGTTTTTGAGTAACAGTTTGGTTTTGAGCCAATTCAAAGTTTGAACATGTTTAAAATCACCAAAGAAAATTGTTAAAGTTGTCAGTTTTGAGCTAAAGCCACTACTGTGTCATTTTGTGTCTCAAACCACCAAATTTTGATTCATTTTTGTGGCAAAATTGAACCAGACAGCACTTTGAGCCTAAGTGTTTGTCATTAAAGACTTTGATTGCAGAAAAAAGCTTAGGAATCAAGTTCTAAATTGTAAAAATAGATTACATAAGACAAAATCAGTGTGCAAATTAATTGAAAAAGGCTATTTCCTATGCAATTCGATCACAAGAGTTGATATTGGATGCACCAGTTTCTAAGTTTCATTGAAGACTTTCATCAAACACTTTTGACAAGATAGTGTTGCACTTGATTTTGGTTGAATCTGGTTCAATTGTCTTTTATTTCTTGCTTTATTAATCTACTCTAGAGCTTTGTTAGGATCTATTTGCAGTGCCTCCTTTATTAATAGCCTTAATTGTTTGTTTGTCTTTAAATTGAAAATCTGGTTTTGTCCATAATAAGTCAGTTCTTTTCCAGCCTTACTTTCTGATTTCCGGTGTTGTTCATATGCTTATTGGTGCAGAATTTGTGTTAGGATGATGGCTTATGCTAGTGGTAGCATCTTGAGGGGTGGAAACTTCTATAACTCTTGATCCAAGTGCCTCCACAACAAGGAAAATTAGCTTCCTGAAACACCATACTGATGGAAGCTTAGACATGCTTAGAATGACCTGGACCTTGCAGACAAAGCTTCAAAAGCCAAGAACAGTATTGGTGCAGCAAATTGAAATCAGCAGTGTGGATGCAGCGGAAATTGAGTGAGATTGATTGATGGTTGGTGTGTTTGAGTGGAATGAGTATGTGTGGGAACCTCACAGCTCAGAAGGCCTTCCTACAATGGAAGGAAGCTAGAGGAAAGGGAAGAGAAAGTAGAGAGAATAAATGACTCAAGAGCATTAGGGCTGGAAGTTAATTTCAGCAGCAATTTACTAAGCTCAAAAGTTCTTTACATGGTGAAAGAGGTCTCTTATTTATAGGGAAATAAGAGCCTCAGATCTGAAATGACATTCAAAATGAAATGACAATTAAACTGAAATGAATGGCGCCAATTTTCGTTTGGGCAGCAGCTCACACAGCTCATGTGAATTCTTGGGCAGCAAGTTTGAAAATGGAAAGCGCCAAATTCTGTTTTGGTGGTTTTGGCCAACAGCACACATGTAAAACACCTTTGTTTGATAGTTTGGGCAGCAAGCTTTTCCCCCAAGTCTCTATATTGGCAGCTGCTTTTTATTAATCCTACAAAGCAAGGAAAAATGTGCTTTTAATTATGGGAAAAAGAATCAATGTAAATTACCTTCCATAAAAGCAAAATGGTAGGTGATCCTTCTTCCTCTTGAATCCTCTTTGCCATGGCTCTAGTAAGAGGTCCAATGTGCGTCTTAGATGGTCTTCCATCAGACCCTCTGATAACAGTTGAAAAATTGTTATTTTCATGCTTAAAATTGATACTAGAAGCAACCTTTATACTTAGAAACTAGCTTGAAATCATACTTTTATTTATATTTTCAGAAATAAGAGAGTTGGACAGGTTTATGCTTGATTTCAGTGTTTTTGTGCAGGTTTTAAGGTGAATTTAGTGAAAGAAGTGAAGAAGGAGAGAGATATAAATTATTGGAGTGCACGGTATCCAGCAGATGGCACATGGGTGATTAATTGTTGGAGGTGCAGCCGCCACCAAGAGAGGGAGGCGTGACTCACTTTGTTGGAAGGCACACAGATCTAATCTTCATTCAAGTGGAAGAGAGCACTGCCACGTCCAGTAAAAGGAGAGCACACTGTTGTCACGTAGCTGCTTGAGCACGGCTGAAAAGTAACACTTAAACAAGGGTCTCATTTTTATCTTCATGCTAACCAGATTTTCATTTCTATATTCTATAAATTAGAATGTTGTTTTGCTGTGAACAAGTGTGCACACTATTACATTCTTTATCACTTTCATTGTTCATTTTCAATTGGAGAAAAGCATTTCAATTTTTCTTAGAGAAGTGGTGCACACGAGGATTTATTGATTTTTCTTTTCTGTGCTGGAGAGGACGATGCACACAGTTGGTGTTCATCTTTGTGTTTTTCTTTCACTACCAATGCATTCAGATCTGCACTTTCATTTTATTTGGTTTTATTGGAATTTTGTTTGATAGGTTGTTGTTCTTTACCGCTGCATTGTGCATTTAATGTTTTAGAGTAAGTGATGCATTTGAATAGTCTATCATGTCTTCTTTTATTATTTCCTGCATTTTAATTAGTTCACATATCTTGTTTTAGGATCGTTCAGTTTACTGTTTTCGTTCATTATGTTGTCTATTATGTTTGGCTTCTTTATCTTCCTGCATTTCCAATTTCCTCACTTGCTTTAGAGACCGTTCGGTCTCAATGTAGAACCGTTCGGTCTTCATGTTTTGTTAGTTTATTTCAATGCTTTCAATTATGTTCGGTCGTGTTTAATTCCCAGTTTTAATTTAGTTCGTTTCTAATCACAAAAACACTTTCAAAACCCCCCCACTACGTGTTTGACCTAAGTCCCGAACCACATTTGGTCCTTGAGAGATGACCTAAGAGTCACTTCCTAGCACTATACTGCATTTTTAATGCACATCAAATTTGATGGGTGATAACGGTTGAAAAACCGTTATTTTTATGCTTAAATTTGATACCAAAAGCAACCTTTAAGACTTAGAAACTAGCTTGAACTCATATTTTTGCTTTAGTTTTGAGAATAAGAGAGTTGAAAGTGAATTTAATGGTTTTGTGCAAGATTCCCTTGATTTTGTAGGCTAATTGAATGATTTGAAAGAAGAATTGAAATACCGAATGATTGGAGTGCTGAAAAGTCAACCAAAAACCAGAAAAGTCAACCAGTCAACCAGAATGCTGAAAAACCAACCAGAACGCAGAAAAAGTCTGACCGAGTGGCGATGAGCGGAAAAATACCGCTGAGCGGCACTTTTCGGGTGCCGAAATCACCGCTGAGGGGCAAAACAGCAGCTGGGGGGCAAAATGGATCATGCGCTAGTACCGCTCAGCGGTAAAATACCGCTGAGCGGCATTCTAAGTGGGCTTGGACCGGTTTTCTTTTGTTTTTATGGGCTTGGACTTGTTTTATGTTATTTTTATGCCCTATTTAAGGACTTGCACGTCCTAGGGTTTGTATCTTTGGCTGGGAGGAAGCAGAAACACACTTCTCACCCCTTGGGGGTAGATTGGGAGATGATGACAGCTCTCCTCTTCTCTTTCTCGGGTTTTTCTATCTCTTCCATTCTTCCATTATTGTTCATCTAGTTTCACCATGAATATGGTGAACTAAACCTTGTATTGTTGTTGGGGAATCAATGTAGTCTTGTGAAACTCTCGTATATGGAATTTGTGTTTAAACATCTTATTTGAGATACATGCTTTCTTTGATCATTAGTTAGGGTTTTTCCTCTTTGCTCAATGTTTGCTTTGTTTAACTCATTCAATGCATGATTATTGATTTTGTCGATACGGGAACGTACGGGGAAGTCTAGATCCGGGGAATTTCTCCCAATAATATATTGGTTGCCGTTAAGCTCCTGCGCTAAAAGAACTAATTATTAGGAATGCTAGGAATCGTATGAACTCGTAATTGGGGATATGCCTTCTTGAAAGGTAATTTAGAGAGTGGCATTAACAATGATGAAAAGAATGTTGAATTCCTAAAGTATATGAGAGTGGATAAGATGAAATTGATAACCCCAACAACATACTCATCCATATATTCCATTGAAGTGTTTGTATTTTGTTTTAGCCATTGATCAAATTCATGCATACATGTTTATTTTCTGTTTTGCATATTAAACTCCACTTATTTCGTTCTTAAGTCTTAAATAATCAACGAATCACATAACTAAACTACGTCGTGAGTCCTTTAGGAGAACGATACTTGGTCTTACCGAGTTTATTACTTGAAACGATTCGGTCACACTTGCCGATTGTTAAACAAGTTTGTGGCGCCGTTTTTCGGTGTTCATAAATTTGTCATCAAATTTTTGGCGCCGTTGCTGGGGACTCGAGGTTTAACTGGTTAATTTGTGTGATTATTGATTATCTTTGACTTTAATTTTGAATTTCTGTTTTTATTTTTTCTGTTTTTATTTTATTTTATTTTATTAGATTTTATTTTATTTTATTTTATTTTATTTTGTTTTCTGTTTTTATTTTTTTTTTCGTTTTCGGTTTTTATTTCTTTATTTTTTTTTTCTGTTTTCATTTTTTTATTTTATGTTTTTATCTTCTATCTTGCTATCTTTTATCTTCTTATCATTTATTCTTTGTATCTTCTCTATCTTTTTGTGCTAACAAATATTTTCTAGAGTTTTGTGCCTAATGCTTGCAGGATGCAATTCGGTCAAGAATTTGACTATATGGGCACTCAATTCTTCCAAGGTCAACAAAGAAAGCAAGAGATCTCATCTTTCAGGCAAGGCATGGAGGAATCACTAGGTCATGCATGGGACAGATATAAAAGCCTATTAAGAAAGACTCTCACGCATGGATTTGACGAAGTGGAAGTAGTCCTTACCTTCCTTGGAGGTCTTGGTTCACAAACCAAGATGATGCTTGATGCCTCAGCAGGAGGAAACATTACATGGAAAACTCCAGAGGAAGCAACAAAAATTATTGAAAATATGGCTACTAGTGATAATGAGCTCAACAGTGAAAGAGGAGCTCCTATGCAACAGAAAGGAGTTCTACAATTACAGACACATGATGCCTTGCTAGCACAAAATAAAATTCTAACTCAACAGCTGGAGACTCTTACTAAAACACTTGCACAATTGCCTAAAGAGTTGAAAACTGCTGCACAGGTACAATCTCAGTTGTGTGAATTATGTGGAGGCGACCATATCAATGGTCAATGTGCCTTTCCAGCAGAAGCCGTGGAGGATGTGAATTACATGACCAATCAATACCGTCAAGGGAACTACAATCAAGGGTGGAAACCACACCCAAGCATTGGTCAAGGGCAAACTGAAGCATTGGTCAAGGGCAAACTGGGCAAGCTGGTCAATTTAATAAGCAGCAGCAACAACCAACCTTATGGCAACAAATGTCTACACTTAATGAAAGATCAACAAGGTTGGAAGAAACTCTTCAGTAATTCATACAGAAAACTGAATCTTCTCAAAAGAGCACTGAAGCCGCTATTAAGTACTTGGAGATTCAAATGGGTCAGATTACCAAGCAATTGGAAGAAAGGCCTGACCAAAATTTTGGGGCTAATACTGAGGTTAACCCCAGGGAAGAGTGTGAAGTGCTAGTGAGTGTAAATGTTGAAAAAGTTGAGTTGGAAAAAGAAGAGAGAGAAGAGAGAAAAGAGAGAGAAGAGAAAGAAGAAGAGAAAATTTGTGTGAAGATTGAGAAAGTGAGTAGAAAAAGAAAAGAAAAATAGAAAGTGAGAGAAAAGAAAAAGAGGACGAGAGAAAAAAAGAAAGAATCATATAAAAAACCTCTTCCTCATCCAAAGAAGTATCATAGGAAGGAAAAGAAATTTAAGTGCCTCATGGAAATCTTCAAGAAATTGGAGATTAAAGTTCCTATGATTAAGACATTGCAACAGGTTCCTGGTTTGATCAAATTTCTGAAGAAGTTCAGTAGAAAGAAGAAAAAGAAGATGGAACATGAGCTTTATTGGGTCAAGCTAGTGACGTTAAAAGAGCACTTGCTGGGAGGCAACCCAGTGATTTAAGAACTTTTAATTTTTGGTTTGGTGATGTAATTTTGAACTTTTGGGTATTTTTGTTTTTGTTATAAGTTTGTTATAGGGTTTACATCTACTGATGGATGTTAGGCGGAAGAGTATCTATTGAAGGATACTATGTTTGTATACACCTACTGATGGGTGTTGGTAAGAAAGATTTGCATCTACTGAAGGGTGCTGGAGGATTTTGGGTCAGGCTCGTGACGTTAAACAAGCGCTACCTGGGAGGCAACCCAGTTGATTGATTTTATCTGTATTGTTTGTTTTGATTTTGCTTTAGTTGCATGATAGGGATTGAATGTTTGAGTGATTTGAGAAATTAATTGCAGGGAGCAAGTGAGGGGCATGAGTAGAAGGCACCTAGGGTTAGCTAGGAAGAAGAAAAGCACAACACGAAAGTGCCGCTGAGCGGTGGTATCGTAAAAGGGGCTTAGGTTGCCCCTTAGCGGAACCCGAGCCCATTAGGGTATTTTTATACCCTAAGTCACGCTTTGGCCTCTATTTTTAGATTCTTCTCTGCACACACACTCCTAAACATTTTTCCAAAGGTTCTCTACATTTTTCCTTTCATTCCTCTTTAGAAAATCTCCCTTCCACTCACTTTCTCACTAGTTTTCCATCTAAGTTTGGGGTTGGGAGAGAGCATCATTGATGGGGCTGAGTTTTTCAAAGCACTAGAGTAGGATTTGTTTTATCAATCACTTATGTTTTTAGAATAGGATTTGATGTACTCAATTGGAAATTTTGTTTGTTATGATGGTTTGCTTATGATTGTTGTTTGATAAGTAATGCCTGATGATGCTTTGATATTGATTGATGTTGAGAATGTGCACATTATATGCTTATACAGGTGGTTCACAAGCATTGTGAACAAATGCAAGATGTTGTGATTGTGATTATGATTCTAAGCAGGATGTTATATGTGGAATGTGAATGAGCTTATATGTGAGGTTTTGAGCTCCAGAGTTGTTATTGTTGAATACTATTACTGTGAAAGCATGAATGACTTTGCCCAGGTTTTCTATGATTAAATTACTTGTTTGTTTGCATCATATGATCAAGGCCATTTGTTGATAACCCTTCTATTAGCCAAATTCATAAATTGAGCCCACTAAAAGAGAACACTATGTGTTATATCCTTTGAACCTCTAGCCTTGAACATGATTTGAAAACCCTTGTTGAAAAGCTTTACCTTGAGTTAAGTAGAAAATATTTTGTGGTATTGACAAATGTTCAAGTTTGGGGTTGTTGGAAAATAGAAAGGGAAATTGAAAGCATTGAGCTAAGAACTAATAATTAAGTATGCGAAAAGAAAAAGAAAAAGAGAAAGAAAAGAAAAGAAAAAGCGAAGCTCAATGCAAAAGAAAGTTGGGAATAAATAAGAATGATTGTGTTTATATGTTTCTCTTAACTCAAGGGTTTTGTGATCTAGAAAAACCAATTTTCTTGTTAGCCCAGCCACGTTATAAGCCATAGAAAAGTCCTTGTGATGTTGCTTGCTAGTAAGTGTTTTTGATTGTGGTTAAATGAAAGGCAAAGTTGATTCATGTGACATTGTAATAGTAGAGTGAATGAGTGAATATCTCCTATACACTTATGTGTTTGAGTGAAACACTTTATCTAGTGAGGATAGATTCCATGAACACATAAAAACATCTTTGCTTAGTTAATTGATCATTCATGAAAATAGCATTTGTTGGATAGTATGTGTTTGAGTGATCACTAAAAGCATGTGCACGTGAACCATTATATGGATTGATGGAAGATTGAGTTACATCTTGTTTGCTTGAGGACAAGCAAAGTTTTAAGTTTGGGGTTGTGATAACGGTTGAAAAACCATTATTTTTATGCTTAAATTTGATACCAAAAGCAACCTTTAAGACTTAGAAACTGGCTTGAACTCATATTTTTGCTTTAGTTTTGAGAATAAGAGAGTTGAAAGTGAATTTAATGGTTTTGTGCAAGATTCCCTTGATTTTGTAGGCTAATTGAATGATTTGAAAGAAGAATTGAAATACCGAATGATTGGAGTGCTGAAAAGTCAACCAAAAACCAGAAAAGTCAACCAGTCAACCAAAAAAGTCAACCAGTCAACCAGAATGCTGAAAAACCAACCAGAACGCAGAAAAAGTCTAACCGAGTGGCGCTGAGCGGAACAATACTGCTGAGTGGCACTTTTCGGGTGCCGAAATCACCGCTGAGGGGCAAAACAGCAGTTGGGGGGCAAAATGGATCATGCGCTAGTACCGCTGATCATGCCCTAGAGACTCACGACCTAAATAGTTATGTGATTTCTTGATTAAATAAGACTTGAAAACAAACTCTTTTAGGTTTAGAATGTAAATACAGAAAAGTAAATATGCATGTAATTTGACCAATTGGACAAAAGTGCAAAGATGAACGAATTTGATATTATGGAATGAATATGTTGTTGGGGTTAGATTTCACCTAGTTTACTCTCATGCATATATGAATTGTACTTCTTCATTAATGTCAATGTCAATATCTAAAATACTTAAAACCTGATTCCTGGGCGAAGAAAGTCTATCCTTAACTATTAGTTCATACGATTCCTAGCATTCCTAGTAATTAATTATGAAGAACAGAAGCTTAAGACAACCATAACTCATACCCCTATTCTTGAGCAATACTGCTTCTGGGAATAATTCCCAGATCATGAATTGTAAGATACCTTCCGGTACTCATGCAAATCATACATCATGCTAAAGAATGAGTTAAACGAAGCAAGCATTACACAAAGAAGAATTACCCTAACAATTAATGAAAGAAGCATATATAATCAAGAACAAATTTAATAAATGAGAGTTTACAAAGGTTACATCATCCCCAACAACAAATAGAGTTTAGTTCACCATTGACATGGTGACACTAGATGAATAATGGAAAAAGAATGAGAGATAAAACCCGAGAAATTGAAGATAGGAGCTTCCGCATCCAAATCCGCCTTCAAGGGAGAAAAAAGTGTCTTTGAGCCTATTCCGTCCAAAGATGTGAACCCTAGGACGTCCAAGTCCTTAAATAGAACACAAAAATAACAGAAAACGGGTCCAAGCCCATGAACTGGCGCTTAGTGCCTCTGAAAGGGCGCCGGGCGAAAAACTGATAACGATTTAAAATACCGTTATCTGTGATGTAATTTTGATACTAAATACACCCTTTTTGACTTAGAAACTTGCTTGGACTTATGCTTTTTCATTAAGTTGTGTGAAAAAGAGAGTTGAGGTTGAATTTGATGATTTTATAACTAATTCCCTTTGTTTTGATAGAAAATGAGTTAATACAGGAAGCAGAGATGAAGTGCTAAAGATATAGAGCTCAGAAAGGCTTAGAAAAGCACCAGAACAGGGAACCGCACGAGGCTTGGGCGACCTACAAGAGGCTTGAGCGTGGAAAAATTGACGCTCGACGCCCGAGCGGCCGACCCCCGAAGCCTGGGCGAGATTGGAGGCCCAAGCCTTCCAGAAATCGACGTCCACCGCCCGGGCGGCCAAATTGGCCGCCCGAGCATCGCGCGTTGCTGATCCAGCCCAGTTTTTGCTCTGTTTCGACTCTTTTGGATCGGGCCCTGTTTCTACTCTTTTCCAACTTTATTTAAAGGACCCAGGCGCTCTAAGTTTTGTATCTCAGGCTGGAGCAACACAACAACACACTCTTCTACTCTGTAAAGGCGGATCTGGAGGCGGAAGCTTCCTCTTCTACTCTTAGGGTTTTACTATCTCATGCTTTTCCATTTTTCATATAGTTTCTCCATGTCTATAGGGAACTAAACTCTATTTGTTGTTGGGGAATGATGTAACCTTGTGAACTCTCATGTATTTGAATTGATTCTTAATCATATATGCTTTATTCATTATTGGTTAGGGAATTCATCTGTTCTTAATGCTTGCTCTATTTAACTCATTTATTGCATGATTTATGAATTGCATGAGTGCCTGGAGGTTCCTTACAATTCAGGTTCTTGTTGAATTCTCCCAAGGGTAATATTGAAGTGTAGGAGCTTAAAGGCATTCCTAGTAATTACTTCTGAAGTGCAGGAGCTTAAAGGCAACCAATATGCTATTGGGAGAAATTCCCCGGATCTAGATTTTCCCGTACGTTTCCATATCGACAAAATCAATAATCATGGCAATGAATGAGTTAAACAAAGCAAGCATTAAGCAATGAGGAAAATCCCTAACTAAAGATGAAAGAAAACATGTATCTTAATATAAGATGTTAAAACAAATTCCATATATGAGAGTTTCACAAGACTACATTGATTCCCCAACAACAATACAAGGTTTAGTTCACCATATTCATGGTGAAACTATATGAACAATAACGAAAGAATGAAAGATAGAACCCTAGAAAGATAGGAGGTAGCCTGAGCATCCAAGATCTTCCTTCAAGGGGTGGAAAAGAGAGTGTTTGTTTCGTCTCAGCCAAAGATACAAACCCTACGAACACCTAAAGCTTATATACTATTCGTAAAATTAAAGAAAATTAGGCCCAAGCCCAAAATAGTGCCACTCAGCAGTAAACTACCGCTCAGCGGTAAGTGCGTGAGTTGTTTTCCTCCCCTCAGCGGCCTTTTCACCCCTCAGCGGAGCCAACGTGGCTTCCTGAGTGCCGCTCAGCGGTAAACTGCCGCTGAGCGGTAGTTGCGGCTTCTCCTTTTGCACTTTTTGATGTCTTTTCTGATTCCATCTCTATCCTTCTTCACTTCTTTCACAAAATTCACCTTAAAACCTGCATAAAACACTGAAATCAAGCATAAACCTGTCGAGCTCTCTTATTTCTTAACATATGACCAAAAGCATGATTTCAAGCTAGTTTCTAAGTGTTAAAGGTTGCTTTTAGTATCAATTTTAAGCATGAAAATAACAGTTTTTCAACTGTTATCACAACCCCAAACTTAGAACTTTGCTTGTCCTCAAGCAAACAAAATGTAACTCAATCTTCTACCAATCTGTACAATGGTTCACTCATTCGAAAATTCTCTTTTCAAGATAAGTACAAACTTCAATTAAGCTCATGATAAAGACTTCAATCAAGACATACATATGCTTTAGTGTTCACAAAGTCACTTAATATCCAACAAATGCTATTTTTCATGAATGATCAATTAACTAAGCATGGATGTTCTTATATGTTCATGGAATCTTTCCTAGCTAGATAAAGTGTTTCACTCAAACACGTAAGTGTATCAGAGGTATTCACTCATTCACTCTACTATCACAATGTCACATGAATCAACTTTGCCTTTCATTTAACCACAATCAAAAACACTTACAAGCAAACATCATCACAAGGACTTTTTTATGGCTTATAATGTGGCTGGGCTAACAAGAAAATTGGTTTTTCTAGATCACAAAACCCTTGAGTTAAGAGAATCATATAAACACAACCATTCTTACTTATGCCCAACTTTCCTTTTTCATTGAGCTTTTCTTTTTCTTCTTTTCTTTCCTTTTTCTTTTTCTTTTCACATACTTAATTCTTAGCTCTTAGCTCAATGCTTTCAATTTCCCTTTCTATTTTCCAACAACCCCAAACTTAAACATTTATAAATACCAATAAATATTCTCATCTTAACTCAAGGTAAAGCTTTTCAACAAGGGTTTTCAAATCATGTTCAAGGCTACGGGTTCAAAGGATAGAACACCTAGTATTCTCTTTTAGTGGGCTAAATTCATGAATTTGGCTAATAAAAGGGTTACCAACAAATGGCCTTGATCATATGATGCAAACAAGCAATTGATTCAATCATAGAAAACCTGGGCAAAGTCATTGATGCTTTCACAGTAATAGTATTCAATAATAACAATTCTAGAGCTCAAAACCTCACATATAAGCTCATTCACATTCCACATATAACATCCTGCTTAGTATCATAATCACAATCACAATCACAACATCATGCATTTGTTCACAAAGCTTGTGAACCACCTGTATAAGCATGTAATGTGCACATCTCAACATCAATCAATATCAAAGCATCATTAGGCATTACTTATCAAACAATAATCATAAGCAAACCATCATAACAGACAAAGTTTTCAATTGAGTACATCAAACCCTATTCTAAAAACAAAAGTGAATGATAAAACAAATCCTGCTCTAGTGCTTTGAAAAACTCATCCCCATCAATGATGCTCTCTCCCAACCCCAAACTTAGATGGAAAACTAGTGAGAAAGTAAGTGGAAGGGAGATTTTCTAAAGAGGAATGAAAGGAAAAATGTAGAGAACCTTTGGAAAAGTTTTTAGGAGTGTGTGTGCAGAGAATAATCTGAAAATAGAGGCCAAAGCGTGACTTAGGGTATAAAAATACCCTAATGGGCTCGGGTTCTGCTAAGGGGCAACCTAAGCCCATTCTGCGACACTACTGCTCAGCGGTAGTTTGCCGCTCAGCGGCACTTTCGTGAAGTGCTCTTCCTCTTCCTAGCTTAACCTAGGTGCCTCCTACTCATGCCCCTCACTTGCTCCCTGTAATTAAGTTCTCAGATCACTCAAACATTCAATCCCTATCATGCAACTAAAGCAGAACCAAAACAAACAATACAGATAAAATCAATCAACTGGGTTGCCTCCCAGGTAGCGCTTGTTTAACGTCACGAGCCTGACCCAAAATCCTCCAGCACCCTTTAGTAGATGCAAATCTTTCTTACCAACACCCATCAGTAGGTGTATACAAACATAGTATCCTTCAGTAGATACTCTTCCGCCTAACATCCATCAGTAGATGTAAACCCTATAACAAACTTATAACAAAAACAAAAATACCCAAAAGTTCAAAATTACATCACCAAACCAAAAATTAAGAGTTTTTAAATCACTGGGTTGCCTCCCAGCAAGCGCTCTTTTAACGTCACTAGCTTGACCCAATAAAGCTTCAAGTTCCATCTTCTTTTTCTTCTTCTTTCTACTGAACTTCTTCAGAAATTTGATCAAACCAGGAACCTGTTGCAATGTCTCAATCATAGGAGCTGTAATCTCCAATTTCTTGAAGATTTCCATAAAGCGCTCAAATTTCTTCTTCCTATGATACTTCTTTGGATGAGGAAGAGGTTTTTCATATGATTCTTTCTTTTTTTCTCTCGTCCTCTTTTTCTTTTCTCTCACTTTCTTTTTGCTCTTTTTCTTTTCTCTTATTTTTTTATTCGCTTCTCTTTTTCTTCTCAACTTCTTTATTTTCACACATTTTCTTTCTCTCTTCTCTCTCAACCACTTCTCTTTCTTTTTCTTCATCTTTATCTTTCTCACTCAACTCTTCTTTTTCTTTTCTCTCTATCTTTTCCTCATCTCTCCCTATTTTTTTCTCATAAAAAATTAGGGTTAACTTCAGTATTAACCTTAACGTTCAATCTCTGACTAATGTAACGAAGGTGCATCTCCATCCTTTTACATGATGCTTCAATGCTTTTCTGAGTAGAGGTGGAATTTTTCAAAAATCGTTGAAGGGTGTCATCCAAACTTTCTGATAGAGAGGGTTGTTGCTGCCATTGTTGTGGTGGCGGCCTATCAAATTCTTCGACAGCTTGAGTGCTTTTGTGATGACAATTAGATATCTGTATGTACTGTTGAAGTGCGTCCTCCAACGTTATCCTTCTTCCCGATAGAGAGGGTTTTTGCTTCCATTGTTGTGGTGGTCGATTCTTAAATTGTTCGACAACTTGCCAAAATTGACTTTTATTCATGCTTGAGTGAGGTTCCCACCAATGGTTGAAATTCCCTTAGTAGAATTGAGTGCCCATATAGTTAAATTCTTGACCAAAATGCATCCTGCAGACATTAGGCACAAAACCCTAAAAACAATTGTTAGCACAAAAAGATATAAAAGAAGATATAAGATCAGAGATAAGAAGATAAAATAAAAACAGAAAAAATAAAAACAGAAAAAGAAAAATAAAAAACAGAAAAAAATAAAAACAAAAAACAAAAAAATAAAAAACAGAAAATAAAATAAATTAATAACCGAAAAAAATAAAAACAGAAAATATAATAAAATAAAATAAAAATAAAATAAAATAAAATAAAAACTAAAAAAAAAACAGAAATTCAAATTTCAAAATTCAAAATTCAAGTCAAAGATAATCAATAATCACACAAATGAACTAGTTAAACCACGAGTCCCCGGCAACGGCGGCAAAAACTTGATGACAAATTTATGAACACTGAAAAACGGCGCCACAAACTTGTTTAACAATCGGCAAGTGTGACCGAATCGTATCAAGTAAGAAAACAAGGTAAGACCAAGTATCGTTTTCCCAAAGGACTCACGGCCTAGTTTAGTTATATGATTTGTTGATTATTTAAGACTTGAGAACAAATTGATGGTAGGTTTTAAATGCAAAAGATAGTAATTAAACATGTATGCATGAATTTGATCAATGGAAAAGAGGAAAACAAACACTTTAATGAATTAGATGGATGACTATGTTGTTGGGGTTATCAATTTCATCTTATCCACTCTCATATACTTTTAGGAATTCATCATTCTTTTAATCAATTGCTAATGCCACTCTCTAAATCACCTTGCAAGAAGGCCTATCCTTAATTACGAGTTCATACAATTCCTAGCATTCCTAGTAATTAGTTATGAATTGCAGGAGCTTAAAGGCAACCAATATGCTATTGGGAGAAATTCCCCGGATCTAGATTTCCCCGTACGTTCCCATATCGACAAAATCAATAAGCATGGCAATGAATGAGTTAAACAAAGCAAGCATTAAGCAAAGAGGAAAATCCCAAACTAAAGATGAAAAAAGCATGTATCTTAATATAAGATGCTAAAACAAATTCCATATATGAGAGTTTCACAAGACTACATTGATTCCCCAGCAACAATACAAGGTTTAGTTCACCATATTCATGGTGAAACTAGATGAACAATAATGAAAGAATGAAAGATAGAACCCTAAAAAGCTGAGGAGGTAGCCTGAGCATCCAAGATCTTCCTTCAAGGGGTGGAAAAGAGAGTGTTTGCTTCGTCTCAGCCAAAGATACAAACCCTAGGACGTCCTAAAGCTTATATACTATTCTAAAATATACAAAAAATTAGGCCCAAGCCCAAAATAGTGCCGCTCAGCAGTAAACTGCCGCTCAGCGGTAAACTACCGCTCAGCGGTAATGCGTGAGTTGCTTTCCTCCCCTCAGCGGCCTTTTCACCCCTCAGTAGAGCCAACGTGGGATCCTGAGTGCCGCTCAGCGGTAAACTGCCGTTGAGCGGTAGTTGCGACTTCTCCTTTTGCACTTTTTGATGTCTTTTCTGATTCCATCTCTATCCTTCTTCACTTCTTTCACCGAATTCACCTTAAAAACTGCATAAAACACTAAAATCAAGCATAAACCTGTCCAGCTCTCTTATTTCTAAAAATATGACCAAAAGCATGATTTTAAGCTAGTTTCTAAGTGTTAAAGGTTGCTTTTAGTATCAATTTTAAGCATGAAAATAACAGTTTTTCAACTGTTATCACAACCCCAAACTTAGAACTTTGCTTGTCCTCAAGCAAACAAGATGTAACTCAATCTTCTACCAATTTGTATAATGGTTTAGTCATTCAAAAATCCTCTTTTCAAGATAAGTAGAAACTTCAATCAAACTCATGACAAAGAATTCAATCAAGTCGTGCACATGGTTTGGTGTTCACATAGTCACTTAATATCCAACAAATGCTATTTTTCATGAATGATCAATCAACTAAGCATGGATGTTCTTATGTATTCATGTAATCTTTCCTCACTAGATAAAGTGTTTCACTCAAGCACACAAGTGTATAAGAGGTATTCACTCATTCACTCTACTATCACAATGTCACATGAATCAACTTTGCCTTTCATTTAACCACAATCCAAAACACCTACTAGCAAGCATCATCACAAGGACTTTTCTATGGCTTATAACGTGGGTGGGCTAACAAGAAAATTGGTTTTTCTAGATCACAAAAACCCTTGAGTTAAGAGAAACATATAAACACAATCATTCTTATTTATTCCCAACTTTCTTTTGCATTGAGCTTTGCTTTTTCTTTTCTTTTCTTTCTCTTTTTCTTTTGCTTTTCACATACTTACTTCTTAGCTCTTAGCTCAATGCTTTCAATTTCCCTTTCTATTTTCCAACAACCCGAAACTTGAACATTTGTCAATACCACAATATTTTCTACTTAACTCAAGGTAAAGCTTTTCAACAAGGGTTTTCAAATCATGTTCAAGGCTAAGGGTTCAAAGGATAGAACACATAGTGTTCTCTTTTAGTGGCTAATCATGAAATTGGCTAATATAAGGGTTACCAACAAATGGCCTTAATGATATGATGCAAACAAGCAAGTAATTCAATCATAGAAAACCTGGGCAAAGTCATTCATGCTTCCAAAGGAATAGCATTCAATCACAAAAACTCTGGAGCTCAAAACCTCATATATCAGCTCATTCACATTTGACATACACATCCTGCTTAATATCATAATCACAATCACAACATTATGCATTTGTTCACAAAGCTTGTGAACCACCTGTATAAGCATGTAATGTGCACATCTCAACATCAATCTATATCAAAGCATCATCAAGCATTACTTTATCAAACAATCACAATCACAAGCAAACCATCATAACAGACAAAGTTTTCAATTGAGTACATAAAACCCTATTCTAAAAACATAAGTAAGTTCAGAATACAAAACCAAACAAAAGCATAAGTCCTGCTCTAGTTATGATAGCATTCATCAGTAAATGTTATCTCAATTCCTCATCAGTCTGAGCTGTCATCTGTATCCTCCTCATCTTCAGCATCATCATTAGCATCATCTTCATCCATCTCCATAGCTGAAGCTTCAGCTGCTCCAGCTCAGCTGCCTTGTACCTGCTCTTCTAGCCAAGTTACCACATTATGAAACTCCTCCATAGTCCACCTGTGTGTTGGAGGTGTATCATACATTCCAACAATCATTTCAGTAGTGGCCACCTGCCCTCTTTGGATAGACTGTAATTATGCACCTATAAGAGACATGTACATGTCCCTCATTTGGAAAGGTTCTGATTCATGTGTCTCAACAGATGCCTGACTCTGTGCTTGCCCTCTTTCTCTACGAGTACGGTGTGGTGGAACTGGCTGAGCTGCTTCCTCACCTCCACAGTATTGTCTATAATAAGCCTCATCAATTGCTTTCCTTGGCCTTTCAAATAGTGGAGCAGAAGTATCCACCTCAGCTATCTTGCAGAGGTGTGTGATTAAAGAAGGATGTCCTAAGGGTGCTTTGCTATTTGTTGTGTTAGCACACACCCTTATCTCATCAGCTATTACCTGTCCAATATTAACATTCAAGTTCCTGATTGCACAATACAGGAGGAGTGCCCTGCTAAGAGTAATGTCTGACACATGAGAACATAGCTGAATGTTGGCATGAGAAAATGCCATCCAATACTTTGCAAGAGGAGTCAAGTCAGTTCTCCTAATGTTCACCACAACACCAGTTCTATTCCTCTGAAAATGTCCTCCAGGTACACATAAAACTCTCTCCACATCATCAAAATCAGCGCCTTCTTCCATACAAAGAGCAAACTGGCACTGCTCACCAGCCCACACAGTATCCAAGAAGTTGTTGATGGAATCAGGATCATACCTAATAGCATGGCCTCTGACATAGTCTAGGTAATTCTCAGCTGGATAATCACCAATTTTTCTTGCATTAGTGTAGAATTCTTTCACCACAACTATATTGGCAGGTGTAGGGTATGTGGCTAGCTTCCCCCAATCATTCCCTAGCAATTGCTCTCCAAATTGAGGAGCAAAGTTAGGTATCATTCCAACCTTTCTCTCCATAAGTAGTCTTCTATCTTGGACCACCTTAAAGTGTTTCTCATGTTTGCGAGATAAGAACCTACTAGAATGGGGTTGTTCTGGTTCCTTTTCTTTTCTTTTGGATGCAATGGTCTTTATTCTTTTGCCTGAAGAGGATGCCATTCCCACATCAAACATAGATACAAAACCACAAAACATGTTGTTAATCATTAGTAAAACACAGACAACACATTATTTCGAAGCTAAACCACCGCTGAGGGTCAAAATCACCCCTCAGCGCCACCAGTGCAGCAATCCAGAACGCAACTCAGCAAAAACAGCATGTCTGTCCGAGTACCGCTCAGCGGCAATTTACCCCTAAGCGGTGACTCTGCAGATTTTTTAAAACTTCATTTTTAACCTGTCCTAACTCCACCCACATGCAATTTTCAGTTTTCCAGATCAAAATCATTTAGTTTAATCGATTCAAGCATCAATTATATCATCAAATCATGCATAGAAATCAAAACCCCTAAAGATTCATGCTTTAACAATCAAATTCAAACTCAAGAACCCTAGAATGAAAAATGCTTGACTTACTTGGATGGAGATGCTAAATGATATGAGAATGCTTTCAAGCTATGATGCTCTCTTCCAACCCCAAACTTAGATGGAAAACTAGTGAAAAAGTGAGTGAAAAGGAGATTTTCTCAAGAGGGATGAGGGAAAAGTTGTAGAGAACCTTTGAAAAAGTATGTAGGAGTGTGTGTACAAAGAAGAGTCTGAAAAGAGAAGCTAAAGCGCAGCTTAGGGTATAAAATTACCCTAATGGGCTCGGGTCCCGCTAAGGGGCAACCTAAGCCCAGTCTGCGACACTACCGCTCAGCGGTAGTTTGCCAGTCAATGACACTTTCGGGAAGTGTTCTTCTTCTCCCTAGCTTAACCTAAGTGCATCCTACTCATGCCCCCTCACTGGTTCCCTGCAATTAAATTCTCAGATCACTTATGCAAATCCCTATCATGTAACTAAAGCAGAACAAACAGAAATATAATCAATCAACTGGGTTGCCTCCCAGGTAGCGCTTGTTTAACGTCCCGAGCCTGACCCAAAATCCACCAACACCCATCAGTAGGTGCAAAATTTTCTTACCAACACCCATCAGTAGGTGTAACAAACCTAGTATCCTTCAGTGGATACTTAACCACCTAGCATCCTTCAGTAGATGCTATATCCAAAAACATATTTACAGAAATAATGTCCAACTGATTAAAAATTACAAATCCAAAAGAAAAACAAAAGAAATATTGTTCTCAAATCACTGGAATGCCTTCCAGCAAGCGCTCTTTTAACGTCATTAGCTTGACCCAATAAAGTTCAAGTTCCTTCTTCATGGTTGATGTCCATATCCCACCAACTCCTCAACTGCTTCCGGTGTACTGTTTTGACTCTTATAGAATATGGAGATTCTATCTCTATCATCTCCTTTTCTTTGTAGCCTTTCACAACCCACAACTTGTTTTTGAATCTCACAGGTGTATGCAGTTGGATTTGTTCTTCCATCCACTCATTAGGAACTTTTCTTCCTCTTCCAATCTTTTCTTTTTCCTGTACCTGAAACAATAAACAATGTTTACCTTTAACCTTGGGCTTTTCATCTTCAGGGCTAGTCATGAGTACATCTTGAAATGCAGCTTTATGACTAGCTTCTTCCTCCTGCATCTGCCTCTCTTCTTTGAAGACATCTACCACAACTCTCTCTTCTCTGTCTTGGAACACCATTATACCTTCGTTCACATCAATGATGGCTTTGGCCGTTTTCATAAACGGTCTTCCGAGAATAATGGGTATCTTTTCAGTTTCCATCTCCATCACCACAAAGTCTACCAAGAACTGGAGTTTGCCTACACAAACTATAATATCTTCTGCTATTCCACAGGGTTCCTTTGAAGATCCATCTGCCATTACTAAGTTGACCTTTACAGGCTTCACATCAACATCACCGATCTGCTCTAGTATAGAATAAGGTATCAAGTTAACACTTGATCCTAAATCAAGTAAGGCCTTTTTTATTCTTTTCTTCCCTATTGTGCATGGAATGGAAAAGCCTCCTGGATCTTTTGCTTTTGGAGGGAATGGCTCCTTTTTAACAACTTTATACTTTTTTGTATCATAATCTCGACGTCTTTTCTTTGTAGAGACTTCGTCCTCAGGTTTAGTATAAACTGCAATTTGTTGTAATATCTGGTTCCAAGGTACATCATTGTCCACCATCTTGAATAATTCTGTAAAATCAAACTGTTTCTCTTGATTGATTGGAAAAGGAAAAATATCATTACTCTTTATCTCTTTTCTCTCTCCTTTCTCTTTTCTCTCTTCTTTTTCTTTTTCTCTCTTTTCTCTCTCTTCTTTTTCTATCTCTCCTTTTTCTAACTCAACTGTCTCATCATTTGTACTCTCCAACACTTTACATTCTTCCCTGGGGTTAACCTCAATATTTTTTGTCTGGCCTCTCTTCCAACTGCTTAGTAATCTGACCCATTTGAATCTCCAAATTCCTAATAGCAGCTTCAGTGCTCTTTTGAGTAGAATCAGTTTTCTGTATGAACTGATGAAGAGTTTCTTCCATCCTTATTGACCTTTCGTTAAGTATAGACATTTGTTGCCATAAGGTTGGTTGTTGCTGTTGCTTATTGAATTGCCCAGTTTGTCCATGACCAATGCTTGGGTGTGGTTTCCACCCTTGATTAAAATTCCCCTGACGGTATTGATTGGCCATGAAGTTAACATCCTCTAAAGCTTCTGCTGGAAAAGCGCATTGACCATTGATATGGTCACCTCCACATAATTCACACAACTGTGGTTGAACCTGTGCAACAGTCTTTAACTCTTTTGGCAGTTGTGCAAGTGTTTTTGTAAGAGTCTCTAGTTGTTGAGTTAGTATCTTGTTTTGTGCTAGCAAGGCATCATGGGTTTGTAATTGTAGAACTCCTTTTTGTTGAATAGGTGCTCCTCTTTCATTGTTTAGTTGATTATCACTAGTAGCCATATTGTCAATGATTTCTGTAGCTTCCTCTGGAGTTTTTCATTTGATATTTCCTCCTGCTGAGGCGTCAAGCATCATCTTGGTTTGTGAACCAAGACCTCCAAGGAAGATTAGGACTACTTCCACTTCATCAAATCCATGCGTGGGTGTCTTTCTTAATAAGCTTTTATATTTGTCCCATGCATGGCCCAGTGATTCCTCCATGCCTTACCTGAATGATGAAATCTCTTGCTTTCCTTTATTCACCTTTGATTGTGGAAAGTATTTGTTTACGAACTTGGTCACCACTGCTTCCCACTCTGTAAAGCTTCCTTCTCGAAAAGAATTTAACCAAAGCTTAGCGTTGCCTCCTAATGAAAATGGAAACAGGCTAAGTTTCATTGCTTCATCCGACACCCCATTTATTTTCACCGTGTTGCAGATCTCATTAAAAGTTGTGAGGTGCTCATATGGGCTTTCGTGAGACAACCCATTAAATTGATTACTCTTCACCAGTTGGATTAATGCTGGCTTCATCTCCATGTTGGCTGCATTGAATCTTGGTCTTGCTATGCTATTGAAATGTTGAGGTCCAGCTATATTGGTGTAATCTGCAAGAGTTCTTCTGGCATTATTATTCTCCATATTCTCAGTGCTATGGTCAGAACCTTGTGGTGATGGTTGTAACAGAGTTTCCGGAGGAGGAAAAAGTTCTCTAGCTGTACGGATTCTTCTCCTCCGTCTACTCTCGTCTAAACCTTCAAGAAGAGGTTCTGCAGTTTTCTTGCTCCTAGTTCGGATTGCTTCCTACATACACAAGCAAACAAATCCCTAGAAGAATTGGTTAGCACAAAAAGATATAAAAGAAGATATAAGATTCAGAGATAAAAAAATAAAAACAGAAAAATAAAATAAAATAAAATAAAATAAAAACAGAAAAAATAAAAACAGAAATTCAAAATTCAAAATTCAAAATTCAAGTCAAAGATAATCAATAATCACACAAATGAACTAGTTAAACCACAAGTCCCCGGCAACGACGCCAAAAACTTGATGACAAATTTATGGACACCGAAAAACGGCGCCAAAAACTTGTTTAACAATCGGCAAGTGTGATCGAATCGTATCAAGTAATAAAACTAGGTAAGACCAAGTATCGTTCTCCCAAAGGACTCACGGCCTAGTTAGTTATATGATTTGTTGATTATTTGAGACTTGTAAACAATTGATTATAGGTTTAAATGTAAAAGACAGTAATTAAACATGTATGCATGAATTTTTGATCAATGGAAAAGAGGAAAACAAACACTTTAATGAATTAGATGGATGAGTATGTTGTTGGGGTTATCAATTTCATCTTATCCACTCTCTAAATCACCTTGCAAGAAGGCCTATCCTTAATTACGAGTTCATACAATTCCTAGCATTCCTAGTAATTAGTTCTGAAGTGCAGGAGCTTAAAGGCAACCAATATGCTATTGGGAGAAATTCCCCGAATCTAGATTTTCCCGTACGTTTCCATATCGACAAAATCAATAATCATGGCAATGAATGAGTTAAACAAAGCAAGCATTAAGCAAAGAGGAAAATCCCTAACTAAAGATGAAAGAAAGCATAAGTCTTAAAATAAGATGTTAAAACAAATTCCATATATGAGAGTTTCACAAGACTACATTGATTCCCCAACAACAATACAAGGTTTAGTTCACCATATTCATGGTGAAACTAGATGAACAATAATGAAAGAATGAAAGATAGAACCCTAGAAAGATGAGGAGGTAGCCTGAGCATCCAAGATCTTCCTTCAAGGGGTGGAAAAGAGAGTGTTTGCTTCGTCTCAGCCAAAGATACAAACCCTAGGACGTCCTAAAGCTTATATACTATTCTAAAATATACAGAAAATTAGGCCCAAGCCCAAAATAGTGCCGCTCAGCGGTAAGTGCGTGAGTTGCTTTCCTCCCCTCAGCGGCCTTTTCACCCCTTAGCGGAGCCAACGTGGGATCCTGAGTGCCGCTAAGCGGTAGTTGCGGCTTCTCCTTTTGCACTTTTTGATGTCTTTTCGGATTCCATCTCTATCCTTCTTCACTTCTTTCACCAAATTCACCTTAAAACCTGCATAAAACACTAAAATCAAGCATAAACCTGTCCAGCTCTCTTATTTCTAAAACTATGACCAAAAGCATGATTTCAAGCTAGTTTCTAAGTGTTAAAGGTTGCTTTTAGTACCAATTTTAAGCATGAAAATAACAGTTTTTCAACTGTTATCAATCACCAATCCTTTCAAGCAAAGATAAAGGCATCTAATTAATGCTTGATCCTAAATGAATTAGGGCTTTCCTTATTTTCTCATTCCCTATGACGCAAGGAATAATAAAACTTCCTGGATCTTTAACTTTTGGAGGAAGTGGCTTCTTCTCAATAGCACAACAATCTCCCTTTTCATCTAGATATCTCTTCTTTGTGGAGACTTGCTTCATGTGCTTTGGATAAGCTGGAATTTGTTGCAATGCTTCGTTCAAAGGTATTGTAATCTCCAACTTCCTGAAGATGTCTTTAAAGCGCCCATATTGTCTCTCTTTTTCAATCTTTTCACTCCCCTTACGATAAGGAAGAATTTTATCACTTTTCTCAATTTTTTCTCTCCCCTTTTCTTTTCATTCTCTCTTTTCTAATCCTCACCTATTATCTCTTCTTTTCTCTCCACTCTTTTTCTCATCCACCCTCTTGTCATCTGCACTTACAATAGATTTACACTCTTCCCTAGGTTTAACCTCAGTATTATAGCCGTAAAACTCTTATTAGGCATATCCTTCAAATCCTTAGCCATTTGGCCCATCTGTATCTCCAAATTTCTAATTGAAGCTTCAGTGCCTTTATGATTGGAGATGGTCACCTAAATAAATTGTTGAAGAGTTTCTTCAAGCTTTGATGATTTCTCATTTAGTGCAGATACTTGTTGCCATATTGATGGTTGTTGTTGTTGTGGTCTATTAAACTGTCCTGCTTGTCCAACTTGTCCATTCTGACCTTGACCCATGCATGGGTGTGGTTTCCACCCTTGGTTGTAGTTCCCTTGGCGGTATAGAAATTGATTGGCCATGAAATTGACATCTTCTAAAGCCTCCACTGGAAAATGCACATTGACCATTGATATGGTCACCACCACAGAGTTCACAAAGTTGTTGTTGAACCTGTGCAACATTCATTAGCTCCCTTGCCAACTAAGCACGTGTCTTTGTTAAATTCTCCAACTGTTGACTCATGATTTTATTTTGTGCAAGCAAGGCGTCTTCAGATTGCAATTGTAGAACCCCTTTCATTTGAATTGGAGCTCCTCTCTCATTATGCATCTCATTATCATTTGTAGCCATGTTGTCAATCAATTCAGTGGCTTCCTCTGGAGTCTTGCATTTAATATTACCTCTAGCTGAGGCATCTAGCATCAACTTAGTTTGTGAACCAAGACCTCCAAGGAAAAGAATGACTACAATTGCTTCGTCAAAGCGATGAGTGGGCGTCTTTCTCAACAAGCTCTTGTATCTATCCCAGGCTTGACCTAACGTCTCCTTCATGCCTTGTCTAAAAGAAGAAATCTCTTACTTCCCTTTGTTGATTTTAGATTATGGGATGTACTTGTTTAAGAACTTTGAAACCACGGCTTCCCATTCAGTAAAGCCTTCCTCTAGAAAAGAATTCAACCATAACTTAGCATTGCCTCCGACACACCATTGATCTTTACAGTGTTGCAAATCTCGTTGAATGTGGTGAGATGCTCATATGGACTTTCATGTGATAGCCCATTAAATTGGTTACTCTTGACCAATTGTATCAATGCCGGTTTCACCTCCATGTTTGCAGCATTGAACCTCGGCCTAGCAATGCTATTAAGGTGATGAGGGCCAACAACAGTGGTGTAATCCGCCAGAGTACGTCTACCATTATTCTCTACAACCATCTCTTCAGTACTTTGGTTAGATCTTTGTGGTGAGGGTTGTAGAAGTGTTTCCGAAGAAGGAAATAGTTCTTTGGAAGTTCGGATCCTCCTTCTCCTTCTACTTTCGTTCAATCCTTCAAGAAGAGGTTCTAAAGTTTTCTTGCTCCTAGTCCTAATTGTATCCTGCATACACAAGAACACAAAACCCTAGAAACAATTGTTAGCATAAAAAGATAGAAAAGATAAACTAAAAAGATAGAAAGATAAAAAATAAAAACAAAAAGATAGAAAGATAAACAAAAAGATAAAAAGAACAAAAAGATAAAAGAAATAAAAATCAAGTCAAAGTTAATTAATAATTACACAAATAGAATAGTTAAACCACGAGTCGCCGGCAACGGCGCCAAAAACTTGTTAACCCTCGGCAACTGTAACCGAATCGTATAAAGTAATAATAAATGGTAAGAACAAGTATAATTTCCCAAAGGACTCAAGGCCTAAAAGTTATGTGATTTATTGATTAAATTAGACTTGTGAACGAATTCTTGTAGGTTTAAATGTAAATACTGAAAATTAAATATGAATGCATGTATTGATCAATTGGATCAAAAGAAGCAAAAGTGATTGAAATTATGGAATGATGATGTTGTTGGGGTTTTCAATTCATCCTATCCACTCTCATGTATTCAAGAATTCATCTTTCTTCATTAATGTTAATGCCACTTTCTAATTTACCTTGAACCCAATGTCTTGCTGAAGAAAGCCTACTCCTAATCACTAGTTTACAATGTCTTATCTTCCTAGAAATTATTCATGCATTACATTCGCACAGAAGCTTAAAGGCAACCAATCCTCCTATCCCTATGTCTAGGCAATATTACTACCGGGAGAATTTCTTCACGTCTAGATTTATCTATATGTGTCCATACAAATAAAATCAATGATCATGCAATTGAATGAGTTAAACAAAGCATGCATAGAGTATACAAGAAAAACCCTAACAATTAATGAAAGAAAGCATACGGATTAAAGAACCAATTCAATACATGAGAGTTTCAAAGGATTACATTGATTCCCCAACAACAATGAAGGTTTAGTTCATCATAATCATGCTGAAACTAGATGAACAATAATGAAAGAATGAAAGATAGAACCCTAGAATTTGAAGAGTGGAGCTTGAGCATCCAAAATCCTCCTCCAAGGGGTGAAGAAAGTGTGATTTTTCTTCGTTCTGCCAAAAGATACTAACCCTAGGTCATCTGAAACCTTATATAGACTCTTAAAGATTACAGAAAAATAGCCCAAGGCCCATTAAAATGGCGCTCAACAGTAATTACCGCTTAGCGGTAAGTGCGGTTCTTCTTTTTGACGCTCAGCTGCAGTTTTGTCCCTCAACGGTGAGTACGGGACTTCAAAGTGCCGCTCAGCGGTAATTTCCGCTGAGCGGTACTTGCGGCTCTTCTTTTATGCACTTTTTCTTCCTTTTCTGATTCCAACTTATGGCTACTTCACTTATTCCATTCAATTCATCTTAAAACCTGCAAAAACAAGGAAAACCAAGCATAAAACCCATCCAACTCTCTTATTTCCAAAACATAAGCACAAGCATGATTACAAGCTAGTTTCTAAGTCATAAAGGTGTTCTTTAAGGTCAAAATTAAGTCTAAAAATAATAGTTTTTCAACTATTATCACCCGCACACAGCTGAGCGCCATAAGTGGGGCGCTGAGCACAAGTATTGTGGGCTTGGACCCGTTTTCCGTTATTTTTATGTTCTATTTAAGGACTTGGACGTCCTAGGCTTAGAAACACACTCTTTGCTCCCTTGAAGGAGGATTTGGATGCGGAAGCTCCTATCTTCAATTTCTAGGGTTTTATCTTTCATTCTTTTTCCATTGTTCATCTAATTTCACCATGTCAATGGTGAACTAAACTTTATTTATTGTTGGTGATGATGTAACCTTTTTAAACTCTCATGTATTGAATTGATTCTTGATTATATATGCTTATTTCATTAATTGTTAGGATAATTCTTCTTTCCGTAATGCTTGTTTCATTTAACTCATTCTTTAGGATGATGTATGATTTGCATGAGTACCGGAAGGTATCTTACAATGCATGATCCGGAGAATTATTCCCAAAAGTAGTATTGCTCAGGAATGGGGATATGAGTTATGGTTGTCTTAACCTTCTGCTCTTCAGAATTAATTATTAGGAATACTACGAATTGTATGAACTAATAGTTAAGGATAGACTTTGTTCGTCGAGGAATCGGGTTTTAAGTGTTTTAGATAGTGACATTAACATTAATGAAGAAGTAAAATTCGTATATACATGAGAGTAAATTAGGTGAAATCTAACCCCAACAACATAATCATTCCATAATATCAAATCCGTTCATCTTTGTGCTTTTGTCCAGTTGATCAAATTGCATGCATATTTACTTTTCATTATTTGCATTCTAAACCTAAAAGAGTTTTGTTTTCAAGTCTTATTTAATCAAGAAATCACATAACTGTTTAGGCCGTGAGTCTCTAGGAAAACAATACTTGGTCTTACCATGTTTATTACTTGATATGATTTGGTACACTTGCCGGAGTCTTAACTGAAATCAACCGTTATCAGACATCCAAGGATTTTTAAGCACGGTGAAAAGCTTGAAATAAGGCCAAAACAGTAGGTGCTTCTGGTTTATGAGGCAACCAAGCTATGTTAGATGCATTTCATTACTTGTTATGGTTTGCCATACCATTTGCAACCTTAGAAAACCCCAAACAGTGGTGGACAATGCATCAGAACATACTTAAAAGACTTAAAACAAATTCAAAGAAAACTTAAACCAGAAATGAATTTTCAATCAGATTTGAAACTGGAACTAGAGTTTTAGTGATTCTGCTCATATCACCAAGGCTAGATTAAGCTCTCATTTCCTTATTTGGTTGATATATGAATTCACTTTCATCTAAACTCAAGTACATCCAAAAACCAAAGTAGGAAAACCAGATTTAATGACATATTAAAAACACTGATGTTAAGATATCGACAAGTGTAAAGAATCGTATCAAGTAATATAAAATTGTAAGACCAAGTATCATATCCCAGAAGACTTACGACACTAAACAGTCATGCGATTACTCATCAAATTAAGACTTTTGAAGAACAATTTAAGGTTTTGTACGCAAAAACAAGAAAGTAAATATGAATGTACTTTTGATCAATTGAAGACAACACAAAGATGAATGAATGATATTGAAATTATGAGATGGTTCTTTTGTTGGGGTTTAGATTTCACCTAGTTTACTCTCATGCACATAAGAATTTGTCTTCTTCATTCAATTGTTAACATCACTTTCTAAATTACTTAAAACCCGATCCCTCGGTGAAGAAAGTGTATCCTTAATTACTAGACCATAATCCCTTGCATCCCTAATAATTAATTTTGCATTATGATTAAAAGCTTCAGATGACCAAAACTCATACCCCCATCCCTGAGCAATACTGCTTTTGGTAGAAATTCTCCAAATCGTGGTTTCAAGGTATTTCTGAATAACAAAGATGACCATTAAATCATGCCATGAACGATCAAAACATAACAAGCATAGAGCAAAGGAGAAAATCCCTAACAATTGATGAATGAAGCATATATAATTAAAACTAATTCAAATACATGAGAGTTCACAAGGTTACATCATCCCCCAACAACAAATTGAATTTAGTTCCCCCTTGTCATGGGGAAACTAGATGAACAATGGAATGAGCATGAAAGATAAACTCTAAAAGCTGAAGGGAAGAGCTTCCAATTCCACTTCTACCTCCAGAGAGTTGGAGAAAATATGAGTTTGTGTCAATTCTGTCAAAAGATACTCTCTCTAGGTCAAGCAAATCCTTAAATATGGCTGAATTGGATCATGGGCCAACGTTGACACCGCTCAGCACCCCTACTTAGGGCGTCCAGGCGATCTTGCAAAAGAATGGCGCTCAGCGCCCCAGGAAGGGCGCCTGATGGACAAATTTATGATCACCAAAATATGATGTCACAAACTTGTTGAACAATCGGCAAGTATGACCGAATCGTTTCAAGTAATAAACTCGGTAAGACCAAGTATCGTTCTCCCAAAGGACTCACGGCCTAGTTTAGTTATGTGATTTGTTGATTAGCTAAGACTTAAGAACAAAATAATTGGATTTTACTATGCAAAAGACGAAAATAAACATGTATGCATGAGGTTGATCAATGGCTAAAACAAAATACAAACACTTTCAATGGATTATATGAATGAATATGTTGTTGGGGTTTATCAAATTCATCTTATCCACTCTCATATATTTTAGGAATTCAACATTCAATTCATCATTGTTAATGTCATTCTCTAAATTACCTTTCAAGAAGGCTTCTCCCTAATTACGAGTTCATACGATTCCTAGCATTCCTAATAATTAGTTTATTTAGCACAGGAGCTTAAGGCAACCAATATACTTATTGGGAGAAATTCCCCGGATCTAGACTTCCCCGTACGTTCCCGTATCGACAAAATCAATAATCATGCATTGAATGAGTTAAACAAAGCAAGCATTAGGCAAAGAGGAAAAACCCTAACTAACGATGAAAGAAAGCATAAATCTTAGATTAAGATGCAAGCACAAATTCCATATATGAGAGCTTCAAAAGATTACATTGATTCCCCAACAAACATACAAGGTTTAGTTCACCATATTCATGGTGAACCTAGATGAACAATAATGAAAGAATGAAAGATAAAACCCTAGAAAGGTGAAGAGGTAGCCTAAGCATCCAAGATCCTCCTTCAAAGGGGTGGAAGAGAGAGTGTTTGCTTTGTTTCTGCCAAAGATACCAACCCTAAGACATCTAGGTCTTTAAATAGGACATAAAAATAATAAAAAACGGGTCCAGGCCCAAACAGATCATAAAATCGCATAAAATTGGCCCAAAACTCGTCTGGTTGACTTTTTTCGTATTCTGGTTGACTGGTTGACTTTTTGGTTGACTGGTTGACTTTTCTTGTTGACTGGTTGATTTTTCTTGTTGACTGGTTGATTTTTTGGTTGACTGGTTGACTTTTCTGGTTGATTGGTTGACTTTTCTGGTTTCTGGTTGACTTTTCTGATTCCATCTCTCTCCTTCTTCACTTCTTTCACTAAATTCACCTTAAAACTTGCACAAAAACACTGAAATCAAGCATAAACCTGTCCAGCTCTCTTATTTCTGAAAATATGGATAAAAGCATGATTTCAAGATAGTTTCTAAGTGTAAAGGTTGCTTTTTGTGTCAATTTTAAGCATGAAAATAACAGTTTTTCAACTGTTATCACAACCCCAAACTTAGAACTTTGCTTGTCCTCAAGCAAACAAGATGTAACTCAATCTTCAACCAATTCATATGATGGTTCACTCATTCAAAAATCCTCTTTTTCAAGATAAGTAACAACTTCACTCAAACTTATGACCAAGAGTTCAATCAAGATGTGCACATGCTTTAGTGTTCACAAAGTCATTTAAATTCCAACAAATGCTATATTTCATGAATGATCAATCAATTAAGCATGGATGTTCATGTGCTCATGGAATATTTCCTCACTAGGTAAAGTGTTTCACTCACACACAAGTGTATAAGAGGTAATCACTCATTCACTCTACTATCACAATGTCACATAAATCAACTTTGCCTTTCATTTTACGACAATAAAAAACATTCACAAGCATGCATCATCACAAGGACTTTTCAAAGGCTTATAATATGGCTGGGCTAACAAGAAAATTTGTTTTTCTAGATCACAAAATCCTTGAGTTAAGAGAATCATAACAACACAATTATTCTTATTCTTCCCAACTTGCCTTTGCATTTGCATTGAGCTTTGCTTCTTTTTCTTTTCTTTTCTTTTTCTTTTTTTTTCTTTGCATATTCTTACTTTTTAGCTCTTAGCTCAATGCTTTTCCTTTTTCATGTTTTCCCAACAACCCCAAACTTGAACATTTAACAATACCACACAAGATCTTCTACTTAACTCAAGGTAAAGATTTTCAATCAAGGGTTTTCAGTGTATGTTCAAGGCTAAGGGTTCAAAGGATAGAACACAAAGTGTTCTCTTTTAGTGGGCTAACTTTATGAATTTGGCCAATAAAAAGGGTTCCAACAAACGGCCTTGATCACATGATGCAAAACAAGCAATTGATTCAATCATAGAAAACCTGGGCAAAATCATTCATGTTTCCAAAGTAATAGCATTCAATCAATAAAAACTCTGGAGCTCAAAACCTCACATATAAGCTCATTCACATTTGACATACACATCCTGCTTAATTTCACAATCACAATCATAATATCCTGCATTTGTTCACAAAGCTTGTGAATCACCTGTATAAGCATTTTAATGTGCACATCTATCTCAACATCAATCAATCACTAATCATCATCAAGCATTACTTATCACACAATCACATTTAATAGCAAACCATCATAACAAACCAGGTTTCCAATAGAGTACATCAAACCCTAATCTAAAACAAAAAATAAATAAGTTTAGAAAACTTAAACCCTAAAAGCATAAGCATATGATAGCATTCATCCGTAAATGCTATCTCAGCTCCTCATCAATCTGAGCTGTCCTCTGTATCTTCCTCTTCTTGGATCTTATAGTCTTGATTCTTTTTGCCCGATGAGGAGGTCATCCCTGCATCAAACATAATTCACAAAACCAAAAGATACATTGTTAAGTATTAGTAAACCACAATGAAGAAATCAGCCCCTTCAATGATGCTCTCTCCCAATCCCAAACTTAGATGGAAAACTAGTGAGCAAGTGAGTGGAAGGGAGATTTTCTAAAGAGGGATGAGGGAAAAGTTGTAGAGAACCTTTGAAAAGGTCTGTAGGAGTGTGTGCAGAGAAGAGTCTGAAAGTATGAGCAAATGTGCAGCTTAGGGTATAAAAATACCCTAATGGGCTCGGGTCCCGCTAAGGGGCAACCAAAGCCAATCTGCGATAGTACCGCTCAACGACACTTTCGTGAAGTGCTCTTCTCCTTCTTTTCTTAACCTAAGTGCCTCCTAAACATGCCCCTCACTGGTTCCCTGCAATTCAATGTTTAGAATACTTATGCAAACCCTATTATGCAACTAAAATGAAACAAACAAAAACAATCAATCAACTGGGTTGCCTCCCAGGTAGCGCTTGTTTAACGTCACGAGCCTGACCCAAAGTCCACCAACACCCATCAGTAGGTGTTTAAAACTTACCAACACCCATTAGTAGGTGCAAAATTTTTTCATCAACACCCATCAGTAGGTGTTACACACTTAGTATCCTTCAGTAGATACTTAACCACCTAGCATCCATCAGTAGATGCTATGTTCAGCAAAATATTCACAAAATCATGTTCAACAGATTAAAAATTACAAACCAAAATAAAATTAAAAGTTGTTTAAATCATTGGGTTGCCTCCCAGCAAGCGCTCTTTTAACGTCATTAGCTTGACCCAGTAAAGCTCAAGTTCCTTCTTTATAGTTGATGTTGTCATTCCACCAACTCCTCAGCTGTTTCCTGTGAACTGTTTTGGTCCTTCTAGAATGTGGAGACTCTATCTCTATCATCTCCTTCTCTTTAAAGCCCTTCACAACCCACAACTTGTTCTTGATTCTTACAGGTGTGCCAAGTTGGAGTCTTCTTTTCTCCCAATCACCAGGAATTTCTCCTCCTCTTCCAATCTTTTCTTCCTTGTGTACCTGAAACAACAAACAATGGTTACCTGCAACCTTGAGATTTTCATCTTTACGGCTAGTCAAGGGTGCATCTTGAAATGCAGCTTTATAACTAGCTTCTTCCTCCTGTGTTTGCGTCTCATCTTTAAAGACGTCTATAACCACTCTCTCCTCCCTGTCCTGGAGCACCACTATACCTTCATTTACATCAATGATAGCTCTGGCCGTTTTCATAAACGGTCTTCCAAGTATGATAGGTATCTTCTCTGTCTCCATCTTCATCACCACAAAGTCTGCCAAGAACTGAAGTTTGCCAACATAAACTATAATGTCCTCTGCAATCCCACATGGCTCCTTTGAAGATCCATCGGCCATTACTAGATTAACCTTTACAAGTTTCACATTAACATTGCCGATTTGCTCCAGTAAAGAGTAAGGTATCAAGTTAACACTTGAACCTAAATCAAGGAGGGCTTTCTTCACCTTTTTCTTCCCTATGGTACAAGGGATAGAAAAACTGCCTGGATCTGTTGCTTTAGGAGGGAATGACTCTTTTTTAACAGTTATACACTCCTTTGTCTCATCATCTCTACGTCTTTTCTTTGTAGAGATTTCTTCATTAGATTTAGTGTAAACCGTAATCTGTTGTAGAATCTGTTCCTAAGGTGCATCATTATCCACCATTTTGAATAATTCTGTGAAGTCTAGTTGTTTCCCTTGATGGATTGGAAAAGGAAAAGTCTTTTGCTCTCTATTTCTCTTCTCTCTTCTGTATCTAACTCATCTTTCTCATCATCAACACTCTCTACCACCTTGCACTCTTCTCTGGGGTTAACCTCAGTATTAGCCCCAAAATTTCTATTTTGCCTTTCTTCCACCTGTTTGGTGATCTGCCCCATCTAAATCTCCAAATTTTTGATAGCAGCTTCAGTGCTCTTTTGGGTAGACTCAGTTTTCTGTATGAAATTGTAGAGAGTTTCCTCCATCCTCATGGACCTTTCATTAAGCATAGATAATTGTTGCCATAAGGTGGGTTGCTGCTGCTGCTTATTATATTGACCAGCTTGCCCAGTTTGTCCTTGACCAATACTTGGGTGTGGTTTCTACCCCTGATTGTAGCTCCCTTGACGATACTGATTGGTCATGTAGTTTACATCCTCTACGGCTTCAACTGGAAAGGCACATTGACCATTGATATGGTCACCTCCACACAATTCGCACAACTGGGTTTGTACCTGTGCAGCAGTTTTCAACTCTTTGGGTAATTGTCCAAGAGTTTTAGTCAGAGTCTCCAGCTGTTGAGTTAGAATTTTGTTTTGAGCTAGCAGGGCATCATGTGTCTGTAATTGGAGGACTCCTTTTTGCATAGGAGCTCCTCTCTCATTGTGCAGCTCATTATCACTAGTAGCCATGTTTTCTATAATCTCTGTTGCTTCCTCTGGAGTTTTCCATTTAATATTGCCTCCTGCTGAGGCGTCCAGCATCATCTTGGTTTGTGAACCAAGCCCTCCAAGGAAAGTTAAGACTACTTCCTGATCTTCAAAGCCATGCGTGGGTGTTTTTCTTAGCAAGCTTTTGTATCTGTCCCATGCATGCCCCAGTGATTCTTCCATACCCTGCTTAAATGAAGAAATCTCTTGCTTGCCTTTTGTCACCTTAGATTGTGGGAAGTACTTGTTTAAAAATTTTGTGACCACTGCTTCCCACTCTGTGAAACATTCTTCTGGGAAAGAATTCAACCAAAGCTTAGCATTGCCTCCCAATGAGAAAGGAAACAAGCTAAGTTTGATAGCTTCGTCTGGCACCCCATTAATCTTGACTGTGTTGCAAATCTCATTGAAGGTAGTGAGGTGCTCAT
Organism: Vigna reflexopilosa; assembly: GCA_027742785.1. Lineage (NCBI taxonomy): Eukaryota > Viridiplantae > Streptophyta > Magnoliopsida > Fabales > Fabaceae > Vigna > Vigna reflexopilosa. The sequence goes on from CM050915.1 coordinate 15,904,824, forward strand.
ATGGGCTTTCATGAGATAACCCATTAAATTGGTTGCTTTTCACCAGTTGAATCGGTGCTGGTTTGACCTCCATATTAGCTGCATTGACTCTAGGTCTAGCTATACTGTTAAAGTGCTGAGGTCCAGCTATATTGGTGTAGTCAGCAAGAGTTCTTCTAACATTGTTGTTCTCCATATTTTATGTGCTATGAACAGAACCTTGTGGTGATGATTGTAAGAGAGTTTCTGGAGAAGGGAAAAGTTCTCTAGATGTTCAGATTCTTCTCCTCCGTCTACTCTCGTCTAGACCTTCAAGCAGAGGTTCTGTTGTTTTCTTGCTCCTTGTTCTAATTGCTTCCTGCATGCACAAGAAAACAAAACCCTAGAAAAGATTTGTTAGCACAAAAAGATATAGGAGAAGATATAGATTCAGAATATAAAAGATTCAGAGGATAAGATAAAATAATATAAAATAAAATAAATTAAAATAAAATCTAATCTAATCAAATCAAATAAAATAAAATAAAATCTAATCTAATCAAATAAAATAAAATAAAATAAAATCAAATCAAATAAGATAAAATAAAATAAAATAAAATCAAATCAAATAAAATTAAATCAAATCAAATAAAATCAAATAAAATCAAATAAAATAAAACCAAATCAAATAAAAACCGAAAAAATAAAAACAGAAAATAAAAACAGAAATTCAAAATTAAAGTCAAAGATAATCAATAATCACACAAATTAACCAGTTAAACCAGAGTCCCCGGCAACGGCGCCAAAAACTTGATGGACAAATTTATGATCACCAAAATATGATGTCACAAACTTGTTGAACAATCGGCAAGTATGACCGAATCGTTTCAAGTAATAAACTCGGTAAGACCAAGTATCGTTCTCCCAAAGGACTCACGACCTAGTTTAGTTATGTGATTTGTTGATTAGCTAAGACTTAAGAACAAAATAATTGGATTTTACTATGCAAAAGACGAAAATAAACATGTATGCATGAGGTTGATCAATGGCTAAAACAAAATACAAACACTTTCAATGGATTATATGAATGAATATGTTGTTGGGGTTTATCAAATTCATCTTATCCACTCTCATATATTTTAGGAATTCAACATTCAATTCATCATTGTTAATGTCATTCTCTAAATTACCTTTCAAGAAGGCTTCTCCCTAATTACGAGTTCATACGATTCCTAGCATTCCTAATAATTAGTTTATTTAGCACAGGAGCTTAAGGCAACCAATATACTTATTGGGAGAAATTCCCCGGATCTAGACTTCCCCGTACGTTCCCGTATCAACAAAATCAATAATCATGCATTGAATGAGTTAAACAAAGCAAGCATTAGGCAAAGAGGAAAAACCCTAACTAACGATGAAAGAAAGCATAAATCTTAGATTAAGATGCAAGCACAAATTCCATATATGAGAGCTTCAAAAGATTACATTGATTCCCCAACAAACATACAAGGTGTAGTTCACCATATTCATGGTGAACCTAGATGAACAATAATGAAAGAATGAAAGATAAAACCCTAGAAAGGTGAAGAGGTAGCCTGCGCATCCAAGATCCTCCTTCAAAGGGGTGGAAGAGAGAGTGTTTGCTTTGTTTCTGCCAAAGATACCAACCCTAAGACATCTAGGTCTTTAAATAGAACATAAAAATAATAGAAAACGGGTCCAGGCCCAAACAGATCATAAAATCGCATAAAACTGGCCCAAAACTCGTCTGGTTGACTTTTTTCATATTCTGGTTGACTGGTTGACTGGTTGACTTTTCTGGTTGACGGGTTGACTTTTTGGTTGACTGGTTGACTTTTCTGGTTGATTGGTTGACTTTTCTGGTTTCTGGTTGACTTTTCTGATTCCATCTCTCTCCTTCTTCACTTCTTTCACTAAATTCACCTTAAAACCTGCACAAAAACACTGAAATCAAGCATAAATATGTCCAGCTCTCTTATTTCTGAAAATATGGATAAAAGCATGATTTCAAGCTAGTTTCTAAGTGTAAAGGTTGCTTTTTGTGTCAATTTTAAGCTTGAAAATAACAGTTTTTCAACTGATATCAACGCCCAAGCATGAAACGTTACAAGAAGATTGGCGCTCAGCGCCCCAAAAAGGGCGCCTAGGCGTGACTGCGAGACTCCTGCGCTGAGGGCCTTAAAGGAGGGCGCCCAAGCGTCTTGCAATCTTTAGCAACCTTCCCTTCTGGTGCTCTTTCTGTCCTTTCTGAGTTCGAACTTCTTGACATTTAACTCCTCTTCCAATTCATCCTAATTTCCTACAAAATCAAGGGGATTTAGTGATAAAATCTGCAAGTATAACCTTAACTCTCTTATTCACCTAAATAAGCTAAAAACAAGAGAACAAGCAAGTTTCTAAGTCAAAAAGGGTTCATTTGTTATCAAAATTTACTCTCAAATAGGTTAAATCAGTCGTTATCACAACCCCAAACTTAAAACTTTGCTTGTCCCCAAGCACAACAAAATGTAACTCAACCTAAACAACACTTCAATGGTTTAGCATGTCACACAACACTTTCTTCCAAGACAAGTAATCACTCATATCTGCTTATCATACAAATCTAAGTCAAGATATATTGATGCATTGGCCAATCAATTTCAACTATGGTGCTCATCTAATCACAACATATAACAGATGCAAACTCATGAATGATCAACAGGCAAGCAAGAATGTTATCCTATGATGCATGGAACTATTCCTCTCCAAAGACAATGTTTCACTCAAGCACTCAAAAAGTGTTTCACTCAAACACTCAAAAGTGTATAGTGAGGTGACACTCTTACACTCTACTATCACAATGTCACATGTATCAACTTTTCTCTTTCATTTAACCGTAACTCAAACACCCTAACAAGCAAGTTATCATCACACGGACTTTTTGAGGCTTTATTGAGGCTGGGCTAAGAAGAAAATTGATTTTTCTGGACAATAAAATTCCTTGAGTTAAGAGAGTGCATAATTCATTCATTCAAATTAACAATTAATCTCTCTTTTACTTTTCATGTGAGAAAACAAATTTTCATTGAGCTCAACCTTTTCTTTCTTCTTTTGGTCAATGCTCTTTTATGAATTCCACAAAGTTCTTTCCGGTTTCTCACAACCCTAAGCTTGAACCATTCTCCATTACCACATACACATACTCAACTCAACTCAAGGTAATGATTTCAAAAAGGATTTTTTTTTTAACTTTCAAATTTAGGTTCAAGGTTGAAAGGTTAAAGAAAAACATTGTGCTTTGTTGGGTTCACCTATTAACATTGGCTCTAAGGGAGAAGAAAACATGGCCTTGATCATTTATAACAAGCAAACAAGTGGTTCAATCATAGAAACTTAGGCAAAATCAATCAAGCTTCAAAGCAATAACATTCAATCAATCAAACTCTAGAGCCCAATCTTTCACAAGTTAACTCAAGTTCCACAGTTCAATAACATCTTTCCCAACAAATTAATCACAATTGACATCATGCATCAGTTTCTAACAATCATGAGCAACCACGTGTATATAAGACTAGATCATGCATCATCCCAACATCAATCACACAATAAAGCAGCACAAGATAGTAATTACTCATCACACACATATTAGCTAAACCATCCAAACATATCCCATTAGGCCAAGTACATATTACCAAATTCAATGTTCACAAATGCATAATAATAAAGCACAAGAAAAATCCTGTTAGAAAAACCGTTATTTTTATGCTTAAAATTGATACCAAAAGCAAGCTTTAAGACTTAGAAACTAGCTTGAACTCATATTTTTGCTTTAGTTTTGTGAATAAGAGAGTTCAAGGTGAATTTAATGGTTTTGTGCAAGATTCCCTTGATTTTGTAGGCTAATTGAATAATTTGAAAGAAGAATTGAAGTACCGAATGATTAGAATGCTGAAAAGTCAACTAGAAACCAGAAAAGTCAACCAATCAACCAGAAAAGTCAACCAGTCAACCAAAATGCTGAAAAGTCAACCAGAATGCAGAAAAAGTTGCGATCGAGTGGCGCTGAGAGGTAATTTTGCGCTGTGTGGCAGTTTTCAGGTGCTGAAATCACCGCTGAGGGGCAAAACAGCAGCTTGGGGGCAAAATGGATCATGCGCTAGTACCGCTCTGTGGTATTTTACCGCTGAGCGCCATTCTAAATGGGCTTGGACCGGTTTTCTGTTACTTTTATGGGCTTGGGCCTAATTTTCTGTATTTTTTAGAATAGTATATAAGCTTTAGGACGTCCTAGGGTTTGTATCTTTGGCTGGAGAAGATGCAAAACACATTTTTCACCCCTTAGGGGTAGAATTGGAGATTGTGACGACTCTCCTCTTCTCTTTCTAGGGTTTTTCTATCTTCCATTCTTTCATTATTGTTCATCTAGTTTCACCATGAACATGGTGAACTAAACTTTGTATTGTTGTTGGGGAATCAATGTAATCTTTTGAAGCTCTCATATATGGAATTTTGTGTTTAAACATCATATTTATGATACATGCTTTCTTTCATCATTGGTTAGGGTTTTTCCTCTTTGCTCAAAGCATGCATTGTTTAACTCATTCGATGTCATGATCATTGGTTTTGTCGATATGGAAACATACGGGGAAATCTAGATCCGGGGAAACTCTCCCAACAGTAGTATAAACCTAGACATAGGAATATGAGGGTTGGTTTCCTTTAAGCTTCTGTGCTTCAGAATTAATTATTAGGGATGCTAGGAATTGTATGAACTCATAATTAAGGATAAACTTTCTTCGCCGAGACATCGGGTTTAAGGTAATTTAGAGAGTGGCATTAACATTGATGAAAAGAATGATGAATTCCTAAAATATATGAAAGTGGATAAGATGAAATTGATTACTCCAACAACATACTCATCCATATAATTCATTCAGTGTTTGTGTTCTTCTTTCCCATTGATCATCACATGCATACATGTTTACTTTTTGTCTTTTGCATTTGAAACTTATAACAATTTGTTCACAAGTCTTAAATAATCAAGAAATCATATAACTAACTAGGCCGTGAGTCCTTTGGGAGAACGATACTTGGTCTTACCATGTTTATTACTTCATACGATTCGGTCACACTTGCCGAGGGTTAAACAAGTTTTTGGCGCCGTTTTTCGGTGTTCATAAATTTTTCATCACCACCTGTATATAAGACTAGATCATGCATCATCCCAACATCAATCACACAATAAAGCAACACAAGATAGTAATTACTCATCACACACATATTAGCTAATCCATCCAAACATATCTTATTAGGCCAAGTACATATTAACCAAATTCAATGTTCACAAATGCATAATAATAAAGCACAAGAAAAATCCTATTAGAATAGCATCAATCAGTAGATGCTACTTTCCATATCCAGCATCCATCAGTAGATTCTCCTCATCAAATCCAACATCTATCAGTAGATGCTCTCCAGCATATTAACCCTTGCTGTCATCATACTCATCATCCTCATCAGCATCGTCATCCTCTTCCTCTTCATCCTCGTCCTCTTCCTCCTCTTCTTCTTCTTCTTCAGCATCCTCCTCCATAGTTGTGGCTCCAGATGCTCCAGCTCCTCCACTAGCCTGAGCTGAATTTGCAGGCCATGCGACATAAGCCTGAAATTATTCCTGAGACACGATGTGTCTTTGAGGAAAGGCGGAAGTCAGGTTCATCAGCAAAGCTTGTTCCCCTCTATACAGTGCCTCCATCCTAGACTCCATTAGAGACATATACATGTCTCTCATCTGGAAGGGTGCAGCATCATGGGCTTGCTCTTTTTGCTCCTCCTATGGTGCTCTCCTATGCAATATTAGGTATAATAGGAATTCCTGAGAGGATGTGGTGCTGGCAATACTGGGTATAATAATAGGCAACTATCTCCTTCCTGGGTCGCTCAAATGGAGGAGTGGAGGTATTTACCCCAACTAGCTCACATAATTGAGTAATGATATAGGGATGCCCAGAGGTGACTTGTTGCTGACGGCATGGGCACATTGCTTAATTTCGTTTGCTATCACCTGCCCCACATTTATATTAAGTCCTTGAAGCACACAATAGAGGAAGACAACTCTATGTGTCCTGATTTCTGACACATGAGAGCATGGCTGGATGTTGGCATGAGTGAATGCCATCCAATATTTTGCTAGAGGAGTCAAGTAGGTGTTAACGGTTGAAAATACCGTTATCTGTGATGTAATTTTGGTACTAAATACACCCTTTTCTGCTTAGAAACTTGCTTGCAATCATGTTTTTGTGTTAAGTTGTGTGAATAAGAGAGTTGAGGTTGAATTTGATGATTTTATGACTAATTCTCCTTGTTTTGGAAGAAAATGAGATCATATGGAAAGCAGAGATGAAGTGCCATGGAGTTGGAGCTAAGAAAGGCCTGGCAAAGCACTAGAAGGGAGCAGTGCTCAAAGCTTGGGTGCCCTTTTTGGAGGCTTGAGCACAGGAAACCACCGCTCACCGCCCCTTTTGGGGCGCTTGAGCGCCGGAAGCACGAAGCTTTGGCGTTCTCTTTGAGGCTTAAGCAAAGAAGACCACCGCTCACCGCCCGGGAGCCCCTTTTGAGGTGCTTGAGCGCCAGAAGCACGAAGCTTGGGCGTCCTCTCTAAGGCTTGATCGTGGAAGACCACCTGTCACCGCCCGGCCGCCCTAAGTGGGGCGCTTGAGCGCCAACGACACGGGCCTGGGCTTTGTTTCTGTTCTGTCTTCGCTCTATTTAAAGGACCCAGGCGTTGATGACAAATTTATGAACACCGAAAAACGGCTCCACAAACTTGTTTAACAATCGGCAAGTGTGACCGAATCGTATCAAGTAAGAAAACAAGGTAAGACCAAGTATCGTTTTCCCAAAGGACTCACGGCCTAGTTTAGCTATATGATTTGTTGATTATTTAAGACTTAAGAATAAATTGATTGTAAGTTTAAATGCAAAAGACAGTAATTAAACATGTATGCATGAATTTGATCAATGGAGAAGAGGAAAACAAATACTTTAATGAATTAAATGGATGAGTATGTTGTTGGGTTTATCAATTTCATCTTATCCACTCTCATACTTTTAGGAATTCATCATTCTTTTCATCAATTGCTAATGCCACTCTCTAAATCACCTTGCAAGAAGGCCTATCCTTAATTACGAGTTCATACAATTCCTAGCATTCCTAGTAATTAGTTCTGAAGTGCAGGAGCTTAAAGGCAACCAATATGCTATTGGGAGAAATTCCCCGGATCTAGACTTCCCCGTACGTTCCCATATCGACAAAATCAATAATCATGGCAATGAATGAGTTAAACAAAGCAAGCATTAAGCAAAGAAGAAAATCCCTAACTAAAGATGAAAGAAAGCATGTATCTTAATATAAGATGTTAAAACAAATTCCATATATGAGAGTTTCACAAGACTACATTGATTCCCCAACAACAATACAAGGTTTAGTTCACCATATTCATGGTGAAACTAGGTGAACAATAATGAAAGAATGAAAGATAGAACCCTAGAAAGATGAGGAGGTAGCCTGAGCATCCAAGATCTTCCTTCAAGGGGTGGAAAAGAGAGTGTTTGCTTCGTCTCAGCCAAAGATACAAACCCTAGGACGTCCTAAAGCTTATATAATATTCTAAAATTACAGAAAATTAGGCCCAAGCCCAAAATAGTGCCGCTTAGCGGTAAACTACCGCTCAGCGGTAAGTGTGTGAGTTGTTTTTCTCCCCTCAGCGGCCTTTTCACCCCTCAGCGGAGCCAACGTGGGTTTCTGAGTGCCGCTCAGCGGTTTCTCCTTTTGCACTTTTTGATGTCTTTTCTGATTCCATCTCTATCCTTCTTCACTTCTTTCACCAAATTCATCTTAAAACCTGCATAAAAACACTGAAATCAAGCATAAACCTGTCCAGCTCTCTTATTTCTAAAAATATAACCAAAAGTATGATTTCAAGTTAGTTTCTAAGTGTTAAAGGTTGCTTTTAGTATCAATTTTAAGCATGAAAATAACAGTTTTTCAACTGTTATCACAACCCCAAACCTAGAACTTTGCTTGTCCTCAAGCAAACAAGATGTAAGTCAATCTTCTACCAATCCTTATAATGGTTCACTCATTCAAAAATCTTCTTTTCAAATAAGTAAAGACTTAAATCAAACTCATGACAAAGATTTCAATCAAGACGTGCACATGGTTTGGTGTTCACAAAGTCACTTAATATTCAACAAATGCTATTTTTCATGAATGATCAATCAACTAAACATGGATGTTCATGTGCTCAATGAATATTTCCTCACTAGGTAAAGTGTTTCACTCAAACACAAGTGTATAAGAGGTAATCACTCATTCACTCTACTATCACAATGTCGCATGAATTGTCTTTGCCTTTCATTTAACCACAATCAAATAATTTCACAAGCATGCATCATCACAAGGACTTTTTCAATGGCTTATAATGTGGCTGGGCTAACAAGAAAATTGGTTTTTCTGGATCACAAAATCCTTGAGTTAAGACAATCATATCAACACAATCATTCTTATTTATTCCCAACTTTCTTTTGCATTGAGCTTTGCTTTTTCTTTTCTTTTCTTTCTCTTTTTCTTGTTCTTTTCACATACTTAATTATTAGCTCTTAGCTCAATGCTTTCAATTTCCCTTTTTATTTTCCAACAACCCCAAACTTGAACATTTGTCAATACCACAAAATATTTTCTACTTAACTCAAGGTAAATCTTTTCAACAAGGGTTTTCAAATCATGTTCAAGGCTTAAAGGTTCAAAGGATAGAACACATAGTGTTCTCTTTTAGTGGGCTAAATTTATGAATTTGGCTAATAAAAAGGTTATCAACAAATGGCCTTGATCATATGATGCAAACAAGCAAGTAATTCAATCATAGAAAACCTGGGCAAAGTCATTCATGCTTCCAAAGGAATAGTATTCAATCACAAAAACTCTGGAGCTCAAAACCTCACATATAAGCTCATTCACATTTGACATACACATCCTGCTTAATATCATAATCACAATCACAACATTATGAATTTGTTCACAAAGCTTGTGAACCACCTGTATAAGCATGTAATGTGCACATCTCAACATCAATCTATATCAAAGCATCATCAAGCATTACTTTACCAAACAATCACAATCACAAGCAAACCATCATAACAGACAAAGTTTTCAATTGAGTACATCAAATCCTATTCTAAAAACAAAAGTGATTGATAAAACAAATCCTGCTCTAATGCATTGAAAAACTCAGCCCCATCAATGATGCTCTCTCCTAACCCCAAACTTAGATGGAAAACTAGTGAGAAAGTGATTGGAAGGGAGATTTTCTCAAGAGGGATGAGGGAAAAGTTGTAGAGAACCTTTGAAAAAGTATGTAGGAGTGTGTGTGCAGAGAAGAGTCTGAAAAGAGAAGCTAAGGCGCAGCTTAGGGTATAAAAATACCCTAATGGGCTCGGGTTTCGTTTAGGGGCAACTGATAACAGTTGAAAAACTGTTATTTTCATGCTTGAAATTGATACTAAAAGCAACCTTTAACACTTAGAAACTAGCTTGAAATAATGCTTTTATTCATATTTTCAGAAATAAGAGAGCTGGACATGTTTATGCTTGATTTCAGTGTTTTTGTGCAGGTTTTAAGGTGAATTTGGTGAAAGAAGTGAAGAAGGAGAGAGATGAAATCAGAAAAGACATCAAAAAGTGCAAAAGGAGAAACTGCAACTGCCGCTCAGTGGCAGTTTACCACTGAGCGGCACTCAGAAGCTCACGGGGGATCCGCTGAGGGGCAAAATGGCCGCTGAGGGGAAGAAACCAACTCACGCACTTACCGCTGAGCGGCACACTTATGGGCTTGGGCCTAAATTTTCTGTAATTTTAGAATAGTATATAAGCTTTAGGACGTCCTAGGGTTTGTATCTTTGGCAGAAACGAAGCAAACACTCTCTCTTCCACCCCTTTGAAGGAGGATCTTGGATGCTCAGGCTACCTCTTCACCTTTCTAGGGTTTTATATTTCATTCTTTCATTATTATTCATCTAGTTTCACCATGAATATGGTGAACTAAACCTTGTATTGTTGTTGGGGAATCAATGTAGTCTATTGAAACTCTCATATATGGAATTTGTTTTTACATGTTATATTTAAGACCTATGCTTTCTTTCATCATTAGTTAGGGTTTTTCCTCTTTGCTCAATGCTTGCTTTGTTTAACTCATTCAATGCATGATTATTGATTTTGTCGATACGGGAACGTACGGGGAAGTCTAGATCCGGGGAATTTCTCCCAATAGTATATTGGTTGTCGTTAAGCTCCTGCAGTAAAAGAACTAATTATTAGGAATGCTAGGAATCGTATGAACTCGTAATTAGGGATAGGCCTTCTTGCAAGGTAATTTAGAGAGTGACATTAACAATGATGAAAAGAATGTTGAATTCCTAAAGTATATGAGAGTGGATAAGATGAAATTGATAACCCCAACAATATACTCATCCATATATTCCATTGAAGTGTTTGTATTTTGTTTTAGCCATTGATCAAATTCATGCATACATGTTTATTTTCTGTCTTGCATATTAAACTCCACTTATTTCGTTCTTAAGTCTTAAATAATCAACGAATCACATAACTAAACTAGGCCGTGAGTCCTTTGGGAGAACGATACTTGGTCTTACCGAGTTTATTACTTGAAACGATTCGGTCACACTTGCCGATTGTTAAACAAGTTTGTGGCGCCGTTTTTCGGTGTTCATAAATTTGTCATCAGCAACCTAAGCCCAATCTGCGACACTACCGCTCAGCGGCACTTTCGGGAAGTGCTGTTCTTCTTCCTAGCTTAACCTAGGTGCCTTGTACCCATGCCTCTCACTTACTCCCTGCAATAACATGTTCAGATTACTCATGCAAAATCCTATTATGCAACTACAGCAGAACAAACAAAAAAATATAATCAATCAACTGGGTTGCCTCCCAGGTAGCGCTTGTTTAACTTCACGAGCCTGACCCAAAATCCACCAACACCCATCAGTAGGTGCAAAACTTTCTTACCAACACCCATCAGTAGGTGTAACAAACCTAGTATCCTTCAGTGGATACTTAACCACCTAGCATCCTTCAGTAGATGCTATATCTCAGCAAAATATTTACAGAAATAATGTCTAACTGATTAAAAATTACAAAACCAAAATAAAATCAAAGTAAATATTGTCCTCAAATTACTGGAATGCCTTCCAGCAAGCGCTCTTTTAACGTCATTAGCTTGACCCAATAAAGTTCAAGTTCCTTCTTCCTGGTTGATGTCCATATTCCACCAACTCCTCAACTGCTTCCGGTGTACTGTTTTGACTCTTCTAGAATATGGAGACTCTATCTCTATCATCTCCTTTTCTTTATAGCCTTTCAGAACCCACAACTTGTTTTTGAATCTCACAGGTGTACCCAATTGGAGTTGTTCTTTGATCCAGTCATCAGGAACTTTTCTTCCTCTTCCAATCTTTTCTTTTTTCGGTGCCTGAAACAATAAACAATGTTTACCTTTAACCTTGGGCTTTTCATCTTGAGGGCTAGTCATGAGTACATCTTGAAATGCAGCTTTATGACTAGCTTCTTCCTCCTGCATCTGCCTCTCTTCTTTGAAGACATCTGCAACAACTCTCTCTTCTCTATCTTGGAGCACTACTATACCTTCGTTCACATCAATGATAGCTTTGGCCGTTTGCATAAACGGTCTTCCAAGAATAATGGGTATCTTTTCAGTCTCCATCTCCATCACCACAAAGTCTACCAAGAACTGGAGTTTGCCCACACAAACGATAATATCTTCTGCTATTCCACAGGGTTCCTTTGAAGATCCATCTGCCATTACTAAGTTAACCTTTACAGGCTTCACATCAACATCACCGATCTGCTCCAGTACAGAATAAGGTATCAAGTTAACACTTGATCGTAAATCGAGTAAGGCCTTGTTTATCCTTTTCTTCCCTATTGTGCATGGAATGGAGAAACCTCCTGGATCTTTTGCCTTTAGAGGGAATGGTTCCTGTTTAACAGCTTTATACTTCTTTGTATCATCATCTCTACGTCTTTTCTTTGTAGAGACTTCTTCCTCAGGTTTAGTATAAACTGCAATTTGTTGTAATATCTGATTCCAAGGTACATCATTGTCCACCATCTTGAATAATTCTGTAAAATCAAATTGCTTCTCTCTCCTTTCTCTATCTCTCTTCTCTATCTGTCTTCTCTCTCCTTTCTCTTTTCTCTCTTCTTTTTCTTTTTCTCTCTCTTCTTTTACTTTTTCTCTCTCTTCTTTTTCTTTTTCTCTCTCTTCTTTTTCTTTTTCTCTCTTTTCTCTCTCTTCTTTTTCTTGCTTTCCTTCTTCTAACTCAACTCTCTCATCATTTGTACTCTCCACCACTTTGCATTCTTCCCTAGGATTAACCTCAGTATTAGCCCCAAAATTTTTGTTTGGCCTCTCTTCCAACTGCTTGGTAATCTGACCCATTTGAGTCTCCCAATTCTTAATAGTAGCTTCAGTGCTCTTTTGAGTAGACTCAGTTTTCTGTATGAACTAATGAAGAGTTTCTTCCATCCTTATTGACCTTTCATTAAGTATAGAAATCTGTTGTCATAAGGTTGGTTGTTGCTTGTTGAGAGGGTCGCACCTCAGAAAAAAGTTGATTGCAAAATTAGAATGCAGTATAGTACTAGGAAGTGACTCCTAGGTCGTCTCTCAAGGACCAAATGTGGTTCGAGACTTAGGTCAAACACGTAGGGGGGGTTGTGAAGATTTTGTGAATGCAAGTGAACTTAAATTAAATTGAAAACTAAACGCAACCGAACATAATTGAAGGCATTTAAAGTAAATGGAAACAGTGAACTGAACGATCCTAAAGCAAGGTGTGTGAACTAATCTAAAAACTTATCTCACACTATTGAAATCAACGCATTAGCAGAATCACACTTCAGCGAGAATAAAATAGTTGGAATGAAACATCAATTCAAAACACAATTAATGAACACATGCAACTACACTAATTTTTAAATGCAAAAGGGCTTTAACCACTTATGACAGAGTAGACACTTCAGCAAAGTCAATTAACCTATTAAAAATGAAACTATTGAGATAAAAATATAAATTTCTAATTGAAGATATTCACCAACACAAATCATTCACGGAAGTAATACGCGTGCCAAAGCCAATTAAATCACTGCTGCCGCACCACCAATATCAATCAAGCATTTTGATCCAGGACGTGGCAGCTGTATGCTTTACTAAATGCAAAGAAAATGAAACTTCGTGCTCCTCTTTTTGGGTTGACATGACCGTGCATTCCTCCAATATTAACTCACCCCTCTGTCTCTAGCTAAACGTAACAGCCCCTTACAATGTGTGCCTTTAATTCTAAAAAAAACTAAATGAAACTTGGGAGCTCTTCACTGCTCCACTTCATCCAATATCGTGTAGCCTTAATTAAATTAAAGAAACCTTAACCCTTGCGCATGTTGCTGGAACCGAAACGTGACACCACTTCCCTTCTTGAAATCACCGAGCTTTATCTAAATTGAAAGGTGAATCAGCACCTTTTCCATTCATCAAACCACTCTCTTATTCCCGTGATGAACATTGCAGGTGCTTCATTCTCCAAGGCATATGAATAAAATTTCTTCTCTCCAAATTATCACCGTACACCTACCCCATCTAATCACTTCTTCATTCTCAAACAAATGAAAAAAAACAATTCTCTTTTCTTCCAGCAGCCGTGAATCACCATGTGCTCCCACTACCTACTCCCATCAAATCAACGAGCTCCTTGCTTAAATCAAAAACCATTCTCTATTCTTCTAGCAACCGTGACACCAAGTGAAATCCCCTTCCACTTCTCTTCCAGCTCAACAACGTGAATCAACATTTTATTTTTAAAATAAAATCCTCATCCACACCATCTAATCACCGAGATCTTCTTCTAAGATATGAATGCACCGTGTGCTTTCTCTCAACCCATGCTGTGACGTGATGTGCTGCTGCCCGTGAATAAAAAATTCATTCATTCCAGGCATCATGAATCAGCGCATGTGTCTCATAAAATTCTCTCCCAACGTGCTGCTGTAAAAGAAAACCGAGAGAGACCCAACGTGGGTGGCTGCTGACTCAAGGCCGTGTGTCTCCTAAGTAAATCACCACTCTCCTTGCTCCGCGTTCCTGGATTAAGATTACAATTTTGGAGTTCTATCTCCCAATACAAGAATCAGCGCAACAAAGGAAGGGTGCTTCTCTCATTCACCACTTGGCCCTGTTGGCGTTTCTTCGTTCTCTTCCTCAAACAGCATGAACATTCAAGCATAGAAACAATAAAAGGATTCAATCAAAAGTGCATAAAAAAAAACCCAAAATGAAAAGGCAAGAGTGTTCTTCTTCCATTCTATAAATCGTATCCGCGTGAATATATCCCCCAGTTCTTACATTTCTCCAAACGCTTAAAGCAAAAGCCTCTGAAAAACCCAAAACTAAGAGAGTGGCAAGTGGCGGCTGTAGCCCTTGGCCGTGTGTCCTCTTTAATAGGGGTGGGGTCCACACAATAAAACTCTAGGGTACAAGTCACTAACCTCTAATTTTGGGTCTAATCTAGTTTACCAAAAATTGACCCAAAATGAAAGAGTTGATTCAAAAATTCTAAACTACTGAATTACAATTTAATTAATTCTAAAATGTTTGTGTGGAGAGTCTTGAATTTAATTGCATTCTTCCTGATGTCCCAAAATGTATCTCCAAAATTCTTCCTGTAATAAAAAATGCACTTAATCAGCTCAGAAAACCCAAATTAGCACAATTACAAATTTCTGACCAAATTAAGCAGAATTCGGAAAACGGGGAAATAACAGACAATTAAACACAATTCCCTGATTTATTTAAGTGCAATAAACTAAATATAATTCAAGAAATAACGACTCATCATTGTTGTTGCTTATTGAATTGCCCAGTTTGTCCAGCTTGCCCAGTTTGTCCGTGACCAATGCTTGGGTGTGGTTTCCACCCTTGATTAAAATTCCCTTGACGGTATTGATTGGCCATGAAGTTAACATCCTCTAAGGCTTCTACTGGAAAAGCGCATTGACCATTGATATGGTCACCTCCACATAATTCACACAACTGTGACTGAGCCTGTGCAACAGTCTTTAACTCTTTTGGCAGTTGTGCAAGTGTTTTTGTAAGAGTCTCCAGTTGTTGAGTTAGTATCTTGTTCTGTGCTAGCAAGGCATCATGGGTTTGTAACTGTAGAACTCCTTTTTGTTGAATAGGAGCTCCTCTTTCACTGTTGAGCTCATTGTCACTAGTAGCCATATTGTCAATGATTTCTGTAGCTTCCTCTGGAGTTTTCCATTTGATATTTCCTCCTGCTGAGGCGTCAAGCATCATCTTGGTTTGTGAACCAAGACCTCCAAGGAAGATTAGGACTACTTCCACTTCGTCAAATCCATGCGTGGGAGTCTTTCTTAATAAGCTTTTATATTTGTCCCATGCATGCCCCAATGATTCCTCCATGCCTTGCCTGAATGATGAAATCTCTTGCTTTCCTTTATTTACTTTTGATTGTGGAAAGTATTTGTTTAGGAACTTGGTCACCACTGCTTCCCACTCTGTAAAGCTTTCTTCTGGAAAAGAATTTAACCAAAGCTTAGCGTTGCCTCCTAGTGAAAATGGAAACAAGCTAAGTTTGATTGCTTCGTCCGGCACCCCATTTATTTTCACCGTGTTGCAGATCTCATTAAAAGTTGTGAGGTTCTCATATGGGCTTTCGTGAGACAACCCATTAAATTGATTACTCTTCACCAGTTGAATTAATGTTGGCTTAACCTCCATGTTGGCTGCATTGACCCTCGGTCTTGCTATGCTGTTAAAGTGTTGAGGTCCAGCTATATTTGTGTAATTTGTAAGAGTTCTTCTGGCATTATTATTCTCCATATTTTCAGTGCTATGGTCAGAACCTTGTGGTGATGGTTGTAACAGAGTTTCTGGAGGAGGAAAAAGTTCTCTAGATGTACGGATTCTTCTCCTCCGTCTACTCTCGCCTAAACCTTCAAGAAGAGGTTCTGCAATTTTCTTGCTCCTAGTTTGGATTGCTTCCTGCATACACAAGAAAACAAATCCCTAGAAAAATTGGTTAGCACAAAAAGATATAAAAGAAGATATAAGATCAGAGATAAGAAGATAAAATAAAAACAGAAAATAAAAATAGAAAATAAAAATAAAATAAAATAAAATAAAATAAAATAAAATAAAATAAAAACAGAAAAAATAAAAACAGAAATTCAAAACACTACGGGAAAAGCGTTATTTTCCGAAGGAATAATACCGATGGCCTCTGGGGCCTTCGGTAAAGTTGACTTACCGAAGGATGTACCGACGATCATGGAAGTGGTTGATTATCGAAGGCTTTTTAAGTTTACCGAAGGCTCCATAGGCTGTCGGTATATTGATCGACCTAATGAAATGAAAATTTGGGATTTCCCTCTCTATTCTCCCACGTTTTGTTTCCGCAGAACCTCTCCCCCAAATTTTTCTCTCTCACTTCAGAACTGCAGTTTAACCCCTTTGTTGCTGCAATTGGTGTGTCGACGTTAGGATAGTGACGGTAAGGAGGGTGGTGGTTGACGAAATTAATTGTTCCGAGGGGGCTGGTCGAGGGTGGTGGTTGGTGTTGCGACTTGACGATGGTGTTCTGGCGACCTCACCACGGTGTGCTCTGAAGTTAAAGGAACTTGGTCGACGGACTTCGTTGGAGGGGCCACTGTGGGCTTCTGTCGCTATCGTGCTCTACAAAGGTTGCCATCGTCTAGGGCTATCTTGGTTGAGGTAAGTTGTGCGTTTAAAAATTCGTTCTGAGTTTAATTGTTCTTCAATTTGTTTGATGTTCTTGTGGCAGCACTGTGTGATGTTGTTTGTTCGAGAAAGTTTTTTATTTTGTAATTGAAATGAGGGTCAAGGCATTGGCCTGCCAGTGACAAGGTTCAAATAACCTTAGCCGTAGTTTAGGGAAAATAAAAGCAACCGGTGAAGATTGAGTAGGTGAAGATTATAACTTAGTGGTTTGTACTAATTTTTCTTGTGAACAAGTGGGTTACACTTCACCAGCACACCAATTGTCCAAGACAAAGCTGGAATGCTAACACAAACACCCCATTGCTCCCAAGTCAATCTCTTAGTATTGGCTATCTTTTTCAGAAACTCAACCTTCACTACCTCAAAAACAACAGTTAGGCTCACAATTACAATGAACAACCTATGCTTACCAACTCCCTTAAATATGTTCTTGTTCTCCAGTTCCCTTGCATTTAACTCATTGAACACTTGGCAAAGGACAAAAGAATTTAAGATAATCGTGTTCTTCACCTTGTCAGTAACATGAAAGATTGATCTTCCCCTCAATTCTAAAACCAGTTGTACTATAACCTGGTACAATGCTTGTGAAATCAAGTTCCTCCACATAAGTGTAGTTACTAGTGGCTCAACTCTACCTACAGGTGGCATCTTCATGACATCATCAGTAGGTTCCTCGGTGGCTAAAGCCAAAGCTCTCCTTTTCCACTTCAGTGCCTTCTGTTCCCTTGGAAAGTCCAATATCTACATGTTTTAGAGCAGGTGCGTCATTTGTGGCATCACCTGTGATTTGCACCACATTACCCTTCTGCTTTAAACATTGAACCATTAGAAGCTTGTTAAATGGAGATGATCTGGCCATGACCCTGATTCTGTTAAATTTATCCATTCTTTCCTCATGTACTGAGATTGTAAAGTATTTCAGAATCAAGAGTGTTATAAAATGAATAAAATTCTTTCCTTTTAAAAGAATTTAAAAAACCGAAGTGGTTACTAACTAAGATAATTGATTCTATACTTTTTATTTGTCAATAATTATTTCAATTGTATGGCTGCAAAGCTTATGTTATTTTTAATTATTTAAAAGTGTTTATTACAAATGAAGTTTGATATTGATTGAATGGTTTAAAAGTGTTGTTGAAGGAGGGTGGTTTGGGTGGTGGAGGAAGCAGAGTCTGGATTATGGAAGGAGTAGCAGTGTGAAAAGGGTGAGTTTAGTGTGTGGAAGTGAGGGACAAAGGGAACAAAGGGTGTTAATTTATAGAGGAAAAAACACAGAACAGAGAGGAAGAGCAGAGAGTCACACAGACACACAAAGGATGAAAATAAAAACATAACTAAATAAGAAAAAGAGAGAGAGTGGGGGGGGGACGTGCCCCTCTACCTTTCATTTTGCTTTTCTATTTTTTTAAGGTACATTATTTCTTCTTTGAACACTGAAATGTTGGTCAGGATTCACATTTGCCACCAACTATAGTTTGACATGATTGGTACATATATATTTATTCTAGATTACATACAAGTATGTTTAGATATCACTCTTGAACTTTATGTCCAATTGAACAGAAACAAATACATGGCAATTTGGTAAGAAAGTAATCAGGTTTAAGACAGAAGAAAACAAGGAAAAACGTGTATGGGGAGGGTAGAGTGGGAATAAAAGTGGTTGTAATGGGAGAGAAGAGGAGAGGAACAATAATGGGGGCTTTGAGTTTAGGGTCTGGTAAATGATTATGGAGTAGGCCGTCCCAAGATAATTAATGATGGTTTGGATTGGGTCCAAAACCAGCATCAGCACCCTTCCTTACCCACTCACCCCTATCATGAATTACTCTTGTTTTATTTATGCTTTGGTTGTTCTATTTTGAGGTCTCCATAATTTAGAGTTTTGTTTGTGTAATTTTCATGTTTTGGGAAGTGTTGGCAGTAATCATTGTTCTTGCCGTAATGATGAGAAATGATATGAGTGACATGTCCAAAACCAAATCCAGCTGCCTTAGCTCATGTGTTAATTTGCATGCTTTGTTTTTATATGGTTGAGAGAGTGCTTTAACTTTTCAACAAAGTAAATGTGAAATGATTAAAAAGGTTCCAGAAAAGGTCAAAAATAAAGGGATGGAGGGGTGTTAAGCATTGTCATTATACTAAAGCAGGGTTGTTTTAGTGGCACAGGCTCTGTTATAGAATTTATTGTTAGCTAATTAGTGGCACAACTCCATCTTTCTCAAATTACTCTTTCATCCTTAACACACTTCTGTACTTTCTCTGTTTAAATCACTTCCATATGCTTTTTATAGTTGTAATAATCTGTCTAATGATCATTAAAAAGTAATATTGTTGAACCAATATTAAAATATACTAGATTATTTGAAGCATATGAGTTTCTGAAAAGGGAAGAGTAGGTGTCATTGTGGCAATGTGAGGATGGGTTGCATGTGATTTTATTTGATTGTAAATTTGCCATAATGTGTTATGGAAAAGCAAGGTACAGAGCAACACTACTGGTTTTTGTTAGGAAGTTCATTAGGAAAATATCATATATGTTAAATTGTTAGGCTATTTGGAATGACTATACTTTCCTTAAAATTGAATTCAATTATGTATGTACATTTAAAGGAGTTTTCAGACGAAATTCCATTTGATGTGTTAGGGTGAGCTTTTAAAGGAGTTTGAATTGTGGCAGAAAGGGAGGACGAGAGTCTACGGAGAAGACTTAACTAGGAAAGGAAAGCAAAGGCAAAGGTATGGGGACCTAAACTGAAATTGCATGAGTTTGAATGTTAAGTTATATTGATTGAAGTTTTATGATATTGTAAACATTGAGGTTTGTCAAACTTTGTTGTGAATGGTTTGAAACTGATTGCCATATATGTAAGAGATATGTTTTGGTACTTTAATTTGTGCATGATGAAGTTGAAAAAATAAAGCATGTACAATGGCCTCTTCCATTGGTTCTAATATGTGAGAATTAGCCATGAGACATCTTACCATGTTTGTAAGATCATAGAATGTGTAGGTTTAGATTAGCCTTTTTAGTTTAGTAATGTTTTCTACATCAAAGCAACTTGACTAGAATCAAAGCAATTTGCCTTCAACAACTGAAGTGAATTTTGTTCCACTTCCCAAGTTTGTCCAACATTAAAAAAAGTTTACAGTGTTTCCAAATTGGTTGTTTCAATACAACACAAAGGAAGGTTTAGGTTAAGATGACCACTTGGCTTGTAGCTTTGGCTAACAAGATTACTCAAAAACAAATTCAAAGAAAACAAAATTATGTTACTGGCCACTACTGCTACAGTGTAGTTTGTTGTCCAAATTCCTTGTGTAAACAAAGATACATGTGATCATATCAGCATGGTTTTGGACCACCTAATCAAAGTGAATTCAACACTCAAAATGAATGTAAACAGTTTTGGCTTTTCAAATCATAAAGGTTTGTTATCTGTTTAGAAACTGTCCACATAACACTCTCTCTTATTGCCAAAGATATGAGGCCAAGTTAGCCACACAAAGGTCAAAAAAATGAGTGTTCTCTCTGTTGTTTAGTGCACTGGATTAGGCAAAATGGATTTTTCAGCACTTGGTCAATCTTTCTTTCTCTTTCAATCAGTGTCCTACATTAGTGATATGTAGAGCCTAGTTTTCTTCTCACTAGACCAGAACCTGTATGTATGTAAACACAAGTACACAAAACAACAAAGAAAGAAAGATTACAATTAAAAGGTTATGTGATATACAACAGTAAAGTACGAACAACCTCTAATATACGTAGATGATTCAAAGTTTAAACTTATTTTGATGGTACTTCAAAACAGATTGAGAAACACTCTTTTGGTAACATTGAAGCTACTGGATTGAAGCACAAAGTCTTCACAGTATTAAAAACTCACAGGAAATTAGCACCAAAGCAGAGAAAAAACTGCACCATAATTGGTTATGGACAACAGAAAATTTTAGACTTCAAATTGACAACTTGGATGGCCAAAGATTGAATAGGCAATTTGTCGCAACCGAAATCGCGACGGCACGACGATCCAAAAAAGGAAACGGGTTTTAGAAAAAGAGATTTGGAGTCGCCACCATAGTTTATTCTGGAAAACTACGGAAAAACCATAAAATGATAAGGCATGGTCTACAAGAACCAGATTCTGGGTTCGGGAGTCGGTTACGCGTAGGGAAGGTATTAGCACCCTACAGCGCCTGCCCGAAGGCAGTACCTTTAACTAAATACGCAAATGTGATGTGGTTTTCAAAATGTTTAACTATCCCCTAAAATAAGACTCTAAAGAAACAAAATATATTTTTTAGTTTTTTGGGCCCGACAAGGATTGACCTTGCTCCTACGTATTCTCATTCAGAATGAGAAATCAAGGTTACGTAGTTCTTTTAGAAACTCGAATGTTTGTTTGAGAAATTGTTTAGAAAATTTGTTTGGAAAATGCTTATGGATAAATTTGGATTTTTTGGGAAAGTGAACCTGACAAGGGCTAACCTTGCTCCTACGTATCTATGCTAAAAATAAGCGCATGTGTGATCGCTCGCATCGTCCTTGTGCTAAAAACCTTTTCTTCTTTCTCAAATAAAATTATAAAAATATTTTAAAAGGTTTAGGCACATGTGTGATCGCGCGCATCGTCCTTGTGCTAAAACCTTTTCTTCTTCTTTTATCAAATAATAACATAAATATTTTAAAAGGTTTAGGCACATGTGTGATCGCACGCATCGTCCTTGTGCTAAAACTTTTTCTTCTTCTTTTCTCAAATAATAACAAAAATATTTTAAAAGGGTTTAGGCACATGTGTGATCGCTCGCATCGTCCTTGTGCTTCTCTTTCTTTTACAAAAAAATACAAAAAATATATTTTTAAGGTTTAGGCACATGTGTGATCGTTCGCATCGTCCTTGTGCTAAAAACTTCTCTCCTTCTCACGTAAAAATACCAAAATATAAACATTCACATTTTCAAACAACAAACAATTTCGAGTGGGGCCCTATACCCGGGTCTGAGCGTAACATAGAATTAGAGGAGTTGTGTAGCGGTGTCACTCTGGGATGTACTTCCCGTCTGGCTATCGTGAGAACTCCAGCTAGAGTCTGTTCTCTTCACTTATGTCTCCTCATCTAGTTGATTACTCGACTGTTGTGGAGATGCTATGAAGGGGGCCATAGCTCTAGTGACCATTGACCTCTAGGTTTAGGAGACCATCCTTGTGAAATTACATATACTTGACCTCGGATCCAAGCCATTGAACCTTTATTAGGGCACAAAGGGAGAAATGTGTATTCTTGTAATCCTCACGCTGTTCGTTCTCTTTCGAAAATTATGTTATTGCATTTTCATGCCATGCATGCATTTGATTCATCGTGTTGTTTTATTATCATGCATCATATTCATGCATCATTTAGTAACATGTTGGTTTTAGGGGAAATCACAGGTATACACTTGACTTCACACGAGATGGATGTTGACACCAGATCTGATGCTACACTACATACCAACTCCGCCATTTTAAGAAAGAAGTCTAGCCTAAGGACACATGTTGGAAATTTGACCGGGTTGATAAATTTAGGCCGAAGACTCAAGACCATACAGAGAGAAGCCTTCGGGAGGAAATATGGGAATTTGTTGAGTTTAATGGAGGTGAAAGTGCAGTTGCCCGCTATTACAGCTCTAGCTCAGTATTATGATCCTCCACTGAGATGTTTTACCTTCCAGGTCTTCCAGATGGCGCCAACTGTAGAAGAATTTGAGCATATTCTGGGCTTGCCATTAGAGGGTACCAGGCCATATCAGCACTTGGAGCATCATGCCTCTATTTCTACCCTAGCTGCTATAATGAAATTACAGCCCAATGAATTGGAGAACAGGTTGATAACGAGACATCAAATGCGGGGGCTGACACAAGGTTACCTTGAACAATATTTGCACGACTTGGGCGATAGGGAAGAATGAGAGACCTTCATGGATGTACTAGCCCTCACTGTGTTTGGCATTGTCCTGTTTCCCAAGCTGGAAGACTTTGGAGATTACACTGCTATTGATGTCTTCGTGGCAAAAAAGACGAGATCAGAAAACCCCGTAACAGCAGTCCTCGCAGATGTGTATGGGACTATGAGTTTTTGCCATGAGAGAAAAGGGAAGAGGATTCTTTGTTGTTTGCCGGCGTTATATGCATGGATGACGGCACGAGTATTTAAGGGGGTAATCGATGTTAGAAGTTCACCTGAGAATCTGTCGCATCAAGAAGGTAATGGGTGGGCTCTTTTCTTCGCCGGTTTGAGAGAAGGAAACGTAAAATGACGCCTTCCTTGGCTTGAGACTAAACCATCTATCCAACATTGTGGCAACTTCCCTAACATACCTCTCATAGGCGCTAGGTATTGTATTAACTACAACCCTGTTTTGGTCCAAAGACAGTTCGGATATCCTATGAAGGGAGCGCCTTCACCAGATTATCTCACAGCCTTCTTCATCTACTATGAGGACGGACATTGTACTGAAATGTTGAGGAGAGTCAGAAGTGCCTGGGAAAATGTGGTGCGAGTAGAGAAAGACCTGAGGAGTGGAGTGATGGATAGCGGGGTTAGTTATCATACCTGGATTCTGGAGAGGGTAAGAGAAGTCAAGTTGCCTTTCAAGCCCATCAATGATCAATCGGCGAGTGAAGGAACATCCCAAGCCCCAGAAAGTGAAGAGGTGAAACAGCTGAAGGCTGAGGTGGAGAAATTGAGGGTGAGGAATGCTAGGTTGGAAAATGAATTACAGAAGGCTCGCAATGATTTTGTGGATATGAGGAATGATAACGAAGAAAAGTCACGGGCTTATGAAAACATTGTCAAAAGCCAGAAGGCAGAGAGAGATTATACATTCCGAGTAAAACAGGATCTTGCGGCCGCAAGTAAGGAGTTATCCATGAGGGTGAATGAGAACAATGTGGCTTTAGAAGAGGGCAGACAGTGGAAACAACTCTATGAAGAAGCCAGGAGGGATAAAAGGGAAGCCCTAAAAAGACTAAGGGAAGCGCAAGTCCAAGTACAAGAATCGGGGCATCAAATGAAGGAAATGGCTACATCATTTGAAGCGGAGTTGAATCAGGAGCGCTGGAAGCTGGCAGAGGCTGAAGGGGAGTATCGAGCCATGTTAAAGCAGATGGAGGATTACATCGAGGAGCAGGAGGAGCGATGGAGGTCGATGGAATTTGAAGAAAGGCATCAGGCCTTGATAAAGCGAATGAAAGAGCACATCGTAGAGCAAGAAACGGCCGCAAAGCATTGGAAGGAAAACTTCTCTCAGTTGGCTGCTTTGGCAAATGGGGCAATTGAAGACATCCCCAGAATGGTGTCGGAAGCTGAAGCGAGTACCCACTTTTATAGCCCACCAGTAGAAATAGAGCTTTTTATTAATCACTGTAAACGGTTGATAGACGAGATGAAATCCCTCATCACTCGGGCTAGGAATTGATGTATTTTGAGATCTTTATGATTTGTTTCCTTTAAGAAATGTAATAAACTTGTTTCCCTTTAAATGAAAGGTGTGGGATGTTTTTTAGCATCTGCTTGTGTTAATTTCCATCAGTGATGTCATTACAATCTTGTGGTTTCCCCCTATTACTAGCATGCAT
This sequence comes from Vigna reflexopilosa, assembly GCA_027742785.1. Lineage (NCBI taxonomy): Eukaryota > Viridiplantae > Streptophyta > Magnoliopsida > Fabales > Fabaceae > Vigna > Vigna reflexopilosa. The sequence continues at coordinate 15,929,313 of CM050915.1, forward strand.
CATCTTTTCTTTTGTTCAGCATGTTTCATTCCCATCTAATTAATTAAAATAATAAAACAGTACGCGTGAGAAAAACGACGACCAAATTTCCACGACATCCCTACCGGACCCGGGCAAATTCAAAAGCCATGGCAAGTTGGGAGGAGTCACAAGAGTCTCTCAAAACGGATGTTGGCCAGTTGAAGGACCAGATCGGCCAGATCTTGGCGACGCTTGAATCCATGAAGACTACTGGAGAGTCTTCATCTGCGCATGTTGGGGGGAATGCTCACCCTTATCCCCCAATGTTCAACGCTGCGAGCCAATCTGTTCCTTTCCCACTGTATGGTTTACCTCCGGGTTACGCTCCTCCTGTAGGAGAGTACTCAGAAGCTGAGCACGCTTCATTCTCGTTCCCCGCGACTGTCAATATACCACCAATCGGCACTCAGGGACCTGTCTTAGTGTCGGTTCCCATGGTGGGCACGGGAATGAATGAGACTAACACAACTGATGGAATTCGGGTGACCCCAGTACCGCCTGTGGTTGCTAGGGAGGATTTTTCAGCCGAAGCTGCACCGCACGCCACGGTGGTTGGGGGATTCGGTAGCCTCGTTGGAGCTACGGGCAGGTTGGAAAGTCTGGAGGCGAGGTTGAGAGCTGTTGAGAGCTACGGGTTTGGAGATGCGGCCAGATTGAGTTTGGTTCCGGGCTTGAAAATCCCGCCTAAGTTCAAGGCGCCGGAGTTTGAAAAATATAGGGGTAACACTTGCCCTAAAAGCCATGTGACCATGTACTGCAGAAAGATGGCTGCGTATGCTCATGATGAGCAGCTACTCATCCACGTTTTCCAGGAAAGTTTGGCTAGGGTGGCATTGAACTGGTACACCCACCTAGAGCCATACCGAATTCGTTGTTGGGCGGATCTAGCTGATGCCTTCGTAAAACAATATGTATACAATACTCATGTTGCTCCGGACCGTCTGCAGCTGCAGAATATGACAAAAAAGGACAATGAAACTTTCAAAGAGTACGCCCAACGATGGAGAGAGTTGGCTGCACAAGTTGAGCCGCCGTTGTTTGATAAGGAGATGGTGTCGATGTTCGTAAACACACTCCAGCCGCCATTTTATGAGCATATGGTTGGGAATGTATCTGTCAATTTTGCTGACACCATCATCATCGGTGAGAGGATAGAAATTGGATTGAAAAACGGGAAGATAGCATATGGCCCACCTGTAGCTACAAACTACAAAAAGCCCAGCTTCAATCAGGGGAAGAAAAAAGAGGGGGAGGTACATGCTGCGTCGGTAATGCCTGTGTGGAGAGGACGAGCTCCCGATCCTAATTATCGACCATACTTAAACCCACCTCCTTATGCTGCTAACACCACGTTTGCTCACCAAGCTAGGCCTCAACAACAACAAGCGTATTATCCACCGCAGCGTATCCCAACCGAAGCTTCAAGACCGGCCGCAAACATGGGCCCAAATCTGAATGTGGGTCACAACAACAACCCAAGGGGAAATCAATTTGTTAGGTTCACCCCAATCCCTATGATCTACAGTTAATTGTTACCTAACCTAGTCAAAAAGGGGCTGGTCGCCATTTGCCCGGTGAAGCCTGTACAGCCGCCGTACCCTAGGGGTTATGACGCAAATGCCAGGTGTAGTTATCATGCAGGAGGCGTTGGCCACTCGACCGAAGGATTATGGCTCTCACATATAAAGTTCAGGCTCTGATAGATTCAGGTTGCTTAAAGTTTCAAGAGGACCAGCCCAGCGTCGATACTAATCCATTGTCCGGGCACGGGAGTTCCTCGACGAACGCCGTCGAGGTTGGAAACCATGATCTAATAAGAGATGTGGGCGAAATCCAAAGTTCTAGGAGGTTTATCTTTGAAGCTTTGTTGAAGAAGGGCCTAGTGAAGGGCGATTATGATCTGGGTATAGCGTGCGCACTCCATCCGGAGGCCGGGCACTCTATTGAGGAATGTATGGAAATCGAGATTTTTCTACAAGACTTACTTGATAGAAATCTGATGCAAGTGTGCCGCAAGGTCAGAAAGGAAGAAGTATTTGCACAAATTGGTGGAGAATCTGATGTGACTCTACCCGAACCTTTGGTGATCCATTTTACTAGGACCACCCTTGCACTGGTAACTGAAGGAAATCCGTCTGTTGTCATCCGAGTGCCAATTCCTTTCCCTTATAAGAACGAGAAAGCCGTCCCATGGAGATATGGGGCAACTGCATTAGATGAGGGAGAATATGCAAATTCGACTATGGAAAACATATCAGGCATTGGTGGAATGACCAGAAGTGGTCGAATCTTTACAGCACCAGAATTGGCGAGAGAAAGAACCAATGATAGGGAAGCAACAATGGCTGCAAAAGTAAAGGAGTTATTGAGGGGGAAGAACGTGGAGGCCGAGGAGACCCCCGACAAAGAGGAGAAGAGGGAAATATCTGAAGAAGAAGTTGGTGAATTCCTAAAGTTCATACAACAGAGTGAGTACAAAGTGGTGGAACAGTTGAACCGCATGCCTGCCCGGATCTCCTTGCTAGAATTACTCATGCACTCTGCCTCCCACTGAAAGTTGTTGATGAAGATACTCAGTGAGGCTCATGTGGAGCAAGGTATTTCTCTAAACAAGTTCGAGGGCATTGTTGGCAACATCGTTGCTAATTATTACCTCACCTTCACTGATGAAGAGATACCTGTTGAGGGGAGAGGTCATAACAAAGCCCTTCATGTCTCTGTGAAATGCCTGGATCATGTGATAGCACGTGTCTTAGTGGATAATGGATCCTCCCTGAACATCATGCCAAAAGCAACCTTAGAGAAGCTACCCAGTGACGGAACGCATATGAAGCCAAGTTCTATGATTGTGAGAGCCTTTGATGGTAGTAAGAGGGAAGTGATGGGAGAGGTAGAACTACCAGTCCAAGTCGGTCCGTGTGTCTTTCAAGTGACATTCCAAGTCATGGACATCCTCCCGGCCTATAGTTGTCTGTTGGGTCGCCCATGGATCCATTCTGCAGGGGTTGTGCCTTCTACACTACATCAAAAGTTGAAGTATGTTATGGGAGACAAGCTGGTGATAGTGGCAGGAGAGGAGGATTTCCTGGTGAGCGGACCATCATCCTCCCGTTATATTGAAGTAGCCGAGGAAGCTCTCGAGACAACTTTCCAATCTCTGGAGATCGTGGGAAACACCTATGTGGAGCCATTCGCGGTCAACCCGCATCTGTCGCGTGCTTCTATCATGATGGCCAAAGTCATGCTAAAAGAAGGTTATACGCCTGGTAAAGGTTTAGGCAAGTATGGGCAGGGGCGAACCTTCCCCCTAAAGGTCGTTGAGAATAGATACAGATATGGCCTAGGGTACAAGCCCACCAAAGAGGACAAGAGAAGGCTGATGGAAGAAAGGAGAGAACGCAGTCTGGCTCGAGTGGAAAGACGGGAGCCCAAAGTGGGAAGAATTCGTATCTGTGACCTCAAGGGGAGCTTTCGCAGCGCTGGTTGGGTTAATGCTGGCCACATAGCAGCTGTGGGAGATGAAGATGGATCGGAAGGCTCCAGTTTCGTGTGAGCCTGCTCCCCGGATGCACGACTCAACAACTGGGAGATGCTGGATTTGCCCGTGATGCTTAATTTGAATGAGATGTAATAACTTTAATTAATCCTATAGCTTTACCCGGGGCTTTAGGATTCATGACTTACGGGTTGACGCTTTTAGTTTGTTATGCTCAGCGCGATAATCAAAATGTGTTTGTTTGTGTTTTATCATCATTTTGCATTCCTCGTCGTTTTTCCGTTTATTTATTTCCTTTTCGTAAACTTAAATAATGCAGATATGACAATGAATGTTTTGAAAGTAATTATGTCGATATTCCTGATTTTGGGCTCCCTGTCAATAATACGGAAGATGATTGTGATGATGACCCGGAACCCCCTCCTGAACTGTTAAGACTAGTGGAACAAGAGTGTAAGGAGATGAAACCTCACCAGGAAGATGTTGAAGTACTCAATTTAGGGAATGAGGATGAGGTAAAGGAGGTGAAGATCGGTACAGCCATGAAAGCAGAAGTGAAAGAAAAATTGCGTGTCTTATTGAGGGAGTTCAGGGATGTGTTTGCTTGGTCTTACAATGACATGCCAGGCCTCGATACAGATATTGTACAACACAAGCTCCCACTCAAGCGGGAATGCCCACCGGTAAAGCAAAAGCTAAGAAGAATGAAACCGGAAATGTCCTTGAAGATCAAGGAGGAGGTACAAAAGCAATTCGATGCAGGGTTTCTAGCTGTGGCGAGATACCCAGAATGGGTAGCAAACATTGTACCGGTGCCTAAGAAGGATGGTAAAGTTCGGATGTGTGTCGATTATCGAGATTTGAATCGCGCAAGCCCAAAGGATAATTTCCCATTACCACACATCGACACCCTAGTTGATAATACAGCCAAGTATTCACTATTTTCGTTCATTGATGGGTTTTCGGGGTATCACCAGATCAAGATGGCGCCAGAAGATATGGAAAAGACGACGTTTATTACATTGTGGGGCACATTTTGTTATAAAGTGATGTCTTTTGGACTCAAGAATGTTGGGGCAACATATCAAAGGGCGATGGTGGCACTTTTCCATGATATGATGCACAAGGAGATTGAAGTTTATGTGGACGACATGATCGCGAAGTCCGAATCAGAAGAAGAACACGTCCTCAACTTGAGAAAGTTATTCGAGAGATTGAGGAAGTATAAGCTTAGGCTGAATCCCGCCAAATGTACATTTGGAGTGAAATCCGGGAAATTGTTGGGCTTTATTGTCAGCCAGAGGGGGATAGAGGTGGATCCAGACAAAGTGCGAGCGATAATGGAAATGTCTGCACCTAAAACGGAAAAGAAGTTCGAGGGTTTTTGGGTAGATTGAATTACATTGCTAGATTCATCTCCCAATTAACTGCTACTTGTGAATCACTGTTCAAGTTGTTACGAAAGAATCAGGCTGTGGTATGGAATGAGGATTGTCAGGCCGCTTTTGAGAGAGTCAAACAATACTTACAGGACCCTCCTGTATTACATCCACCAGAACCAGGAAGGCCACTCATTTTGTATTTGACTGTATTGGACAAGTCAATGGGTTGTGTATTGGGTCAGCATGATGGGGATGGCAAAAGAGAGCACGCTATATATTACTTGAGCAAGAAGTTCACAGACTGCGAACAACGATATTCATCGTTAGAGCGGACTTGCTGCGCATTGGCATGGGCCGCTCATCGTTTAAGGCAATACATGTTGAGTCATTCCACATGGTTGATATCCAAGATGGATCCTATCAAGTATATTTTTGAAAAGCCTGCTCTTACTGGAAGGATAGCTCGATGGCAGATGCTATTGTCAGAGTACGACATCATATATGTCACTCAAAAATCTGTCAAGGGTAGCGCACTAGCAGAATACCTGGCTCATCAACCCCTTTGTGATTATCAACCAATGCAACCTGAATTTCCCGATGAGGATATCATGGCTTTATTCGAAGAGAACAAAGAAGACCGAAACGAAAAAGCATGGACAGTGTTATTCGACGGAGCCTCGAATGTGATGGGACATGGAATAGGGGCAGTGCTTATCTCCCCATAGCGTCAGTATATACCAATGACGGCAAGGTTGTGTTTTAGCTGCACAAATAACATCGCTGAATATGAAGCCTGTGCCATGGGTATTCGAGCAACAATTGAGTCTAAGGCAAAAATTCTGGATGTGTATGGAGATTCAGCTTTGGTCATCCATCAATTGAAAGGAGATGGGAAAACTAGGGATACAAAATTAATTCCCTACCAAGCTTACATCAGGGGATTAATGGAGTATTTCGATTCCATCACATTTAGCCATATACCTCGAGAAGATAATCAATTAGCAGACTCACTGGCTACCTTGTCGTCAATGTTTGAGGTTGATCAAGATGTAGAATTACCAAGAATCAAAATGAAAAGCCATGCAGAGCCAGCATATTGCCACTTCGTCGAGGAGAAGTTAGACGGTAAACCTTGGTACTTTGATATCAAGCGTTATCTTAAAACCCGAGAATACCCTGAGGATGCGTCTGAAAACGATAAAAGAGCACTAAGAAGGTTGGCCGGCAGTTTCATCTTAAGTGGGGATGTTTTGTACAAGAGAAACCATGACATGGTTCTCCTCAGATGTGTGGATGCAAAGGAAGCCGAGTTGATATTGAAAGAGGTGCACGAAGGTACATTTGGTACACACATGAATGGACATTTGATGGCAAGGAAGATCTTAAGAGCTGGTTACTTCTGGTTAACCATGGAAAACGATTGTTGCATACACGTGAGAAAGTGTGAGAAATGTCAGATATATGCAGATAATATCAATGTGCCACCCACTGCTCTGAACGTGTTGTCTGCACCATGGCCATTTTCGATGTGGGGAATAGATGTCATCGGAGCTATAGAACCAAAAGCGTCAAATGGACATCGCTTCATACTAGTCGCAATCGACTATTCAACCAAGTGGGTTGAGGCTGCTTCATATGCCAACGTGACTAGAAAGGTTGTGGTTAGATTCATAAGGAAGGAGTTGATCTGTAGGTATGGGCTACCTAACAAGATCATCACTGATAACGCTACCAACCTGAACAATCAGATGATGGCGAAGTTATGTGAGGAATTCAAAATTCACCACCATAATTCCTCTCCTTATCGTCCAAAGATGAATGGGGCAGTAGAGGCTGCTAACAAGAACATCAAGAAGATTGTGCAGAAGATGGTGGTCACCTACAACGACTGGCACGAAATGCTTCCTTTCGCTTTGCACGGATACCGCACATCAGTACGAACATCAACTGGGGCCACGCCGTTCTCGCTAGTGTATGGGATGGAAGCGGTACTTCCATTTGAGGTCGAAATTCCCTCCTTACGCGTGTTAATGGAAACTAAGTTAGAGGAAGCTGAGTGGGTTCAAACCCGATTCGACCAACTCAACCTTATCGAAGAGAAAAGGTTAACAGCAGTGTGTCATGGACAGCTGTATCAAAGGAGAATGAAAAGGCGTTTGACAAAAGGGTGCACCCAAGAGAGTTTCATGAAGGCGAACTAGTGTTGAAGAGGATTTTGCCCATCCAAAAAGATCATCGAGGCAAGTGGACCCCAAACTATGAAGGGCCGTTTGTGGTGAAGAAAGCATTCTCTGGTGGGGCACTAATTCTCACAAGGATGGATAGGGAGGAATTACCGTTACCGGTTAATTCTGATGCGGTCAAAAAGTTCTATGTATGATGATTCCGTGATAGGGCTTGCCGTTAGCGAATATTAACATTGCCTTTTAAATTGTTGTAATCCGTGTTATTTCATTCAATAAATACCGCATATTAATTTTTGTTCATACTTTCTGAAATTATTGCATGTCGCGCTGAGCTGTTTAGGTAAATAAAGAGGAATGAAAACGAAAATAATTGAACGAATGTCAATAAAAGCATCACGGGTATTCAGTCGGCTTAGCTCGGTCCTGGTGGGTGTCGTAAAAATAAAAAAAAATAAAAAAAAAGCAAAAGAAAAGACACATGTTGAATTCGTTGTCAATGAGGTTGTCAAGGGCGTAGTGTTTTCGAAAAGCAAAATAAATTTTGAAAATACCAAAGTTGGGTCTTCTCCTGATGCAAGGTTTCGGGGTAACCATCGTTCTTTTCCGGCTAGAGCATCTGCATTCATACTACTTGAACCCTCAACCTTTTCGTTTCCCATTAAAACAAAGGATTGTCATGAATACAATACTGGGGCAGTGTTCATCATGGTACACATCCCCAACGATCTGTTGATTGGGAGATAAAAAAATAAATAAAAAAAAGGAAAGAAGAGAAAGAAAAAATAATGAAGTCGATGTGTCAACCACTACCGAGTTTTATTCCAGGGCTAAAGTCGCGAGAAAGTAAGGTAAGCAAAGATTCAGAGTGACGTGTGGCCATTTTTTTCTTTATCCAAACGTTAAAAGAAGTTTATCCAATTGCACCCCTTTTGAGCCATAAATTATAATTGTTTTCATCACCCCCGACAAGAATCATTAGCACATCGATGTCAACCTAAAGGGTACATCAAGGGCATCCAAAATCAAGGAGGGGATTTCTGGAAAAAAAAGAGAAAAGAGAAAAAGAAATAAAAAAAATATATAAAGTCTCAAAGAAGTACACAACAGAGACAACGAAGCAAGCGACCCAAAAGGGGAAGAAGAGAAAGAAATAAAAACAACAATGAAAATAAAAGGATGCCCGAAGTTTCAAATCTCTAGGGATAGTTGACTCGACACCTTGCAAATGATTTTTGTTGAAACAATTTAACCGCCAAACACTTATTTGAGCCTTCATTATCCATTTCTTTCAAAACCCTTTGACCTTTAGCCACGGTACAAGCCAATAAAAGTCCACGCTGACTGAAGACTGTTTGTCCTAATCTTTCTCACGAATTTAACCCTGAAACGAAATGATGTGGTGAATGACACAATCACTCAAAAGAAAAGAAAAAAAAGAGGAAAGAAAATAAAAACATCGAAAAAAAGAGAAAAGACAAAAAATGTGAAGTCTCCCCGTCAATCAAGAATCGCCAAATTGGGGCAATCCTTCCTACCCGAACCTTTCCACCTCTCCAAATCAAGTTTACTATACGCAACAAAGTTGGGGCAGCCCTTGCGGGCCATGCACGTGTAGATACTAACAACACCTCCCAAAGTAAGAAAAATTCAAATGCTAACGTTACCCACAGGTAATCATTCAACCATCTACCTTTCATACTCATCTCCCGCACCTTTTCAGGTTCAAGCTAGTGCTAGAGGGAATTTGAACCCCTAGTTACGTTCTCTTCCTTTCGTCAAAGAACCCACTGCTTCTTGACATTATTTTGATTGAATGCATTTCGAACGTACATCGCGTTTGACGTCAACATTGACAACGGATTCCAAGCATAGAATTCCCCAAAAAAAAAAAGAAAAAAAAAGGGTGTAAGAAAGAGAAAGCGAGAGCAAAAGAAGGGAACGAAACCAATGGCTCATATGCATTCATGCACCATCATAACATAACATCATTTCATAGAAAGCAAAGAAAACTGTTCAAAAATCCGTAAGGGGAAAATGAAGTGGTGAAAAAGGTTAGCAGACCTTTATATCTAAATCTCTCTAATGTTTTGCTCAGTATTTACCAATGTTTCTTCAAAAAAGATCTGAATCCAAGAGTTTCTTCTACGATAGCACACCTCAAGGCCCTCGTCGAGCCTATTGATCCTCATTTCATTCATCCATAGGGTTTGTACACCCTCCACGAGGTTAGTACACCTCACATCATTCATCCATAGGGTTTGTACACCCTCCACGAGGTTAGTACACCTCACACCATTCATCCATAGGGTTTGTACACCCTCCACGAGGTTAGTACACCTCACATCATTCATCCACAGGGTTTGTACACCCTCCACGAGGTTAGTACACCTCACACCATTCATCCATAGGGCTTGTACACCCTCCACGAGGTTAGTACACCTCACATCATTCATCCACAGGGTTTGTACACCCTCCACGAGGTTAGTACACCTCATAGCATTCATCCATAGGGTTAGTACACCTCACATCATTCGTTCAGGGTTTGTACACCCTCCACGAGGTTTGTACACCTTGTTCCCCTCAAGCACGGTTTTGGTTCAGCGTTTCAAGTCCAGTCTTGTCTGGCGCCTCTAGTCTTTCTGTGATTTTGGGCCCTCTGCTCGGCAATGGTCATTTATGTTGCAATCTCACATTTTTCATGGATTTGGCTAATCTTATGTCTTATATTCATCTTCCTTCATTTCGCCTCCTTAGAAATCCGGACGAAATTAGTATTTTTATCTTTACTTATCTTTTACAATATAATATGAAAACATCACTTTGTCATATTATCTAGTAAAATCTAAGTAAAGAGGGGCAGCTGTCAATACAAAATTTCGTCCAGATCGTTTTTGGCTTTACTGTAATCTATTATTTATTTCTTTGTATCTTTATTTTTATTCTCGTTTTTAACTTGAATTTATTTATTGTTACTTGTTTATTTGTTTTTTTATTATTATTTATTATTATTTGTTTTTTTGTTTTATTTATTATTATCATCATTTTTGTTTTATCTATTTTTATATGTTATCTTATTTTTCTCCATATATATGTATATACATTTTTCTTACGTTTTATTATTATCTTACTTTTATTTTATACGTTATTTTTATTTTAAAATTTTACTATTTAGTTATTCTTTTTATTTTCTATTCTATTTTCATTTTAGTGTTAAGTTTTACCTATTTTAAATATTTTGTTTAATACGGCTAAAAAAGAAAAAAAAAGAAAGGAAAAATATAAGAAAAAGATTTGAAAAAGAAAGAGGTGTTGGCTGTGGAGGTTGGAACGTGGGGAGCAGAAAAGAAAAAAAACGATTTTCTGCAGAGAGCAAGGTGGTGGCAGAGGCGTTGGGGCGTCGTACGGATTTGGTACAATTTGGTTTGGGCATACGGAATCAGCAAAAAGGTTTGAGCACAAGGTTGGAGCAGAGAGAAAAACGACACAAAGAAGAAAAAGGGGATTTGGAGAGCGGGGGTTTTCATCTTCGTAAAAACACACTGCTTCTGAGGTCCACCATTTTTTTGCACTTGCAAAGACAAAGGTTAGCTTGAACGAAGGAGGAGGAGGCATCGGATTAGCGGAGCTAACAACAGCCAGTGGAGCCCCAAGAGGTAAGTAAACTTGCTCACTCGTATAGTCATAAGTCTTGGATGTATTATGCTTCATACTGGATGTTGTTCCATTGATAATGCATTGTTGTGTGAATGTCTGCGTTTCGCCATCATCATCCAATGTATAATTACATGTTGTCTTCAATCTGAAACCTCCAATATCGTCCGCCACTCACCAACCTCCCCTTCCATTCATTCTCTGTTTCACCACGCTCCCTCTCTCCTTCCTAACTCTCACGCTCAAGACCAATCCCAACAAACCAAACCCAAAACCCACTCGGTGCCTAGTCTCAATCATGTTTTCCCATCACCATACACACACACACCCGTGACAACCAGAAAATAACATTCACACATGGCACCCATTACACAATCAAAGAAAGAGGGGACGAGCTGGAGCGACGGCCGACGATGGTCTCGGCGGTGAGGGGCGGAGCTGGCGACGGCTTGGGCGGCGACTCGCGGCTGTCGGTTGGATGGAGGCTTGGGCGTGCGTGGAGGAGCAACTCCTTTTGGTCAGAGAGAAGGAGACATTGGTCTCATTTGAGAGGAACGGCGTGAATGAGTGAATGAGAATGGGAAGGCAGAACCCCTAGGGGAATTCTAGGTTAGAAACTACCCCGGTGGGCCAAGCCTAGAAGTAAACGAGCGAGCGCTCGTTATCCAAACGAACGGCCGAGCGCTCGTTATCCAAACGAATGAGCGCTCGTTAACCTTAAGCCTTTCTCGACTGACCATTCAAACTTCTCACCAACGGGCGCTCGTTATCCAAACGAACGAGCACTCGTTAACCTTAAGCCTTTCTCGACTGACCATTCAACCTTCTCACCAACGAGCGCTCGTTATCCAAACGAACGAGCGCTCGTTAACCTTAAGCCTTTCTCGACTGACCATTCAACCTTCTCACCAACGAGCGCTCGTTATCCAAATGAACGAGCGCTCGTTAACCTTAAGCCTTTCTCGACTGACCGTTCAACCTTCTCACCAACGAGCGCTCGCACGACCGCTCGTTAACCTTAAGCTTTAAGCCCTGACCGTTCGCTCAGCCTTCTCCCTAACGAGCGCTCGTTATCCAAACTTTTTTAACCGACCGTTTGGCAGCCTCAGCCTTCTCCCCAACGTCCGCACGATAGCCTCCGCTCTCTTCCACGGATCGCTCGTTAACCAAGCTTTTCGACTGACCGTTCGACACCCTTTTTTTTATTTTATTTTTATTTTGGCACCCCCATTTTGTTGTTTTTTTTATTATTTATTTATTTATTTGCCTTTTTATTTATCTTATTTCATTTTATTTTATTTTATTTTATTACTTTATTTTATTTATTTCTTTTAAATATCCACTTATTTCAAAATATATATATAATAATTTTACTTATATACACATAAAAAATAAAATTTACAAAAATACGTTTTAAAAGGTTTAGGCGCATGTGTGATCGCTCACATCGTCCTTGTGCTAAAAACCTTTTCTCTTTCTTAAATAAAAATTACAAAAATATGTTATAAAAGGTTAAGCGCATGTGTGATCGCTCGCATCGTCCTTGTGCTAAAAACCTTTTCTTCTTTCTCAAATAAAATTATAAAAATATTTTAAAAGGTTTAGGCACATGTGTCATCGCGCGCATCGTCCTTGTGCTAAAACTTTTTCTTCTTCTTTTCTCAAATAATAACAAAAATATTTTAAAAGGTTTAGGCACATGTGTGATCGCACGCATCGTCCTTGTGCTAAAACTTTTTCTTCTTCTTTTCTCAAATAATAACAAAAATATTTTAAAAGGGTTTAGGCACATGTGTGATCGCTCGCATCGTCCTTGTGCTAAAAGACCTTTTCTCTTTCTTTTATAAAAAAATACAAAAAATATATTTTTAAGGTTTAGGCACATGTGTGATCCTTCGCATCGTCCTTGTGCTAAAAGCTTCTCTCCTTCTCACGTAAAAATACCAAAATATAAACATTCACATTTTCAAACAACAAACAATTTCTCTTCCAGAACTACGTGATCCTTGATTCTCCATCAAAAGTGGAGATACGTAGGAGCAAGGTTAGCCCTTGTCAGGTTCACTTTCCCAAAAAATCCAAATTTATCCATAATCATTTTCCAAACAAATTTTCTAAACAATTTCTCAAACAAACATTGGAGTTTCTAAAAGAACTACGTAACCCTGATTTCTCATTCTGAATGAGAATACGTAGGAGCAAGGTCAATCCTCGTCGGGCCCAAAAAACTAAAAAATATATTTTGTTTCTTTAGAGTCTTATTTTAGGGGATAGTTAAACATTTTGAAAACCACATCACATTTGCGTATTTAGTTAAAGGTACTGCCTTCGGGCAGGCGCTGTAGGGTGCTAATACCTTTCCTACGCGTAACCGACTCCCGAACCCAGAATCTGGTTCTTGTAGACCATGCCTTATCATTTTATGGTTTTTCCGTAGTTTCCCATAATAAACTATGGTGGCGACTACAAATCTCTTTTTCTAAAACCCGTTTCCTTTTTTGGATCGTCGTCCCGTCGCGATTTCGGTTGCGACACAATTAAGTAAAGTTTAGAAACGAAGTAGGCACTGAAATGTAACTTAGGAAATGCTCTAGATCATATTAATAAAGCAAATAAACATAAATCAAGTTGATTCAAACTGAATTAAAAACTGGCTTATCATTTTAGGTAACTCTATATCAGTGTCTGTTGAGTCATACTTGAACCAACATTCATTTCAACATCTTTTGGATGAATTTGGTTATGAGCATCCAACTGGTGGTCTCACAATTCCTTGTGGAGAAGATGTGTTCTCAGATATCACTTCTCGCTTCGATAGTTGCTAACTGCTTGAAGATGGAACTGACTTAGATGTAGACATATAGTTGACACACTTTTCTATCATAGTTTCTTACCTTGAGAATATTTCCCTCTCCATGTTTGATGACTGAATTAGTAAAATCAAATTTAATTTGAATGAGAAAGTTTTTGAAGACTAACCTTTTTCACGTTTTATTCTCACATAGTATATATGTATATATCTTAAAGAAAAGAACTTTATTGAATAGGAAATGGGCTAAGCATATGTTTATTTAAATCAAACAACCTGACCAAGATTTCATCAATATAGTTGAATAAGAAAAATGATTTAAGATGGCCTGATCAAACAAGAACACGAGTCTGAGAATGGGACAACAATTTTTATATTTTCCTATTTTGCTACAGCCAGTTGCACTTATCATCGTGTAGCAGCGCCGTACATGAGAAATATTCACTGTTATGATGATGCCCCACTTAGTTATGATAAACGAATTTTGATCACCTCTGCGTGAAGCAGCAGCCCCATCTTCACATGGGCGATTCAGCACATTGTTGTTGCCTCTAGGACCAGAATAGCAGAAATTTGATTGAAATACATTGATAGTGTAATTTTTGAGGATTATTAGAGTGATAGATGGACACATACTGGTGGGGTATTAAAATCCATTCATTTAAGTGTAATTTCCTAATTTTTTTTGTCCAAGACACTGCAATTTTGACCTCAAATATTCATGTAATTTCCTTTGTTACTGTAACATCTAATTAGCTTGACTGGCCTCTTTCTTTTTCAGTATTACTAGAAGTATAGGGTTTAGGAGCTGATGAGATATTTTTAAATAATACAATACAAATATATACACTTCTATAAGGCTGAATATGCCAACTCTATAGGCTGAATATGATACTCTTAATTGAAAGCTTCAATTATATATATATATATATATATATATATATATATATATATATATATATATATATTGAAAGGCAACTAGTCTACAGGACTTTGTTTTCTTATTTGGATTTAGTGAAACTAGACATATGTATTCATAAGTAAAAATCTATGCAACCAGAGGAAGAGAAGTGATAACAACTTGTCTGGTTTCATTGCTTTGGCAGAGATTAATTGATGCTTTCTTCATTCTCAAAGAAAGAATGTGACAATCCTTAGTGAACCTACTGTTTGCTCAAAGAAGTGGAGAGTTGGAGAAGAGATTAATTGATGCTTTCTCTAGTGCATAATTTTTTTGAACCTACTGTTTGATTAATTTCTTTGGCCAAAAGTTGTCAAAATTCAAAGAATTTGGTTTGTTGAATTCTGGTGCAGTATGATAAATTTGTTTGGTCATGTTTTAGTTGGTTATTGTTATTCCTTTTTGGATACTATTAGGTAATGCTTAAACTGTTGCTATGGTTATTAAATTAATGGAACAAAATCTAATGAATGACCTTAAATACACTTCTATTTGATGTCTTAGGTGAGTTTTTAAAGGAATTGTGGCCAGAAGGGGAGGAAGAGAGTCTACAAAGAAGACTTGATCAGGAAAGGATAACAAAGGCGAAGGTATGGTCACCTAAACTGAAATTGCATGATTATATATGTGATATGTTATTTTCATTCTTGTTTCATGAATTTGATGTTGTTATAAAATGTTGTGAATGTCCACTTTCAATGTTAAGTTATGTTGAATGGAGTTTATGATACTGTATACATTGAGTTTTGTCAAACTTTGTTTTCAATTGTTTGAATTTGATTGTCAAATATGTAAGAGTTTTTAGACTTAGAACCTAGAACCCAACTAATTAGAAACTCAAACTACGAAAAGAACCTAGAACTCAAAAATTGACTATAGGAGTTGCCAATTTTGACATTTTTGCTTGCTGGACAGCCGCTTTGAATTGAGTAGGACAATATAGTTATACATAATCCAAATAATAAGACATACCTAATTTATATATAAAATCATGATATAGTTATACACTATATAGATTAAAGAAGTCAGTAAAGAAAAAAGACTTCTCTTTATGTTTACATACAACCAAAAATATTATCTAAAAATAAAAGGATCACTAGAGATAGCATTCCTCGACTGAACCCAATAAATCCCTACACTGCCACTGACCTGGAATCTCAAGTAGATTTCACCACTTTGAGGGTTGCTATAGCCAAACATTGCCCCAAAGGCCCTGCGCAATGGCTTCCATTCTTGGCAGTCTTACTGCAAAATTAACATCATCAAGTTTAGTGTCCTTCTTCCTTTTACCTCTTCAACCATTATACCATCTAGTTTAAGCAATTGATTCAGCAATAACTCAATCAAATCAAGCACATCTGTTTGTGCAAATCTTCCACCTTTGTTGATAATTCACTCAAATGTTGATACCTAACCAAATCCAATCACTGATCATTAGCAACCACAACACTATTTTTTCCCTGCAAGCCTATCTACTTCCAAGCTGATTTCTGAGATTGATTTTGCAGCTTTCTCCATCTTAGCATTCTTCCTTCTCTCTAACAACCTCTTCTCTTGACTAATAGGGTCTTCAACTAGCACTATGTTGGATTTATCCTTCACCCCAAACATGTGAAGCCTTTGAATCCCTTTCCAGCTATTGTTTGATTATTTTGTTTGCCCAAATTCAATTATGGATTATTAAATTAATGGAATGAAATTTAATGAACAAACCTAACTACAGAAACAATTTAGAACTCAAAATTTGGCATTCGGAGTTGCCAATTTCATCATTTTTCCTTGCTGGACAGCCCCTTTGAATTGACAAATTCTGCTCCTTCTCCACTTCCTAAGATGCCACCTTAGTTGGAAAATGTTTCTAAAACTGGACTGCACCTCAAAGTCTTGAGAACACCACTATTGTACACATAAATTAGCACCAAAGCAGATCAAAAGCTGGACCAGAAATGTACAAGGACAGCACCAAAATCTGACTTGAATTGGTCAATTTTAACATGCCAACAAGCTTAAAACTAATAGAAATAGGTGTAGAATAGAAGTAGGCACTCAAATTGATTCTAAGAAAGGTTCTTCAACAGATGAAGAAAGCAAGAAAAACTAAAACATGTTTTGCTCCAAGAAAAATGGAATTTTATACCAACTTCATCAAAACAGCACTTAAATTTTTTCAACACTACACCAAAAAATTGATCCAAGATTGGTGGTTCTAAAAGTGAATTGGTGCATCAGTGATTCTGACTCTTTGATAATACTTGGAGCAACTTGAATTCATCAATTTAAACCTGTTTGAACTCTAATTGGGTTCAAAACGAAACTGTATAGCAGATTCACCCTTTTAGTTCCCAATTTCACTAAAAAATGAGGTTTGAATATGCAAATTGCACATAGATGAATCTGGCTTCAATTTGAATGTTGTAACAAGTTTAAAACAACAATTAGGACTTGTTAAAACTGAGAAATACCACAACATCCCTGCTGCACGAAAATAGACACCCAATACAACTTTTTCTTCTTCAAAATGACTACTAAAAATGCACTAGAATGGTTAGAATTTGTAAACTGCACTAAACTAGCCTAAGAAACTTATAAGAAGCTGTCCTAACAACTTTAGAATGGTAAAACGTAGCTAATTAGAAACTCATAGTACAAAAACAACATAAATCTCAAAATTTGGTTACTTAAACCTAAAATTAAACCTAATGTAACCTTATTTTAACTAATGTGAACATCCTAACATGTCTACAGTAGTGAAATGGACCTAGTAAACTATTGAAAAGCAAAGAATTTCATAAACCACAAATTATAGTATATATCCATGCTTTTATAGATATTTGATTGCCTACATTATGTTGATGTTTATATTGTATGTTCATGTATATTGTCTTTCATTTATTAGGCTACAACTTGATTAAGTTAAGTAGTCATTTAAAATCCTATGGTACTACACACATTCTCAATGCAATGAGAAGGGTAAAAATACTATAAACACTTAGAACCTACAAAATATTTGGAAGTACTCTAGACAAGAGAACTTCAGTAGTAATAAGTTGTCTCCTCCAACTTTAATACACAACCCCTTAGGATGTCTAAGGCATTTCAATACTGAGGACTTCTCTTTGCATGCCCTTATTGAATGCCTATGACAATAGTGCTCAAATTGCCTTCCATGTTCGACTTGAGTAGTAATAGGTTTATTACTTATGTCACATGGAGTGTTGATGTTTTGGCTAAGTTTTTATTTGTTTGGCTTGTCACAGAACATGGCCCATTTTCCCAACCATCATGGATGGATGTACGACCGTTGTTATAGTGGAAGGAGAGGTCTGAAGGAATCTTTTGTCATCGGAGTTGAAGAGTTCGTGGAGACGGCCCGACGATATCAATATTATGCCCTTGATGGAGGGATTCGATGTCCATGCATCAAGTGCGAATGTACAAGGATTTTGAAAGATGAAGTCGTTGAAGTTCACCTTTACCAAAAAGGGTTCATGCCTAATTACACGATTTGGACATTTCATGGTGAAGAAATTCCTTCGACCTCCACTGCAGCTGAAAAATGGCTTGCATCAGGTTCGAATACTATTGTACATACATCTGAGATAGATCAATTTGCCTATATGCAAGAGATGGTCGACAATGCTCTTCGTCACCATGCTGAAGAAGCAGACGATAGTCATGATGAAGAGCCTCCAAATGAAACGACGCAGAGGTTTTACAATTTACTTACACAGGCAAATCTACCTGTATTTGAAGGTTCATCTGAGTCAAAATTGTCAGTGTGCATTTGACTCATGGCTGGCAAATCTAATTGGAACGTTCCCATTGAAGCAGTGGACTTCTATACAAAATTGATGTTAGATTTGACACCACCAAACAATTTCATGCCGAAGAATTATTACCAAGCCAAAAAATGTGTTTCGAAGTTGGGATTGGATGTCAAGAAGATTGATTATTGTGTTAATGGATGTATGTTATTCTATGACAATGACAGTGGCAAAAATGATGCATTGTTGGTTGAATGCAAGTTTTGTGGTTATATCATACAATGCATGCTGGACGGAGGCAAAAAAAACCAATTCCCTTAAAGTCCATGTTCTACTTGCCTATAATTCCAAGATTACAAAGATTGTTTACTTCAATGCAAACATCAGAACACATGACATGGCATGATGGTAGCAAAACTCCGGGATTTTTGCGTCATCCTTCTGATGGTGAAGCTTGGAAGCACTTTAATCGTAAACATCCATCCTTTGCTAGTGAACCACGTAACGTCAGACTTGGTCTATGCTCTGATGGGTTTACCCCGTACATTCAAGCGTCCGCATCACCATATTCATGTTGGCCCGTGATAGTTACCCCATACAATCTACCACCTGAGATGTGTATGACAAAGCCTTACATGTTTTTATCGTGTATAATACCAGGTCCATCTAATCCCAAATCATTGATTGATGTTTATTTGGAGCCTTTGATTGATGATTTGAAGAAGTTATGGAATGGTGTTTGGACGTATGACGTTTCAAGGAAGCAAAATTTCCTTATGAGGGCAGCCTTGATGTGGACTATTAATGACTTCCCAGCGTACGGCATGTTATCTGGTTGGAGCACACATGGTCGATTAGCTTGTCCACATTGCATGGAACATACAAAGTCATTCCAATTGACTTATGGCCGGAAAGTAGTTGGTTTGACTGCCATCGACGGTTCTTGCCCATTGATCACCCCTTTAGAAGAAACAAAAAGGCATTTCGCAAAGGGCAAGCTGAAAGGGATATGCCCCCGCCAAAGTTGATTGGATCACACATCTGGAGAAGAGTGAAAGACTATCCAAAAGACTATCCAAATGGCATAATTGGACTAAAAAAAGCATATTCTGGGAACTTCCCTATTGGAAGGACAACTTGCTAAGACACAACCTCGATGTCATGCACACAGAAAAAAATTTCTTTGGCAATGTCTTCAACACAGTTATGAATGTTATTGGTAAGACAAAAGATAATGAGAAAGAAAGAAAAGATTTACCTTTGTATTGTGGACGAAAAGACTTAGAGTTGAAGGCGCAAGGTAACAGCCAATTATTTAAACCGAAAGCAAATCACACCATGTCAAAAGACGAGGCAAGAATAATGTGTGGATGGATCAAGGAGCTTAGAATGCCAGATGGATATGCTTTTAACTTGTCCAGATGTGCCAATGTTCAGAACGGTACTATTCAAGGGTTGAAGAGTCATGATTGTCATGTATTCATTGATACTTTCATCCCTCTTGCGTTCAGTTGTTTGCCAATGCACGTGTTAAATCCACTGATAGAAATTAGTAACTTCTTTAAAGATTTGTGTTGCATGACACTAAAGGAGAATTCCCTTAAAAAGATGGATGAAAATATCCCAATTATTCTCTGCAAATTGGAAAGAATATTCCCTCCTGCATTCTTTGATTCAATGGAGCATATTCCAATTCATCTAGCATATGAAGCTTGGCTTGGGGGACCGGTGTAGTACAGGTTGATGTATGCATTTGAAAGATTTATGGGAGAATCCAAACGTTCAATTAAAAATAAAGCTAGAGTAGAAGGCTAAATTTGTGCAGCTTACTTGCACAGAGAGACAACGTATTTTTGTTCACATTATTTCAAAAACTTCATGTTGTCCCCCACTCATGTCAGAAATGAAATGCAATGGAAAGTTGAACCACGTGAAGGTGCATTATCAGTTTTCCGACAATCAGGCCGTCACGCAGGGAAAGAATTCACACATTGGTTAACTGATGCTGAATTCAATTCTGCTCATGTCCATGTCTTAATCAATTGCAGTGAAGTTAAGTCGTACCTTGAGTATGTCATCATCCATCTCTTATCTTTCCAACGACACAATTGTTATACACTAATGAACTTCATTTGTACCAGCTCATTTCTTGTTGCTGAGCAAGTCGCAGAAGGAAATACTTCTGCTAGAATATACTCTGAGTGTCCCCATTGGTTTAGAAATCAGGTCTGTAGTTTTTCCTACGTTTAGAAATCGGTTATTTTGACTCTTGCTTTTATAATTTTTTTAGTGCCTTTGTAGCTTTTTAATCAGGCATTAACTCCCACAGTTCAAGAGTTAAGACATCTCTCGAATTGGCCAATGAGATGTGTCAAAGAATGGCACACTTACTTCACCAACGGTTACAAATTCCATACACATGAATGGTCTAAAGGAAAGAAAACATCTAATTGTGGTGTGTATGTTTAGGGCCTAACAGAGGGTTCTTATGATGATTTCTACGGCATCATTCAAAAAATATATGAGCTAGAGTACAACAGCACTACTTCTCCAAACAGAGTAGTACTTTTTTATTGTGAATGGTTTGATCCTTCTAGAGCTGGTACTAGAGTTGATCCACGCTATAATATTGTTGAACTCAACCAGAGATTAAGATATGGACTTTTGATCCTTTCATTCTACCAACTAATGTCAGACAGGTTTATTATGTGCCATATCCACCATTCCGCAATATTGACAAGCGTGGTTGGGCCGTAGCAATACAAACCAAGCCTAGAGGTCGCATTGACTCAAATGAGGTTGAGGAAGATGGTACCTACCAACTTGACCAAATGTCACAACCACAAGAAATTATTGAAGTTGAACGTATAACCGCATTGGTCGACCCTGATGGTGATGGAGATGATTTAGAAGCAACAATAGAAGGTGATGAAGAAGAAGAGGAAGAAGAACAAGAAGAAGAAGAAGAAGAAGAAGAAGATGACGATGATGACGACGACGAAGAAGAAGATGATGATGATGATAATGACGATGAAGAAGAAGAAGATGAAGATGACGATCATGATGACGACGATTGAATGTTGGACATCTATTGTAGCAAATTGAACTATCATTTGAATAGAGTTATGTAAAATACCATCTTAAAAGTTGTATGCAATTATTTATACATTGACTTTAAAAACCATTGATCCTTCGTTAATCATTTCTACTTTTTCGCTTTATTTGTAACCATTTCAATGCAGTAATGACAAGACAAGGTTCAGAACGTCCTGATAAAGGAAAGGGGGTAGCAAGGCCTAGAAAGAGGCAACGGTAGGCACCAAAGTATGTACTTAGGGTGCCTGCTAGACTACCTACCACTGTTGCCGGCAGTACATCATCTGTGGGGCCTCCTCCTACCCCTACAATACAGCCTCCTACCCCTGCAGTAGACCCTACTCCTACCTCTGCAATAGACCCTTATTCTACCCCTGCAGTACACCCTTCTACTACCCTTACAGCAGACCCTCTTCCTCCTCCTGTGATTATAAGCCCCACTCCTCCCCCTGTGGTTATTACCCCCACTCCTCTCCCTGACCCTACTTCTATACCTTCCTCATCTGTTATACCGCCTTCTGAGACTGTCACACCATCTGCTGATCCAGATTCAAGCGGTGATGGTGAAGGTCTTGACCCGCCCCTCCATGATCGACCATGGATTGAGCCGTATGGTAAAGGGTAAGTTTTTAATCTCTTGATATAATTTGATGTTTAAACCCTATTGTAATTCAAATGACTTTTATTATGCAGGTTTATTCCATCTAGGGTTGCTTCCCAGGACATCACACGTTCAATTAAGCAACAATTTTTAAGTCCATGGCCTACTTGGGGAGCAATACCTAATGACGACAAAAAGCCATTCTAGGAGCGCTTTCAGGTGAACAATCCATTAAACTAATTGTCCCTCTTATTTTTAGTATGTTCTGTAATCAATGTTTGTTCTCTTTAATGTTACAGATGAAGGTGCAATTGAAACCTGAACATGAAAGTCAGATACACAGAAATTTCCACATGAAAGCATCTCATCGGCTGTCAGAGATGTTCAGGGATGCCCGCAATGCAGGACAGCGCCCTTATTGGCTGGGTGAACAAATTTGGAACTCTTTACTGGCTCATTGGAATACAGTAGAGTTTCGCAATAAGTGTGCCAAAGCCCAGAGGAACAGAGCATCTGAAAGGGGTGGCACCCTGCATACTGGTGGGTCGATCACCATTCATGAGCATGCCATTCGTATGGTATAATTTCATTACATAACTTTTTCATTCATATATAAGTTATGTATTTTCTATTTCATATGTATAATTCCAATTTTAAATTATATTACAGGCACAAGCTCTCGGACGGGCGGTCCATGTTGATGAGGTCTTTGCACAGACTCATGTAAGGAAGGGCACTAATCAATTCGTTGATGAAAGATCTCGGAAGACTCATGTAAGCAAAAAACACTATTGCTATTACTAATTTTTCATTTATGTTATTCTATCATTCCCTAACATTGCTTTTAATGTTTCAACAGGAAGAATTTTCTATGAGACTTTCACAGGTTAGATCTGAACATGAGTCAGCTCCTACACCGGATGATGCCAGTAATGCAGAAGATGACATCCGTAGGACACAGTGCTGGATCGACATCGTTGGTGGCAAGAAAAAGGGACGAGTGTACGGTGCAGGACAACTTGCTGCAAACTATACAGCATCGAGAGGAGGTACTCTGAAGCATCAACCTTCTTCTTCCACCACTACTTCTGACGAGGTCGTTCTCCGCCTCACGCAGGCACTGCAGCAACGTGACCAGGAAATCACTGATTTGAGAGCAGAGTTTACAAACTTTAAGGCCCTGGTCATGAGAGTGTTGCCTGGTACTTCACAAGATGAATTCAATATCCCTCCAACCCAGCCACAACCCTCCTCGTCACCCACTGTCCCTCAGCAGCCCACATCAGTCCAACCCTCATCAGTCCAACCCTCATCAGTCCAACCCACACCAGTCCAACCATCTACAGAGGAGCAGGATAATGAAGATGGCTCGTATGATAACTATGTACAATATTAGTTTCATTTTGTTATTAGTTGTTATAGAAACAATTGGATATTACAACATTTGGAGTTTACATCATTTCGATGTTAGATCAGTTGGATGATTTGGATGTTAGAACATCATTATGTTACATTGTTATATGTTATTAATATTAATACATGTTCTATGGATTAATGGATGTTCTATGGATATTATTGATCAATGATTGCATCTTTGAGATGCACATTATGCAGGTCTGTATGTGCTTGAAAATTGTTATGCAGATCTGTTTGTGTATGAAAATTGTTATGCAGGTCTGTTGTTGGTTTCATAATAAATACAAATATCTCTAACATCTCCCTCGAACTTACCGAAGGCTTTTGCCCTTCGGTAAATACCCACGTTCGCCGATTACCGAAGGCTTTTGCCCTTCGGTAAATACCCACGTTCGCTGATTACCGAAGGCTTTTGCCCTTCGGTAATTACCGAAGGCTTCTGCCCTTCGGAAATTACCGAAGGCTTCTGCCCTTCGGTAATTACCGAAGGCTTCTGCCCTTCGGTAATTACCGAAGGGCGAAAGCCCTTGGTAAATGTTAGCGACAAGGGAATTACCGAGGGCTTTTTGGCCGTCGATAAGCCGTTTGTAAATGTCTTCTACCGACGGTTTTGGGCTATTTCCGAGGGCTTGTGGCCTTCGGTAATGCCCTTCTTTTTTGTAGTGAAATTCAAAATTCAAAATTCAAGTCAAAGATAATCAATAATCACACAAATGAACTACTTAAACCACGAGTCCCCGGCAACGGCGCCAAAAACTTGATGACAAATTTATGACCACCGAAAAACGGCGCCACAAACTTGTTTAACAATCGGCAAGTGTGACCGAATCGTATCAAGTAATAAAACTCGGTAAGACCAAGTATCGTTTTCCCAAAGGACTCACGGCCTAGTTTAGCTATATGATTTCTTGATTATTTAAGACTTAAGAATAAATTGATTGTAAGTTTAAATGCAAAAGACAGTAATTAAACATGTATGCATGAATTTGATCAATGGAGAAGAGGAAAACAAACACTTTAATGAATTAAATGGATGAGTATGTTGTTGGGGTTATCAATTTCATCTTATCCACTCTCATATACTTTTAGGAATTCATCATTCTTTTCATCAATTGCTAATGCCACTCTCTAAATCACCTTGCAAGAAGGCCTATCCTTAATTACGAGTTCATACAATTCCTAGCATTCCTAGTAATTAGTTCTGAAGTGCAGGAGCTTAAAGGCAACCAATATGCTATTGGGAGAAATTCCCCGGATCTAGACTTCCCCGTACATTCCCATATCGACAAAATCAATAATCATGGCAATGAATGAGTTAAACAAAGCAAGCATTAAGCAAAGAAGAAAATCCCTAACTAAAGATGAAAGAAAGCATGTATCTTAATATAAGATGTTGAAAAAAATTCCATATATGAGAGTTTCACAAGACTACATTGATTCCCCAACAACAATACAAGGTTTAGTTCACCATATTCATGGTGAAACTAGATGAACAATAATGAAAGAATGAAAGATAGAACCCTAGAAAGATGAGGAGGTAGCCTGAGCATCCAAGATCTTCCTTCAAGGGGTGGAAAAGAGAGTGTTTGCTTCGTCTCAGCCAAAGATACAAACCCTAGGACGTCCTAAAGCTTATATACTATTCTAAAATTACAGAAAATTAGACCCAAGCCCAAAATAGTGCGTGAGTTGTTTTTCTCCCCTCAGCGGCCTTTTCACCCCTCAGCGGAGCCAACGTGGGTTTCTGAGTGCCGCTCAGCGGTAAACTGCCGCTGAGCGGTACTTACGGCTTCTCCTTTTGCACTTTTTGATGTCTTTTCTGATTCCATCTCTATCCTTCTTCACTTCTTTCACCAAATTCATCTTAAAACATGCATAAAAACACTGAAATCAAGCATAAACCTGTCCAGCTCTCTTATTTCTAAAAATATAACCAAAAGTATGATTTCAAGTTAGTTTCTAAGTGTTAAAGGTTGCTTTTAGTATCAATTTTAAGCATGAAGACAACAAAACTTGACGAGACTTTTCAAAAATTCTTGAAGACGAATGCATCTTATTGTAAGAATGTGGAAGTTGCATTTGGAAATATGAAGATCCATATTGAGCGAATAGTTGACAAGATGAAAAATGGTAATATTAGAAAGGAATGTAAAACTGTTGTGACCAAAAGTGGTAAGGTGTTAGAGGAGAGAGAAAAAGAAAGAGAGGAGAAAGAAAATGAGAGTGAAAAAGAAACATGTGAGTGGAAAGAAAGAGTTGAGAAAGAAAAAAAAGAAAGAGAAGAGAGAGATGAGAGACAAAAAGAAAGAGAGTTTGAAAAACCACTTCCTTATCCAAAGAGCTATTCAAGGAAGGAGAAAGAAAAAGAGTTGGAAAGATTCATGAAGTTGTTTAAGAAGCTGGAGATCACTATGCCATTCTTTGAAGCATTGCAATAGATGCCATCATATGCAAAACTTTTGAAGGAACTGCTTACAAAGAAAAACAAATACATTGAGAAGGAAACTATCAAGGTACAGGGTAACTGTAGTGCAATCATACAGAAATTACCTTCTAAGTTTAAAGATCCAGGAAGTTTCACTATTCCATGTACCATAGGAGACTTGGAAGTTGGAAGAGCATTGATTGATTTAGGAGCTAGCATTAAAACAATTGAGGGTTTGGAAATCAAACCTACCAGAATGGCTCTTAAACTGGCAAATATGTCTCTTAAATATCCATGTGGAGTGGTGGAAGACGTGTTAGTGAAGGTTGACAAGTTTGTATTCCCAGTAGATTTTATTGTAATGGAGATGGAAGGAAATAGTGATGTACCTCTCATTCTTGGGAGACCTTTTATGAAGACTGCTAGAGTTTTAATTGATGTTGAAAATGGCAAGCTTAAATTGAGAGTTCATGATGAAGAAGTCACCTTTGATGTATTTAAAGCCATGACGTATCCAAATGATGATAAAGCATGTTTCCAATTTGACGAACTTGATGAAATCTGTGTGATGCAAGAAAGGATGGTGCGGTATGTTTCTCCATTAGAGAAAACTCTTATTGATGCTCGTGAAGATTTAGATGAAGGAGAAGAGAAATTAATTGCAGAATGTCTGATGGACTTGGAAACATTGAAAAAAATTCCAGAGGAGGATACAAAGTTTGAAATAATTGATAAGGAAGAACAAGTCAAAGTAAAGAAACAATAATTAAAAAGACTCCCAGCACATCTGAAGTATGTTTTTCTAGAGGAAGATGAAAAAAAGCCAGTTATAATCAGTAATTCTTTGTCTCTACAAGAAGAAGAATAATTGATAGAAATTCTGAAAGCTAATAAAGGAGCAATTGTGTGGTCAATATCAGATCTTAAAGGTATTAGCCCAACTTATTGTATGCATAAGATCTGTATGGAAGAGGATTATAGACCGAGTGCTCAACCACAGAGAAGGTTAAACCCTGTTATGAAGGAGGTGGTCAGAAAAGAAGTGTTGAAACTTTTAGAAGCTGGTATTATTTATCCAATCTCTCACAGTGAATGGGTAAGTCCAGTTCAGGTGGTTCCAAAGAAAGGCGGAATGACAGTAATTCACAATGATAAGAATGAACTTATTCCCACTCGGACAGTTATTGGATGGCGAATGTGCATTGATTACAGAAAGCTAAATAAAGCCACTAGAAGGATCATTTTCCTCTTCCTTTCATGGACCAGATGTTAGAAAGATTAGCAGGTCAAGCTTTTTATTGCTTCCTAGATGGATATTTTGGATACAATCAAATTGTGGTAGATCCAAAAGATCAAGAGACGACAACCTTTACTTGTCCTTTTGGTATCTTTGCCTATAGAAAGATGCCATTTGGATTGTGTAATGCTCCAGCTACCTTTCAAAGGTTTATGCAAGCGATTTTTGCAAATCTATTAGAAAAGTGTATTGAAGTCTTCATGGATGATTTTTCAGTCTTTGGAAATTCTTTTCAAAGGTGTTTGGCGAATTTGGATACTGTTCTTAAAAGATGTGTTCAGACAAATCTTGTTCTTAATTGGGAGAAATGTCATTTTATGGTAAAGGAAGGAATTGTGCTGGGACATAAAATTTCTGTTAAAGGGATTGAGGTAGATAAAGCCAAAGTGGAAGTCATTGAGAAATTGCCTCCACCAATAAATGTAAGGGGGATCAGGAGTTTTCTAGGTCATGCTAGATTTTATGGAAGATTCATTAAAGATTTCTCAAAAATTGCTTAACCATTGAGTAATCTTCTTATGAAGGATGCTTCTTTTGTGATGAATGAAGAATGTTTGAAAGCTTTCGACATATTGAAGAGCAAATTAGTGTCAGCTCTAGTAATTGTAGCTCCTGATTGGAATAAAATATTTGAGCTAATGTGTGATGCAAGTGATTATGCAATAGGAGTTGTTCTTGGCCAGCGAACAGAGCGGATTATTATGCCAGCAAAGTTCTAAATGATGCTTAGTTGAATTATGCTACCACAGAGAAAGAATTTCTAGCTATAGTGTATGCTCTAGAGAAATTTAGACCTTATCTTATTGGGTCTAAGGTGATTATCTATACGGATCATGCAGCTATCAAATACTTGTTGACAAAGCCAGATTCTAAGCCACGTCTGATTAGATGGGTACTACTCTTGCAAGAATTTGATGTGGAGATCCGTGATAAGAAAGGGAGTGAGAACTTGATTGCTGATCATTTGTCACGATTAGTCAACAAGGAGGTTACTAGCAAGGAATCAGAGATCTGGGAATCTTTTTCAGATGAAGCACTCATGTACATTCAGCAGAGGTCATTGTTTGCTGATATGGCTAATTTCAAAGCTGCAAGGGTCATTGATGACAAATTTATGAACACCGAAAAATGGCGCCACAAACTTGTTGAACAATCGACAAGTGTGACCGAATCGTTTCAAGTAATAAACTCGGTAAGACCAAGTATCGTTCTCCCAAAGGACTCACGGCCTAGTTTAGTTATGTGATTCGTTGATTAGCTAAGACTTAAGAACGAGATAATTGGATTTTACTATGCAAAAGACGAAAATAAACATGTATGCATGAGTGTGATCAATGGCTAAAGCAAAATAAAAACACTTTCAATGGAATATATGGGTGAGTATGTTGTTGGGGTTATCAATTTCATCTTATCCACTCTCATATACTTTAGGAATTCAACATTCAATTCGTCATTGTTAATGCCACTCTCTAAATTACCTTTCAAGAAGGCTTCTCCCTAATTACGAGTTCATACGATTCCTAGCATTCCTAATAATTAGTTTTTTTAGCACAAGAGCTTAAGGCAACCAATATACTATTGGGAGAAATTCCCCGAATCTAGACTTCCCTGTACGTTCCCGTATCGACAAAATCAATAATCATGCATTGAATGAGTTAAACAAAGCAAGCATTGAGCAAAGAGGAAAAACCCTAACTAATGATGAAAGAAAGCATAGGTCTTACATTAAGATGTAAACACAAATTCCATATATGAGAGCTTCAAAAGATTACATTGATTCCCCAACAAACATACAAGGTTTAGTTCACCATATTCATGGTGAACCTAGATGAACAATAATGAAAGAATGGAAGATAAAACCCTAGAAAGGTGAAGAGGTAGCCTGAGCATCAAAGATCCTCCTTCAAAGGGGTGGAAGAGAGAGTGTTTGCTTCGTTTCTGCCAAAGATACAAACCCTAGGACGTCCTAAAGCTTATATACTATTCTAAAATTACAGAAAATTTAGGCCCAAGCCCATAAGTGTGCCGCTCAGCGGTAAAGTGCCGCTCAGCGGTAAGTGCGTGAGTCGTTTTCTCCCCTCAGCGGCCATTTTGCCCCTCAGCGGTGCCAACGTGAACTCCTGAGTGCCGCTCAGCGGTAAACTGCCGCTGAGCGGCAGTTGCGGCTTCTCCTTTTGCACTTTTTGATGTCTTTTCTAATTCCATCTCTCTCCTTCTTCACTTCTTTCATCAAATTCACCTTAAAACCTGCACAAAAACACTGAAATCAAGCATAAACCTGTCCAGCTCTCTTATTTCTGAAAATATGAACAAAAGCATGATTTCAAGCTAGTTTCTAAGTGTTAAAGGTTGCTCTTAGTACCAATTTTAATCATGAAAATAACAGTTTTTCAACTGTTATCAGTCATGCCAGAAGATTTAACTTGGCAACAAAGAAAGAAATTTTTGCATGATGCCAAGCAGTTTGTCTAGGATGATCCTTATT
Source organism: Vigna reflexopilosa (assembly GCA_027742785.1). Classification (NCBI taxonomy): domain Eukaryota; kingdom Viridiplantae; phylum Streptophyta; class Magnoliopsida; order Fabales; family Fabaceae; genus Vigna; species Vigna reflexopilosa. The sequence goes on from CM050915.1 coordinate 15,958,903, forward strand.
TGTTCAAGATTGGAGCAGATAATCTTCTGAGGAGATGTGTGACAAATGAAGAAGTAGAAGGAATTCTCTGGCATTGTCATGATTCACCTTATGGGGGACATTTTAATGGAGAAAGAACAGCAACAAAAGTTCTTCAATCAGGGTTTTATTGGCCAACTTTATTTAAAGATGGTCATAATCATGCTAGAAATTGTGATAAGTGTCAAAGAGAGGGACGATCACTAAACGTCATGAGATGCCATTACAAGGCATTTTAGAGGTTGAGGTTTTTGATTGTTGGGGTATTGACTTTGTGGGACCCTTTCCTCCATCTTTCAACAATGAATATATTTTGGTAGCAGTGGATTATGTGAGTAAATGGGTGGAAGCATTAGCTTGTCCTAAAAATGATGCTAGCACAGTAATTAAATTTTTGAAGAAGTAGATATTTTCGCGTTTTGGAACTCCAAGAGTGTTGATTAGTGATGGGGGATCTCATTTTTGCAATTATCGGCTAGAAAAAGTACTCAAACATTATGGAGTGAAACATAAGGTAGCTGCACCTTATCATCCATGAACCAATGGACAAGCTGAGGTATCTAACAGAGAAATAAAAAGGATCCTGGAAAAAATAGTGACTTCATCAAGAAAGGATTGGTCACTAAAGCTGGATGATGCTCTTTGGGCTTATAGGACGACAATGAAGAAGTCTATGGGACTATCACCGTTTCAATTAGTCTATGGGAAAGCATGTCATTTGCCAGTAGAGTTGGAGCATAAAGCGTTGTGGGCTTTGAAATTCTTGAATTTTGATCCTTATGAAACTCAAGGCACATGCAGAAGGCAGATTCTGGAGCTTGAAGAAATGCGATTACATGCATATGATTCATCCAAGGCTTATAAAGATAAGATAAAATTCTATCATGACAGGAAGTTGGTAAATAAAGTTTTTAATCCAGGACCACAGGTACTATTATTCAATTCAAGATTGAAGATATTCCTTGGGAAATTGAAGACAAAATGGTCAGGATCATTTGTAGTAAAAGGAGTGCATCCACATGGAGCAATTGAAATATTTAATCCAGCTGCTGATGATCCACAGAAAAGCTGGGTGGTGAATGGTCAACGACTCAAGCCTTATTTAAGGGGAGAAGTGCAACACTTGTCCACAATGATGCAGTTGATTGATCCTTGAAATTTTGGGTCAGGCTCGTGATGTTAAACAAGCGCTTACTGGGAGGCAACCCAGTGTTCTGACCTTATTTATTTGTGTTTTTAGAATAGGGTTTGATGTACTCAATTGAAAACTTTGTTTGTTATGATGGTTTGCTTATGATTGTTGTTTGATAAGTAATGCCTGATGATGCTCTGATATTGATTGATGTTGAGATGTGCACATTACATGCTTATACAGGTGATTCACAAGCTTTGTGAACAAATGCATGATGTTGTGATTGTGTTTATGATACTAAGCAGGATGTGTATGTCAAATGAGAATGAGCTTATATGTGAGGTTTTGAGCTCCAGAGTTTTTGTGATTGAATGTTATTACTTTGAAAGCATGAATGATTTTCCCAGGTTTTCTATGATCGAATTACTTGCTTGTTTGCATCATTTGATCAAGGCCATTTGTTTGTAACCCTTGTATTAGCCAATTTCATGAAATTAGCCACTAAAAGAGAGCACTATGTGTTCTATCCTTTGAACCCTTAGCCTTGAACATGATTTGAAAACCCTTTTTGAAAAGCTTTACCTTGAGTTAAGATGAGCATTGAGCTAAGAGCTAAGAATTAAGTATGCAAAAAGAAAAAGAAAAAGAGAAAGAAAAGAGAATAAAAAGCAAAGCTCAATGCAAAAGAAAGTTGGGAATAAGTAAGAATGGTTGTGTTTATATGATTCTCTTAACTCAAGAGTTTTGTGATCTAGAAAAACCAATTTTCTTGTTAGCCCAGCCACATTATAAGCCATTGAAAAGTCCTTGTGATGATGTATGCTTGTGAATTTATTTGATTGTGGTTAAATGAAAGGCAAAGTCAATTCATGTGACATTGTGATAGTAGAGTGAATGAGTGAATACCTCTTATACACTTGTGTGTGAGTGAAACACTTGACTTAGCGAGAAAATATTCCATGAGCACATGAACATCCATGCTTAGTTGATTGATCATTCATGAAAAATAGCATTTTTTGGATATTAAGTGATTTTGTGAACACTAAAGCATGTGTATGTCTTGTTTGAAGTCTTTGTCATGAGCTTAATTGAAGTTTGTACTTATCTTGAAAAGAGAATTTTTTTTTGAATGAGTGAACCATTGTACGGATTGGTAGAAGATTGAGTTACATCTTGTTTGCTTGAGGACAAGCAAAGTTCTAAGTTTGGGGTTGTGATAACAGTTGAAAAACTGTTATTTTCATGCTTAAAATTGATACTAAAAGTAACCTTTAACACTTAGAAACTAGCTTGAAATCATGCTTTTTGTCATATTTTTAGAAATAAGAGAGCTGGACAGGTTTATGCTTGATTTCAGTGTTTTATGCAGGTTTTAAGGTGAATTTGGTGAAAGAAGTGAAGAAGGATAGAGATGGAATCAGAAAAGACATAAAAAAGTGCAAAAGGAGAAGTCGCAACTACCGCTCAGCGACAGTTTATCGCTGAGCGGCACTCAGGAACTCACGTTGGATCCGCTGAGGGGTGAAAATGCCGCTGAGGGGGACGAATCAACTCACGCACTTACCGCTGAGCGGCAGTTTACCGCTAAGCGGCACTATTTTGGGCTTGGGCCTAATTTTCTGTATATTTTAGAATAGTATATAAGCTTTAGGACGTCCTAGGGTTTGTATCTTTGGTTGGGACGAAGCAAACACTCACTTTTCCACCCCTTGAAGGACGATCTTGGATGCTCAGGCTACCTCTTCATCTTTCTAGGGTTCTATTTTTCTTTCATTCATTATTGTTCATCTAGTTTCACCATGAATATGGTGAACTAAACCTTGTATTATTTTTGGGGAATCAATGTAGTCTTGTGAAACTCTCATATATGGAATTTGTGTTTTAACATCTTATTTTAAGATATATGCTTTCTTTCATCATTAGTTATGGTTTTTCCTCTTTGCTTAAAAGCTTTCTTTGTTTAACTCATTCAATGTCATGATTATTGATTTTGTCGATATGGGAACGTACGGGGAAATCTAGATCCGGGGAATTTCTCCCAATAGCATATTGGTTGCCGTTAAGCTTCTGCACTTCAGAATTAATTATTAGGGATGCTAGGAATTATATGAACTCGTAATTAAGGATAGGCCTTCTTGCAAGGTGATTTAGAGAGTGACATTAACATTGATGAAAAGAATGATGAATTCCCAAAAGTATATGAGAGTGGATAAGATGAAATTGATAACCCCAACAACATACTCATCCATCTAATTCATTAAAGTCTTTGTATTCCTCTTTTCCATTGATCAAATTCATGCATACATGTTTAATTATTGTCTTTTGCATTCAAAACCTACAATCAATTGTTCAGAAGTCTTAAATAATCAACAAATCATATAACTAACTAGGCCGTGAGTCCTTTGGGAGAACGATACTTGGTCTTACCAAGTTTTATTACTTGATATGATTCGGTCACACTCGCCGAGGGTTAAACAAGTTTTTGGCGCCGTTTTTCGGTGTTTATAAATTTGTCATCACTTACCATTTTATATTACTTGATACGATTCGGTACACTTGTCGGAGTCTTAACCTCCACCACCTTACTGTTCGGTTTGTCTTCTTACGTTGTTCGGTCTGTATGCTCTTCTTTCAAATCATTCCAATTTCCTACAAAATCAAGGGAATTTAGTGATAAAAACATTAAGTATATCCTCTACTCACTTATTCGCAAAACTAAAGCAAAACCATGAGTTCAAGCAAGTTTCTAAGTCAGAAAGGATGCGTTTAATATCAAAATTATATCACAGATAACAATATTTTCAACCATTATCAGCTTTGTTGTGCTTTAGTTCATTTTCTTGCTTTGATTCCTTTAGTTTGCTTTTACCGTTGGGTCACTGTAGAACTGTTCTACCTTTTCCTGCACTGTTAAGTTTGTTTTTCCGTTCGGCTTTAGTATGCTCATTTGCATTTCTAGCTTGCTTACTTCAATTACCGTTCGGTCTCCTCGTTAGGACCGTTCGGTCTTATGAACAGGACCGTTCAGCTTACTGTTTTCTACACTTATTTCGAAGTTTTCAATTCTGCTTACATCTTTTTTTAATTTCATGTTTTAATGAAGTTCATTTCTAGTCATAAAAACACTTTCAAACCCCCTCCCCCCCCACTACGTGTTTGACCTAAGTCTTGAACCACATTTGGTCCTTAAGAGACGACCTAGGAGTCACTTCTTAGTCTATACTGCATTCTTATTTGCACATCATATTAGTATGGGACGCGACCCCATCAAAATTTTGGCGTCGTTGCTGGGGACCAACGATTCAATTTTATGTCTTTTATTGTGTTAGTATCTGTTGGGTTTTGTCTTGTGTTGTGAGTGTTCTGTTCTATTTTTTGTGTGTTGTAATGTGTGTTGCATTTAGATAGTTTGAGTTGCATATTTTCATTGCATTCTTCCTTTCCCCCTACTTTCACCATGTCTACTTATTTTGATTATGTGCATACTGCTTCTTCTACTTGTGCCTATAATTATGATTCTCCTTCAGCATGTTACTCTTATTATGATTCTCATGCTGATTTCTATGTTGAGAACAATATGACTCATCCTCCTACTCGTGAGAGTGCTCATTGGGAGCCAGTTACATCAAATGGGGATGATGATCATTGCGTTTTCATCACTGGACTGATACATTTGTTGCTTAAGTTTCATGGTTTTGGAGGTGAATGCCCACATAAACATTTGAGGGAGTTCCATGTCATTTGCTCTGCAATGAAACCTCCACATGTCCTAGTGATAATAGTTGAAAAACTGTTATTTCATGCTTAAAATTGATACTAAAAGCAACCTTTAACACTCAGAAACGAGCTTGGAATCATGCTTTTGTTCATATTTTTAGAAATAAGAGAGCTGGACAGGTTTATGCTTGATTTCAGTGTTTTATGCAGGTTTTAAGGTGAATTTGATTAAAGAAGTGAAGAAGGATAGAGATGGAATTAGAAAAGAACTCAAAAAGTCCAAAAGAAGAGAAGCCGCAGGTACCGCTGAACGCCAGTTTACCGCTGAGCGACACTTAGGAACACCCGATGGCTCCGCTGAGGGGTGAAAGTGCAGCTGAGGGGAGAATTGACTACGCGTTGGTACCGCTGAGCGGCAGTTTACCGTTGAGCGGTGGTCTTTTCGGCTTAGGCGCACTTTTATATAAGCTTTAGGACTTCCTAGGGTTTGTATCTTTGGCTGGAGACGAAGCAAGCACTCACTTTTCCATCCCTTGGAGGAAGATCTTGGATGCTTAGGCTACCTACTCATCTTTCTAGGGTTCTATCTTTCATTCTTTCATTATTGTTCATCTAGCTTCACCATGAATATGGTGAACTACACTTTGTATTGTTGTTGGGGAATCAATGTAATCTTTTGAAGCTCTCATATATGGAATTTGTGTTTAAACATCTTATTTGAGATACATGCTTTCTTTCATCATTAGTTAGGGTTTTTCCTCTTTGCTCAAAGCATGCATTGTTTAACTCATTCAATGTCATGATTATTGATTTTGTCGATATGGGAACGTATGGGAAAATCTAGATCCGGGGAAATTCCCCCAATAGCATATTGCCTAGACATAGGGATATGAGGGTTGGTTGCCTTTAAGCTTATGTGCTTCAGAATTAATTATTAGGGATGCTAGGAATTGTATGAATTCGTAATTAAGGATAGGCTTTCTTGCAAGGTGATTTAGAGAGTGGCATTAACATTGATGAAAAGAAGGATGAATTCCTAAAAGTATATGAGAGTGGATAAGATGAAATTGATTACCCCAACAACATACTCATCCATCTAATTCGTTCAAGTGTTTGTATTCCTCTTTTCCATTGATCAAAACTCATGCATACATGTTTACTTATTGTCTTTTGCATTTGAAACCTCAAGAATTTATTCACAAGTCTCAAATAATCAATAAATCATATAACTAACTAGGTCGTGAGTCCTTTAGGAGAACAATACTAGGTCTTACCGAGTTTATTACTTAATACGATTCGGTCACACTTGTCGAGGGTTAAACAAGTTTTTGGCGCCGTTTTTCGGTGTTCATAAATTTGTCATCAAGTTTTTGGCGCCGTTGCCGGGGACTCGTGGTTTAACTAGTTCATTTGTGTGATTATTCATTATCTTTGACTTGAATTTTGAATTTTCAAATTTGAATTTCTGTTTTTATTTTCTGTTTTTATTTTTCGGTTTTGATTTTATTTTATTTTATTTTCTGTTTTTTATTTTTTCTATTTTCTGTTTTTATTTTTTTGTTTTTATTTTTTCTGTTTTTATTTTTTCTGTTTTTATTTTATCTTCTTATCTCTTATTTTATATCTTCTTCTCTATCTTTTTGTGCTAACAAATTTTTCTAAGGACTTGTTTTCTTGTGTATGCAGGAAGCAATTCGAACTAGAAGCAAGAAAACCTCGGAACCTCTTCTTGAAGGCTTAGAGGAGAGTAGACGGAGAAGAAGAATCCATACATCTAGAGAACTTTTCCCTCCTCTGGAAGATCTCTTACAACCTTCACCACAAGGTTCTCACCATAGCATTAAGGAGATGGAGAATAATAATGTTAGACGGACTCTTGCAGATTACTCTAATGTAGTTGGGCCTCAGCATTTCAATAGCATAGCGAGACCGAGGGTCAATGCAGCTAATATGGAGCTGAAACCGGCATTAATCAACTGGTTAAGAGTGACCAATTTAATGGGTTGTCTCACAAAAGCCCATATGAGCATCTCACAACTTTTAATGAGATTTGCAATACAATGAAGATAAATGGGGTGCCTGACGAAGCAATCAAACTTAGCCTGTTTCCATTCTCATTAGGAGGCAACACTAAGCTTTGGTTGAACTCTTTTCCAGAAGGGAGCTTTACAGAGTGGGAAGTTGTGGTGACAAAGTTCTTGAACAAATACTTCCCACAATCCAAGGTAAATAAAGGAAAGCAAGAGATCTCATCTTTCAGGCAAGGCATGGAGGAATCACTAGGTCATGCATGGGACAGATACAAAAGCCTATTAAGAAGGACTCCCACGCATGGATTTGATGAAGTAGAAGTAGTCCTAATCTTCCTTGGAGGTGTTGGTTCACAAACCAAGATGATGCTTGACGCCTCAGCTGGAGGCAATATAAAATGGAAGACTCAAGAGAAAGCCACGGAGATAATTGAAAACATGGCTACTAATGATAATGAACTGAACAGTGAAAGAGGAGCTCCTAGTCAGAAGGAGTTGCTACAATCAAATGATGCCCTGCTTATTCAAAATAAAATTATTTCTCAGCAGTTGGAAGAAGTAATTACGAAACTTTCTCAATTACCACAAGAAATACAAAATGTTTCAATGGTTCAATGGCAGCAGCAAAAATGGCAAACGCAACCTACTCAATCTGGGAAGACAACAAAACTTAACGAGACTTTCTAACAATTCTTGAAGACGAATGCATCTTATTGTAAGAATGTGGAAGTTGCATATAAAAATATGAAGATCCATAGCGAGTGAATAATTGACATGATGAAAAATGATAATCTCAGAAAGGAGTGTAAGACTATTGTGACCAGAAGTGGTAAGGTGTTAGAGGAAAGAAAAATAGAAAGAGAGGAGAAAGAAAATGAGAGTGAAAAAGAAACATGTGAGTGGAAAAAAAGAGTTGAGAGTGGGAAAAAGAAAGAAGAAGAAGATGAAAAGAAAGAAAAAAAAAAGAGAGAGAATAGAGAGATGAGAGACAAAAAGAAAGAGAGTTTGAAAAACCACTTCCTTATCCAAAGAACTATTCAAGGAAGGAGAAAGAAAAACAGTTGGAAAGATTCATGGAGTTGTTTAAGAAGCTGGAGATTACTATACCATTCTCTGAAGCATTGCAACAGATGCCATCATATGCAAAATATTTGAAGGAACTCCTTACAAATAAAAACAAGTACATTGAGAAGGAAACTATCAAAGTACAAGGTAACTGCAGTGCAATCATACAGAAATTACCTCCTAAGCTTAAAGATCCAGGAAGCTTCATTATTCCGTGCACCATAGGAGACTTGGAAGTTGGAAGAACATTGATTGATTTGGGAGCTAGCATTAATTTAATGCCGCTATCCATGTTTAAAACAATTGAGGGTTTGGAAATCAAACCTACCAGAATGGCTCTTCAACTGGCAGATAGGTCTCTTAAATATCCATATGGAGTGGTTGAAGACGTTTTAGTGAAGGTTAACAAGTTTGTATTCCCTGTAGATTTTATTGTAATGGAGATGGAAGAGAATAGTGATGTACCTCTCATTCTTGGGAGACCTTTTATGAAGACTGCTAGAGTTTTAATTGATGTAGAGAATGGTAAGCTTAAAGTGAGAGTTCATGATGAAGAAGTCAACTTTGACGTATTCAAAGCCATGACATATCCAAATGATGATAAAGCATGTTTTCAATTTGACGAACTTGATGAACTTTGTATGGTGCAAGAAAGGATGGTGCGTTATGTTTCTCCATTATAGAAAACTCTTATTGATGCTTCTGAAGATTTAGATGAAGGAGAAGAGAAATTAATTGAAGAATGTCTGATGGACTTGGAAACATTGAAGAAGATTCTAGTGGAGGATACAAAGTTTGAGATAATTGATAAGGAAGAAGAAGTCAAGGCAAAGAAGTTAGAATTAAAAATGCTACCAGCACATCTGAAGTATGTTTTTCTAGAAGAAGATGGAACAAAGCTAGTTATCATCAGTAACTCTTTGTCTCCACAAGAAGAAGAACAGTTGATAGAAATTCTGAAAGCTAACAAAGAAGCGATTGGGTGGTCAATCTCAAATCTTAAAGGTATCAGCCCAACTTATTGTATGCATAAGATCTTTATGGAACATGATTATAGACCGAGTGCTCAACCATAGAGAAAGTTAAATCCTGTAATGAAGGAGGTGGTTAGAAAAGAAGTGTTGAAACTTTTGGAAGCTGGTATCATCTATCCAATCTCTGACAGTGAATGGGTAAATCCAGTACAGGTGGTTCCAAAGAAAGGCGGAATGACAGTAATTCATAATGATAAGAATGAACTTATTCCTACTCGGACAGTTACTGTATGACGAATGTGCATTGATTACAGGAAGCTAAATAAAGCCACTAGGAAGGATCATTTTCCTCTTCCTTTCATGGACCAGATGTTGGAGAGATTAGAAGGTCAAGCTTTTTATTGCTTTCTAGATGGATATTCTGGATACAATCAAATTGTGGTAGATCCAAAAGACAAAGAGAAGACGACCTTTACTTGTCCTTTTGGTATCTTTGCCTATAGAAAGATGCCATTTGGATTATGTAATGCTCTAACTACATTTCAAAGGTGTATGCAGGCGATTTTTGCAGATCTCCTAGAAAAGTGCATTGAAGTCTTCATGGATGATTTTTCAGTCTTTGGAAATTCTTTCCAAAGGTGTTTGGCTAATTTGGATATTGTTCTTAAAAGATGTGTTCAGACAAATCTTGTTCTTAATTGGGAGAAATGTTATTTTATGGTAACCGAAGGAATTGTGCTGAGACATAAAATTCCTGCTAAAGGGATTGAGGTAGATAAAGCCAAAGTAGAAGTCATTGAGAAACTGCCTCCACCAACAAATGTAAAGGGGATCAAGAGTTTTCTAGGTCATTCTGGATTTTATAGAAGATTCATCAAAGATTTCTCAAAAATTGCTAAACCATTGAGTAATCTTCTTATGAAGGATGCCCCTTTTGTGATGAATGAAGAATGTTTGAAAGCTTTTGACACATTGAAGACTAAATTAGTGTTACCTCCAATAATTATAGCTCCAGATTGGAACAAAAATTTTGAGCTAATGTGTGATGCAAGTGATTATGCAATAGGAGTCGTTCTTGGCCAGCGAAAAGAGCAGATTTTTCATCCAATTTATTATGCCAGCAAAGTTCAAAATGATGCTCAGTTGAATTATGCTACTACGGAGAAAGAATTCCTAGCTATAGTGTGTGCTCTAGAGAAATTTAGACCTTATCTTATTGGGTCTAAGGTGATTATTTATACAGATCATGCAGCTATCAAATATTTGTTGACAAAGCCAGATTCTAAGCCACGTCTGATTAGATGGGTACTACTCTTGCAAGAATTTGATGTGGAGATCCGTGATAAGAAAGGGAGTGAGAACTTGATTGCTGATCATTTGTCACGGTTAGTCAACAAGGAGGTCACTAGCAAGGAATCAGAGATCTGCGAATCTTTTTTAGACGAAGCACTCATGTATATTCAGCAAAGGCCATGGTTTGCTGATATGGCTAATTTCAAAGCTGCAAGGGTTATGCCAGAATATTTAACTTGGCAACAACGAAAGAAATTTTTTGCATGATGCCAAGCAGTTTGTCTGGGATGATCCTTATTTGTTCAAGATTGGAGCAGATAATCTTCTAAGGAGATGTGTGACAAATGAAGAAGTAGAAGGAATTCTCTGGCATTGTCATGATTCACCTTATGGGGGACATTTTAATGGAGAAAGAACAGCAGCAAAAGTTCTCCATTACAGGGCTTTTTAGAGGTTGAGGTTTTTGATTGCTGGGGTATTGACTTTGTGGGACCCTTTCCTCCATCTTTCAACAATGAATATATATTGGTAGTAGTGGATTATGTGAGTAAATGGGTGGAAGCATTAGCTTGTCCTAAAAATGATGCTACCACGATGATTAAATTTTTGAAAAAGCAGATATTTTCGCATTTTGGAACTCCAAGAGTGCTAAGTAGTGATGGGGGACATCATTTTTGCAATTATCAGCTACGAAAAGTACTCAAACATTATGGAGCGAGACATAAGGTAGCTGCACCTTATCATCCACAAACCAATGGACAAGATGAGGTATGTAACAGAGAGATAAAAAGGATCCTGGAAAAAACCGTTACTTCATCAAGAAAGGATTGGTCACTAAAACTGGATGATGATCTTTGGGCTTATAGGACGGCAATGAAGACATCCATGGGATTATCACCTTTTCAATTAGTTTATGGGAAAGCATGTCATTTGCCAGTAGAGTTGGAGCATAAAGCTTTGTGGGTGTTAAAATTCTTGAATTTTGATCCTTATGAAACTCAGAGCACACACAAAAGGCAGATTCTAGAGCTTGAAGAAATGTGGTTACAAGCATATGATTCATCCAAGGCTTATAAAGATAAGATTAAGTTTTATCATGACAGGAAGCTGGTGAATAAACTCTTTAATCCAGGGAAGCAGGTGCTATTATTCAACTCAAGATTGAAGATATTCCCTGGGAAGTTGAAGACAAAATGGTCAGGACAATTCGTAGTAAAAGAAGTGCATCCACATGGAGCAATTGAATTATTTAATCCAGCTGCTGATGATCGACAGAAAAGTTGGGTGGTGAATGGTCAATGTCTCAAGCCTTATCTAGGGGGAGAAGTGCAACAGTTGTCCACAATGATGCAGTTGGTTGATCCTTGAAATTTTGGGTCAGGCTCGTGACGTTAAACAAGCGCTTACTCGGAGGCAACCCAGTGTTCTGAACTTATTTGCTTCTGTTTTTAGAATAGGGTTTGATGTAATCAATTGGAAACTTTGTCTGTTATGATGGTTTGCTTATGATTGTTGATTGTTGTTTGATAAGTAATATCTGATGATGCTTTGATATTGATTGATGTTGAGATGTGCACATTAGATGCTTATACAGGTGATTCACAAACTTGGTGAACAAATGCATGATGTTGTGATTGTGATTATGATACTAAGCAGGATGTGTATGTGGAATGTGAATGAGCTTATATGTGAGGTTTTGAGCTCCAGAGTTTTTGTGATTGAATGTTATTAGTTTGAAAGCATGAATGATTTTGCCCAGGTTTTCTATGATTGAATCAATTGTTTGTTTGCATCATATGATCAAGGCCATTTGTTGGTAACCCTTTTATTAACGAAATGCATGTTTAGCCCACAAAAGATAGCACTATGTGTTCTATCCTTTGAACCCTTAGCCTTGAACATGATTTGAAAAAACCCTTGTGAAAAGCTTTACCTTGAGTTAAGTAGAAAATATTTTGTGGTATTGATAAATGTTCAAGTTTTGGGTTTGATGAGTCAATATTTTCTTGACTTCACTTAGCTTATTGTACCGAATTTAATCAGGGAATTATGCTTGAATGTCCAATATTTCCCCATTTTTGCTAATTAGGCTTAATTTGACCAGAAATTCTTATTTTAATTAATTTGAATTATCTGAGGCTAATTATTTGCATTATTAATTGTAGGGAAATTGTTGGATAATAATTTGGAACAATTGGAAGGTTGGCACTTAATTCAAGACTCTCCACAAAAGAAGTGTGGAGAAGAAAAAGGAGAGTGATATCTAGAAAAACAATTGACATTCAAAAAGGAGCTTCAAAAAGTATTGGGCTGGAAAGAAGCATCAGGTGCGCTTATGGGTGTGTTTTAGGAAGCACATTATTGATTGATTGGGAAAGGAGGTGCACACAGCAAGCGGATAGACACTTTGATAGAGAGTTCCAAAGCCAACACGTTCAGAGAAAAGGGGCGGTGCAGCAAGAATTAATTGGGGAGCATTCATCAAAGAGGGCTGGTTCATTAGGGGGCTCCAGCCGCCACTTGGGAAAAAGCACACGATGCTTTCATGAGTGGAAGAAGTCCAGCACGTGGTGGCACCATAATCTCGTCCAACAATTTGGTGAGCACAGGGCTTGTGTCCAGCAGCATCACTCACATCACGGCCCAAAACAGCAAACAACACACGGTCCGCAGGCTTCACGCTGGCAAAAAGGCCTTCATTCCTTCATCCAACCTTCATTGGACACGCTAGCAGCAAGGAAGTGCACAGCAACTTGGTTCGGTCCAGCACCACACGTCCAAGAAGTGGCAAAGGTAGAAGCAGCAGTCACGGGCTGATTCACATGTCCAAGGGGCAGCAGGCCCAGCTATCTTCATGAACGCGCACAGCAGCTTCAGCATGCCTAGGAACTCATCACGGCCCATACTTGGATCCACGGTCCAACAAGCAAGAGGGGGTGGCATCTAGTAGCCATGGAGTTACACAGCCTAATTCTGGAAGCTACATGCAGCAGCGTACAAGGGGTGTCTGATGCACAAATTTATGAACACCGAAAAATGGCGCCACAAACTTGTTGAACAATCGGCAAGTATGACCGAATCGTTTCAAGTAATAAACTTGGTAAGACCAAGTATCGTTCTCCCAAAGGACTCACGGCCTAGTTTAATTATGTGATTTGTTGATTAGCTAAGACTTAAGAACAAAATAAGTGGAGTTTAATATGCAAAAGACGAAAATAAACATGTATGCATGAGGTTGATCAATGGCTAAAACAAAAGACAAGCACTTTCAATGAAATATATTGATGAATATGTTGTTGGGGGTCAATTTCATCTTATCCACTCTCATATATTTTAGGAATTCAACATTCAAGTCATCATTGTTAATGCCACTCTCTAAATTACCTTTCAAGAAGGCTTCTCCCCAATTACGAGTTCATATAATTCCTAGCATTCCTAATAATTAGTTTTTTTAGCACAGGAGCTTAAGGCAACCAATATACTATTGGGAGTAATTCCCCGGATCTAGACTTCCCCGTACGTTCCCGTATCGACAAAATCAATAATCATGCATTGAATGAGTTAAACAAAGCAAGCATTAGGCAAAGAGGAAAAACCCTAACTAATGATGAAGGAAAGCATAAATCTTAGATTAAGATGCAAGCACAAATTCCATATATGAGAGCATCAAAAGATTACATTGATTCCCCAACAAACATACAAGGTTTAGTTCACCATATTCATGGTGAACCTAGATGAACAATAATGAAAGAATGAAAGATAAAACCCTAGAAAGGTGAAGAGGTAGCCTGAGCATCCAAGATCCTCCTTCAAAGGGGTGGAAGAGAGAGTGTTTGCTTTGTTTCTGCCAAAGATACCAACCCTAAGACATCTAGGTCTTTAAATAGGACATAAAAATAATAGAAAACGGGTCCAGGCCCAAACAGATCATAAAATCGCATAAAACTGGCCCAAAACTCGTCTGGTTGACTTTTTTCGTATTCTGGTTGACTGGTTGACCGGTTGACTTTTCTGGTTGACTGGTTGACTTTTCTGGTTTCTGGTTGACTTTTCTGATTCCATCTCTCTCCTTCTTCACTTCTTTCACTAAATTCACCTTAAAACCTGCACAAAAACACTGAAATCAAGCATAAACCTGTCCAGCTCTCTTATTTATGAAAATATGGATAAAAGCATGATTTCAAGCTAGTTTCTAAGTGTAAAGGTTGTTTTTTGTGTCAATTTTAAGCATGAAAATAACAGTTTTTCAACTTTTATCAGTGTCCAAAGAAGAAGCAGCACACGCGTCCAATGAGGGCTTCATTCACGCATCCAGCAAAGGGAGCACAGAAGGGATGAAAAAGGGGGAGCCAGCCGCCACACTCATACGGGTTTTTGGGGGCTGGACGTGTGATGGGCAGCCGCCACCCACGTTAGGACACATATTTTTTCCATTGTGAAGAGCACATGGTCTTAGTGGAGAACTCTGGAGCACCTTTCAATTTGATTTTCATTTTAAATAAAATGGGCACTCATTACGCTACTTTCATTTTGCAAATGCTGGATTTATTAAGAATGTTTGTTTAAATTTTCATTGAATGAAAAGTGCATTTTAATCTAGCGGGAGCGGTGCACACTGTTACGGTCTGGATGGAGTTTTTATTACGTTTTATTTTCTTTTAGAAACCAAACGGTGTATTCCATTTTGGAGCAAGAAGCAGCATTGGTGTGTGCGCTCACGTCCAGTAGGGAGAGACACACGGTCACATCCTGCAGTTAGCTTTGATTTCAACTTGGTGCATTCACGGTTCGTTGGCAGGAGGTGCTGTCACGTGCACGGGAGTTGAGCTGGAGGCATGGTACTGCACGGTGATTGGGCTAGAAAGCATATGATTTCCTTGGAGAATGAACTGGAGATGGATGTTGGAAAGACACGTTGCTGGAAGAGGGAACCGATTCCCATTTCTATTTTCCTTTGAATGAAACACATGGAAGCTCAACATGTCATGGCTTAAGAGGATTTTTAGAAGCAATTGCAATTTCCAATTCTTTTGGTAGATGCACATGGGTCACGGTTAATGGTAGAAAAGTTTTATTTTCTTTCATTTATTTTGCCTTAGAATATTTTACATTATGGGTTGATGAGTTGTTATTTCTTGAACTATATTTAGTTTATTGCACTTAAATAAACCAGGGAATTGTGTTTAATTGTCCGTTATTTCCCCGTTTTCCGAATTCTGCTTAATTTTGTCGGAAATTCGTAATTGTGCTAATTTGGGTTTTCTGAGCTGATTAAGTGCATTTCTAGTTGCAGGGAAGTTGTGGAAACATCATCTGGAGCATTGGGATATGGCGTGACACACTCAAAGGAAAACATTTAGTCATTTAGATTCTAATTAAAGTTGTAATTTCGTTTTCTAGAAGCCCTTAATTAGAATTAGGTGTTTTGGACCCTTTTAGGGGCAATTTTGTAAAAAGACCCATTTGTAGGACATGTGCCTTTTTGGTTAGGGTTTTTAATTGATTATGGACCCCATTTGGAAGAAAAATCTCGGCATTTTAGAGAGCCTTAGCCAACCACACAAGGGAGACTCTTACACACTTCATTTTTTCCTGTTTTTGAGCTTTTCTCTCTTAGGGTTTCTTGTATGAACACTCTTATGGAGAGCTTGACTTGGGTGTCTCGTTTTTGGCCATTTCAATGAGCAAGATGCAGATTTTCTTCTTCTCTTAATTTACTCTTGGTTGTCTTAGCTTATTGGTGGTGAAAAACTATTCATTTCCACTTCTATTTGCTTGTTCTTGATGCTTGAAGTTTGAGTTTTGGAGCTTGTCTTTGCATTTCCATGGTGGATGTTGGGTTTGAGTAACTTTATATTTCGTTTTCCTCTCCCTTTGCTGCTGTTCCTCTCGGTTTTTATCTCATTCTATATGGTTGGATGATAAAAATGAAGTTCTATGTAGTTTTAGGTTGAAGAGAGCTTAAGATGATGTGTGGGTGCTGTGGGTTTAACTCTTTTCTTGCATTTTTCGGTTTTGATGCTTGAGACTAGGTTGGGATCAGATCTTGGTGATGTTATGGAGGCTGGACAGAACTGGAATTGATGGTCTAAGTATTATTTTCGTTTTTGCAAAGAAACTTGAAGAAATGGTAATGTTGAAAATGGGTTGATGAGTAGAAGTTTGGGTTTATTGTTCTTGTGTTCATTTGCAACTTTAACTTTGGTTTCTTGAAGTTGTTCTCTGTATTGAAGAGTGGAAGAAAGCTTTTGGATGCATAATTCTTGAAGAAAAATCGTTTGGAGTTTGTAGGAGAGAGGAAATTGCTTCATTTAATTTTTACCACTTTTGGACCAACACAAAAGATGCTTGTTTTGACCCAAGGAATGTTTCCACTTTGAGATTTGGCCTTTGCTTGTTCCAGCCGTGAATTGCAATGAGACATGGAGGTTTTTGGAGTTTGTTTTCATTTGATTTAGCTTACTTGGCACATTGGTAGGAGCACCCATGGTATCTTCCATTTGCACATTGGTCTTTTTGAAGCATTCTTTGGCATTTCCACTTGGTGGTTCACGTAAATTGTGTGCTTTGGTGTATAAAATCATTTCTTTGCTGCATGGAAGGAGAGAGGGGACGATCTTGGAGAGTTGGAAGGCACATGCTTAATTTCTTGAAAACTGGTGCACATGGGAGAAGAAGTCAACACATTTTGTAGCTTATTTAAGGTGAAATTGAAGTTTGACTTGGGTGCATGGTGACTCACGGCCATGTGCTCTTTCTTTGGCCAATTGGACTTTTAAATTCATTTGTTAATTGCCATTATGATAAGTAATTTGCTAGGATTAAATTAGGCTTGTTGGTTTCTTTGGTTTTTAATTAATTTAATTAATAGGTTGAGTTTATGTGTTTGAGTTAGTATTACATTTAATTATTTTTAACTGTGTTTGTTAATCAGTCTGTAACAGTGTTTAATATTTGAATGTCGTCTAAGGCTTTTAATAATGCTAGTTTAATTACCATGCTAGCTTAAATTAGTTTGTTTACATCTGTGTCTTTATTGAGTTCTTTAATTTTTGCAAAACCTTTTCAAAACCCGCTTTTTTTTGTGTTAGACTCGATTTTCGAACCGCAAAATTGGTCCTTGAGAGACGACCTAGGAGTCAATTCCTAGCTATACTGCATTCCTTATATGCAATAAAATTTGACGGGTTGCGACGTGATGAGAAATTTATGAACACCGAAAAACGGCGCCACAAACTTGTTTAACAATCGGCAAGTGTGACCGAATCGTATCAAGTAATAAAACTCGGTAAGACCAAGTATCGTTCTCCCAAAGGACTCACGGCCTAGTTAGTTATATGATTTGTTGATTATTTAAGACTTGTAAACAATTGATTTTAGGTTTTAAATGCAAAAGACAGTAATTAAACATGTATGCATGAATTTGATCAATGGAAAAGAGGAAAACAAACACTTTAATGAATTAAATGGATGAGTATGTTGTTGGGGTTATCAATTTCATCTTGTTCACTCTCATATACTTTAGGAATTCATCATTATTTTCATCAATTGCTAATGCCACTCTCTAAATCACCTTGCAAGAAGGCCAATCCTTAATTACGAGTTCATACAATTCCTAGCATTCCTAGTAATTAGTTCTGAAGTGCAGGAGCTTAAAGGCAACCAATATGCTATTGGGAGAAATTCCCCGGATCTAGATTTCCCCGTACATTCCCATATCGACAAAATCAATAATCATGGCAATGAATGAGTTAAACAAAGCAAGCAATAAGCAAAGAGGAAAAACCCTAGCTAAAGATGAAAGAAAGCATATATCTTAATATAAGATGTTAAAACAAATTCCATATATGAGAGTTTCACAAGACTACATTGATTCCCCAACAACAATACAAGGTTTAGTTCACCATATTCATGGTGAAATTGGATGAACAATAATGAAAGAATGAAAGAGATAGAAAAACCCTAGAAAGAGAAGAGGAGAGCTGTCACCATCTCCCAATCTACCCCCAAGGGGTGAAAAGTGTGTTTCTGCTTCCTCCCAACCAAAGATACAAAGCCCTAAGACATCTAGGTCTTTAAATAGGACATAAAAATAATAGAAAACGGGTCCAGGCCCAAACAGATCATAAAATCACAGAAAATATGCCAAAAACTCGTATGGTTGACTTTTTCCGTATTCTGGTTGACTGGTTGACTTTTTTGGTTGACCGGTTGACTTTTTTTGTTGACTGGTTGACTTTTCTGGTTTCTGGTTGACTTTTCAGCACTCCAATCATTCGGTACTTCAATTCTTCTTTCAAATCATTCAATTAGCCTACAAAATCAAGGGAATCTTGCAAAAAAACCATTAAATTCACTTTTAATTTTCTTATTCACAAAACTAAAGTAAAAATTTGAGTTCAAGCTAGTTTCTAACTCTTAAAGATTGCTTTTGGTATCAATTTTAAGCATAAAAATAACGGTTTTTCAACCGTTATCACGACGCCCGCATCATGGGTTGAAATGCTTTTCTTCTTTTTGTGGTGAATATGTGGGATAGATGACAACATGGTGCATTTAATGTTTTAGTTTAAGTGTGCATTTTTACAGTTTGAATTGTGTTTGGATATTTATCTATTGCAGTGTTCAGTTTAATGTTTTCATGCACTTTAATGCCTTCAATTTTATTCGGTTGTGTTTAATTTTCATTTTTAATTTCGTCATTTGCATTAACAAAAACACTTTCAAAACTTTGCCCCCCCCCACTACGTGTTTGACCTAAGTCTCGAACCACATTTTGTCCTTGAGAGACGACCTAGGAGTTATTTCCTAGCACTATACTGCATTCTAATTGCACATCAAATTTGATGGGCCGCGACAACCCCATCATGGTTGTTGGGAAGTTATGAAAGGGAAATTGAAAGCATTGAGCTAAGAGCTTAGATATGTGAAAAATGAAAGAAAAAGAATAAAGATAGAAAAGAAGAAAAAGCAAAGCTCAATGCAAAAGAAAGTTGGGAATAAATAAGAATGATTGTGTCTATATGATTCTCTTAACTCAAGGGTTTTGTGATACAGAAAAACCAATTTTCTTGTTAGCCCAACCACATTATAAGCCATTGAAAAGTCCTTGTGATGATGCATGCTTGTGAATGGATTTGATTATGGTTAAATGAAAGGCAAAGTCAATTCATGTGACATTGTGATAGTAGAGTGAATGAGTGATTACCTCTTATACACTTGTGTTTGAGTGAAACACTTTACTTAGTGAGGAAAGATTCCATGAGCACATGAACATCCATGCTTAGCTGATTGATCATTCATGAAAAATAGCATTTGTTGGATATTAGGTGATTTTGTGAACACTAAAGCATGTGCATGTCTTGATTGAATTCTTTGTCATGAGCTTAATTGAAGTACTTACTTATCTTGAAAAGAGGATTTTTGAATGAAGTGAACCATTGTATTGATTGGTAGCAGATTAAGTTACATCTTGTTTGCTTAAGGACAAGCAAAGTTCTAAGTTTGGGGTTGTGATAACAGTTGAAAAACTGTTATTTTCAAGCTTAAAATTAATACTAAAAGCAACCTTTAACACTCAGAATGCTTAAAATTGATACTATGCTTGATTTCAGTGTTTTATGCAGGTTTTAAGGTGAATTTGATGAAAGAAGTGACGAAGGATAGAGATGGAATCAGAAAAGAACTCAAAAAGTGCAAAAGAACAGAAGCTGCAAGTACCGCTCAACGCCAGTTTACCGCTGAGCGGCACTCAGGAACACCTGTTGGCTCCGCTGTGAGGTGAAAGTGCAGCTGAGGGGAGAATTGACTACGCGCTGGTATCGCTGAGCGGTGGTCTTTTGGGCTTAGGCCCACTTTTCTGTAATATTTCGAATAGTATATAGGCTTTAGGACTTCCTAGGGTTTGTATCTTTTGCTGGAGACGAAGCAAACACTCACTCTTTCATCCCTTGGAGGAAGATCTTGGATGCTTAGGCTACCTACTCATCTTTCTAGGGTTCTATCTTTCATTCTTTCATTAGTGTTCATCTAGCTTCACCATGAATATGGTGAACTAAACTTTGTATTGTTGTTGGGGAATCAATGTAATCTTTTGAAGCTCTCATATATGGAATTTGTGTTTAAACATCTTATTTGAGATACATGCTTTCTTTCATCATTAGTTAGGGTTTTTCCTCTTTGCTCAAAGCATGCATTGTTTAACTCATTCGATGTCATGATTATTGATTTTGTCGATATGGGAACGTACGGGGAAATCTAGATCCGGGGAAATTCTCCCAATAGCATATTGCCTAGACATAGGGATATGAGGGTTGGTTGCCTTTAAGCTTCTATGCTTCAGAATTAATTATTAGGGATGCTAGGAATTGTATGAACTCGTAATTAAGGATAGGTTTTCTTGCAAGGTGATTTAAAGAGTGGCATTAACATTGATGAAAAGAATGATGAATTCCTAAAAGTATATGAGAGTGGATAAGATGAAATTGATTACCCCATGTTGAGAGGGTCGCACCTCACACAAAAGTTGATTGCAAAATTAATGCAGTATAAACTAGGAAGTGACTCCTAGGTCGTCTCTCAAGGACCAAATGTGGTTCAGTCAGTAGGTCAAACACGTAGTGGGGGGTTTTGAAAATGTTTTTGTGATTTTAAATGAACTAAATTAAAACTTGAAATTAAACACAACTGAATACAATTAAAGACATTCAAATGCAACACTTAAACTAGAACATTAAATGCACAATGTTGTAAGCTATCCTACACATTCACCACCAAAAAGAAGAAAATCATTTCAACATATAATATAAAATATTTTAAGGCAAAATAAATAAAAGAAAATAAACTTCTCTACCATTAACCACCCATTCATCTATCAAAAGAAATTGAACTTTGCCATTGCCTCTAAAAAAAATACTCCTTGGCCGTGACTCTTCCATTCCATTCAAAGAAAATTGCAATAATTGAAATGCTTCCCTTAATTCCTCTTTGGCCGTGACACCTTCTCTTAAATTACAACTACTACTCCCATATAGTGAAGTTGTCCATTCTCCAAGAAATAAAAGAAATGCATCACGTGGGCCACTTCTTCTTTCTTCACGTAAATCACCAACCACCCTTCCACTTTTGCTTTCTAAAGTGGATGAATTCTTCTCCACATGGCAGCTGCACCAACTCAGGCCGTGATCCCACCTACCTTCAATAACCGTGCTCTCCTCTTTGATCAAGAAAAGAAAATAATTTGACACTTGTGCACATTCTTTCAACTAAAATAAATCAACTTTTTCTAAAAGAAACCATCAATCACCGTGAGCACCTCTTGGACGTGGCTTCCCACCAACTTTCACCTAATCACTTCTTCATTTTTCAAAGAAAAGAAATCTCCAAAAGCTTAGCTACTTTCATTCTACTACCCGTAACGTCCCTGCACCCACTTCCCCAAGCAATGAATTAATTTTCTTCTTCCAACATTAACCACCGTACATGTATACCTACCCCATCTAATCACCTCTTCACTCCCAACACTAGTGGCTGCCCATAGGCGGAGACACCACTTCACTTCTTCCAGCTCAACGCGCACACGTTGTTGCTCCAGCAGCTTCGATGGAGACTTTCTTCCAGCCCGTGGCAACCCTTTCTATTAAAAAAAAAATTCAATGCCAAACAATGTTGGCAGTGACAGCGTTGGAATCGTTGGAATCAAGAGGACAAATAAAAAGTACTCAATGCAGAAGTCCTGAATCCCTTTCCATTAAATGAGAAAACAGTGTAAAAACTCTCCAAAACTCCCAAAAACGTTCAAGGGCCAAAACCCTCAAAAACGAGGGGCAAGGTGGCAGCCCTAGCTTCCAAGGCCGTGAGTCTCTTATAATGAGGGTGGGGTCCACACAATAAAACCCTAGGTGCCAAGTCATCCACCCTCATTTTTTTATCTAGTTCATTTTTGCCAAAAATTGGCTAAATCTACTAAAGTTAATTCAAAAACATTCTACACTACTAAATTACAATTTAATTAATTCTAAATGTCTATGTGGAGAGTCTTGAATTTATTTGCATTCTTCCCGATGTCCCAAAATGTATCTCCAAATATTTTCCTGTAATAAAAAAAATGCGCTTAATCAGCTCAGAAAACCCAAATTAGCACAATTACAAATTTCTGACCAAATTAAGCGTAATTCGGAAAAACGGGGAAATAATAGACAATTAAACGCAATTCCCTGGTTTATTTAAGTGCAATAAACTAAATATAGTTCAAGAAATAACGACTCATCACCCCAACAACATACTCATCCATCTAATTCGTTCAAGTGTTTGTTTCCTCTTTTCCATTGATCAAAACTCATGCATACATGTTTAGTTATTGTCTTTTGCATTTGAGCAAAGAGACAGAAAACTATCTCTAAGAGGAATGCAAGATTGCAATTCAACTCACAATTTCATTGATTTCAAAGGTGTCTACAAGGAGAACCCCTAGGTTTACTTATATACCTTTTGGAAGGAGTTTGGTGTAGAGTTTCAAGCAATGTGGGACTTGGAAGGCTCCAAGAGTTTGCCAACAGCTGCAGCAGCGCCCCTAGGTGCTTGGAGTCCCACATTGCCTAATTCTCTCATTCCAAAAGGGTTTATAAGCCACCTAGCTCTCCTTAAGTTCAAAAAATGAAAGCTAGCTATGCTTCCTTGCGCTACAAGCTAAGACGCCTACTTACTCTTCTTTTCTTTTAAGACTAAGCCATGGGAAGTCCCACATTGCTTATGCTAAAAGGAAAAGAAGGGTTTATATGCGTTTATTCAACTAGATCTAACGAAAAGAAAACAAAGAGGCAAATACAAGCCTATGAAACCTATTCTACTCTTTTTGTGCTTTTGTCACTTTGAAACTCTTCATTGTTGCCCCATTTATGATCATATCACTAGGCTTTTGGCCTGCAATCAAAGTCTTTAACCACAAACAATTAGGCTCAAAGTGTTGTCTAGTTCATTTTTGCCACAAAAATGACTCACAATTTGGTGGTTTAAGACACGAAATGTCACAACAGTGGCTGCAGCTCAAAACTAATCACTCCAGCAACTTGATTTAGTGTTTTTAAACTTGTTCAAACTTTGAATTGGCTCAAATCCAAACTGTTACTCAAAAACACCTTGCCACTTCTTAATTTTGACTCAAAATTGATGGTTTAGTATACTATTATGCACTTAGACCATTATATCACTAATTGAACTTTGCTAGCAACTTTTAAACATCATTCTAGACTTGCTCAAACTGTCACACAACATAGAAATGCTAGCATTCGAAATCTGACTTTGTTATGACCAAAAATGCAGAAAAATCACTCCATCACACCACCAAAACTGAGTTTATAAGATTTGATGGACTAAGCAATGTTAAAAGTGACTCTATAATGTGTAACTACACAAGACCAAGCTCGAAAGCAGTAGCTAGGTGGAGTTAAACTCGAATTAGAGTCACACACAACTCAAACAACACGACTCAAAGTGAGAGTATTTAAAACCTAAAAAGTTCACTTAAAGGGTGACAAATTTCCAATTCACCTAAAGTAAAGTAATTTTAAGCAATGTTAACATCCTAACAAGTCTAAAGTAGTTAAATGATGCTAGGAAAGTGGTGGAAAGCAAAGAATTCCCTAAAACTCAAAATCACACTACTTTAAACCTTAAAAAGTGTAGTAAAATTGAGTCATTGCAGGTCATTTTTCGTTTTCTTGTGATTCTGTGAGGTTTGGAAGTTTAAACAACTCCAAATTCATTAAATGAAGTTGTTAGAACCATTGATGTAAAGTTACAAAGACATGTTTCAATTCATGAAACAAGGTTGTTGAAGTGGTTAGTATTGATCTAGAGCTACTGTTGTGTAATTTTATTTCCTTGCAAAAAATTTTTATCAAACCTGCATTTAGACCATGACTGAATGTTCATGTATATGTTGTATGTTGATGTATATATTGTATGTTCCTGTATATTGTATGTTCATTTATTAGGCTATAACTTGATTAAGTTAAGTAGTCATTTAAATTCCTATGGTACTACACACATTCTCATTGGAATGAGAAGGTTAAAAGTACCTTAAGCACTTAGAATGTACAAAATATGTGGAAGTACCCTATAAAAGAGAACTTTAGTAATGTCAAAAAGTTGAATCCCCCAAATTTAATACACAACCACTTAGGATATCTAAGGCATTTCAACACTGAGGACTTCTCTTTGCATGCCCTTATTGAATGCCTATGACAATAGTATTCAAATTGCCTTCCATGTTCGACTTGAGTAGTAATAGGTTTATTACTTATGTCACATGGAGTGTTGCTGTTTTGGCTAAGTTTTTCTTTGTTTGGCTTGTCACAGAACATGGCCCATTTTCCCAACCATTGTGGATGAATGTACGACCATTGTTATAGTGGAAGGAGAGGTTTGAAGGAATCTTTTGTCATCGAAGTTGAAGAGTTTGTGGAGACGGCTCGACGATATCAATATTATGCTCTTGTTGGAGGGATTCGATGTCCATGCATCAAGTGCGAATGTACAAGGATTTTGAAAGATGAATTCGTCAAACTTCACCTATACCAAAATGGGTTCATGCCTAATTACACGGTTTGGACATTTCATGGTGAAGAAATTCCTTCGACCTCCACTGCAGCTGAAAAGTGGCTTGCATGAGGTTCAAACACTATTGTACATACATCTGAGATAGATCAATTTGCCTATATGCAAGAGATGATCGACAATGCTCTTCGTCGCCATGCTGAATAAGAAGCAAAAGATAGTCATGATGAAGAGTCTCCAAATGAAACCACTCAGAGGTTTTACAATTTACTGACAAAGGCAAATCTACCTGTATTTGAAGGTTCATCTGAGTCAAAATTGTCAGTGTGCATTAGACTCATGGCTGGCAAATCTAATTGGAACGTTCCCATTCAAGCAGTGGACTTCTATACAAAATTGATGTTAGATTTGACACCACCAAACAATTTTATGCCGAAGAATTACTACCAAGCCAAAAAATGTGTTTCAAAGTTGGGATTGAAAGCCAAGAAGATTGATTGTTGTGTTAATTGATGTATGTTATTCTATGACAATGACAGTGGCAAAAATGATGCATTGTTGGTTGAATGCAAGTTTTGTGGCTCACCTCGATATCATATGATGCATGCTGGACGGAGGCAAAAAAACCAATTCCCTTAAAGTCCATGTTCTACTTGCCTATAATTCCAAGATTACAAAGAATGTTTACTTCAATGCAAACATCAAAACACATGACATGGCATGATGGTAACAAAATTGAAGGATTTTTGCGTCATCCTTCTGATGGTGAAGCTTGGAAGCACTTCAGTCGTAAACATCCATCCTTTGCTAGTGAACCGCGTAACGTCAGACTTGGTCTATGCTCTGATGGGTTTACCCCGTACATTCACGTGTTTGCATCACCATATTAATGCTAGCCCGTGATAGTTACCCCATACAGTCTACCACGTGAGATGTGTATGACAAAGTCTTACATCTTTTTAACGTGTATAATACCAGGTCCATCTAATCCCAAATCATCGATTGATGTTTATTTGGAGCCTTTGATTGATGATTTGAAGAAGCTATGGAATGGTGTTTGGACGTATGATGTTTCAAGGAAGCAAAATTTCCTTATGAGGGCAGCTCTGATGTGGACTATTAATGACTTTCCAGCGTAGGGCATGTTATCTGGTTGGAGCACGCATGGTCGATTAGCTTGTCCACATTGCATGAAAGATACAAAGTAATTCCAATTGAGTTATGGTCGGAAAAGTAGTTGGTTTGACTGCCATCGATGGTTCTTTCCCATTGATCACCCCTTTAGAAGAAACAAAAAGGCATTTCGCAAAGGACAAGTTGAAACGGATATGCCCCCACCGAAGTTGACTGGATCACACGTTTGAAGAAGAGCGAAAGACTATCCAAAAGTCACTGAATCTGGTCAGAATAGGATAGAAGGGTTTGGAGAATGGCATAATTGGACTAAAAGAAGCATATTTTGGGATCTTCCCCATTGGAAAGACAAATTGCTAAGACACAACCTCGATGTCATGCACATACAAAAAAATTTCTTTGACAATGTCTTCAACACAGTTATGAATGTTATTGGTAAAACAAAAATTTCCCTCCTGCATTCTTTGATTCAATGGAACATCTTCCAATTCATCTTGCATATGAATCTTGGCTTGGGGGACCTGTGCAATATAGGTGGATGTATCCCTTTGAAAGGTTTATGGGAGAATCCAAACGTTCAGTTAAAAATAAAGCTAGAGTAGAAGGCTCAATTTGTGTAGCTTACTTGCACAGAGAGACAACGTATTTTTGTTCACATTATTTCAAAAACTTCATGTTGTCTCCCACTAATGTCATAAATGAAATGCAATGGCAAGCTGAACCACGTCAAGGTGCATTATCAGTTTTCCGACAATCAGGCCGTCATTCAGGGAAAGAATTCACTCATTGGTTAACTGATGCTAAATTCAACTCTGCTCATGTCCATGTCTTAATCAATTGCAGTGAAGTTAAGTCGTACCTTGAGTATGTCATCATGCAACTGTTACCTATGTAATGGTTAAATTGTTATACACTAATTCATTTCATTTGTACCAGCTCATTTCTTGTGGCTGAGCAAGTCGTAGAAGGAAATGCTTCTGCTATAATACACTCAGAGTTTTCCCAATGGTTCAGAAATCAAGTCCATACTTTTTCCTATTTTTAGAGCAAGGTTAATTTGACTCTTGCTTTTAAAATTTTTTAGGTATCTTTGTAGGTTTTTAATCAGGCATTAACTTCCACGGTTCAAGAGTTAAGACATCTCTCCAATTGGCCAATAAGATGTGTTAAAGAATGACACACTTACTTCACCAATGGTTACAAATTCCATACACATGAATGGTCTAGAGGAAAGAAAACAACAAATTGTGGTGTGTACGTCAAGGGCCTAACAGAGGGTTGTTGTGATGATTTCTACGGCATCATTCATAAAATATATGAGCTAGAGTACCACAACACTACTTCTCCAAACAGAGTAGTACTTTTTTATTGTGAATGGTTTGATCCTTCTAGAGTTGGTACTAGAGTGGATCCTAGGTTTAACATTGTCGAACTCAACCAGAGATTAAGATATGGATCATTTGATCCTTTCATTCTACCAACTAATGTCAAACAGGTTTATTATGTGCCATATCCACCATTCCGCAATATTGATAAGCGTGGTTGGGTTGTAGCAATACAAACCAAGCTTAGAGGTCGCATTGATTCAAATGAGGTTGAGGAAGATGTTGCCTAACAACTTAACCAAATGTCACAACCACAATAAATTATTAAAGTTGAACGTATAACCGCATTGCACGACCCTGATGGTGATGGAGATGAATTAGAAGCAGCAATACAAGGTGATGAAGAAGAAGAAGAAGAAGAAGAAGAAGAAGAAGAAAAAGAAGAAGAAAAAGAAGAAGAAAAAGAAGAAGAAGAAGAAGAAGAAGAACAAGAAGAAGAAGAACAAGAAAAAGAAGAAGAAGATGATGATGATGATGATGGTGGCACCCTGCATACTGGTGGGTCGATCACAACTCATGAGCATGCCCTTCGTATGGTAAACTTTCATTACTTTTCTATTTCTTTCATATATAACTTATGTATTTTGTATTTCATATGTACACTTCTAACTCTAAATTATGTTCAGGCACAAGCTCTAGGACGGGTGGTCCATGTTGATGAGGTCTTTGCACAGACTCATGTTCGGAAGAGCACTAATGAATTCGTTGATGAAAGATCTCAGAAGACTCATGTAAGCAAATAACAGTATTACTATAAGTAATTTTTCATTTATGTTATTCCATCATTCCCTAACATTGCTTTTAATGTTTGAACAGGAAGAATTTTCTACGAGACTTTCACAGGTTAGATCTGAACATGGGTCAGCTCCTACACCGAATGATGCGAGTAATGCAGAAGACGACATCTGTAGGACACAGTGCTGGGTCGACATCGTTGGTGGGAAGAAAAAAGGACGAGTGTACGGTGCAGGACAACTTGCTGCAAACTATACAACATCGAGAGGAGGTACTCTGAAGCACCAACCTTCTTCTTCAACCACTACTGCTGACTGATAACGGTTGAAAAACCGTTTTTTATGCTTAAAATTGATACCAAAAGCAACCTTTAAGACCTAGAAACTAGCTTGAACTCATATTTTTGCTTTAGTTTTGTGAATAAGAGAGTTGAAGGTGAATTTAATGGTTTTGTGCAAGATTCCCTTGATTTTGTAGGCTAATTGAATGATTTGAAAGAAGAATTGAAGTACCGAATGATTGGAATGCTGAAAAGTCAACCAGAAACCAGAAAAGTCCACCAGTCAACCAGTCAACCAGAATGCAGAAAAAGTTGCGACCGTGTGGCGCTGAGCGGTAATTTTGCGCTGAGCGGCAGTTTTCAGGTGCCGAAATCACCGCTAAGGGGCAAAACAACAGCTGGGGGGCAAAATGCATCACGCGCTAGTACCGCTCAGCGGTAAAATACCGCTGAGCGCCATTCTAAATGGGTTTCGACCGGTTTTCTATTTCTTTTATGGGCTTGGGCCTAATTTTCTATATTTTTTAGAATAGTATATAAGCTTTAGGACGTCCTAAGGTTTGTATCTTTGGCTGGGAGGAAGCAGAAACACACTTTTCACCCCTTGGGGGTAGATTGGGAGATGGTGACGGCTCTCCTCTTCTCTTTCTAGGGTTTTTCTATCTCTTCCATTCTTTCGTTATTGTTCATCTAGTTTCACCATGAATATGGTGAACTAAACTCTTCTTGTTGTTGGGGAATCAATGTAATCTTTTGAAGCTCTCATATATGGAATTTGTGTTTAAACATCTTATTTGACATACATGCTTTCTTTCATTACTAGTTAGGGTTTTTCCTCTTTGCTCAAAGCATGCATTGTTTAACTCATTCGATGTCATGATTATTGATTTTGTCGATATGGACACATATGGGGAAATCTAGATCCGGCGAAATTCTCCCAGTAGCATATTGCCTAGACATAGGGATATGAGGGTTGGTTGCCTTTAAGCTTTTGTGCTTCAGAATTAATTATTAGGGATGTTAGGAATTGTATGAACTCGTAATTAAGGATAGGCTTTCTTCGTCGAGACATCGGGTTTAAGGTAATTTAGAGAGTGGCATTAACATTGATGAAAAGAATGATGAATTCCTAAAATATATGAGAGTGGATAAGATGAAATTGATTACCCCAACAACATGTTCATCCATCTAATTCGTTCAGTATTTGTGTTCTTCTTTCCCATTGATCATCACATGCATACATGTTTACTTTTTGTCTTTTGCATTTGAAACTTATAACAATTTGTTCACAAGTCTTAAATAATCAAGAAATCATATAACTATCTAGGTCGTGAGTCCTTTGGGAGAACGATAAGAGTTTATTACTTGATACGATTCGGTCACACTTGCCGAGGGTTAAAAAATTTTTTGGCGCCATTTTTCGGTGTTCATAAATTTGTCATCAAGTTTTTGGCGCCGTTGCTGGGGACTCGTGGTTTAACTAGTTTATTTGTATGATTATTGTTTATCTTTGACTTGTTTTTTAATTTTTAATTTTGAATTTTAAATTTCGAATTTTGAATTTCTGTTTTTATTTTTTTATTTTTTGTTTTTATTTTTTCGGTTATTATTTTATTTTCTTTTATTTTTTGTTTTTATTTTTGGTTTTTTGTTTTTATTTTTTCGTTTTCTGTTTTTATTTTTTTCTGTTTTTGTTATTTTTATTTTTTGTTTTCTGTTTTTATTTTTCTATTTTCTGTTTTTATTTTTATCTTCTATCTTGCTATCTTTTATCTTCTTATCTTTTATTCTTTGTATCTTCTCTATCTTTTTGTGCTAACAATTGTTTTTATGGTTTTGTGCCTAATGCTTGCAGGATGCAATTTGGTCAAGAATTTAACTATATGGGCACTCAATTCTACCAAGGTAATTTCAACCACTAGTGGGAACCTCACTCAAGAATGGATCAATGTCAATTTTGGCAAGTTGTCGAACAATTTAAGAATCAACCACCACAACAATGGCAGCAACAACCCTCTCTATCGGGAAGAAGGACAACGTTGGAGGACACACTTCAATAGTACATACAAATATCTAATGATCATCACAAAAGCACTCAAGCTACCGAACAATTTGATAGGCCGCCACCACAACAATGGCGGCAACAACCCTCTCTATCGGAAAGAAGGTCAACGTTGGATGACACACTTCAACAGTTTTTGCAGGTGTCCATCTCCACTCAAAAAAACATTGAAGCATCATGTAAAAGGATGGAGATGAACCTTCGTTACATTAGTCAGAGATTGGACGATTTTGAGGTTAATACTGAAGTTAACCCTAAGGAGGAAGGTCAAGCCATTGTCACTGAAAGTGACAAGATTTTGATGAGAAAAAAATAGGGAGAGATGAGGAAAAGATAGAGTGAAAAGAAAAAGAAGAATTGAGTGAGAAAGATAAAGATGAAGAAAAAGAAAACGAAGTGGTTGAGAGAGAAGAGAGAAAGAAAATTTGTGTGAAAATAAAGAAGTTGAGAAGAAAAAGAGAAGGGAAGTAAAAAATAAGAGAAAAGAAAAAGAGAAAATTTAGGGAGAGGAAGAGTAAGAAAAAGAAGATGAGAGGAAAGAAGAAGGAATCATATGGAAAACCCCATCCTCATCTAAAGAAGTATCATAGGAAGGAAAAGAAATTTAAGTGCTTTCTGGAAATCTTCAAGAAATTGGAGATTAAAGTTCCTATGATTGAGACATTGCAACAGCTTCCTGGTTTTATTAAATTTCTAAAGAAGTTCAGTAGAAAGATGAAAAAGAAGGAGGAACTTGAGTTTTATTGGGTCAAGCTAGTGACGTTAAAAGAGCGCTTGCTGGGAGGCAACCCAGTGATTTAAGAACTTTTGTTTTTGGTTTAGCTATGAACTTTTGTTATTTTTGTTATAAATTTGTTTACAGGGTATAGCATCTACTGATGGATGCTAGGTGGTTAGATATCTACTAAAGGATACTATGTTTGTATACACCTATTGATGGGTGTTGGTAAGAAAGATTTGGATCTACTGAAGGGTGCTGGAGGATTTTGGGTCAGGCTCGTGACGTTAAACAAGCGCTACCTGGGAGGAAACCGAGTTGATTCACATTATTTTAATTCTTTTTGTTGATTTTGTTCTAGTTGCATGATAGGGATTGAATGTTTGAGTGATGTGAGAACCTAAATACATTGAGTAAGTGAGAGGTATTAGAATAAAGACACCTAGGGCGAGCTAGGAAGAAGGTAAGTTGAAGCCGCAAGTGTCGCTCAACGGTAAATACCGCTGAGCGCCACAACTACATAATTGAATGGACTTCCTAGGGCGTGTTTTGGTAGGAACTTTCAGATCTCACTCCTCCCACACACTCTCAAGCAATCTCCCAAGAGTTCCCTTGATTTTTATTTTTCTCCCCCCTTCATAAAACCTCTCTTCCATTCATTTTTGCATCAAGTTTCCATTCAAGTTTGGGGTTTGGTGAGAGCATTGTTGTTACGGGCTGATTTCTTCATTGTGGTTTACTAATTCTTAACAATGTGTCTTGTGGTTTTGTGAATTATGTTTGATGCAAGGATGGCCTCCTTGATGGACAAATTTGTAAGCACCAAAATATGATGTCACAAACTTGTTTCACAATCGGCAAGTATGACCGAATCGTTCAAGTAATAAACTTGGTAAGACCAAGTATCGTTCTTCCCAAAGGACTCATGGCCTAGTTTAGTTATGTGATTTGTTGATTAGCTAAGACTTAAGAACACAATAATTGAAGTTTAATATGCAAGGACGAAAATTAAACATGTATGCATGAATTGATCAATGGCAAAGACAAAAGATAAACACTTTCAAGGAGATATATGAATAAATATGTTGTTGGGGGTCAATTTCATCTCATCCACTCTCATATATTTTAGGAATTCAACATTCAAATCATCATTGTTAATGCCACTCTCTAAAGTACCATTCTAGATGGCTTCTCCCTAATCAAATAGTTCATACAATTCCTAGCATTCCTAATGATTAGTTCATTACCGCAGGAGCTTAAAGGCAACCAATATAATATTGTCAGTATAATATTGGGAGAAATTCCCCGGATCTAGACTTCCCCGTACGTGCCCGTATCGACAAAACCAATAATCATGCATTAGAATGAGTTAAACAATGCAAGCATTGAGCAAAGAGGAAAAACCCTAACTAATGATGAAAGAAAGCATATGTCTCAATTCAAAGATGTACTCAACAAATCCATATATGAGAGCTTCAAGAGATTACATTGATTCCCCAACAAACATACAAGGTTTAGTTCACCATATTCATGGTGAACCTAGATGAATCACAATGAAAGAATGAAAGAATAAACCCAATAAAGGTGAAGAGGTAGCCTGAGCATCCAAGATCCTCCTTCAAAGGGGTGGAAGAGAGAGTGTTTGCCTCGTTTCTGCCAAAGATACCTAACTATAGGACGTGCAAGCCCTTATATACTAATCTAGAGTTACAAAAGATCATAAAAGCCCAAGCCCAAAAAGTGCCGCTCAGCGCCATGTACCGCTCAGCGGTGGTTGCGTGACTCGTTTCTTCCCCTCAGCGGCCATTTTGCCCCTTAGCGTGACTCCCGCAACCTCCTGAGTGCCGCTCAGCGGTAAAATGCCGCTGAGCGGTGCCTTCGACTTCTCTTTTTGCACTCTTTCTTGTCTTTTCTAATGTCATCTCTCTCATTCTTCACTCTTTTCACTAAATTCACCTCAAAACCTGCACAAAAACACTCAAATCAAGCATAAACCTGTCCAGCTCTCTTATTTCTGAAAATATAGATACAATGCATGATTTCAAGCTAGTTTCTAAGTCTAAAGGTTGCTTTTAGTATCAATTTTAAGCATGAAAATAACAGTTTTTCAACTGTCATCACTCCTCATCGGGTAAAAGAATCAAGACTATAAGATCCAAGAAGAAGGAGAGGAAGAAGACTCTGACGATAGCATGAGTTGATGAGGAACTAAGATAGCATTCACTTATGGATGCTATCAGCACTAGAGTAGGATTTGTTTTATCTTCTGTTTTGTTCTAAACTTATTTGCTTCTATTAGTAGAATAGGGTTTGATGTACTCCATTGGAAACTTTGTCTGTTATGATGGTTTGCTTATGATTGTTGTTTGATAAGTAATGGTTGATGATGCTTTGATATTGAGTGATGTTGAGATTGTGCACATTATATGCTTATACAGATGGTTCACAAGCTTTGTGAACAAATGCATGATATTGTGATTGTGATTATGATACTAAGCAGGATGTGTATATGTGGAATGTGAATGAGCTTATATGTGAGGCTTTGAGCTCCAGAGTTGTTGTGATTGAATGCTATTACTTTGAAAGTATGAATAACTTTGCCCAGGTTTTCAATGATTGAATCAATTGCTTGTTTGCATCATATGATCAAGGTCATTTGTTGGTAACCTGATTTTAGCCCAACAAAAGAGAGCACTATGTGTTCTATCCTTTGAACCCTTAGCCTTGAACATGATTTGAAAACCCCTTGTGAAAAGCTTTACCTTGAGTTAAGTAGAAAATATCTGGTGGTATTGATAAATGTTCAAGTTTGGGGTTGTTGGGAAATTTAGAAAAAGGGAAAATAAAAAGCATTGAGCTAAGAGCTAAGATGTGAAAAAGAAAAGAAAAAGAAAAAGGAAAGAAAAGAAGAAAAAGAAAAGCTCAATGCAAAAGGAAAGTTGGGAATAAGTAAGAATGATTGTGTTAGATGATTCTCTTAACTCAAGGGTTTTGTGATCTAGAAAAACCAATTTTCTTGTTAGCCCAGCCACATTATAAGCCATTGAAAAGTCCTTGTGATGATGCATGCTTGTGAATGTATTTGATTGTGGTTAAATGAAAGGCAAACTCAATTCATGTGACATTGTGATAGTAGAGTGAATTAGTGAATACCTCTTATACACTTGTGTGTTTGAGTGAAACACTTTATCTAGTGAGGAAAGATTCCATGAACACATAAGAACATCTTTGCTTAGTTGGTTGATCATTCATGAAAAGTAGCATTTGTTGGATAGTATGTGATTGTGTGAACACTAAAGCATGTGCATGTCTTGATTGAAATCTTTGCAATGAGCTTAATTGAGTACTTACTTATCTTGAAAAGGGAGTTTTGAATGTGGTGAACCATTATATGGATTGATGGAAGATTGAGTTACATCTTGTTTGCTTGACGACAAGCAAAGTTTTAAGTTTGGGGTTGTGATAACGGTTGAAAAACTGTTATTTTTATGCTTAAAATTGATACCAAAAGCAACCTTTAAGACCTAGAAACTAGCTTGAACTCATATTTTTGCTTTAGTTTTGTGAATAAGAGAGTTGAAGGTGAATTTAATGGTTTTGAGCAAGATTCCCTTGATTTTGTAGGCTAATTGAATGATTTGAAAGAAGAATTGAAGTACCGAATGATTGGAATGCTGAAAAGTCAACCAGAAACCAGAAAAGTCCACCAGTCAACCAGAAAAGTCAACCAGTCAACCAGAATGCTGAAAAGTCAACCAGAATGCAGAAAAAGTTGCGATCGAGTGGTGCTGAGCGGTAATTTTGCACTGAGCGGCAGTTTTCAGGTGTCGAAATCACCGCTGAGGAGCAAACCAGCAGCTGGGGCAAAATGGATCATGTGCTAGTACTGCTCAACGGTAAAATACCACTAAGCGCCATTCTAAATGGGCTTGGACCGGTTTTCTGTTACTTTTATGGGCTTGGGCCTAATTTTCTATATTTTTTAGAATAGTATATAAGCTTTAGGACGTCCTAGGGTTTGTATCTTTTGCTGGGAGGAAGTAGAAACACACTTTTCAACCCTTGGGGGTAGATTGGGAGATGGTGACAGCTCTCCTTTTCTCTTTCTAGGGTTTTTCTATCTCTTCCATTCTTTCTTTATTGTTCATCTAGTTTCACCATGAATATGGTGAACTAAACTCTTCTTGTTGTTTGGGAATCAATGTAATCTTTTGAAGCTCCCATATATGGAATTTGTGTTTAAACATCTTATTTGAGATACATGCTTTCTTTCATTAATAGTTAGACTTTTTCCTCTTTGCTCAAAGCATGCATTGTTTAACTCATTCGATGTCATGATTATTGATTTTGTCGATATGGATACTCAAAATTTATACTTAGAAACTAGCTTGAAATCATGCTTTTCTTCATATTTTCAGAAATAAGAGAGCTGGACAGGTTTATGCTTGATTTCAGTGTTTTTGTGCAGGTTTTAAGGTGAATTTGGTAAAAGAAGTGAAGAAGGAGAGATATGGAATCAGAAAAGACATCAAAAAGTGTAAAAGGAGAAGCCGAAGTCACCGCTCAGCGGCAGTTTACCGCTGAGCGGCATTCAAGAGCTTGTGGGAGGACCGCTGAGGGGCAAAATTGCCGCTGAGGGGAAGAAACGTGACATGCACTTACCGCTGAGCGGTATTTTACCGCTGAGCGGCACTTTAATGGGCTTGGACCTAATTTTCTGTAATTTACGAATAATATATAAGCTTTAGGGTTTCCTAGGGTTAGGGATCTTTGGCTGGAACGAAGCAAACACTCTCTCTTCCACCCCTTTGAAGGAGGATCTTGGATGCTCAGGCTTCCTCTTCACCTTTTTAGGGTTTTATCTTTCCTTCTTTCATTGTTATTCATCTAGGTTCACCATGAATATGGTGAACTAAACTCTGTATGTTTGTTGGGGAATCAATGTAATCTTTTGAAGCTCTCATATATGGAATCTGTTTTTACATCTTTTATTTAAGATCTATGCTTTCTTTCATCATTAGTTAGGGTTTTTCCTCTTTGCTTAATGCTTGCATTGTTTAACTCATTCGATGCATGATTATTGGTTTTGTCGATACGGGCGCGTACGGGGAAGTCTAGATCCGGGGAATTTCTCCCAATATTATATTGGTTGTCGTTAAGCTCCTGCACTTATGAACTGATCATTAGGAATGCTAGGAATTGTATGAACTCGTGATTAGGGAGAAGCCTTCTTGAAAGGTACTTTAGAGAGTGGCATTAACAATGATGATTTGAATGTTGAATTCCTAAAATATATGAGAGTGGATAAGATGAAATTGACCCCCAACAACATATTCATACATATATTTCATTGAAAGTGTTTATCTTTTGCTTTTTGCCATTGATCAAAACTTCATGCATACATATTTAATTTTCGTCTTTTGCATATAAAATCCAAATATTTCGTTTTTAAGTCTTAGCTAATCAAGAAACCACACAACTAAACTTGGCCGTGAGTCCTTTGGGAAGAACGATACTTGGTCTTACCAAGTTTATTACTTGAACGATTGGGTCACACTTGCCGATTGAAAAACAAGTTTGTGACATCATAATTTGGTGTTCATAAATTTGTCCATCAAGTTTTTGGCGCCGTTGCCGGGGACTCGTGGTTTAACTGGTTAATTTGTTTGATTATTGATTATCTTTGACTTATTTTTTTATTTTTAATTTAAATTTCGAATTTTTTTTATTTTCTGTTTATATTTTTTAGTTTGTATTTGATTTGATTTTATTTTTCTGTTTTCTGTTTTTCTGTTTTCTATTTTTATTTTTTGAATCTTATATCTTCTTTTATATCTTTTTGTGCTAACCAAATCTTTTCTAGGGTTTTGTGTTCTTGTGTATGCAGGAGGCAATTCGAACTAGGAGCAAGAAAACAACAGAACCTCTGCTTGAAGGATTAGAAGACACTAGACGGAGGAGAAGAATCCTAACATCTAGAGAACTTTTCCCTCCTCCGGAAACTCTGTTGCAACCATCACCACAAGGTTCTGACCATAGCACAGAAAATATGGAGAACAATAATATCAGAAGAACTCTTGCTGATTACACCAATACAGCTGGACCTCAGCACTTTAACAGTATAGCTAGACCTAGAGTCAATGCAGCTAACATGGAGGTCAAACCAGCATTGATCCAACTGGTAAAGAGCAATCAATTTAATGGGTTATCTCATGAAAGCCCATATGAGCACCTCACTACTTTCAATGAAATTTGCAACACAGTCAAAATCAATGGGGTGCCAGATGAAGCGATCAAACTTAGTTTGTTTCCTTTCTCATTGGGAGGCAATGCTAAGCTTTGGTTGAATTCTTTCCCAGAAGGAAGTTTCACAGAGTGGGAAGCAGTGGTGACAAAGTTTTTAAACAAGTACTTTCCACAATCAAAGGTAACAAAAGGCAAGCAAGAGATATCTTCATTTAAGCAGGGCATGGAAGAATCACTGGGGCATGCATGAGACAGATACAAAAGCCTGTTACGAAAAACTCCTATGCATGGTTTCAAAGAAGAAGAAGTAGTCCTAACTTTCCTTGGAGGTCTTGGTTCACACACTAAGATGATGCTTCATGCCTCAGCAGGAGGAAACATTAAATGGAAAACTCCAGAGGAAGCAACTGAAATTATTGAAAATATGGCTGCTAGTGTTAATGAGCTGCACAGTGAGAGAGGAGCTCCTGCGCAACAGAAAGGAGTTCTACAATTACAGACGCATGATGCCTTGCTAGCACAAAATAAAATTCTAACTCAACAGCTGGAAACTTTGACTAAAACTCTTGCACAATTACCCAAGGAGTTGAAAACGGCTGCACAGGTACAAACCCAGTTGTGCGAATTATGTGGAGGTGACCATATCAATGGTCAATGTGCCTTTCCAGTTGAAGCTTTAGAGGACGTTAATTTTATGGCCAATCAATTTCCATATCGTCAAGGGAACTACAATCAAGGGTGGAAACCACACCCAAGCATTGGTCAAGGACAAACTGGGCAAGCTAGTCAATATAATAAGCAGCAGCAGCAACCAACCTTTTGGCAACAGTTATCTATGCTTAATGAAAGATCAACAAGGTTGGAAGAAACTCTTCAGCAATTCATATAGAAAACTGAATCTTCTCAAAAGAGCACTGAAGCTGCTATAAAGAATTTGGAGATTCAAATGGGTCAGATTACCAAGCAATTGGAAGAAAGGCCAAATAGAAATTTTGGGGCTAATACTGAGGTTAACCCCAGAGAAGAGTGCAAGGTGGTAAAGAGTGTTGATGATGATAAAGTTGAGTTAGATACAGCAGAGAGAAGAGACATAGAAAGCAAAAGTACTTTTCCTTTTCCAATCCATCAAGGGAAACATATGGACTTCACAGAATTATTCAGAATGGTGGATAATGAAGCACCTTGGGAACAGATTTTACAACAAATTGCAGTTTACACAAAATCTGATGAAGAAATCTCTACAAAGAAGAGACGTAGAGATGATGAGGCAAAAGAGTGTATAACTGTTAAAAAAGAGTCATTCCCTCCTAAAGCATCAGATCCAGGCAGTTTTTCTATCCCTTGTACCATAGGGAAGAAAAAGGTAAAGAAAGCTCTCCTTGATTTTGGTTCAAGTGTTAACTTGATACCTTATTCTTTACTGGAACAAATCGGCAATGTTAAAGTGAAACCTGTAAAGGTTAATCTAGTAATGGCCGATGGATCTTCAAAGGAGCCATGTGGGATTGCAGAGGACATTATAGTTTGTGTTGGCAAACTTCAGTTCTTGGCAGACTTTGTGGTGATGAAGATGGAGACAGAGAAGATACCTATCATACTTGGAAGACCGTTTATGAAAACGGCCAAAGCTATCATTGATGTAAATGAAGGTATAGTAGTGCTCCAGGACAGAGAGGAGAGAGTGGTGGTAGACGTCTTCAAAGATGAGACGCAAGCAAAGGAGGAAGAAGCTAGTTATAAAGCTGCATTTCGAGATGCACCCATGACTAGCCGTAAAGATGAAAATCTCAAGGTTGCAGGTAACCATTGTTTGTTGTTTTAGGTACCCAAGGAAGAAGAGATTGGAAGAGGAGAAGAAATTCCTAGTGACTGGGAGAAAAGAAAACTCCAACTTGGCTCACCTGTAAGAATCAAGAACAAGTTGTGGGTTGTGAAGGGCTTTAAAGAGAAGGAGATGATAGAGATAGAGTCTCCATATTCTAGAAGGACCAAAACAGTTCAAAGGAAACAGCTGAGGAGTTGGTGGAATGACAACATCAACTATAAAGAAGATGGAACTTGAACTTTATTGGGTCAAGCTAATGACGTTAAAAGAGCGCTTGCTGGGAGGCAACCCAGTGGATTTAAAGACTTTTGATTTGGTTTTGTAATTTTTAATTTGTGAACATTATTTTTGTAATTATTTTGTTTGAGATAGCATCTACTGAAGGATGCTAGGTGGTTAAGTATCTACTAAAGGATACTATGTTTGTAACACCTACTGATGGGTGTTGGTGGATTTTGGGTCAGGCTCGTGACGTTAAACAAGCGCTACCTTGGAGGCAACCCAGTTGATTGAATCTTTCTGTTTGTTTATTTTAGTTAGGGTTTGCATAAGCATTTTAAACATTGAATTGCAGGGAACCAATGAGAGGCATGTATGGGAGGGACGTAGGTTAAGAAAAGAAGGAGAAGAGCACATCACGAAAGTGCCGCTGAGCGGTAATTTACCGCTGAGCGGTAATTTACCGTTGAGCGGTACTCTCGCAAGATGGGCTTTAGTTCCCCTTAGCGGGACCCGAGCCCATTAGGGTATTCTTAAACCCTAAGCTGCACACTTGCTCACACTTTCAGATTTTCCTCTGCACAAACACCCTCACATACCTTCTCCAAGGTTTTCCACATCTTTTCACTCATCCCTTTTAAGAAAATTTCTCTTCCACTCATTTTTCACTAGTGTGCCGTCAAAGTTTGGGGTTGGAAGAGAACATTCTAGCTTGGAAACATTCTCATTGCATCTAGTATCTCCACCCAAGTAAGTAAAATGCATTTTGTTCATTCTAGGGTTATTGAATTTGAATGTGATTGTCAAAGCATGAATATTTAGGGGTTTTGATTTCTATGCATGATTTGATGATATATTTGATGTTTGAACCGATTAAACTGCATGATTATGAACTGGAAAACTGAAAATTGCATTTGGGTGGAGATAGGACAGCTTTAAAACAAGATTTTCAAAAATCTGCAGAGTTACCGCTGAGCGGCAGTTTACCGCTGAGCGGCACTCTGCCAGATTTGGTTTTTCTGAATTTTTGCATGTTGGAATGTGGCACTGGTGGTGCTGAGGGGAAATTCTGGCCCTCAGCGGTGGTTTAGCTTCGAAAGGAGTTGTGTTCTGTGTTTTACTAATGATTAACATCATGTTCTATGGTTTTGTATTTGTGTTTGAATGTAGGAATGGCATCCTCTTCAGGAAAAAGATTGAAAACCATGGCAACCAAGAGAAAGGAAAAGGAACCAGAGCAACCCCACTCTAACAGGTTCCTCTCTAGAAAACATGAGAAGCACTTTAGGGTGGTTCAGGACAAGAGACTTCTGATGGAGAGAAAGGTTGGAATGATACCTAACTTTGCTCCTCAATTTGGAGAGCAAGTGTTAGGGAATGACTGGGGAAAGCTAGCCACTTATCCTGCACCTGCCAACATAGCTGTGGTAAAGGAATTTTACACCAATGCTAAGAAGATTGGTGATTATCCAGCTGAGAATTATTTGGGTTATGTCAGAGGCCATGCTATCAGGTATGATCCTGATTCTATTAATAACTTCCTGGATACTGTATGGGTTGGTGAGCAGTGCCAGTTTGCTCTGTGCATGGAGGAAGGTGCTGATTATGAGGATGTGGAGAGAGTACTGTGTATACCTGGAGGACACTTCCAAAGGAATAGATCTGGCTCAGTGGTTAACATAAGGAGGACGGATTTGACTCCTCTTGCAAAGTATTGGATGGCGTTTTCTCATGCCAACATTTAGCCATGTTCACATGTGTCAGACATTACTCTCAGCAGGGCACTATTCATCTACTGTGCTATCAGAAATTTAAATGTTAATATTGGGCAGGTGATAGCTGATGAGATTAGTATGTGCGCCAATACCTCAAATAACAAAGCACCACTAGGACATCCCGCTTTGATCACGCACCTTTGCAAGATAGCTGGGGTGGACACTTCTGCTCCACCATTTGAGAGGCCAAGAAAAGCTATTGATGAGGCTTATTACAGGCAGTACTGTGGAGGTAAGGAAGCAGCTCAGCCAGTGCCACCACGCCGTGCTCGTAGAGAGAGAGGGCCAGCACAGAGCCAGACATCTGCTGAGACACATGAAGCAGAACCATTCCAGATGAGGGACATGTATATGTCTCTTATAGGTGCTCAGTTGCAGTCCATTCACAGAGGGCAGGTGGCCACTGCTGAGATGATTGTGGGGATGTATGATACACCTCCAGCCCACAGGTGGACTATGGATGAATTCCATAATGTGGTAGCTTGGCCAGAGGAACCAGTGCATAGAGGAGCTGGAGCAGCTGAAGCTTCAGCTAGAGAGATGGAAGAAGATGAAGCTGATGATGATGATGCATTTGAAGATGATGAAGATGAGGAGGAAGAGGAAGATACAGAGGACAACTCAGACTGATGAGGAGCTGAGATAGCATTTACTGATAAATGCTATCATATGATTATGCTTTTGTGGTTTAAGTTTTCGGAACTTATTTGTTTTTGTTTTTAGATTAGCGTTTGATGTACTCTATTGAACACCTGGTTTGTTGTGATGGTTTGCACTTAACTGTGATTGTGTGATAAGTAATGCTGAATGATGCTTGTGATTAAATTGATGTTGAGATGATGTGCACATTAAAATGCTTATACAGGTGATTCACAAGCTTTGTGAACAAATGCAGGATATCATGATTGTGATTGTGAAATTAAGCAGGATGTGTATGTCAAATGTGAATGAGCTTATATGTGAGGTTTTGAGCTCCAGAGTTGTTATTGTTGAATGCTATTACTTTGAAAGCATGAATGATTTTGCCCAGGTTTTCTATGATTGAATCAATTGCTTGTTTTGC
This sequence comes from Vigna reflexopilosa, assembly GCA_027742785.1. Classification (NCBI taxonomy): domain Eukaryota; kingdom Viridiplantae; phylum Streptophyta; class Magnoliopsida; order Fabales; family Fabaceae; genus Vigna; species Vigna reflexopilosa. The sequence goes on from CM050915.1 coordinate 16,001,130, forward strand.
ATCATATGATCAAGGCCGTTTGTTGGAAACCTTTTTATTGGCCAAATTCGTAAAATTAGCCCACTAAAAGAGAACACTTTGTGTTCTATCCTTTGAACCCTTAGCCTTGAGCATAGAATGAAAACCCTTGATTGAAAATCTTTACCTTGAGTTAAGTAGAAGATCTTGTGTGATATTGTTAAATGTTCAAGTTTGGGGTTGTTGGGAAAACATGAAAAAGGAAAAGCATTGAGCTAAGAGCTAAAAAGTAAGAATATGCAAAGAAAAAGAAAAGAAAAGAAAAAGAAGCAAAGCTCAATGCAAAGGCAAAAGAAAGTTGGGAATGAATAAGATGATTGTGTTGTTATGATTCTCTTAACTCAAGGATTTTGTGATCCAGAAAAACCAATTTTCTTGTTAGCCCAGCCATATTATAAGCCATTGAAAAGTCCTTGTGATGATGCATGCTTGTGAATGTTTTTGATTGTGGTAAAATGAAAGGCAAAGTTGATTCATGTGACATTGTGATAGTAGAGTGAATGAATGATTACCTCTTATACACTTGTGTGTGAGTGAAACACTTTACCTAGTGAGGAAATATTCCATAAACACATGAACAATCCATGCTTAATTGATTGATCATTCATGAAAAATAGCATTTGTTGGAATTTAAATGACTTTGTGAACACTAAAGCATGTGCACATCTTGATTGAAATCTTGATCATAAGTTTGATTGATGTTTTTACTTATCTTGAAAAGAAGATTTCTGAATGAAGCGAACCATCATATGAATTGATTGAAGATGGAGTTACATTTCGTTTGCTTGAGGACAAGCAAAGTTCTAAGTTTGGGGTTGCGATAACAGTTGAAAAACTGTTATTTTCATGCTTAAAATTGATACTAAAAGCAACCTTTATACTTAGAAACTAGCTTGAAATCATGCTTTTCTTCATATTTTCATAAATAAGAGAGTTGGACAGGTTTATGCTTGATTTCAGTGTTTTTGTGCAGGTTTTAAGGTGAATTTGGTAAAAGAAGTGAAGAAGGAGAGATATGGAATCAGAAAAGACATCAAAAAGTGCAAAAGGAGAGGCCGAAGTCACCGCTCAGCGGCTGTTTACCGCTGAGCGGCATTCAGGAGCTTGCGGGAGGACCGCTGAGGGGCAAAATGGCCGCTGAGGGGAAGAAACGTGGCACGCACTTACCGCTGAGCGGCACTTTAATGGGCTTGGACCTAATTTTCTGTAATTTACGAATAATATATAAGCTTTAGGGTTTCCTAGGGTTAGGGATCTTTGGCTGGAACGAAGCAAACACTCTCTCTTCCACCCCTTTGAAGGAGGATCTTGGATGCTCAGGCTTCCTCTTCACCTTTTTAGGGTTTTATCTTTCCTTCTTTCATTGTTATTCATCTAGGTTCACCATGAATATGGTGAACTAAACTCTATATGTTTGTTGGGGAATCAATGTAATCTTTTGAAGCTCTCATATATGGAATCTGTTTTTACATCTTTTATTTAAGATCTATGCTTTCTTTCATCATTAGTTAGGGTTTTTCCTCTTTGCTTAATGCTTGCATTGTTTAACTCATTCGATGCATGATTATTGGTTTTGTCGATACGGGCGCGTACGGGGAAGTCTAGATCCGGGGAATTTCTCCCAATATTATATTGGTTGTCGTTAAGCTCCTGCACTTATGAATTGATCATTAGGAATGCTAGGAATTGTATGAACTCGTGGTTAGGGAGAAGCCTTCTTGAAAGGTACTTTAGAGAGTGGCATTAACAATGATGATTTGAATGTTGAATTCCTAAAATATATTAGAGTGGATAAGATGAAATTGACCCCCAACAACATATTCATACATATATTTCATTGAAAGTGTTTATCTTTTGCTTTTTGCCATTGATCAAAACTTCATGCATACATATTTAATTTTCGTCTTTTGCATATAAAATCCAAATATTTCGTTTTTAAGTCTTAGCTAATCAAGAAACCACACAACTAAACTAGGCCGTGAGTCCTTTGGGAAGAACGATACTTGGTCTTACCAAGTTTATTACTTGAACGATTCGGTCACACTTGCCGATAGAAAAACAAGTTTGTGACATCATAATTTGGTGTTCATAAATTTTTCCATCAGACACATACGGGGAAATCTAGATCCAGGGAAATTCTCCCAATAGCATATTGCCTAGAGATAGGGATATGAGGGTTGGTTGCCTTTAAGCTTTTGTGCTTCAGAATTAATTATTAGGGATGCTAGGAATTGTTTGAACTCGTAATTAAGGATAGGCTTTCTTCGCCGAGACATCAGGTTTAAGGTAATTTAGAGAGTGACATTAACATTGATGAAAGGAATGATGAATTCCTAAAATATATGAGAGTGGATAAGATGAAATTGATTACCCCAACAACATACTCATCCATCTAATTCGTTCAGTGTTTGTGTTCTTCTTTCCCATTGATCATCACATGCATACATGTTTACCTTTTGTCTTTTGCATTTGAAACTTATAACAATTTGTTCACAAGTCTTAAATAATCAAGAAATCATATAACTAACTAGGCCGTGAGTCCTTTGGGAGAACATAGTTAGTCTTACCGAGTTTATTACTTGATACGATTCGGTCACACTTGCCGAGGGTTAAACAAGTTTGTGGCGCCGTTTTTCGATGTTCATAAATTTGTCATCACTGACGAGGTCATTGTCCGCCTCACGCACGCACTGGAGCAATGTGACCAGGAAATCACTGATTTGAGAGCAGAGTTTAGAAACTTTAAGGCCCTGATCATGAGAGTGTTACCTGAAACTTCACATGATCAGGTCATTATCCCTCTAACCCAGCCACGACCCTCCCCGTCACCCGCCGTCCCTTAGCAGCCGACATAAGTCCAACCCTCATCAGTCCAGCCGACATTAGTCCAACCCACACTAGTCCAGCCATCTACAAACACTAGTACAGTCAAGAGAAATGACAGCGGTTGTTTTTCCTTATAGGCAGCGGTTCTCGAACCGAGGCATATTCAGGCGAGGCAAAAAGTGTAATACTTTTGGACTCGGGTGTGAACCGAGGCATAAAGGGAGCGGATTTGGCATCAGTTCAACCATAACTGAAGAAGTAGAGTTTTTGGTTTTTTTATTTTTTTTTTCGTAGGACTATATGCCTCGGTTCAGGGAAACCGAGGTCGTATGGTGCTTTTCTACCTCGGTTTTGACTTGAACCGAGGCATATATCCTTGTTTTTTTAAAAAAATGAGGTTTGTTTCTACAACATTCCCAACAACAGAAACAGACCTGCATATACATTTACAGCTAGAACAGTCCAGAATAATCCAGAAACGTATATTTTGAATGAAAATTATAATAAAACATAAATACATTCAATTGAATCATAAATCAACTTCTTAGAAGCATAAATCAATCCAATGTAATCATAAATCAGGTTTGAAGCATAAATCAATGTAATGTACAAAGTTAAACGAATAATAATGTAGAAAAGCATCAAACAACTTAGAAACATAAACTTAGAACTTACTATATCCTAATATCTACTAGATACTATTATATAAATGAATTACATATTTAGCCAGTGCTTTCCTCACAAGTTGAAGTGACTTCTCTGGAATTGGAGCAGTCCTATTGAATCTCTGCATAAAATACAATGATTTCAATTAGTGTATTTGAAATCTAAACTATAGGGAAAATAAAATTCAAACCTAAATAATACCGTTTCCCATCCACTGGTGTAATGTGCACGAATAATGGTCATCATCCAAAACATGACGTAGTAACCACATTCATATGACCCCGTTTGTCTATTACACTACAATATATCATCATAATTATAAAATGTTAAGTAACATCATTTGAATGGAACCAAATGTAACAAAGTATGGACTAAAATACCAAACCTTAAGGGCAACCCATGCAAGCTTTTTAGCTGTAGCAGTAGATCTCCCAAATAACATCATATGTGTTGTAAGGGAACTATTAAAAAAAATTCCTTTAGCATACATTTATATAACAAAAAATTCGAAACATTGAGATTCTTACCAATCTACTATATGTCTAAGAGGGCTGGCAGGAGACTTCTGCAATGAACAAAACCAGACAGCAGTGTTCTCCGGTATGGAGATCACAAGTAGCTGCCAATGACACCTGAAATTAGTAATAACTTATGAATCATATACCAAAATTAATAAATGAATGTGTTGAAGTTAACAAACTTAACTTACCCATGTATATAAGGGAGAAAATATATCTCCTTCCCCATTCCAAAGCAGGTGGTGATGTATGTTTGGATATCATCAAATTTATTTCTTTCATGAGTCATAGAGGGGTCAATGAACCCATATACATCGTTGAACCCCTTCTTGTTACTAACATCAAACATATACCTAAAATGAAGAAATAATCTTATATAAGTAAGTTGATAAAATAGAATTATATAAAAAAGTTTTCATAAACTTACATCATCCACAGCTGAATGAGTGTAATATTAATTTCTTCTCTACCCGACGCAAGCTCCCTAACATCTTGATGATGCAAGTACAATGGGATCTGAGTTTCTCTTCCAAATGTAGTAGAATCCCAGTGTACATTCATCGGCACATCTGAAATGATTTTAACAAGCTCGTCTAACGCACCAAGAAGGTTATCCTCAGATAAATGAGTCTTCTTCGGTGTAGGACTTCCCTCTTTACCTATCTACTGTTAAATGCAAAAATGGTTGTTATAACTTCAATTAGAAGTAAATATTAAAATTGAGAAGTATATAGTACGAGTGTTTACCGGGGGATTAGATACATCACCAACCAAATGTCTAGGTCAGGCGATAAAGGACTTAAATGCTTCTTCCACAGTGAAGAACTCATCTGTAGGCACAGGAAGAACGACATCTGCTATGACAACTTCATCCACCGTGACCTTGAACTCATCTTCTGAAAGTTGTACACCATGCACTACAGTGGTTGTCTCATAAAATGTACCACGAGCCACTAGCATGGTCCCAGTATCAGAAAGAATATATAACTGACATGGATGAGTTTCATCCATGTCGTCCCCTAGGGCACCGGCAGCTGAACAACTTCCTTTACCGCTTCTACCTGTCAAATTAAATGTTGGGTCATGCAAAAATTAAATTAGTAACAAAAAATAAATAAGTTTACCTGTACGGGGCACTGGCGGAGGACGATTGCCATAATCCTCATAATGCTGCTGGAACTGGCGCTCAACCATTTCAGCAACTTCATAATACAACTCTACCCGAACCTTCTTTGTGATCTCCTGCGTTATCTCTTTTCTTATGTCCTCCTTCATCTTTTCGTATGAATATGGACGCGAGGAAGACCCAAAAAATTGTCGTATGCCTATGCCAGTCCCAGCACCACGCACCCGTCCTAGGTGCTCAGGTCGTCCAATAGCTGTGGCAAGAATATCCTAACGACCTTCTTGTGTGAATTGACCATGGGAGCTCTGCTCAACCAAGGAGTCCTGTCACATAAAAAAAGTTCAAAATCATTAGAAAGATCTATGTAATATATATAACAAAATTAATGTAAAAATATAAGAAATGACATCTTACAATTCTTTCAAATATTTCTCTGGCAGACTCGGAAGTGTAGGAGCCCGATGGTCTTATACGGGCTAACTTCCACTTCTCGTGCCGAGATGGTGGTGAAGGAGGAGGAGGAGGTGTAGTGGTGGCGACGGTGACAGCGCTATTTCGAGGGTGTCGGTGACAGAGAACGAGAGGCGAGAGTTTCCGCGAGAAGAATGGAACAGTCGTGAAGAGCTGGGGCTGATAAACATGCTATATTGCCTCGATTAGAAACGTACTCGAGGTAATACACCTATACGCTTCGGTTCTTAATACTAATCGGTGCCTATACTAGCAGAAAATACACAAAAAATAAAAAATATAATGGCTATATGCCTCGGTTGGACCCAAACGATGCCATAGCTTAAGCTTTCTGCCTCGGTTCTGCTGATAACCGAAGCAGTATAGTTGTCAATCAGTTGTTGTGCAGAGGAGTAGCAGAGGACGCAGAGGAGTAACAGAGAAGTAGGCTACGTGGCAAAGTTTACGCCTCGGTTCTAACTGTAACCGAGGCAGTAAGTGATTTTCAAAAAGTTGTCAGCTGATTTGCATTAGAGCAGGGGCAACGTGGCAATGCTTTAGGCTTCGGTTTCTGACTCAACCGAGGTATTAGAGCTCTTGCGCTTATAGAAACATTTGAATATTAGAGCATTTGGAGTTTAGATCATTTGGATGTTAAATCAATTGGATGATTTGGATGTTAGAACATTATGTTAGATTGTTTTATGTTTCATTTATAAATACATGTCTTATGGATGATTGGATGATTCAGATGTTATATTGTTTTTCTAATCAATGATTGCATGATTGAGATGCACATTATGCAGGTCTGTATATGGTTGGAAAATGTTATGCAGGTCTGTTTGTGTTGTGAACAATTTATACAGGTTTGTTTGGTTTGATAAGAAATACAATTGTGCCTGAGATTTGCCTGGAACTTACCGAAGGCTTATGCCCTTCGGTAATTACCGAGGGCCCAAGCCCGTTGGTAAATGTTAGCGACAAGAGATTTACCGACGACTTCTGGCTATTACCGAAGGATTATAGCCTTCGGTAATGCTGGAAGCAATATTACCTAGACATAGGAATAGGAGGATCGGTTTCCTTTAAGCTTCTGTGCGAATGCAATATATGATTAATTGCTAGGGAGAAAAGACATTGTGAACTAGTAATTAGGATTAGGCTTTCTTCACTGAGACATCGGGTTTAAGGTAAATTAGAAAGTGACATTAACATTAATGAAGAAAGATGAATTCATAAATACATGAGAGTGGATAGGATAAGTCGGAAACCCCAACAACATAATCATTCTATATTTTACATCAATCACTTTTGCATATTTCAATCCAATTGATCAACACGTGCATTCATGTTTATTTTCCGCAATATAAACACAATGATTTCGTTTACAAGTCTTATTTAATAAAGAAATCACATAATTGTTTAGGTTGTGAGTCTCTAGGGAAACAATACTTGGTCTTACCATTTATTATTACTTGATCTGATTCGGTACACTTGCCGAAGTGTTAACAAGTTTTTGGTGCCATTCCGGGGACTCGTGGTTTAACTATTATATTTGTGTGATTATTGATTATCTTTGACTTGATTTTTATCTTTTTATCTTTTTATTTTATCTTTTTATCTTTTTATCGTTTTAATTTTTTAATCTTTTTAATGATAACATGTTTTCTAGGTTTTTGTGCTAATTCTTGCAGGATGCAATTTGTACAAGAATTTAACTATATGGGCACTTAATTCTACCAAGGTAACCTCAACAACTAGAGGGAATCTCACTCAAGCATGGATCAAAGTCAATTTGGGCAAGCTACCGGACAATTTGAGAGACTACCACAACAACAATGGCAGCAACAAAGCTCTCTATCAGAAAGAATGGCAAAGATGGATGACGCCTTTCAACAATTTATGCAAGAGTCCATCTCCACTCAGAAAAGCACTAAAGCAACATTCAAAAGCATGGAGATGCATATTGGTCACTTAATTGAGAGATTGGAAGATTCTGGGGTTGATACTAAAGTTAACCCTAGGGAGGAATGTGATGTGATCATAAATGGGGCAACAATGAAGAGTTTTCAAACTGACAACAAGCATAAAAAAGAGTAGAATAGGTTTCATTGGCTTGTATTTGCCTCTTTTGTTCTTTCGTTATTTCTAGTTGTAGAGACGCTTATAAAATCTTCTTTCTCTTTAAGAACAAGCAATGTGGGACTCTCCATGGCTTGGTTTTAAAAAAGAAAAGAAGAGAAAATGGGCGTGATAACAGTTGAAAAACTGTTATTTTCATGCTTAAAATTGACACAAAAAGCAACCTTTACACTTAGAAACTAGCTTGAAATCATGCTTTTATCCATATTTTCAGAAATAAGAGAGCTGGACAGGTTGATGCTTGATTTTAGTGTTTTTGTGCAGGTTTTAAGGTGAATTTAGTGAAAGAAGTGAAGAAGGAGAGAGATGGAATCAGAAAAGTCAACCAGAAACCAGAAAAGTCAACCAGTCAACCAGAAAAGTCAACTAGTCAACCAAAAAGTCAACCAGTCAACCAATCAACCAGAATACGAAAAAAGTCAACCAGACGAGTTTTGGGCTAGTTTTATGCGATTTTATGATCTGTTTGGGCCTGGACCCGTTTTCTATTATTTTTATGTCCTATTTAAAGACCTAGATGTCTTAGGGTTGGTATCTTTGGCAGAAACGAAGTAAACACTCTCTCTTCCACCCCTTTGAAGGAGGATCTTGCATGCTCAGGCTACCTCTTCACCTTTCTAGGGTTTTATCTTTCATTCTTTCATTATTATTCATCTAGGTTCACCATGAATATGGTGAACTAAACCTTGTATGTTTGTTGGGGGAATCAATGTAATCTTTTGAAGCTCTCATATATGGAATTTGTGCTTGCATCTTAATCTAAGACTTATGCTTTCTTTCATCATTAGTTAGGGTTTTTCCTCTTTGCTCAATGCTTGCTTTGTTTAACTCATTCAATGCATGATTATTGATTTTGTCGATACGGGAACGTACGGGGAAGTCTAGATCCGGGGAATTTCTCCCAATAGTATATTGGTTGCCTTAAGCTCCTGTGCTAAAAAAACTAATTATTAGGAATGCTAGGAATTGTATAAACTCGTAATTTGGGAGAAGCCTTCTTGAAAGGTAATTTAGAGAGTGGCATTAACAATGATGACTTGAATGTTGAATTCCTAAAATATACGAGAGTGGATAAGACGAAATCGACCCCCAACAACATATTCATCAATATATTTCATTGAAAGTGTTTGTCTTTTGCTTTAGCCATTGATCATACTCATGCATACATGTCTATTTTCGTCTTTTGCATATAAAAATCCAATTATTTTGTTCTTAAGTCTTAGCTAATCAACAAATCACATAACTAAATTAGGCCGTGAGTCCTTTGGGAGAACGATACTTGGTCTTACCGAGTTTATTACTTGAAACGATTCGGTCATACTTGCCGATTGTAAAACAAGTTTGTGACATCTTATTTTGGTGTTCATAAATTTGTCCATCAAGTTTTTGGCACCGTTGCCGGGGACTCTGGTTTAACTGGTTAATTTGTGTGATTATTGATTATCTTTGACTTTAATTTTGAATTTCTGTTTTTATTTTCTGTTTTTTATTTTTTCGGTTTTTATTTGATTTGGTTTTATTTTATTTTGATTTTATTTGATTTTATTTTATTTGATTTGATTTGATTTTATTTTATTTTATCTTATTTGATTTGATTTGATTTGATTTTATTTTATTTTATTAGATTAGATTTTATTTGATTTGATTAGATTAGATTTTATTTGATTTGATTTGATTTTATTAGATTAGATTTTATTTTATTTTATATTATTTTATCTTATCCTCTGAATCTTTTATCTTCTGAATCTATATCTTCTCCTATATCTTTTTGTGCTAACAAATCTTTTCTAGGGTTTTGTTTTCTTGTGCATGCAGGAAGCAATTAGAACAAGGAGCAAGAAAACAACAGAACCTCTACTTGAAGGTCTAGACGAGAGTAGACCGAGGACAAGAATCCGAACATCTAGAGAACTTTTCCCTTCTCCAGAAACTCTCTTACAATCATCACCACAAGGTTCTGTTCATAGCACAGAAAATATGGAGAACAACAATGTTAGAAGAACTCTTGCTGACTACACCAATATAGCTGGACCTCAGCACTTTAACAGTATAGCTAGACCTAGAGTCAATGCAACTAATATGGAGGTCAAACCAGCACTGATTCAACTGGTGAAAAGCAACCAATTTAATGGGTTATCTCATGAAAGCCCATATGAGCACCTCACTACCTTCAATGAGATTTGCAACACAATCAAAATTAATGGGGTGCCAGACGAAGCTATCAAACTTAGCTTGTTTCCTTTCTCATTGGGAGGCAATGCTAAGCTTTGGTTGAATTCTTTCCCAGAAGAAAGTTTCACAGAGTGGGAAGCAGTGGTCACAAAATTTTTAAACAAGTACTTCCCACAATCTAAGGTGACAAAAGGCAAGTAAGAGATTTCTTCATTTAAGCAGGGTGTGGAAGAATCACTGGGGCATGCATGGGACATATACAAAAGCTTGTTAAGAAAAACACCCACGCATGGCTTTGAAGATCAGGAAGTAGTCTTAACTTTCCTTGGAGGGCTTGGTTCACAAACCAAGATGATGCTGGACGCCTCAGCAGGAGGCAATATTAAATGGAAAACTCCAGAGGAAGCAACAAAGATTATAGAAAACATGGCTACTAGTGATAATGAGCTACACAATGAGAGAGGAGCTCCTATGCAAAAAGGAGTCCTCCAATTACAGACACATGATGCCCTGCTAGCTCAAAACAAAATTCTAACTCAACAGCTGGAGACTCTGACCAAAACTCTTGCACAATTACCCAAAGAGTTGAAAACTGTTGCACAGGTACAAACCCAGTTGTGCGAATTGTGTGGAGGCAACCATATCAATGGTCAATGTGCCTTTCCAGTTGAAGCCGTAGAGGATGTAAACTACATGACAAATCAGTATCGTCAAGGAAGCTACAATCAGGGGTGGAAACCACTGATAACAGTTGAAAAACTGTTATTTTCATGCTTAAAATTGATACTAAAAGCAACCTTTATACTTAGAAACTAGCTTGAAATCATGCTTTTATTGATATTTTCAGAAATAAGATAGCTGGACAGGTTTATGCTTAATTTCAGTGTTTTTGTGCAGGTTTTAAGGTGAATTTAGTGAAAGAAGTGAAGAAGGAGAAAGATGAAATCAGAAAAGACATCAAAAAGTGCAAAAGGAGAAGCGGAAGTCACCGCTCAGCGGCAGTTTACCGCTGAGCGGCACTCAGGAAGTCACGGGAGGTCCGCTGAGGGGCAAAATGGCCGCTGAGGGGAAGAAACCAACTCACGCACTTACCGCTGAGCGGCACTTTTATGGGCTTGGACCTAATTTTCTGTAATTTACGAATAATATATAAGCTTTAGGGTTTCCTAGGGTTAGGTATCTTTGGCTGGAACGAAGCAAACACTCTCTCTTCCACCCCTTTGAAGGAGGATCTTGGATGCTCAGGCTTCCTCTTCACCTTGCTAGGGTTTTATCTTTCATTCTTTCATTGTTATTCATCTAGGTTCACCATGAATATGGTGAACTAAACTCTGTATGTTTGTTGGGGAATCAATGTAATCTTTTGAAGCTCTCATATATGGAATTTGTTTTTACATCTTTTAATTAAGACCTATGCTTTCTTTCATCATTAGTTAGGGTTTTTCCTCTTTGCTTAATGCTTGCATTGTTTAACTCATTCGATGCATGATTATTGGTTTTGTCGATACGGGCACGTACGGGGAAGTCTAGATCCGGGGAATTTCTCCCAATATTATATTGGTTATCGTTAAGCTCCTGCACTTATGAACTAATTATTAGGAATGCTAGGAATTGTATGAACTCGTAATTAGGGAGAAGCCTTCTTGAAAGGTACTTTAGAGAGTGGCATTAACAATGATGATTTGAATGTTGAATTCCTAAAATATATGAGAGTGGATAAGATGAAATTGACCCCCAACAACATATTCATACATATATTTCATTGAAAGTGTTTATCTTTTGCTTTTGCCATTGGTCAAAACTTCATGCATACATATTTAATTTTCGTCTTTTGCATATAAAAATCCAAATATTTCGTCTTTAAGTCTTAGCTAATCAATAAACCACACAACTAAACTAGGCCGTGAGTCCTTTGGGAAGAACGATACTTGGTCTTACCAAGTTTATTACTTGAACGATTCGGTCATACTTGCCGATTGTAAAACAAGTTTGTGACATCATATTTTGGTGTTCATAAATTTGTCCATCAACCACACCCAAGTATTGGTCAAGGGCAAACTGGGCAAGCTGGTCAATATAATAAGCAGCAGCAGCAACCCACCTTATGACAACAGTTATCTATGCTTAATGAAAGGTCCATGAGGATGGAGGAAACTCTCAACAATTTCATACAGAAAACTGAGTCTACCCAAAAGAGCACTGAAGCTGCTATCAAAAATTTGGAGATTCAGATGGGGCAGATCACCAAACAGGTGGAAGAAAGGCCAAATAGAAATTTTGGGGCTAATACTGAGGTTAACCTCAGAGAAGAGTGCAAGGTAGTAGAGAGTGTTGATGATGAGAAAGTTGAGTTAGATACAGAAGAGAGAAGAGAAATAGAGAGCAAAAGCACTTTTCCTTTTCCAATCCATCAAGGGAAACAACTAGACTTCACAGAATTATTCAAAATGGTGGATAATGATGCACCTTGGGAACAGATTCTACAACAGATTACGGTTTACACTAAATCTAATGAAGAAATCTCTACAAAGAAAAGACGTAGAGATGATGAGGCAAAGGAGTGTATAACTGTTAAAAAAGAGTCATTCCCTCCTAAAGCAACAGATCCAGGCAGTTTTTCTATCCCTTGTACCATAGGGAAGAAAAAGGTGAAGAAAGCTCTTCTTGATTTAGGTTCAAGTGTTAACTTGATACCTTACTCTTTATTGGAGCAAATCGGCAATGTTAATGTGAAACCTGTAAAGGTTAATATAGTAATGGCCGATGGATCTTCAAAGGAGCCATGTGGGATTGCAGAGGACATTATAGTTTGTGTTGGCAAACTTCAGTTCTTGGCAGACTTTGTGGTGATGAAGATGGAGATAGAGAAGATACCTATCATACTTGGAAGACCGTTTATGAAAACGGCCAGAGCTATCATTGATGTAAATGAAGGTATAGTGGTGCTCCAAGACAGGGAGGAGAGAGTGGTTATAGACGTCTTTAAAGATGAGACGCAAACACAGGAGGAAGAAGCTAGTTATAAAGCTGCATTTCAAGATGCACCCATGACTAGCCGTAAAGATGAAAATCTCAAGGTTGCAGGTAACCATGTTTTGTTGTTTCAGGTACACAAGGAAGAAAAGATTGGAAGAGGAGGAGAAATTCCTGGTGACTAGGAGAAAAGAAGACTCCAACTTGGCACACCTGTAAGAATCAAGAACAAGTTGTGGGTTGTGAAGGGCTTTAAAGAGAAGGAGATGATAGAGATAGAGTCTCCACATTCTAGAAGGACCAAAACAGTTCACAGGAAACAGTTGAGGAGTTGGTGGAATGACAACATCAACTATAAAGAAGGAACTTGAGCTTTACTGGGTCAAGCTAATGACGTTAAAAGAGCGTTTGCTGGGAGGCAACCCAGTGATTTAAAAAACTTTTAATTTTATTTTGGTTTGTAATTTTTAATCTGTTGAACATGATTTTTTGAATATTTTGTTGAACATAGCATCTACTGATGGATGCTAGGTGGTTAAGTATCTACTGAAGGATACTAAGTGTGTAAGTTCTAATATTTTGTTTCATTTTAGTTGCATAATAGGGTTTGCATAAGTATTCTAAACATTGAATTGCAGGGAACCAGTGAGGGGCATGTTTAGGAGGCACTTAGGTTAAGAAAAGAAGGAGAAGAGCATTTCACGAAAGTGCCGCTGAGCGGTAAAACAACCGCTGAGCGGTACTCTCGCAGATGGGCTTTGGTTACCCTTTAGCGGAACCCGAGCCCATTAGGGTATTTTTATACCCTAAGCTGCGCAAATGCTTTTCAAAGGTTCTCTACAACTTTTCCCTCATCCCTCTTTAGAAAATCTCCCTTCCACTCACTTGCTCACTAGTTTTCCATCTAAGTTTGGGGTTGGGAGAGAGCATTATTGAAGGGGCTGATTTCTTCATTGTGGTTTACTATTGCTTAACAATGTATCTTTTGGTTTTGTGAATTATGTTTGATGTAGGGATGGCCTCCTCATCGGGCAAAAAGAATCAAGACTAGAAGATCCAAGAAGAGGAAGATACAGAGGACAGCTCAGATTGATGAGGAGCTGAGATAGCATTTACGGATGAATGATATCATATGCTTATGCTTTTGTTGATTTAAGTTTTCTAAACTTATTTATTTTATGTTTTTAGATTAGAGTTTGATGTACTTTATTGGAAACCTGGTTTGTGTGATGGTTTGCTATTAACTGTGATTGTTTGATAAGTAATGCTTGATGATGCTTATTGATTGATTGATGTTGAGAAGATGTGCACATTAAAATGCTTATACAGGTGATTCACAAGCTTTGTGAACAAATGCAGGATATTATGATTGTGATTGTGAAATTAAGCAGGATGTGTATGTCAAAAGTGAATGAGCTTATATGTGAGGTTTTGAGCTCCAGAGTTGTTATTGATTGAATGCTATTACTTTGGAAACATGAATGATTTTGCCCAGGTTTTCTATGATTGAATCAATTGCTTGTTTTGCATCATGTGATCAAGGTCGTTTGTTGGAACCCTTTTTATTGGCCAAATTCATAAAGTTAGCCCACTAAAAGAGAACACTTTGTGTTCTATCCTTTGAACCCTTAGCCTTGAACATACACTGAAAACCCTTGATTGAAAATCTTTACCTTGAGTTAAGTAGAAGATCTTGTGTGGTATTGTTAAATGTTCAAGTTTGGGGTTGTTGGGAAAACATGAAAAAGGAAAAGCATTGAGCTAAGAGCTAAAAAAGTAAGAATATGCAAAGAAAAAGAAAAAGAAAAGAAAAAAAAAAAAGAAGCAAAGCTCAATGCAAATGGAAAGGCAAGTTGGGAAGAATAAGAATAATTGTGTTGTTATGACTCTCTTAACTCAAGGATTTTGTGATCCAGAAAAACCAATTTTCTTGTTAGCCAAGCCACATTATAAGCCATTGAAAAGTCCTTGTGATGATGCATGCTTGTGAATGTTTTTGATTGTGGTAAAATGAAAGGCAAAGTTGATTCATGTAACATTGTGATAGTGGAGTGAATGAGTGAAACACTTTACCTCTTATACACTTGTGTGTTGAGTGAAACACTTTACCTAGTGAGGAAATATTCCATAAGCACATGAACATCCATGCTTAATTGATTGATCATTCATGAAAAATAGCATTTGTTGGAATTTAAATGACTTTGTGAACACGAAAGCATGTGCACATCTTGATTGAACTCTTGGTCATAAGTTTGAGTGAAGTTGTTACTTATCTTGAAAAAGAGGATTTTTGAATGAGTGAACCATCATATGAATTGGTTGAAGATTGAGTTACATCTTGTTTGCTTGAGGACAAGCAAAGTTCTAAGTTTGGGGTTGTGATAACAGTTGAAAAACTGTTATTTTCATGCTTAAAATTGACACAAAAAGCAACCTTTACACTTAGAAACTAGCTTGAAATCATGCTTTTATCCATATTTTCAGAAATAAGAGAGCTGGACAGGTTTATGCTTGATTTCAGTGTTTTTGTGAAGGTTTTAAGGTGAATTTAGTGAAAGAAGTGAAGAAGGAAAGAGATGGAATCAGAAAAGTCAACCAGAAACCAGAAAAGTCAACCAGTCAACCAAAAAAGTCAATCAGTCAATCAAAAAGTCAACCAGTCAACCAGAATACGAAAAAATTCAACCAGACGAGTTTTTTGCCAGTTTTATGCGATTTTATGATCTGTTTGGGCCTGGACCCGTTTTCTATTATTTTTATGTCCTATTTAAAGACCTAGATGTCTTAGGGTTGGTATCTTTGGCAGAAACGAAGTAAACACTCTCTCTTCCACCCCTTTGAAGGAGGATCTTGGATGCTCAGGCTACCTCTTCACCTTTCTAGGGTTTTATCTTTCATTCTTTCATTATTGTTCATCTAGGTTCACCATGAATATGGTGAACTAAACCTTGTATGTTTTTTGGGGAATCAATGTAATCTTTTGAAGCTCTCATATATGGAATTTGTGCTTGCATCTTAATCTAAGACTTATGCTTTCTTTCATCATTAGTTAGGGTTTTTCCTCTTTGCTCAATGCTTGCTTTGTTTAACTCATTCAATGCATGATTATTGATTTTGTCGATACGGGAACGTACGGGGAAGTCTAGATCCGGGGAATTTCTCCCAATAGTATATTGGTTGCCTTAAGCTCCTGTGCTAAAAAAACTAATTATTAGGAATGCTAGGAATTGTATGAACTCGTAATTAGGGAGAAGCCTTCCTCAAAGGTAATTTAGAGAGTGGCATTAACAATGATGACTTGAATGTTGAATTCCTAAAATATGAGAGTGGATAAGATGAAATTGACCCCCAACAACATATTCATCAATATATTTCATTGAAAGTGTTTGTCTTTTGCTTTAGCCATTGATCATACTCATGCATACATGTCTATTTTCGTCTTTTGCATATAAAAATCCAATTATTTTTTTCTTAAGTCTTAGCTAATCAACAAATCACATAACTAAACTAGGCCGTGAGTCCTTTGGGAGAACGATACTTGGTCTTACCGAGTTTATTACTTGAAACGATTCGGTCATACTTGCCGATTGTAAAACAAGTTTGTGACATCATATTTTGGTGTTCATAAATTTGTCCATCAAGTTTTTGTCCTAGGCGTGTAGCATTAGATAGCATAACTAGTTTTCATGTTTTGAACTATAGGATAACTAGTTGCCTTATAAACCCTTTGGAGTGGAGAGAATTGAGCAATGTGGGACTCAAAAGTCCCTAGAGGAACTGCAGCAGCGGCTGGACGGTTTCCACACTCATAAGTCCCACATCTCCTAGATCTTGTATCCTAGCTCACTCCAAAGGTTATATAAGAAGGCTTAGGGGTCTCCTTTTTGAACCTTACCTTGAATCAATTGAATTTTGAGTTGATTTGCACTTTTGCAATCTTCTTTGAGATAGTATTCTGTCTCCAAAGTCCCTATTTTTGCAGACCTTATCTTGCTCAAGCAAGTGGCGGTCCTCCTTTGATGCTTATCTTGGAGCTTCCTTCAAGTGGCGCATCTTCAAATCATAAGTTTCCTCTTCCTTAATCTCTTCCATTTTTAATTTCTTTCCTATTCTCTTAAATGTCATTTAGTATATTCTCTCTAGGTATGCACTTCCCCATCATGTGGTATCATGAGCCTTAGGTTTTTGATCTTCTTAGGAATTTCATGCTAGAGTAGAATAGCTTAGATGAGTTCATTTTTCGCTCAGCCATTTCAATTTTTGCCCAGTGCGACGTGAATGTTGTGTCAAGTTGTGTGTCTTCGTTCGAGTTCAATACTTATCCGTTTTCCATGAAATATTTTTTCACAGTTTCGTCGCGATGTCTATTTTCACGTATAGTTTTTACTTTGTTTAAATTCGTTCTGTTCTGTTCCCAGTAAATTTTTTACTCCCCTATGTCAGTCTAGTGCTTACTATTTGAGTGACTTCTAATCTGTTTGCATTTTTTGCTTGTTGTTTGGTACTTGTGTTGGCTGGATTTGATCATTGGACGGTGGTAAGACCTCCCAACACTCTTAAGCAAGGATTCAACACTTCATATCACAGTTTGGAGGTGAGTCCCATGGTTGTCCAGAGCCTTATCCATGCTGACATTTTTTCAAACAGCAACAATGTTATTGGAAGTCTTCAACAAATAGGTGTCCTTTTTCCTTTCTACTTGCTTTTCTAGCTTTAATTTCTTGTCTTAGCTGGATTGTATGTGTCTTTCCTTGCTTGTTAACTTTAAATTGAGTCATATGTTTGTCCTCTTTAGGAGTTTTCTAGAGTATTTTTCTGAAATTGCATAGCTAAGGGTCTTTTTACATCTCCATGTTTTGTATGCTGAATTGAGTTTGATCATCATTGGATTTAAGTGTGTGAACCTTGCTTATTTGTTCTGTATCAATAGAGGCAGTAAACAAGTCCAATTGTGCTTTTAATCAAACACACTTTTTGCTTTAAATACTCCTTGGCCGAGACTCTTTTCAAATCTGCATGTTGTAAAAATTTCATCCAAAAAATGGTTGTTGTTTTGTTGGTCTGGTCGAGAACTTTCTCCTTGTTTGGTGTGTTTGATAGCTTCATTTTATCATTAAAAAAATACATAATCTATAGGTTTGAGGTTTGCCAAATTATTTCCAGCATTAATTAGATCTTACTCTTCATGTATGCCTAGCATGTTGGTGTGAATTTCTTCATAGTTGTGTTAATTTTGTTTGTTGTGGTCTTCTAAATGTGCCACTGTTTTGACTCCAATTCTTTGCTGTTTTGTTTCTTCTAAATCTTTAGCTTACTGCCACTTTGTTTTGTGCCATGTTTCTTGATTTTTTAGGTTCAATTTTAACCATTTGTCTTGTTGTTTTCATCCATTTTTTTTTGGCTTCTACCGTGTGCTGTCTTGGTTTGGACTTCTTTTGGTGTTGAGGTTGAATTGTACATCATTCCACTTGCTTTAGCCTTGAGCTGGTACTCTTAAATCTGGACTTTTGAGATATATTACTATCTTGAAAAAAAAAAGTGCAAGGGAGGGAGTGATCTTGTTCTTTCTTTCACCATAAAACTGTGAGCCTTGAGCCATCATTTCTTGGTGTTTTGGAGTGAACCTTGGCTGCTGTTTGCACCACATTTAGCTGTTGTTTTCACACTAATTCTAACGTGGTATTTGTGTTAGATTGTTTCTGTTTGTGCCTTTTTAAAATGTCTACAGGTTCAAGCCATTCCTCTTCTAATAGAGCTAGCCATCATGGAGGTCCATCTAGCAAGTTTGATATGATGAAGGCATTTCAACAAATGCAACACCAACTTGATTCAATTAGTAAGCGGCTAGACAAGGACACCAAAGCAAAAGGGGAGCAACCTCATGGTCATGATCATGGTTCCTACAAGAAGAAGCAAGCAGCTAGAACCGTAAATGTATACCTTCCCTCACCAAAGAAGCATCCAGAAGATAAAGCTATGGACCAAGGCCTTACACTACCAAAGTTGAGCTTGCCTACTTTCAAAGGGGAAGCCCAACCGTCTATTTTTCTAGATTGGATAGCTAAAGTAGACCAAATCTTTTATTTGTATAGTGTAAATGGACCTTTGCGTGTAAAGTTAGCTTGTTTAGCTTTAGAGGGATATGCCAAACAATGGCTAAATAGGAGATACTTAACCATGGCCTCACCCGCGAGTACATGGGAACATTGCAGGGACATTTTGTACCAACGTTTCGTACCTCCATACTACCATAGGGACCTCTTGATTAAGCTCCAAGGGCTTACTCAAGGTAGACGAAGTGTGGAGGAGTATGCTCGCGAGCTCGAAGTGCTCCTACATCATACTAACCTTAAAGAAAATGATCATGCAAAAATAGTTAGATTTATTAGTGGACTTAATAGCAACATCTAAGATATAATTGAATTCCATGATGATGAGACTTTAGATGTAGTGGTTCATAGAGCCATGAAAGTAGAGAAGAAACTCTTGAAAAAAGAAGCTTGTCACAACAAATTTTTCAAATCTTCAAGAGATGTTTTCTACAAATCGTCATCATCAAAGGATAAAACCAAAGATGTTTCTCAGGAGCTCACTAACAAATCTTGTCCTCATTCTTCTTCTAACCATTCCTCTTCCCCACCTAAATCTCCTTCTAGACCAAGTCACATTAAATGGTCATATAGCCTCTGCCTACCCCACCAAAAAGGGAGTTTTTCAATCCTTATACTTTTCTCATTTTACTAAGTTTTCTTTCTTTGTTCCAAAAGTATTTTGCACAACTCTTTCACCTCCCTCTTTCCTTCTTTCCAACTATTCCATAAACATTTTTGAAACACATCATGAGTTAGTGTTACCCCTTTGGTTACATTCAACTCAAGACAAAATAATTTTTTCTCTAAAAATGGTCTCCTAGTTTTCACCACTAAATACAATAAAAATATAAGGAGACTTTCTTTTACTATTACTTGTTTATATACATTGATTGGTCAACATAAATTCATTCACAAAAGGTTTGATGATTTTTGTAGGTTGACATTTGATCCAGGAGGAGTTGCTTTGGTTTATACACGAAATAAGTCACTAATCTCTCTTTGGTGCAAGTTTTTCAAGATTCGAGGTCGAATCCTCTCCAACCTGGGGGGATGATGTGATCATAAATGGGGCAAAAATGAAGAGTTTTCAAAGTGACAACAAGCATAAAAAAGAGTAGAATAGGTTTCATTGGCTTGTATTTGCCTCTTTTGTTCTTTCGTTATTTCTAGTTGTAGAGACGCTTATAAACTCTTCTTTCTCTTTAAGAACAAGCAATGTGGGACTCTCCATGGCTTGGTTTTAAAAAAGAAAAGAAGAGGAAATGGGCGTCCTAGGCGTGTAGCATTAGATAGCATAACTAGTTTTCATGTTTTGAACTATAGGATAACTAGTTGCCTTATAAACCCTTTGGAGTGGAGAGAATTGAGCAATGTGGGACTCAAAAGTCCCTAGAAGAACTGCAGCAGCTGCTGGACGGTTTCCATACTCATAAGTCCCACATCTCCTAGATCTTGTATCCTAGCTCACTCCAAAGGTTATTTAAGAAGGCTTAGGGGTCTCCTTTTTGAACCTTACCTTGAATCAATTGAATTTTGAGTTGATTTGCACTTTTGCGATCTTCTTTGAGATAGTATTCTGTCTCCAAAGTCCCTATTTTGGGCAGACCTTATCTTGCTCAAGCAAGTGGCGGTCCTCCTTTGATGCTTATCTTGGAGCTTCCTTCAAGTGGCGCATCTTCAAATAATAAGTTTCCTCTTCCTTAATCTCTTCCATTTTTAATTTCTTTCCTATTCTCTTAAATGTCATTTAGTATATTCTCTCTAGGTATGCACTTCCCCATCAGAATGTCAAGCCATTATTAATGGAAGTGACAAGACTTTAGATGAGAAAAAGATATAGAGAAAAGAAATAGAAGAGTTGAGTGAAAAAGATAAAGATGTAGAGAAAGAAAGAGAAGTCGTTGAGAGAGAAAAGAGAAACAAAATTTGTGTGAAGATGAAGAAAGTGAGTGGAAAAAGAGAAGGAAAAAAGAAAGTGAGAGAAAAGAAAAAGAGGACGAGAGGAAAAAAGAAAGAATCATATGAAAAACCCCTTCCTCATCCAAAGAAGTATTATAGGAAGGAGAGACAATTTGAGCGCTTTATGGAAATCTTCAAGAAATTGGAGATTAAAGTTCCTATGATTGAGACATTGAAACAGGTTCCTGGTTTTATCAAATTCCTGAAGAAATTCAGCAAAAAGAAAAAAAAAAGGAATATCCAGAAAGGAGAACACTAACATTGAAGATGGAACTTGAGCTTTATTGGGTCAAGCTAATGACGCTAAAAGAGTGCTTACTGGGAGGCACCTCAGTGATTTGAGAACATTAATTTCTTTGATTTTGTTAGTTTGGTGATGTAATTTAAAAACTTTGGAACATTGATTTATGTTGTTATAAGACTTCATGGTATAACATCTACTGATGGATGCTAGGTGATTGAGTATCTACTGAAGGATACTATGTTATCAGACACTTATTGATGGGTGTTGATAAAAGGATTAACATTTACTGATGGATGTTAGAGATTTTAGGTGGAAGAGTACCGACTGATCGGTATTGGAAGATTTTGGGTCACGCTCGTGACGTCAAACAAGCGCTACCTGGGAGGCAACCCAGTTGATTGAATTTATCTTTGTGTGTTTGTTTTGGTTTTGTTCTAGTTGCATTATAGGGATTGATTGTTGAATGTTTGAGTGGTGTGAGAGACCAAGTGCATTGATTAAGTGAGAGTGTATGGAGTGAGTGGAAAATATATGAGATTTGAAAAATTGAGAGTTGAAGTTGAGAGGCATTGGTGATGGGCGCTTAGGGCAAGCTGGGAAGAAGGAGATTGGATATCGCGCCTACCGCTCAGCGCCAGCTACCGCTGAGCGCGAACGCTGCAGATTTTTCTTTTTGGGTTTTAAAAAGTTGGGCTCAGCGGGGGTTGGCCCATTAGGTATTTCTCTAACCCTAGGGCGCGTCTAGGCTGCCACTTTCAGCCTCCATTCTTCCCGCACTCTCAAGCATTCTCCAAAGGATTCTCTCCACTTTTGCCTTCATGCCTTTTCACAAAAACCCTTTCTCCACTTTTGCCTTCATCCATTTTTACCTCAAGCTTCCATCCAAGTTTGGGGTTTTGTGAGAGCTTTCCTTTTAGGGGTTAATTTCTTCAAATTCATTGAGCATTTTGTTAACCCTCGGCAAGTGTAACCGAATCGTATCAAGTAATAATAAATGGTAAGACCAACAAGTTCCTTTCCCGTAGACATGAGCAACACTTCTTTACAGTCCAAGACCGAAGGCTCTAGATGGAGTGGAAGGCGGGGTGGATACCAGACTTGGCTCCACAATTTGGCGAGGAACTGGAGAACAGAAATTGGTAGAGACTAGCCACTTACCCTACACCAACCAACATAGCGGTGGTTAAAGAATTTTATACCAACGCAAGGACTCTGGGTGACTCTCACACAGAGGACTATATGAGGTATGTCAGAGGAAAAATCATTCGGTATGATCCTGATTCTATTAATAGGTTTTTGCATACTTAATTGATGGGGAATAACATACCTAGAGAGAATATTCTAAATGGAATACAAAAGAGTGGAGAGAAATTAAAAATGGAAAAGATTAGAGAAAAGGGAACTTATGACTTGAAGATGCGCCACTTGAAGGAGGCTCCAAGATAAGCATCAAAGGAGGACCGCCACTTGCTTAAGCAAGATAAGGTCTGCCCAAAGAGGGACTTTGGAGATAGAATACTATCTCAAAATAGGATTGCAAATGTGCAAATCAACTCAAGAAATCAATTGATTCAAAGGTGAGTGTACAAAGGAGACCCCTAAGCCTTATTATATAGCCTTTGGAATGAGCTTGGATGCAACATCTAGGAGATGTGGGACTTTAGAGTGAGGAGGCCAGCCAGCCAGCTGCTGCACGTTTTCTAGGAGCTTTGAAGTCCCACATTGATGAAATCTCTCCACTCCAAAGGGTTTATAAGGCAACTAGTTCTCCTATAGTTCAAAACATGAAAACTACCTATGCTACCTTGCATTAACGCCTAGGACGCCCATTTCCTCTCCTTTTCTTTTTAAGAGCAAGCCATGGAAAGTCCCACATTGCTTGTTCTTAAAGAGAAAAAAGAGTTTATAAGCGTTTATTCACAAAAACTAAGAGAAAGAAATCAAAGAGGCAAATACACGCCTATGAAACCTATTCTACTTTTTTTCGTACAAATGTATAAAGAAGACAAGAAGTAAAATGATTTCCTTTAGCCATGATTTTTGTCATCCTTTAATACTCTTCATTACTTGACCCATCCATGATCACATCATCCCTGCAGGTAGGAGAGGATTTGACAACGAATCTATGAAATCTGCAAAAGGAGAAAGATCAGCCACATTAAAAGTAGGATGTACAGTATAAGTGTCAGGTAAATCAATCTCATATGCATTATCATTTATTTTGCGTAGGACTTGAAAAGGACCATCGCCTCTAGGATTGAGTTTGGATTTTCGTTGCGAAGGAAATCTATCCTTATGCAAATGAACCCACACCCAATCACCAGGAGAGAAAGTAACCTTTTTCCTACGCTTATTGACACTAGATGCATGCTTTTGATTGGTGTGTTCAATGCGCGTCTTAACTTTATTATGCAAATCTTTAATGAATTGCGCTTTGGACACACCATCTAAGCACATGGACTCAAGGTCAGGAAGGGAAAGAAGATCTAATGGGGTGAGGGGGTTAAACCCATAAACAATGTGAAAAGGAGAATGAGTGGAAGTAGAGTTGACAACCCTATTATAAGCAAACTCAATATGGGGTAGCAACTCTTCCCACTGACATGGATTGCCCTCAAGATAACATCTCAACAATTGTCCCAAAGTTCTATTAGTCACCTCAGTCTGACCATCAGTTTGTGGATGACAAGTGGTAGAGAAAAGAAGTATAGTACCCAACTTATTCCACAAAGATCGCCAGAAATGACTAAGGAACTTGGAATCTCTATCAGAAACTATTTTCTTAGGCAAACCATGCAGTCGGACAACCTCTCTAAAGAATAAATTAGCAATGTGAACAACATCATCTACTTTTTGACAAGGAATAAAGTGTGCCATTTTTGAAAAACGGTCCACTACCACAAAGATAGAATCCATCCCTCGTTGTGTCTTAGGTAAACCCAAAACAAAATCCATAGAAATGTTAACCCAAGGACTACTAGGCACAGGCAAAGGAGTGTATAAGCCTGAGGGTGAGTGGTAGACTTAGCATGCTTGCATGGAATGCATTGATTACAAAACTTAGCTACATGTTTATGCATATGCGGCCAATAGAAATGCTCATGAAGAATAGCTAAAGTTTTTGTAATCCCAAAGTGCCCCATCAAACCTCCCTCATGTGCTTCCTTAATTAAGAGAAGGCGCAATGAACTCTTGGGCACACAAAGGCATTTATTTCTGAAAAGAAAGCCATTGTTAAGGAAAAAATCCTTGTGTGGTCCATGAGTGCATTGTTAAAATAAAGAAGAGAAATCACTATCATCTTGATACAATTCCTTTATGTGATCAAACCCAAGAAACTTGGTTTCAAGAGTAGTCAAAAGAGTATGTCTTCTTGATAGTGCGTCCGCAACTACATTAGAAGAACCCTTGTTATGTTTGATTACATAAGGAAATTGTTCTAAGAATTCCACCCACTTAGCATGTCTCTTATTGAGTTTGCCTTGGCTTTTCAAATGTTTTAGAGTTTCATGATCACTATGGATCACAAACTCTTTTGAAAGTAAGTAATGTTGCCAAGTTTGCAAAGGTCGAATGAGAGCATATAATTCCTTATCATAGGTGGAATAATTTAAGTGACTCCCTTTAAGCTTCTCACTAAAGTAAGCAATAGGGTGTCCTTCTTGAAAAAGCATGACCCCAATGCCTACATTAGAAGCATCACACTCAACTTCAAATGACTTAGAAAAGTCAGGCAAGGCTAAAATGGGAGCATGAGTTAACTTGTCTTTAAGGACTTGAAAACTCTTTTGCTACTCATCCCCCCACTTAAAACCTACATCCTTCTTAACTATGTCACTTAAAGGAGCGGCAAGAGAAGAGAAATTAGGCACAAAGTGATGGTAAAAACTGACTAAACCATGAAAGCTCCTCACATCCTTAATGTTTTGAGGAATAGGCCACTCCCTAATAGCATCAATTTTGGAGGATTTGACTTTAACTCCTTGGGAGATAATAACAAAGCCTAGAAAAACTACTTGCTCCATGCCAAAGATGCACTTCTCTAAATTAGCAAATAATGACGCCTCCCTTAAGGCTTGAAGAACACTCCTAACATGCATGCAATGATCATCTAGAGACACACTATAAATGAGAATTTCATCAAAATAGACAACGACACATTTGCAACAATAACACTTCTATTTTACTTTATTTTATTTGATTTTATTTTATTTAATTTTATTTAATTTTATTTTATTTTATTTTCATATCTTTTATTTTTATTTTTGTTTTTGTACTAACAATTTTTTCTAGGGTTTTTTATCTAATGCTTGTAGGATATAATTTGGACAAGAAATTAATTATATGGGCACTCAATTCCACCAAGGTATTTTCAACCACTGGTGGGAACCTTACTCAAGCATGGATCAAAGTCAATTTGGGCATGTTGCCGGACAATTTTATAGGGAACCACAACAACAATGGCA
This sequence comes from Vigna reflexopilosa, assembly GCA_027742785.1. Taxonomy (NCBI): domain Eukaryota; kingdom Viridiplantae; phylum Streptophyta; class Magnoliopsida; order Fabales; family Fabaceae; genus Vigna; species Vigna reflexopilosa. The sequence goes on from CM050915.1 coordinate 16,026,782, forward strand.
ACAATAACCCTTTCTCTCAGAAAGATGGGCTAAGATGGATGACGCACTTCAATAGTTAATGCAGATGTCTGATTCTTATCATAAAAGTAATCAAGCAACATTCACAAGGATAGGGAGCCAAATTAGTCACATGATTCAGAAGCTGAATGATCTTGGGAGTAACATGAAGGCTAACCCTAGAGAGGAGTGCACAACTATTATCACTAAAAGTTGCAAGGTTTTAGATGAGAGAAAAATAGAGAGAAAAGAAGAAGAAAGTTTGAGTGAAAAAGAGAAAGATGTAGAGAAAGAAGAAGAAGAGAGTGAGATAAAAGAAATAGAACAAGAGAATGAAGAAAAGAAAAAAAGAGAGGAAGAGGATGAGAGAAAAATAGAGAGAAAAGAAAAAGAAAGTATGAGTGAAAAAGAGAAAGATGAAGAGAGAAAAGAAAAAGAAAAGGTTGAGAGAGAAAAGAAAAAAATTGAGAAAAATCTTTTGTACCCTAAGGAGTGTTCCAAAAAGGAAAAAGAGAGGGAAGAAAAGAAAAAGGGAGAGAAGGAGGATGAGAACAAAAAGAAAGAATTATATGAAAAACCTCTTCCTTACCCAAATAATTATTCTAGGGAGGAGAAGGAAAGACAGTTTGAGAAATCCATGGAAATCTTCAAGGAATTGGAGATTAAAATTCCTGTGACTAAGACATTGCAACAGGTTCCCGGTTATGTTAACTTCCTGAAGAAATTCAACAAAAAGAGAAAAAGTCCAGAGGATGAAACAATTGAGGTACAGGGCAATTGCAGTGTGATCTTGCAGATGGCACTTCCTCCAAAAGCTAAAGATCCGGGAAGTTTCAGTATTCCCTGCACTATTGGGAGTCATGAAATAGGGAAAGCCCTAACTGATTTAGGGTCCAATATCAACTTGATGCCCTTATCTATACTTGAAAAGATTGGTGGTCGTAAAGTCAAGCCTACAAAGAGGAAGCTGTTGAAGATAAGTTGGTGAGGAGAGAGAAAGGAAAACACCAAGATTAAAGTTGGAATTTGGTGATTCAGACATGAGCCTATTGGGTCAAGCTAGTGACGTTAAAGAAGCTCTTGCTGAGAGGCAACCCAGTTTTCTGAACTTTTCTTTCTAATTGATTTTTATTTTTTTTATTATTGGTGTGATTTGATTTTTTTTACTGACGTTAATTGATTTTTTTTTGTGTTCGAGTTTTTTTTAGGATTTAAGCATCTACTGAGCGATGCTAGGCGGATTCAGATAAAAACATCTACTTGATGACAAATTTATGAACACCGAAAAACGGCGCCACAAACTTGTTTAACAATCGACAAGTGTGACCGAATCGTTTCAAGTAATAAACTCGGTAAGACCAAGTATCGTTCTCCCAAAGGACTCACGGCCTAGTTTAGTTATGTGATTCGTTGATTATTTAAGACTTAAGAACGAAATAAGTGGAGTTTAATATGCAAAACAGAAAATAAACATGTATGCATGAATTTGATCAATGGCTAAAACAAAATACAAACACTTCAATGGAATATATGGATGAGTATGTTGTTGGGGTTATCAATTTCATCTTATCCACTCTCATATACTTTAGGAATTCAACATTCTTTTCATCATTGTTAATGCCACTCTCTAAATTACCTTGCAAGAAGGCCTATCCCTAATTACGAGTTCATACGATTCTTAGCATTCCTATAATTAGTTCTTTTAGTGCAGGAGCTTAACGGCAACCAATATACTATTGGGAGAAATTCCCCGGATCTAGACTTCCCCGTACGTTCCCGTATCGACAAAATCAATAATCATGCATTGAATGAGTTAAACAAAGCAAGCATTGAGCAAAGAGGAAAAACCCTAACTAATGATGAAAGAAAGCATAGGTCTTAAATATAAAATGTAAAAACAAATTCCATATATGAGAGTTTCACAAGACTACATTGATTCCCCAACAACAATACAAGGTTTAGTTCACCATATTCATGGTGAAACTAGATGAATAATAATGAAAGAATGAAAGATAAAACCCTAGAAAGGTGAAGAGGTAGCCTGAGCATCCAAGATCCTCCTTCAAAGGGGTGGAAGAGAGAGTGTTTGCTTCGTTTCTGCCAAAGATACAAACCCTAGGACGTCCTAAAGCTTATATACTATTCTAAAATTACAGAAAATTTAGGCCCAAGCCCATAAGTGTGCCGCTCAACGGTAAAGTACCGCTCAGCGGTAAGTGCGTGAGTTGGTTTCTTCCCCTCAGCGGCCATTTTGCCCCTCAGCGGATCCCCCTTGAGCTTCTGAGTGCCGCTCAGCAGTAAACTGCCGCTAAGCGGCAGTTGCGGCTTCTCCTTTTGCACTTTTTGATGTCTTTTCTGATTTCTCTCTCTCCTTCTTCACTTCTTTCACCAAATTCACCTTAAAACCTGAACAAAAACACTGAAATCAAGCATAAACCTGTCCAGCTCTCTTATTTCTGAAAATATGAATAAAAGCATGATTTCAAGCTAGTTTCTAAGTGTTAAAGGTTGCTTTTAGTATCAATTTCAAGCATGAAAATAACAGTTTTTCAACTGTTATCACAACCCTAAACTTAGAACTTTGCTTGACCTCAAGCAAACAAGATGTAACTCAATCTTCTACCAATTCATATGATGGTTCACTCATTCAAAAATTTCTTTTCAAGATAAGAAAACACTTCAATCAAACTTTTGACCAAGATTTCACTCAAGATGTGCACATGCTTTAGTGTTCACAAAGTCAGTTAATATCAAACAAATGCTATTTTTCATGAATGATCAATCAATTAAGCATGGATGTTCATGTGCTCATGGAATACTTCCTCACCAGGTAAAGTGTTTCACTCACACACAAGTACATGTCCCTCATCTGGAACGGTTCTGCTTCATGTGTCTCAGAAGATGTCTGGCTCTATGCTTGCCCTCTCTCTTTGCGAGCACGGCGTGGTGGAACTGGCTGAGCTGCCTCTTCACCTCCACAGTACTGTCTGTAATAGGCCTCATCAATGGCTTTTCTTGGCCTTTCAAATGGTGGAGCAGAAGTGTCCACGCCAGCTATCTTGCAAAGGTGAGTGATTAAGGAGGGATGTTCTAAGGGTGCTTTGTTATTTGAGGTATTGGCACACGCACTAATCTCATCAGCTATCACCTGCCCAATATTAACATTTAAGTTCCTGATAGCACAGTAGATGAAGAGTGCCCTGCTGAGAGTAATATCTGACACATGTGAACATGGCTGAATGTTGGCATGAGAAAATGCCATCCAATACTTTGCAAGAGGAGTCAGCTCAGTCCTCCTAATGTTTACCACTGAACCAGATCTATTCCTTTGGAAGTGTCCTCCAGGTATACATAGTACTCTCTCTACATCCTTAAAATCAGCCCCTTCCTCCATGCAAAGAGCAAACTGGCACTGCTCACTTGCCCACACAGTATCCAGGAAGTTATTAATAGAATCAGGATCATACCTGATAGCATGGCCTCTGACATAGCCCAGATAATTTTCAGCTGGATAATCACCAATCTTCTTTGCATTGGTGTAGAATTCTTTTACCACAGCTATGTTGGCAGGTGCAGGATATGTGGCTAGCTTTTCCCAGTCATTCCCTAACAATTGCTCTCCAAATTGAGGAGCAAAATTAGGTATCATTCCAACTTTTCTCTCCATAAAGAGTCTCCTGTCTTGCACCACCTTGAAGTGCTTCTTATGTTTCCGAGAGAGGAACCTACTAGAATGGGGCTGTTCTGGTTCCTTTTCCTTTCTCTTGGTTGCCATGGTTTTCAATCTTTTTCCTGAAGAGGATGCCATTCCTGCAATCAAACACAGATACAAAACCACAGAACATGATGTTAATCATTAGTAAAACACAAAATACAACTCCTTTCGAAGCTAAACCACTGCTGAGGGTCAGAATTACCCCTCAGCGCCACCAGTGCCACATTCCAGAACACAAATTTTCAAAAATTTCAAGTCTGGTAGAGTGCCGCTCAGTGGCAATTTACCCCTAAGCGGTAACTCTGCAGAGTTTTGAAAAACCTCTTTTTAAGCTGTCCTAACTCCACCCAAATGCAATTTTCAGTTTTCCAGATCAAAATCATGCAGTTTAATCGGTTCAAACATCAATTATATCATCAAATCATGCATAGAAATCAAAACCCCTAAATATTCATGCTTTGACAATCACATTCAAAATCAAGAACCCTAGAATGAACAAAATGCTTTTACTTACTTGGGTGGAGATACTAGATGCAATGAGAATGCTTCCAAGCTAAGATGCTCTCTTCCAACCCCAAACTTAGATGAAACACTAGTGAGAAAGTGAGTGGAAGAGAAATTTTTCAAAAGAGAAGAGGTAAAAGATGTGGAGAACCTTGGAAAAGGTATGTGGGAGTGTTTGTGCAGAGAAGAGCCTGAAAGTGAGAGCATTTGCGCAGCTTAGGGTATAAAAATACCCTAATGGGCTCGGGTCCCGCTAAGAGGAAACTAAAGCCCACTTTGCGATAGTACCGCTCAGCGGTAACTTGCCGCTCAGCGGCACTTTCGTGAAGTGCTCTTCTCTTTCTTTTCTTAACCTACGTTCCTCCTAAACATGCCCCTCACTGGTTCCCTGCAATTCAATTCTTAGGTTACTTATGCACAACCCTATTATACTACTACAATGAAACAAACAAAAACAATCAATCAATTGGGTTGCCTTCTAGGTAGCGCTTGTTTAACGTCACGAGCCTAACCCAAAATCCACCAACACCCATCAGTAGGTGTTACAATCTTACCAACACCCATTAGTAGGTGCAGAATTTTCTTACCAACACCCATCAGTAGGTGTTACAGACTTACCAACACCCCTCAGTAGGTGTTACAAACTTTGTATCCTTCAGTAGATACTTAACCACCTAGCATCCTTCAGTAGATGCTATATCCAATAAAGTATTTACAAAAATAATGTCCACAAATTAAAAGTTACAAAACAAAATCAAAAGTTTTTAAATCACTGGGTTGCCTCCCAGCAAGCGCTCTTTTAACGTCATTAGCTTGACACAGTAAAGTTCAAATTCCTTCTTCATAGTTGATGTTCTTGTCCCACCAACTCATCAGTTGTTTCTTGTGTACTGCTTTGATTTTTCTAGAATGTGGAGACTCTATCTCTATCATCTCCTTCTCTTTATAGCCTTTCACAACCCACAACTTGTTTTTGATTCTCACAGGTGTACCAAGTTGGGGTCTTCCTTTATTCCAGTCATCAGGAACTTTTCCTCCTCTTCCAATCTGTTCTCCTTTATGCACCTGAAACAACAAACAATGGTTACCTATAACCTTGGGCTTTTCATCTTTATGGCTAGTCATGTGTGCATCTTGAAATGCAGCTTTATAACTAGCTTCTTCCTCCTGTGTTTGCATCTCATCTTTAAAGACATCTACAACAACTCTCTCCTCTCGGTCCTGGAGCACCACTATACCTTCGTTTACATCAATGATAGCTTTGGCCGTTTTCATAAACGGTCTTCCAAGAATGATAGGTATCTTTTCTGTCTCCATCTTCATCACCACAAAGTCTGCCAAGAACTGGAGTTTTCCAACACAAACTATGATGTCTTCTGCAATCCCACATGGTTCCTTTGAAGATCCATCGGCCATTACTAAATTAACCTTTACAGGTTTCATATTAACATCGCCGATTTGCTCCAGTAAAGAGTAAGGTATCAAGTTAACACTTGAACCTAAATCAAGAAGAGCTTTTTTAATCCTTTTCTTCCCTATGGTACAAGGGATAGAAAAGCCTCCTGGATCTGTTGCTTTTGGAGGGAATGGCTCCTTTTTAACAGTTTTACACTTCTTTGCCTCATCATCTCTACGTCTTTTCTTTGTAGAGACGTCTTTATCAGATTTAGTGTAAACTGTAATTTGTTGTAGAATCTTCTCCCAAGGTGAATCATTATCCACCATCTTGAATAATTCTGTGAAATCCAGTTGTTTCCCTTGATGTATTGGAAAAGGAGAAGTATTTTTGCTCTCTATTTCTCTTTTCTCTTCTGTTTCTCCTTTGTCTAACTCAACTATCTCATTTTTAGCACTCTCTACCACCTTGCATTCTTCTCTAGGGTTAACATCAGTATTAGCCCCAAAATTTCTATTTGGCCTCTCTTCCACCTGCTTGGTGATCTGCCCCATCTGAATCTCCAAATTCTTGATAGCAGCTTCAGTGCTCTTTTGGGTAGACTCAGTTTTCTGTATGAGATTATTAAGAGTGTCTTCCATCCTCATGGACCTTTCATTAAGCATAGAAATCTGCTGCCATAAGGTGGGTTGCTGCTGCTGCTTATTAAATTGACCAGCTTGCCCAGTTTGCCCTTGACCAATGCTTGGGTGTGGTTTCCACCCTTGATTGTAGTTCCCTTGACGGTATTGATTGGTCATGTAATTCGCATCCTCCACGGCTTCTGCTGGAAAGGCACATTGACCATTGATATGGTCGCCTCCACATAATTCACACAACTGAGATTGTACCTGTGCAGCAGTTTTCAACTCTTTAGGCAATTGTGCAAGTGTTTTAGTAAGAGTCTCCAGCTGTTGAGTTAGAATTTTATTTTGTGCTAGCAAGGCATCATGTGTCTGTAATTGTAGAACTCCTTTCTGTTGCATAGGAGCTCCTCTTTCACTGTTGAGCTCATTATCACTAGTAGCCATATTTTCAATAATTTCTGTTGCTTCCTCTGGACTTTTCCATTTAATGTTTCCTCCTGCTGAGGCATCAAGCATCATCTTGGTTTGTGAACCAAGACCTCCAAGGAAGGTAAGGACTACTTCCACTTCATTGAATCCATGCGTGGGTGTTTTTCGTAGCAAGCTTTTGTATCTATCCCATGCATGACCCAGTGATTCTTCCATGCCCTGCCTGAATGAAGAAATTTCTTGCTTGCCTTTGTTCACCTTTGATTGTGGGAAGTATTTATTTAGAAACTTGGTTACCACTGCTTCCCACTCTGTGAAACTTCCCTCTGGAAAAGAATTTAACCAAAGCTTAGCATTGCCTCCTAATGAGAAAGGAAACAAGCTAAGTTTGATCGCTTCATCTGGCACCCCATTGATTTTCACTGTGTTGCAGATCTCATTAAATGTAGTGAGGTGCTCATATGGGCTTTCATGAGATAACCCATTGAATTGATTGCTCTTCACCAGTTGGATCAATGCTGGTTTGACCTCCATGTTAGCTGCATTGACTCTAGGTCTAGCTATACTGTTAAAGTGCTGAGGTCCAGCTGTATTGGTGTAATCAGCAAGAGTTCTTCTGATATTATTGTTCTCCATATTTTCTGTGCTATGGTCAGAACCTTGTGGTGATGGTTGCAACAGAGTTTCCGGAGGAGGGAAAAGTTCTCTAGATGTTCGGATTCTTCTCCTCCGTCTACTCTCGTCTAAACCTTCAAGAAGAGGTTTTGCAGTTATCTTGCTCCTAGTTCGAATTGTCTCCTGCATACACAAGAATACAAAACCCTAGAATATTTGGTTAGCACAAAAAGATATAGGAGAAGATATAAGATTCAGAGAATAAAATAAAATAAAATAAAATAAAATAAAACAAAAACAGAAATTCAAAATTAAAGTCAAAGATAATCAATAATCACACAAATTAACCAGTTAAACCACGAGTCCCCGGCAACGACGCCGAAAACTTGATGACAAATTTATGAACACCGAAAAACGGCACCACAAACTTGTTTAACAATCGGCAAGTGTGACAGAATCGTTTCAAGTAATAAACTCGGTAAGACCAAGTATCGTTCTCCCAAAGGACTCACGGCCTAGTTTATTTATGTGATTCGTTGATTATTTAAGACTTAAGAACGAAATAAGTGGAGTTTAATATGCAAAACAGAAAATAAACATGTATGCATGAATTTGATCAATGGCTAAAACAAAATACAAACACTTCAATGGAATATATGGATGAGTATGTTGTTGGGGTTATCAATTTCATCTTATCCACTCTCATATACTTTAGGAATTCAATATTCTTCTCATCATTGTTAATGTCACTCTCTAAATTACCTTGCAAGAAGGCCTATCCCTAATTACAAGTTCATACGATTCCTAGCATTCCTAATAATTAGTTCTTTTAGTGTAGGAGCTTAACGGCAACCAATATACTATTGGGAGAAATTCCCCGGATCTAGACTTCCCCGTACGTTCCCGTATGGACAAAATCAATAATCATGCATTGAATGAGTTAAACAAAGCAAGCATTGAGCAAAGAGGAAAAACCCTAACTAATGATGAAAGAAAGCATAGGTCTTAAATATAAGATGTAAAAACAAATTCCATATATGAGAGTTTCACAAGACTACATTGATTCCCCAACAACAATACAAGGTTTAGTTCACCATATTCATGGTGAAACTAGATGAATAATAATGAAAGAATGAAAGATAAAAACCTAGAAAGGTGAAGAGGTAGCCTGAGCATCCAAGATCCTCCTTCAAAGGGGTGGAAGAGAGAGTGTTTGCTTCGTTTCTGCCAAAGATACAAACCCTAGGACGTCCTAAAGTTTATATACTATTCTAAAATTACAGAAAATTTAGGCCCAAGCCCATAAGTGTGCCGCTCAGCGGTAAAGTACCGCTCAGCGGTAAGTGCGTGAGTTGGTTTCTTCCCCTCAGCGGCCATTTCGCCCCTCAGCGGATCCCCCGTGAGCTTCTAAGTGCCGCTCAGCGGTAAACTGCCGCTGAGCGGCAGTTGCGGCTTCTCCTTTTGCACTTTTCTGATTTCATCTCTCTCCTTCTTCACTTCTTTCACCAAATTCACCTTAAAACCTGCACAAAAACACTGAAATCAAGCATAAACCTGTCCAGCTCTCTTATTTCTGAAAATATGAATAAAAGCATGATTTCAAGCTAGTTTCTAAGTGTTAAAGGTTGCTTTTAGTATCAATTTCAAGCATGAAAATAACAGTTTTTCAACTGTTATCACTACTGATGGATGCTACTATGATGAAGAATCCAGTCTCTGAATTTATTTTGTTTTATTTTATTTTTTCTTTTTAATTTATTATTTGTGTGATTTGGATTTGAGTTTTTTTGGAGTAAAGGATAGCATCTACTAATTGATGCTAGATAACATCTACTGATGGATGTTGCTATGATGAGCATGATGAATGACAACATCTACTGATGGATGCTGCTATGGAAGAGGACGGTGACTAGACATCTACTGATGGATGTTAGGTGATTAGGCTTCTACTAATGGTTGCTGATGAAGATGAGAAAGATAGGTGTCTACTGAGGGATACCAATGAACATAAGAAATATTAGCATATACTGATGGATGCTATGTGATTAGACATCTACTGATGGATGTCATTGACAACATCTACTAATGGATGCTATGATGATGAAGATTGGGTGAAGCTAGTGATGTTAAAGAAGCACTTCCTGGGAGCAACCCAGTGTTTTACAAACTTTTATTTGTTTATTGTTTCTTTAAGTTTTCAATTGTTTTCTGTTTATTTTGTGTTTGCTTTGGTCAAGCTAGTGACGTTAAAGAAGCGCTTATTGGGACGCAACCCAGTTTCTGATTTTTATTTGTTTATTTTGATTATTTGTGTGGTTTGGATTTGATTTTTCTTTGTATGTGTAAGTCTTTTTTTAGGTTATATGCTGCTTCTGATGGCAGAGATGAGAGCATCTACTGATGAATGCTATTTTTTCTCTAGAACAAGATTTCTTTTATTTTTATGTTTATTGTTTTTATGGTTTTCATTGTTGAACTATATTTTGCTTCTATTTTTATTGTTTTATTGTTTTTCTGTAGTATAGGAATGATGTACTTTGCTCTATCTTATTGCAGTGGTTTAGTTCCTCTAATGTTGTGTTTTGAAGAGTGTTACTTTTTAATGCTTATTGTTTGGGTTGAGGTTGAGATGATGCATGATGTGAAAATACACAGGTGGTTGCTTGTAACATGTGAAACAGGTGCTTGAGGTAAAACTTTATTAAGATACTGAGCAGGATGTTTTTCTGAATTCTAGAACTTGAGAGTTTACCTATGTGAGTTTTGGGCTTCAGAGTTTTTGTAAATAATATCTATTACTTTGGAAGCATAAAAGATTTTGCCCAAATTTTCTGTGAATGAACTACTTGCTTGCAGGTTTCATATGATCAAGGCCATCTTTTGTTTTCCCTTATTCTTTTAGCCTTCATAAATTTTTCCACTGAAAAGAAAACCAATTTCTCTACCTTTTGAACCTTGAGCCTTAAGCATGTTTTGAAAACCCTGTTTTAAAATCTTTACCTTGAGTTGAGTTGAGAATATTTGTGAGGCATTGAAAAAGGTTCAAGTTTAGGGTTGCTGGTAAGCAACCCCACTTTTCTAAGCAATGAGCAATTGAAAAGCAACAGAAAAAGAAAATTAAAAATCAAAAGGAAAGAAAATGAAAGGAAAAGGGAAAAATAAAAAGAAAAGAAAGTGGAGCTCACTGCAAGGGAAAAAGGTTGGGAAAGATCTTCTTGAAAAGAGAACCTGTGAGTAATTGATAAATTCATAAATATCTCTCTTAACTCAAGGAATTTTGCTGACCAGAAAAACCAATTTCCTTCTTAGCCCAGCCAAGCTACAAGCCATGAAAAGCCCTTGTGATGACAACTTGCTTGTAAGTCTGTTTGATTGTGGTTAAATGAAAAGAAAAATTAATTTGTGTGACATTGTGATAGTAGAGTGAAAAAGGCACCAACACTATACACCTGTAAGGGAGTGAGATACTTTTGAATGCTTGAGTGATACACTTTTGAGTACTTAAGTGAAACACTTTCCTTAGTGAGGAATAGTTCTTTGAATTTCTGATTACATCTCTACTTGGTTGATTGATTACTCTTAAGGACAGCATGTGTTGAACTGTTTGAGAATCACTTTGAGTTATTTGAAAGAAAGCATCTATACATCTGGACTGATATTCTTATGATGGGTTGATTGAAGTAATGATTTATCATGAGAAAAAGATTGTGAAAAATTGCTGAATCACTGTGATAATTGTTAAGAACTGAGTTACATTCTATTTTGCTTGGGGATAAGCATCTATACATCTGGACTGATATTCTTATGATGGGCTGATTGAAGTAATGATTTATCATGAGAAAAAGATTGTGAAAAATTGCTGAATCACTGTGATAATTGTTAAGAACTGAGTTACATTCTATTTTGCTTGGGGATAAGCAAAGTTCTATGTTTGGGGTTGTGATAACGGTTTAAAATACTGTTATCTGTGATGTAATTTTGATACTAAATGCATCCTTTTTTACTTAGAAACTTGATTGGACTCATGCTTTTTCATTAAGTTGTGTGAATAAGAGAGTTGAGGTTCAATTTGATGATTTTATGACTAATTCCCTTTGTTTTGATAGAAAATGAGTTAATACAGGAAGCAGAGATGAAGTGCTAAGGATATAGAGCTGAGAAAGGCCTAGAAAAGCACCAGAAGAGGCAACCGCAAGAAGCTTGGGCGACCTGCAGCAGGCTTGAGCGTGGAAAAATCGACGTCCGCTGCCTAGCCGCCCTAGGCCGCAAGGGCGTCGAACCCCCGAAACTTGGGCGAAATTGAAGGCTCAAGCCCTACGAAAATCGACGTCCACTGCCCGGGCGTCCAAAATGGGGCGCCCGAGCGTCGCGCGTTGCAGATCTGGCCGAGTTTTTGCTCTATTTCGACTCTTTTGGATCGGGCCCTGTTCCTACTTTTTTCCAACTTTATTTAAGGGACCCAGGCGCTCTAGGTTTGGTATCTCTGGCGAGAGCAACACAACAGCACACTCTTCTACTCTCTGAAGGCGGATCTGGAGGCGAAAGCTTCCTCTTCTACTCTTAGGGTTTTACTATCTCATGCTTTTCCATTGTATATTTAGTTTCGCCATGTCTATGGGGAACTAAACTCTATTTGTTGTTGGGGAATGATGTAACCTTGTGATCTCTCATGTATTTGAATTGATTCTTAATCATATATGCTTTATTCCTTAATTACTAGGTGATGCGGCTATCACAGCCCATCAAATTTAATGTCCATTAAGAATGCAGTATAATGTTAGGAAGTGACTCCTAGGTCATCTCTCAAGGACCAAATGTGGTTCGAGTCTTAAGTCAAACACGTAGTGGGACGGGGGGGGAGGTTTGACAGTGCTTTTGCAAATAGAAATGAAACTGGAATTTAAACATAACTAAATATGAAAAACAGTAAAAGTCGAACGATCCATCACAAGGCCGAACGGTCTGAATGTAAAACTAGCTCATGGAAATCAAAATCAACACTTAAACAAGCCGAACGGTGTTAAGTTTACCGAACGGTATTAAACACTAAAATGGAAATGAATTAAAACGTAGGAAAACCGACCGAAATAAAAGCAACACCGAGTGGAAATTAAAACTGGACAATGCTAACATCAGGAACAAACAAGTCGTTCGGTCTTTAACAGACCGAACGGTGTAAAACAATACAACCGAACAGAGTAAATGCAACAGAGCCGTAAGTCGAACGATACAAGCAAAGACCGAACAATCTACAGAGAATGCAGCAACAGTAAACACGCAGAATCTAAACGCAACAGAATCAAAATGCAACTGGACTTAAAACGAAAACAATAACAGTAGAAGCGAAACTTGAACAGCAGAATGTGAAATTGCAAATGGAAAAATGCCCCACAAACATAAAACTCCAATGAACAGTAAAATAACGAACTGTAACAGTAAAGAGGACGAAATGAACAGTAGAACGTAGCAATGAACAGTAAAATGCAAGAGCGAAGAAGACAATGAAACGTGAAATAAAATTGAAAAGTGAATGCATCAATGATTTCAACTCTTAAATTGCACTGTAAACAAGATTCAATACATGGAAATGCAAAAGAAATAAAACCTAAACCTCCTCAAAGGGGGAGGAGGAAGAAAATGCTCCCCAAGAACAGGTACGTAGTGGTGGTTGGGAGACTTGTAGAGATATCTGCTTTTTGGGTTTTGGTATAACCAAAAGACCAAAAACGCCCTCCTAATGGGCTTGTCTTACAAAATGAACTACAATTGGACCCAAAGTCCTAAAGTTTAACCCAATGACCTTCTAAAACGCTACACTAATGACGTGCCCATCCTCTTGAAGTCCCAGAATGTGCTTCCAACACTGTTGCTAAGTTCTCTGCTCATCTCATCTGACCGTTCGGTCATTAAAGGCTCCCACCGTTCGGTCAACAATGGTCTGCAGGCTCAGAAAATAGTGTGCAGTGCAGTCTTCACAAGACCGTTCGGTCAAGAACAATTGCTGAGACTGTTCGATTCTCTGGTGGTCGTCAATTCAGTTCAGGCTGTAGCTCACCGTTCGGTCACTACAAAACCATTTCCGTGCTCGCCCATTATGTTGAACAATGCTCAGGTGGTAGCTGATCGTTTGGTCATGAAAGGCTCATACCGTTCGGTTCAAGGAACACATGCACTGTCATTCGGTTGAAGAGTGTTCGGCCATTCAATGTAAGCTTTCATAGACCGTTCGGTATATGCGTCCACATATCGTTCGGTTCTATGATGCTTGCCCATTTTATTCAACAGTTGAGCTGGGTTTCCACAAACCGTTCGGCCAATCCTTCAATAGACCGTTCGGTAGAGTATTACTCGGTCATTTATTGCAGGTTCGGGAACTGATTGGTGCAGACTTCATCAGACCGTTCGGTCATCAAGCCCTGCATGTTTCTCTGACAATTCAGTGAAGCCTACAAAAGACCGTTCGGTCAAGGCTTCAGCAGACCATATGGTGTAGGTATTCAGCAGACCGTACGACCACAAGACTACAGTCGATTGTCGTTTGGTCATGTCTTTCACAGACCGTTCGGTCACGGACCATTCGGCCAAGCCTTCAAAAGATCGTTCGGCCCTCTTTAGCAGATGCTTACTCAACCCTTCAACAGTGATTGTCCTGAACAAAATGATTGAAAAAATTATGCTCGAATACTTCAAATTCATTAAAATAAGAATTATTCTTGAAATTAAGCCCAAATAGTGAAAATGAGATAAAAATGGAGAATTAAACATAATTTACTAACACAATAAGGTTAAGGTAATCATGGTTTTTCACTTAACGGTGATTAATTAACTTGAAAATAAAGAACAGGGGAAAAGCATAGGCTCAAAGAGTTTATCAAAGGATCAAAACAAGGTAAGCTTATTTGGCTAGAGAGGCTCAAGAACAAACTTCCTTTATCACTTTCAAACATGCATATCAATCAAGAATTATCAACAAGAGTCAAGCCAAGGCATATGTGCAAGCAATCAAGAGACATATCACACAAGAAAGAACATAAAGTGGCTCAATTCTCACATGGGGTATTTTTCACAATCAAATCAACCTCTTAAACATCATAATCATCTTCCCAAGCAAAGAAAAGCAAGAATTTCAAACCATAAGTCTCAATTGAGTGAAGTGAAAGACGAGTCTACAACTTAAACAAAATCCACAAATGAAGAGAATCATGCAAAATTGTACACAAGACACGACAAAAATAAACCTAAAACAGAAAAAATTTAGCAAAGAAAACAAAAACTAACAAAGAAAAATTAAAATCTCCCCCAATAGACCACACTTATACTACACAGTGTCCTCAATGTGTCATAAGCATAAGATTATAAATCAGAACAGTGAACAGATCATGGACAAGTGCAATAAAAGTAGGGAAAGGGGGAGAAGGAAAAAGGAAACTCCCCTAGGTTAGGGTGGAAGCTGCCAATTTTGGACTATCAGGGAGATGTCTTCCACCATTGGATCCAGCAAGGAAGTTTTGAGGAGGAACTGCTTCATCAGTACTGCCCTATCATCCAAAGTAAGATGTTTCTTCTTTCTTCTCCAAGCAAACTGTTGCATCAGTAGCTCTCCTTCCACTGGCAGTTGTTGAGTGTGTGACACCGGAATAGAGACCTCTGGCGCGCTCAAAGAAGTAACAGTATACTCTCCTTCATCAATCATAAATTCCTTAATGACAGCACCTGCATTCTCCTTTAACTCTGCAGCCTGGTCATCAAACTCACAATTAATAGCATCTGTTATAAGCTTAGAATCTGGCTGTAAGACATAATCAATTTCAGTACAAATGGAGCAAGAACCAAATTCACAATCACGTTCAAAATTCTCAGAGAACTGTGTTAGATCAAAGTTCAGTCTTAACTCTATAAAGTTATCAGATTGCATAGTTTCTATCTCAAAATCAATATTGACATATGCATCATTAGCAGAATCAAAGGTCAGTTCAAGGCTATTATCATTCAAAATTTCATCATGACAATCATGTTCATTCAACACAACATTTATATCAATGGGTTCAATGGCTGATACGGAATCAAACATTTTAGAATGGTCAATCAAATTTGTATCAGTATCAGTCATAAGCCCTATTGAATCAGTGTGCATCAAATCACAGGCATTTCAATGTATAGGCAAATCAGGTAAAGTGATTGGAATCTCAGGTTCAGAATAAACCTATTTTTTCTCATTGAAAATTTTCTTACCAATCTCCAAGTCATCAGTTGCATCCTCATGGCTATCATATAAACCAAGATCAGTGCAAGGATAGTGAACATCAGGTATGCCAATGTGCTCTATAGGAAATAATGAATCCAGAACAAGAGTTTGCACATGCATATCAATATCAGAATCCAGAACAGGCTTTATGGGTTCAAGTTTTACCAATTCAAAAGCATTCAAATTTACTTGAACCTCAGATACATGAATAGGGATTTCAAGTTTAGAGTAAACCTGCTCAGGTTCTTCCTTTGCTACCTCAATTGGATTTTCACCAGCCAGCTTGTAGAGTAGCTTCTTTGCCTCTGTTGGGGTTCTATCTAGCAACGATCCACCAACAGCTACATCCACAATTATCCTTTCATTGCCCAGGAGCCCTTCATAGAAGTAAATCAAGAGCAAATGCTCTGAAATTTGGTGGTTTGGACAGGCTGTGTAGAGCCTGTTAAACCTCTCCCAATAATCTGCCAAGCTTTCTTCTTGAAACTGCTCAATGGCAGTGATCTCCCTCCTAATGCTGATTATCTTTGCTGCTGGAAAGAACTTGTTGAGGAATCTGTATTATGTTTCCTGCCAACTATCAAAAGGATACTGGTATAGGAACTAGTCTCTTGCTGGATCTTGAAGGGACATTGGAAACACTCTCGTCAGCACTGCCTCCTCTAAAACACTAGCAGGCCTAATGGATGAGCACACCCAACAAAACTCCTTGAGGTGCGTGTGTGGATCTTCATGTGCCAACCCATGGAACTTGGGAAGCCTCTTGATCAACTTATACGTCTAGTCTTGAGAATCTTGCATCTCCTCTATTCTTGTGCTAAACATGTCTCAGACTTGGACTTCCACTTTTAGCAAGGATTATACCAAACATACAGAAGCATAACATGGAGGAAAACCACTATTTACAGATTTTGAAATTTCCAGAAACAACAACTAAGTGCACAGAATACCTAAATGATAAAAACCTAAACACACAAAAAATGCTAAAAGAAGTAAACCTAAACAAGACTAACCAAACATCCTAAAACTCAACACAACACACTCACAACACAAGACAAAACACAACACACACTAACACAACAAAGACCTAAGATCGAACCGTTGGTCCCCGACAACGACGCCAAAATTTAATGCGACTGTCGCGACCCATCAAATTTGATGTGCATTAAGAATGCAGTATAGTGCTAGGAAGTGACTCCTAGGTCATCTCTCAAGGACCAAATGTGGTTCGAGTCTTAAGTCAAACACGTAGTGGAGGGGGGTTTGACAGTGTTTTTGCAAATAGAAATGAAACTGGAATTTAAACATAACTAAATATGAAAAATAGTAAATGTCGAATGGTCCATCACCAGGCCGAACGGTGTGAATGTAAACTAGCTCATGGAAATGAAAATCAACACTTAAAAAAGCCGAACGGTGATAAGTTTACCGAACGGTTTTAAACAGTAAAATGAAAATGAAATAAAACGTAGGAAAACCGAACGAAATAAAAGCAAGACCAAGTGGAAATTAAAACTGGACAACTAAACAATTGGATGTAGACCAAGGCCGAACGGTCTCTAACAATGAAGCATGTTAGAGACCGAACGGTATGAAAATGCAGAAATGCAGAAAAGGTTGCAAAGTTAAAACGCACGGGAAACTAAAACCGGATAATGCTAACATTAGGAATGAACAAGCCGTTCGGTCTTTAACAGATTCGGTCTTTAACAGACCGAACGGTGTAAAACAATACAACTGAACAGAGAAAATACAACAGAGCCATAAGCCGAACGGTACAAGCAAAGACCGAACGGTCTACACAGAATGCAGCAACAGTAAACACGCAGAATCTAAACGCAACAGAATCAAAATGCAACTGAACTTAAAACGAAAACAGTAACAGTAGAAGCGAAACTTAAGCAGCAAAATGTGAAATTGCAAATGGAAAAATGCCCCACAAACATAAAACGCCAATGAACAGTAAAATAATGAACTGCAACAGTAAAGAGGACGAAATGAACAGTAGAACGCAGCAATGAACAGTAAAATGCAAGAGCGAAGAAGACAATGAACAGTGAAATAAAACTAAAAAGTGAATGCATTACTAATTTCAACTCTTAAATTACACTGTAAACAAGATTCAATACATGGAAATGCAAAAGAAATAAAACTTAAACCTCCCCAAAGGGGGATGATAACAGTTGAAAAACTGTTATTTTCATGCTTAAAATTGATACTAAAAGCAACCTTTAGACTTAGAAACTAGCTTGAAATCATGCATTTTATCTATATTTTCAGAAATAAGAGAGCTGGACAGGTTTATGCTTGATTTGAGTGTTTTTGTGCATGTTTTGAGGTGAATTTAGTGAAAAGAGTGAAGAATGAGAGAGATGACATTAGAAAAGACAAGAAAGAGTGCAAAAAGAGAAGTCGAAGGCACCGCTCAGCGGCATTTTACCGCTGAGCGGCACTCAGGAGGTTGCGGGAGTCACGCTGAGGGGCAAAATGGCCGCTGAGGGGAAGAAACGAGTCACGCAACCACCGCTGAGCGGTAAATGGCGCTGAGTGGCACTTTTTGGGCTTGGGCTTTTATGATCTTTTGTAACTCTAGATTAGTATATAAGGGCTTGCACGTCCTATAGTTAGGTATCTTTGGCAGAGACGAAGCAAACACTCTCTTTTTCACCCCTTGGGGGTAGATTGGGAGATGGTGACAGCTCTCCTCTTCTCCTTCTCGGGTTTTTCTATCTCTTTCATTCTTTCATTATAATTCATCTAGGTTCACCATGAATATGGTGAACTAAACCTTGTATGTTTGTTGGGGAATCAATGTAATCTCTTGAAGCTCTCATATATGGAATTTATGCTTGCATCTTTGAATTAAGATATATGCTTTCTTTCATCATTAGTTAGGGTTTTTCCTCTTTGTTTAATGCTTGCATTGTTTAACTCATTCTAATGCATGATTATTGGTTTTGTCGATACGGGCACGTACGGGGAAGTCTAGATCCGGGGAATTTCTCCCAATATTATACTGACAATATTATATTGGTTGCCTTTAAGCTCCTGCGGTAATGAACTAATCATTAGGAATGCTAGGAATTGTATGAACTATTTGATTAGGGAGAAGCCATCTATAATGGTACTTTAGAGAGTGGCATTAACAATGATGATTTGAATGTTGAATTCCTAAAATATATGAGAGTGGATGAGATGAAATTGACCCCCAACAACATATTTATTCATATATCTCCTTGAAAGTGTTTATCTTTTGTCTTTGCCATTGATCAATTCATGCATACATGTTTAATTTTCGTCCTTGCATATTAAACTTCAATTATTGTGTTCTTAAGTCTTAGCTAATCAACAAATCACATAACTAAACTAGGCCGTGAGTCCTTTGGGAAGAACGATACTTGGTCTTACCAAGTTTATTACTTGAACGATTCGGTCATACTTGCCGATTGTGAAACAAGTTTGTGACATCATATTTTGGTGCTTACAAATTTGTCCATCAAGTTTTTGGCGCCGTTGCCGGGGACTCTGGTTTAACTGGTTAATTTGTGTGATTATTGATTATCTTTGACTTTAATTTGAATTTCTGTTTTTATTTTTTTTTGTTTTATTGTATTTTATCTTTTTATCTTTTTAGATTAAATTAGATTTTATTTTATTTTACCTTTTTATCTTTTAGGTTAGGTTAGATTTTATTTTATTTTATCTTTTAGATTAGGTAAGATTTTATTTTTTAGATTAGGTTTTATTTTATCTTATTTGATTCTATCTTCTGAATCTTTTATCTTTTTATCTTCTGAATATATCTTTTCTTCTATATCTTTGTGCTAACAAATCTTTTCTAGGGTTTTGTTTTCTTGTGCATGCAGGAAACAATTCGAACTAGAAGTAAGAAAACAACAGAACCACTACTTGAAGGCCTAGACGAGAGTAGAAGGAGGAGAAGAATCAGAACGTCCAGAGAACTTTTCCCTTCTCCTGAAACTCTCCTACAATCATCACCACAAGGTTCTGTTCATAGCACAGGGAGTATGGAGAACAATAATAATGCTAGAAGAACTCTTGCAGATTACACTAATCTTGCTGGACCTCAGCACTTCAACAGCATAGCTCGACCTAGAGTCAATGCAGCCAACATGGAGGTCAAACCAGCATTAATTCAACTGGTGAAGAGTAATCAATTTAATGGGTTATCACACGAAAGCCCATATGAGCACCTTACAACCTTTAATGAGATCTGCAACACGGTCAAGATTAATGGGGTGCCAGACGAAGCTATCAAACTTAGCTTGTTCCCTTTCTCATTGGGGGGCAACGCTAAGCTTTAGTTGAACTCTTTTCCAGAAGAAAGTTTCACAGAGTGGGAAGCAGTGGTTACAAAGTTTCTAAACAAATACTTCCCACAATCTAAAGTGACTAAAGGAAAGCAAGAGATATCTTCATTCAAGCAGGGCATGGAGGAATCACTGGGACATGCATGGGACAGGTATAAAAGCTTGTTACGTAAAACTCCCACGCATGGCTTTGAGGATCAAGAAGTAGTCCTAACGTTCCTTGGAGGGCTTGGTTCACAAACCAAGATGATGCTGGATGCCTCAGCTGGAGGCAATATCAAATGGAAGACTCCAGAGGAAGCAACTGAAATTATTGAAAATATGGCTACAAGTGATAATGAGCTTCACAATGAAAGAGGCGCCCCTATGCAACAGAAAGGGGTTCTTCAATTACAAACCCATGATGCTCTGCTAGCACAGAATAAGATTCTAACTCAACAGCTGGAAACTCTGACCAAAACTCTTGCTTCACTACCTAAAGAGTTAAAATCTGCTGCACAGGTACAAACCCAGTTGTGCGAACTATGTGGAGGTGATCACATCAATGGCCAGTGTGCTTTTCCAGTGGAGGCCATGGAGGATGTTAATTTCATGGCTAATCAGTTTCCATACCGTCAAGGTAATTATAATCAGGGTTGGAAACCACATCCAAGCATTGGACAAGGACAAACTGGGCAGGCTAATCAATATAATAAGCAACAGCAGCAGCAACCAACCATGTGGCAACAATTATCTATGCTTAATGAAAGATCAACAAGGTTGGAAGAAACTCTTCAGCAATTTATACAGAAAACTGAATCTTCTCAAAAGAGCACTGAAGCTACTATAAAAAATTTGGCGATTCAGATGGGTCAGATTACGAAGCAATTGGAAGAAAGGTCAACTAGAAATTTTGGGGCTAATACTGAGGTTAACCCCAGAGAAGAGTGCAAAGTGGTCAAAAGTGTGAATGAAGAGATAGTTGAGTTAGAGGAGGAAGAAAAAGAAGAAAGAAGAGAAGTAGAAAGAAAGGAAATTTTTCCTTTTCCATCAAATGAAGAGAAACCAATGGACTTCACAGATTTATTCAGAATGGTTGATAATGAAGCTCCTTGGGAACAAATTTTACAGAAAATAGCAGTTTACACAAAATCAGATGAAGGAACCTCTACAAAAAGAAGACGTAGAGAGGAAAAGGAAGAAAAGTGTATAACTGTTAAGAAAGAATCATTCCCACCAAAAGCAGCAGATCCAGGCAGTTTTTCTATCCCTTGCACTATAGGGAAGAAAAAGGTAAAGAAGGCTCTCCTTGATTTGGGCTCAAGTGTTAACTTGATGCCTTATTCTCTCTTGGAGCACATTGGCAATGTTAAAATAAAACCTGTAAAGGTTAATTTAGTGATGGCCGATGGATCTTCAAAGGAGCCATGTGGGATTGCGGAAGACATTGTAGTTTGTGTTGGCAAACTTCAGTTTTTGGCAGACTTTGTGGTGATGAAGATGGAGACCGAGAAAATACCTTTCATACTTGGAAGGCCGTTTATGAAAACGGCCAGGGCGATCATAGATGTGAATGAAGGTATAGTGGTTCTCCAAGACAGAGAGTAGAGAGTGGTGGTGGATGTCTTCAAAGATGAAGAACAAGCAAAGGAGGAAGAGGCTAGTTACAAAGCTGCATTTCGAGATGCACCCATAACTAGAGGTAAGAATGAAATTTCGGATAACCATTGTTTGTTTTTTCAGGTACCCAAGGTAGAAGAGACCGGAAAAGGAGAAGAAGTTCCTAGGGACTGGAAGAAAAGAAGGCTCCAACTTGGCACACCAGTAAGATTCAAGAACAAGTTGTGGGTTATAAAAGGCTTTAACGAAAAGGAGATGATAGAGATAGAGTCTCCATATTCTAGAAGATCCAAAACAGTCCAAAGGAAGCAGTTGAAAGGTTGGTGGAAGGACTACATCAACTATAAAGAAGATGGAACGTGAGCTTTAACAGGGTCAAGCTAGTGACGTTAAAGAAGCGCTTGCTGGGAGGCAACCCAGTAGATTTACAAACTTTTGATTTGGTTTTGTAATTTGTAATTTGTGAACATTATTCTGGACATTATTTTGCTGGATTTAGCATCTACTGAAGGATGCTAGGTGGTTAAGTATCTACTGCAGGATACTAAGTTTGCAACACTTACTGATGGGTGTTGGTGAGAAAATTTTGCACCTACTGATGGGTGCTGGTTGAAACACCTACTGATGGGTGTTGGTGGATTTTGGGTCAGGCTCGTGACGTTAAACAAGCGCTACCTGGGAGGCAACCCAGATGATTGATTGTTTTCTGTTTCTTTATTTTAGTTAGGGTTTGCATAAGCATTTTTAACATTGAATTGCAGGGAACCTATGAGGGGTATGCTAGGAAGGCACGTAGGACAAGAAAAGAAGGAGAAGGGCACATCACGAAAGTGCCGCTGAGCGGCATTTACCGCTGAGCGGTACTAACGCAGATGGGCTTAAGTTCCCCTTAGCGGAACCCGAGCCCATTGGGGTATTTTTAAACCCTAAGCTGCGCATTTTTACACTCTTTCAAGCTCTTCTCTGCACAAACACTTCCACACCTCTTCTCCTAGGTTTTCCATATCTTTCTACTCTTCCCTCTTTAAAAATTTTCTCTTCCACTCACTTTTATACTAGTGTGCCATCAAAGTTTGGGGTTGGAAGAGAGCATTCTAGTTTGGAAGCATTCTCATATCATCTAGCATCTCCACCCAAGTAAGTAAAATGCATTTTGTTCATTCTAGGGTTCTTGAATTTGAATGTGATTGTCAAAGCATGAATATTTAGGGCTTTTGATTTCTATGCATGATTTGATGATATACTTGATGTTTGAACCGATTAAATTGCTTGATTATGAACTGGAAAACAGAAAATTGCATTTGGGTGGAGTTAGGACAGTTCTAAAAAGAGATTTGCAAAAATCTGCAAATCACCGCTGAGCGGCATATACCGCTGAGCGGCACTCTGCCAGATTTGCTTTTTCTGTTTTTTTTGCTTGTTTGAATGAGGCACTGGTGGCGCTGAGGGGAAATTCTGGCCCTCAGCGGTGGTTTAGCTTCGAAAGGAGTTATGTTCTGTGTTTACTAATGATTAACATCATGTTCCGTGGTTTTGGTTTGTGTTTTGAATGCAGGAATGGCATCCTCTTCAGGAAAGAGATTGAAAACCATGGCAACCAAGAGGAAGGAAAAGGAACCAGAGCAGCCACATAATGGCAGGTTCCTCTCTAGGAAACATGAGAAGCACTTTAGGGTGGTACAGGACAGGAGACTTCTAATGGAGAGAAAGGTTGGAATGATACCTAACTTTGCTCCTCAATTTGGAGAGCAAGTGTTAGGGAATGATTGGGGGAAGCTAGCCACTTATCCAGCACCAGCCAACATAGTTGTGGTGAAGGAATTCTACACCAATGCAAAGAAGATTGGTGATTATCCAGCTGAGAATTATTTGGGCTATGTCAGAGGCCATGCTATCAGGTATGATCCTGATTCCATCAACAACTTCCTGGATACTGTGTGGGCTGGTGAGCAATGCCAGTTTGCTCTTAGCATGGAGGAAGGTGCTGACTTTGAGGATGTTGAGAGAGTGTTGTGCTTACCTGGAGGACACTTTCAAAGGAATAGATCTGGAGCAGTGGTTAACATTAGGAGGACAGACTTGACTCCTCTTGCAAAGTATTGGATGGCATTTTCTCATGCCAACATTCAGCCATGCTCACATGTGTCAGATATCACTCTCAGCAGGGCACTATTCATCTACTGTGCTATCAGAAATTTGAATGTTAATATTGGGCAGGTGATAGCTGATGAGATTAGTGTGTGTGCAAACACCTCAAACAACAAAGCACCACTGGGACATCCTTCTTTGATTACTCACCTTTGCAAGCTAGCTGGGGTGGACACTTCTGTTCCACCATTTGAGAGGCCTAGAAAAGCTATAGATGAGGCCTATTACAGACAGTACTGTGGAGGTGAGGAGGCAGCCCAGCCAGTTCCACCACGCTAGGCTCGTAGAGAGAGAAGACCAGCACAGGGCCAGACATCTGCTGATACACATGAAGCAGAACCATTCCAGATGAGGGACATGTATATGTCTCTTATAGGTGCTCAGTTGCAGTCTATCCACAGAGGGCAGGTGGCCACTGCTGAGATGATAGTGGGGATGTATGATACACCTCCAGCTCACAGGTGGACTATGGATGAATTCCATAATGTGGTAGCTTGGCCAGAAGAACCAGTACATGGAGCAGCTGAAGCTTCAGCAGGAGACATGGAAGAAGATGAAGCTGAGGAGGAGGATGCATTTGATGAAAATGATGATGAAGAGGAAGAGGAAGATACAGAGGACAACTCGGACTGATGAGGAGCTGAGATACCATTTACTGATGAATGCTATCATATGATTATGCTTTTGTGGTTTAAGTTTTCTGAACTTATTTGTTTTTGTTTTTAGATTAGGGATTGATGTACTCTATTGAACACCTGGTTTATTATGATGGTTTGCTATTAATTGTGATTATGTGATAAGTAATGCTTGATGATGCTTATTGATTGATTGATGTTGAGATGAGGTGCACATTAAATGCTTATACAGGTGATTCACAAGCTTTGTGAACAAATGCATGATATCATGATTGTGATTGTGAAATTAAGCAGGATGTGTATGTCAAATGGGAATGAGCTTATATGTGAGGTTTTGAGCTTCAGAGTTGTTATGGTTGACTGCTATTACTTTGAAAGCATGAATGACTTTGCCCAGGTTTTCTATGATTGAATCAATTGCTTGTTTTGCATCACATGATCAAAGGCCGTGTTGTTGAAACCCTTTTTATTGGCCAAATTCATAAATTAAGCCTACTAAAAGAGAACACTTTGTGTTCTATCCTTTGAACCCTTAGCCTTAAACATACACTGAACACCCTTGATTGAAAATCTTTACCTTGAGTTAAGTAGAAGATCTTGTGTGGTATTGTTAAATGTTCAAGTTTGGGGTTATTGGGGAAACATGAAAAAGGAAAAGCATTGAGCTAAGAGCTAAAAAAGTAAGAATATGAAAAGAAAAAGAAAAGAAAAGAAAAAGAAGCAAAGCTCAATGCAAATGCAAATGCAAAGGCAAAAGAAAGTTGGGAATGAATAAGATAATTGTGTTGTTATGATTCTCTTAACTCAAGGATTTTGTGATCCAGAAAAACCAATTTTCTTGTTAGCCCAGCCACATTATAAGCCATTGAAAAGTCCTTGTGATGATGCATGCTTGTGAATGTTTTTTATTGTGGTAAAATGAAAGGCAAAGTTGATTCATGTGACATTGTGATAGTGGAGTGAATGAGTGAAACACTTTACCTTTTATACACTTGTGTGTTGAGTGAAACACTTTACCTGGTGAGGAAATATTCCATGAGCACATGAATATCCATGCTTAATTGATTGATCATTCATGAAAAATAGCATTTGTTGGAATCTAAATGATTTTGTGAAACACTAAAGCATGTGTGCATCTTGATTGAACTCTTGGTCATAAGTTTGAGTGAAGTTATTACTTATCTTGAAAAAGAGGATTTTTGAATGAGTGAACCATCATATGAATTGGTTGGAGATGGAGTTACATTTTGTTTGCTTGAGGACAAGCAAAGTTCTAAGTTTGGGGTTGTGATAACAGTTGAAAAACTGTTATTTTCATGCTTAAAATTGATACTAAAAGCAACCTTTAGACTTAGAAACTAGCTTGAAATCATGCATTTTATCTATATTTTTAGAAATAAGAGAGCTGGACAGGTTTATGCTTGATTTGAGTGTTTTTGTGCAGGTTTTGAGGTGAATTTAGTGAAAAGAGTGAAGAATGAGAGAGATGACATTAGAAAAGACAAGAAAGAGTGCAAAAAGAGAAGTCGAAGGCACCGCTCAGCGGCATTTTACCGCTGAGCGGCACTCAGGAGGTTGCGGGAGTCACGCTGAGGGGCAAAATGGCCGCTGAGGGGAAGAAACGAGTCACGCAACCACCGCTGAGCGGTAAATGGCGCTGAGCGGCACTTTTTGGGCTTGGGCTTTTATGATCTTTTGTAACTCTAGATTAGTATATAAGGGCTTGCACGTCCTATAGTTAGGTATCTTTGGCAGAGACGAAGCAAACACTCTCTTTTTCACCCCTTGGGGGTAGATTGGGAGATGGTGACAGCTCTCCTCTTCTCCTTCTCGGGTTTTTCTATCTCTTTCATTCTTTCATTATAATTCATCTAGGTTCACCATGAATATGGTGAACTAAACCTTGTATGTTTGTTGGGAAATCAATGTAATCTCTTGAAGCTCTCATATATGGAATTTATGCTTGCATCTTTGAATTAAGATATATGCTTTCTTTCATCATTAGTTAGGGTTTTTCCTCTTTGTTTAATGCTTGCATTGTTTAACTCATTCTAATGCATGATTATTGGTTTTGTCGATACGGGCACGTACGGGGAAGTCTAGATCCGGGGAATTTCTCCCAATATTATACTGACAATATTATATTGGTTGCCTTTAAGCTCCTGCGGTAATGAACTAATCATTAGGAATGCTAGGAATTGTATGAACTATTTGATTAGGGAGAAGCCATCTAGAATGGTACTTTAGAGAGTGGCATTAACAATGATGATTTGAATGTTGAATTCCTAAAATATATGAGAGTGGATGAGATGAAATTGACCCCCAACAACATATTTATTCATATATCTCCTTGAAAGTGTTTATCTTTTGTCTTTGCCATTGATCAATTCATGCATACATGTTTAATTTTCGTCCTTGCATATTAAACTTCAATTATTGTGTTCTTAAGTCTTAGCTAATCAACAAATCACATAACTAAACTAGGCCGTGAGTCCTTTGGGAAGAACGATACTTGGTCTTACCAAGTTTATTACTTGAACGATTCGGTCATACTTGCCGATTGTGAAACAAGTTTGTGACATCATATTTTGGTGCTTACAAATTTGTCCATCAGGGGAGTAGGAAGAAAATGCTCCCCAAGAACAGGTACGTAGTGGTGGCTGGGAGACTTGCAGAGAAATCTGCTTTTTGGGTTTTTGTATAACCAAAAGACCAAAAATGCCCTCCTAATGGGCTTGTCCTACAAAATGACCTACAATTGGGCCCAAAGTCCTAAAGTTTAACCCAATGACCTTCTAAATGCTACATTATTAACGTGCCCATCTTCTTGAAGTCCTAGAATGTGCTTCCAACACTGCTGCTAAGTTCTCTGGTCATCTCATTTGACCGTTCGGTCATTAATGGCTCCCACCGTTCGGTCAACAATGGTCTGCAGGCTTAGGAAATGGTGTGTAGTGCAGTCTTCACAAGACCTTTCGGTCAAGAACAATTGTTGAGACCGTTCGATTCTCTGGTGGTCGTCAATTCAGGTCAGGCTCTAGCTCACCGTTCGGTCACTACAAAACCATTCCCGTGCTCGCCCATTATGTTGAATAGTGCTCAGGTTGACTTTTCTACATTCCAACTATTTGATACATTAACTCTTCTTTCAAATCATTCCAATAGCATACAAAATCAAGGGAATTTAGTGATAAAATCATCAAGTATAACCTCAACTCTCTTATTCACAAAACTAAAGCAAAAACATGAGTTCAAGTAAGCTTCTAAGACAAAAAAGGTGTTTTCAATATCAATATTAAGTATAAAAATAACAGTTTTTCAACCGTTATCAACGCTCAGGCGTGAAACAGTGGTTCTTCTATGTGCCACTTTCCAGCCTTTCATGACTCCAGCTCCTTGCTTCTTCAACTTCTTCATCCAATTCATCTTAATTCCTGTCAAAACAAGGAAAAAAAGCATAAAAGCCATCCAACTCTCTTATTATCAACCCTGAAGCAAAAGCATGATTTCAGGCTAGTTTCTAAGTCATAAAGGGTGTTTTTTATTGCAAAATTTAAGTATAAAAATAACGGTTTTGGAACCGTTATCACAACCCCAAACTTAGAACTTTGCTTGTCCTCAAGCAAACAAGATATAACTCAATTTTCCACCAATAAATGCAATGGTTCAAAACATTCAAAAACTCTTTCTTCCAAGACAAGTAATTACTCAAATCAGCTCATCAAATATAGTTCAGTCAAGATGTGCACATGCTTTGATTAAAATCACTCATCATGATATTCACCTAATCACATAATATCCAACAGATGTTATCCTCATGAATGATCAATTAACTAAGCACAGATGTAATCATGTATTCATGGAACTCTTCCTCACCAGAAAAAGTGTTTCACTTAATCACACAGGTGTATATAGAGGTCACTCCTTCACTCTACTATCCCAATTCCACATAGAACAAAATTGCCTTTCATTTACCACAATCAATCATACTCATAGAAAAGTATCATTACAAGGACTTTCTATGGCTTGTAAAGTGGTTGGGCTAAGAAGAAAAAAATTGGTTTTTTAGGATCACAAAATCCTTGAGTTAAGAGAGTCATTCATAACTTTAACATTCAAATTCAATCTCTCTTTAGACAAACCAATCTCACCCATTCTCAACTTCCCCTTTTTGCATTGAGCTTTTCTTTCTTTGCATTTTATTTTCTTTTCTCTTTTTCATACTTGCTCAACACTTAGCTCAATGCTTTTCATTACTTTCTTTTTCAATTCCCCCAATCAACCCCAAACTTGAACCTTTATCAATACCACACAATAATTCTCAACTTAACTCAAGGAAAAGTTTTTCACAGTGGATCTATTTAAGGCTTCAGGTTCAAAAAGGGTAGAACACTTCGTGCTCTTTTTCATTTAGGTACAAATCATGCATCGGCTAAGAAAAAGGGTAATAAAAAATGGTCTTGATCATGCGACACAATTAAGCAAGTAGTTCAATCATGGAAATCTTGGCAATATCATTCATGCTTTCAAAAGAATAGCATTCATTTAAACAAATACTTTGGAGTTCAAAACCTCACACAAGTTAATTCATGTTCTACATATACCACATACACATCCTGCTTAGCATCATAACCACAATCATAACATCATGCATCTGTTCACAAGTTTGTGAACAATCACCTGTATATCAAGCATCTTGTGCAACATCTCAACATCAATCAATATCAAAGCATCATCAAGCAATGTTCATCACACGCAAATCAATATCAAACCACCACATCAGATATAGGTTTTAAATTGAGTACATCACACCTATTCTAAAAACCAAAGCAAAATAATGTTCATAACAAACAAATAAGAAACATCTTGTTCTAATGCAAATAATATTCATCAGTAAATGCTATCAGTCCGAGTCCTCCTCCTCAGCATCATCTTCCTCTTCTTCAAGATCATCTTCATAATCATCATCTTCCATAGCTGAAGCTTCAACTGCTCCAGCTCCACTAGGTTGTGCCTGATCCTCTGGCCATCCCACCCTAGTGTTGAATTCATCCATCGTCCACTACCGCCTAGGTGGTGTATCATACAACCCTATAATCATCTCTGTAGTGACCACCTATCCTCTATGCAATGCCTGCATCCTAGACTCCATCAGGGACATATACATATCCCTCATCTGAAAAGGCTATGCATCCTGAGGTAGTTCTTGTGCTGGTGGTAGTACCCTCCTATGAACCCTAGGCGGATGTGGTGGTGGCACCTACTGTGCCGCCTCATCTACCAGGCAATACTGGCTATAGTAGGAAGCATCAATCTCCTTCCTTGGTCGCTCCATAGGTGGTGTAGAAGTATTCACCCCAGCTATTTCACACAAATGTGTAATCAAAGATGGATGCCCAGAGGTGCTTTGTTGTTCACAGAACTGGCACAAGTCTGAATCTCATTTGCTATGATGTGTCCAATATTAATATTCATCATAGATACCGTTATTACTTTAGAGTAATTCATCTGTGCTTATTTCATTAATTGTTAGAGTAATTCATCAATAACATATGCTTTTTCAATAACTTTTCTTTCAAATAATTCCAATAGCCTACAAAATCAAGGGAATTTAGTAATAAAATCATCAAGTATAACCTCAACTCTCTTATTAACAAAACTAAAGAAAAAACATGATTCCAAGCAGTTTCTAAGCAGAAAAGAGTGCATTTAGTGTCAAAATTACATCATAGATAACAGTATTTTCAACCGTTATCAAAGCTCCATATTCAAGACTAGTCAAGAAGGTGGACCGAAAGCAATTGATTAGTTGGTGTGATGAAAGCAAGAGGAACACCAACTTTAAAGATGGAATTTGAGCTTTATTGGGTCAAGCTAATGACGTTAAAAGAGCACTTACTAGGAGGCACTCCGGTGATTTGAGAACATTAATTTCTTTGAATTTGTTTATCCTGGTGATGTAATTTGAAACTTTGGAACATTATTTTATTTGGGGTTAGCATCTATTGATGGATCCTAGATTATTGAGTATTTACTGAAGGATACTCAGAAGGTACACCTACTGAAGGGTGATGGTAAGATTTGCACCTAATGATGGGTGTTGGAAGATTTTAGGTCAGGCTCGTGACGTTAAACAAGGACTACCTGGGAGGCAACCCGATTGATTGAATTTATCTTTGTGTGTTTGTTTTGGTTTTGTTCTAGTTGCATTATAGGGTTTGATTGTTGAATGTTTGAATGGTGTGAGAGACTAAGTGCATTGATTAAGTGAGAGTGTGTGGAGTGAGTAGAAAATATATGAAATTTGAAAAATTGAGAGTGGAAGTTGAGAGGCATTGGTGATGGACGCTTAGGGCAAGCTAGGAAGAAGGAGAATAGGTATCACGCCTGCCGCTCAGCGCCAACTACCACTGAGCGCGAACACTGCCGATTTTCCCTTTGGGTCTTTAAAATGTTGGGCTCAGCGGGGTTTGGCCCATTAGGTATTTTTCTAATCCTAGGGTGCGTCTAGGCCGCCACTTTCAGCCTCCATTTTTCCCAAGCACTCTGAAGCATTCTCCAAATGATTCTCTCCACTTTTCCCTTCATTCCTTTTCACAAAAACCCTTTCTCCACACTTTTTTACATCAAGTTTCCATCCAAGTTTTGGGTTTTGTGAGAGCAGTGTTGTTAGGGGTTGATTTCCTCATATTCAAAGAGCATTCTTCACTCATTAAGCATCTCCACCCAAGTAAGTACATGTATTTTACATTCTAGGGTTTTGAAAGCATGATTTTGAATGAATATGGTTGTCTAAGCATGATTCTTGAGGGATTTTGATGCTTTTGCATGATTGATTGAAATTGGACTGATTAAATTGCTTGCTTAAGGTCTGGAACTAGGAAAAATGCATGTGGGTGGAGATTAGAGGCCAACTAGGGCCATTATGCAGAAAAATACTGATCGCCGCTCAGCGCTAGTTACCACTAAGCCCGATTTCTGCAGAAATTGAGTTTTGTGTTTGCTTGTTGTTTCCTTGCACAGGTGATGCTGAGGGGTACTTTTTTTCCCTCAACGATGATAGGAAGAGTGTTAGGAAGTTGTTTGTGGTTTACTAATGCTTAAGGATAATTCTTGTGGTTTTGTGAATTGTGTTTGATGTAGGGATGGCCTCCTCATCGGGCAAAAGAATCAAGACTGTGGGAAATAAGAGGAAGGAACCAGAGCACCCCTATTCCAACAAGTTTCTTTCCCATAGACACGAGAAACACTTCCTCACTGTCCAAGATAGAAGGCTCTTGATGGAGCGAAAGGCGGGTTGGTGATAACGGTTGAAAAATCGTTATTTTTATGCTTAAAACTAATACCAAAAGCAACCTTTAAGACTTAGAAACTAGCTTGAACTCATATTTTTGCTTTAGTTTTGTGAATAAGAGAGTTGAAAGTGAATTTAATGGTTTTGTGCAAGATTCCCTTGATTTTGTAGGTTAATTGAATGATTTGAAAGAAGAATTGAAGTACCGAATGATTGGAATGCTGAAAAGTCAACCAAAAACCAGAAAAGTCAACCAGTCTACAAGAAAAGTCAATCAGTCAACCAGAATGTAGAAAAAGTTGCGACCGAGTGGCGCTGAGCGGTAATTTTGCGCTACGCGGCAGTTTGCAGGTGCCGAAATCACCACTGAGGGACAAAACAGCAGCTGGGGGGCAAAATGGATCATGCGCTAGTACCACTCAACGGTAAAATACCGTTGAGCGCCATTCTAAATGGGCTTGGACCGGTTTTTTGTTACTTTTATGGGCTTGGGCCTAATTTTCTGTATTTTTTGGAATAGTATATAAGCTTTAGGACATCCTAGAGGGTTTGTATCTTTGGCTGGAGAAGACGCAAAACAAACTTTTCACCCCTTAGGGGTAGAATTGGAGATGGTGACGGCTCTCCTCTTCTCTTTCTAGGGTTTTTCTATCTCTTTTACTCTTTCATTGTATTTCATCTAGTTTCACCATGAATATGGTGAACTAAACTCTTCTTGTTGTTAGGGAATCAATGTAATCTTTTGAAGCTCTCATATATGGAATTTTGTGTTTAAACATCATATTTATGATACATGCTTTCTTTCATAATTAGTTAGGGTTTTTCTTCTTTGCTCATAGCATGCATTGTTTAACTCATTCGATGTCATGATTATTGATTTTGTCGATATGGACACATACGGGAAAATCTAGATCCGGGGAAATTCTCCCAATAGCATATTGCCTAGACATAGGGATATGAGGGTTGGTCCCCTTTAAGCTTCTGTGCTTCAGAATTAATTATTAGGGATGCTGGGAATTGTATGAACTCGTAATTAAGGATAGGCTTTTTTCGCCGAGACATCGGGTTTAAGGTAATTTAGAGAGTGGCATTAACATTGATGAAAAGAATGATGAATTCCTAAAATATATGAGAGTGGATAAGATGAAATTGATTACTGATGAGAGGGTCGCACCTCACACAAAAATTGATTGCAAAATTAATGCAGTATAGTACTAGGAAGTGACTCCTAGGTCGTTTCTCAAGGACCAAATGTGGTTCGAGGCTTAGATCAAACACGTAGTCGGGGGGGGGGGGTTTGTGAAAGATTTGTGACAGTAATTGAACTTAAATTAAAATGGAAATTAAACACAACTAAACATGATTGACGGTATTCCAGTGCATGTAGACATTTAACTGAACATTGCGACAGATAAATATCCAAACACAATTCACCACCAAAGAGAAGAAAATCAATTCAACCTATAATGTAAACCATTCTTAGGCAAAAGAAATAAAAGGAAATAAATTTTTCTCTACCATTAACCGTAACTCATGTGCTTCATTCTCCAAGAAAACCAAGTCAGCCAAACTAATTTCCTCCCCTGTCGTGACAACACACACTACTTCTTATAATGAATTGCTTCTCATATTAAATCACTTATTCATTTCTCAAAGAGAATAAACCTGCAAAGTATTAATTCCAAAAATGAAAGTGGGGTAGCCTTTCTCATCCAGCAGCACTTTCAGATCAACTTTCTCCTCTTCCCAAAATCATTTACTCCCTTGCCTTTATCCACGTCCCCGTGCACACTACCTATTCCCATCAAATTAGCTTCTCATTTCATAAATCAAAAACAAATCTCTTTTCTTCCAGCAGCCGTGACACCTAAAACCTCTGGACCCGTTGCCACCTAAGAAAGCTCAACAACGTGCTCCTTTTAAATGAAAGAAAAACAAACGCTATCGGTGCTGCACTGCTTCTCGACGCTACTGCTCCAAGCAAGTGGCAAGTGGCAATTGGCGGCTCCTTTCTCCAAGCTAGCACCGTGTGCCTTCCTTTCACTCATCCAAGCCGTGACAACAGCAGCATGTGCTGCCCCTTTTCCAAGATCATAGAATGCGAGAAGATATTGAATAAATGTGCACAAAACCAAATGGAAAATGCAATGAGAATTCAGCAAAGATGATAAAAATCATTGCATTCCTTCCATTCAAAAACAACGTTTAGCCCCCTTTCATTTTAAAATAAAATGTGCCTCCAATAAAAATGAAAATGCAATGAAGATTCAGCCAAAGGAATGAAGCATTAAAACTCTCTTCTCATTCATTGAAAATCACCTTCCAAGAAAAACAAGTGCAGGGACCGAAAAATGAATGTGACGGCTACATTCTCTTAAACCAAAAAAATAAAAACTTCTCCTTCGATGGTTACTGCTGCACGACGTGTGCTTCCCTCCAATTCATTTAAAATGAAGGTGGCGGCTGCCCTTTTTTCTCCAAAAGCAAAAACCGAGAATGTCTTCACAAGTCACCGTTTTTCATACTCCAGGAAAAGAAAGATGTGTTCTTTATTCATCATTCCCAACAGCGTTCCATGAACCGAGAGAATAAGTGGCAAGTGGCGGCTGCCTCCTGCTCCAGGCCGAGACCCTCCTCCAACACTGCTGGAGCCCTTGCTTTTGTCCACTCCGTGAAGCCCCTGGACCGTGTGCCCTTGGATGTGCGTGATTTGCTAGATGTAACACCTTGCTTTAGTCCAAGCACCTCCTCAACGTACACACCAATTTTCGCGTGAAGCCCCACCTTTGCTGAACTCAACCCCTCTTACGTGGGCTCCCACATACGTCTAGCCTCCTTTCTTCTCCATGAATCATCCCTTTTTCTTCAAGCTGCTGGACCGCTTCTCATGTGGCTTCTTCGTGCTGGAGCGTTGCTGGATGATGAGTCCGCCTCTCGCTGCTGGACTTTGTTGGACGCGTGTTGTTGCTGCTGGACGAACATCTCCCAAGCTGGACGTGAAGGAGCCCTTCTTGCTTCTGCTGGAACACCCCCTCAAGTTTCCTGGACGTCCAAAGCCCGCTTCCTCCTTGTTGGCCCATCTCCATGTGCACCCCCAAAAAAAATAAATCCACACCTCCTCTCTCATCTTAGTTTAAAGTATATTTGATGTGGCATTTTCTTTTGACCTCCAAATGTCCCATATTGTATTTTCAAAATTTATCTACAATCCAAAATGAAAATAATAAGCTCAAATAATCCAAATTAATTAAAATAACAATTTCTGGTCAAATTAAGCAAATTAGAAAAAATAGGAAAATACTGGACATTTAAGCACAATTCCTTAATTAATTCTAGCACAATAGATTAAGTGAAGTGAAGAAAATATTGACTCATCAATTACCCCAACAAATAACTCATCCATCTAATTCGTTCAGTGTTTGTGTTCTTCTTTCCCATTGATCATCACATGCATACATGTTTACTTTTTGTCTTTTGCATTAGAAACTTATAACAATTTGTTCACAAGTCTTAAATAATCAAGAAATCATATAACTAACTAGGCCGTGAGTCCTTTGGGAGACCGATACTTGGTCTTACCGAGTTTATTACTTGATACGATTCGGTCACACTTGCCGAGGGTTAAACAAGTTTTTGGCGTCGTTTTTCGGTGTTCATAAATTTGTCATCAAGTTTTTGGCGTCGCTGCCGGGGACTCGTGGTTTAACTAATTTATTTGTGTGATTATTGATTATCTTTGAATTGTTTTTGAATTTTGAATTTTAAATTTCGAATTTTGAATTTCTGTTTTTATTTTTCTGTTATTATTTTTCTGTTTTCTATTTTTATTTTTCTGTTTCTATTTTCGGTTTTTATTTTTCTGTTTTTATTTTTTTATTTTTATTTTGCTGTTTTTATCTTCTTATCTCTTATTTTATATCTTCTCTATCTTTTTGTGCTAACAAATTTTTCTAGGGACTTGTTTTCTTGTGTATGCAGGAAGCAATTCAAACTAGAAGCAAGTAAACCTCGGAACCTCTTCTTGAAGGCTTAGACGAGAGTAGACGGAGGAGAAGAATCCGTACATCTAGAGAACTTTTCCCTCCTCCGGAAGATCTCTTACAACCTTCACCACAAGGTTCTTACCATAGCATTGAGGAGATGGAGAATAATAATGTTAGACGGACTCTTGCAGATTACACTATTGTAGTTGGCCCTCAGCATTTCAATAGCATAGCAAGACCGAGGGTCAATGCAGCTAATATGGAGGTGAAACCGGCATGAATCCAATTGGTTAAGAGTAACCAATTTAATGGGTTGTCTCATGAAAGCCCATATGAGCACCTCACAACCTTTAATGAAATTTGCAATACCGTGAATATAAATGGGGCGCCTGACGAAGCAATCAAACTTAGCTTGTTTCCATTCTCATTAGGAGGCAACACTAAGCTTTGGTTGAACTCTTTTCCAAAAGGGAGCTTTAAAGAGTGGGAAGTTGTGGTGACAAAGTTCTTGAACAAATACTTCCCACAATCCAAGGTAAACAAAGGGAAGCAAGAGATATCATCTTTCAGGCAAGGCATGGAGGAATTACTAGGTCATGCATGGGACATATACAAAAGCCTATTAAGAAAGACTCCCACGCATGGATTTGACGAAGTAGAAGTAGTCCTATTCTTTCTTGGAGGTCTTGGTTCACAAACCAAGTTGATGCTAGACGACTCAACTGGAGGCAATATCAAATGAAAGACTCCATAGGAAGCCACGGAAATAATTGAAAACATGGCTACTAATGATAATGAGCTGAACAGTGAAAGAGGAGCTCCTATTCAACAAAAAGGAGTTCTACAGTTGCAATCCAATGATCCCTTGTTAGCTCAGAACAAGATAATAACTCAACAATTGGAGAATCTCACAAAGACACTTGCACAACTACCAAAAGAGTTAAAGACTGTTGCACAGGTTCAACCACAGATGTGTGAATTATGTGGTGGTGACCATACCAATGGTCAATGCACCTTTCCAGTGGAAGCTTTAGAGGATGTTAACTTCATGGCCAATCAATTTCCATACCATCAGGGGAATTTCAATCAAGGGTGGAAACCACACCCAAGTATTGGTCAAGGACAAAGTGGGCAAGCTGGACAATTAGGGCAATTTAACAAGCAACAACGAAAACCAACCTTATGGCAACAAATGTATACACTTAATGAAAGATCAATAAGGATGGAAGAAACTCTTTAGCAATTCATACAGGCAACTGAATCCACTCAAAAGAGCACTGAAGTTGCTATTAAGAACTTGGAGATTCAAGTGGGTCAACTTACTAAGCAGTTGGAAGAAAGGCCTGACAAGAATTTTAGGGCTAATACTGAGGTTAACCCCAGGGAAGAGTGTAAAGTGCTAGTGAGTGTAAATGTTGAAAAAGTTGAGTTGGAAAAAGAAGAGAGAAAAGAGAGAGAAGAGAAAGAAGAAGAGAAAATTTGTGTGAAGATGAAGAAAGTGAGTGGAAAAAGAGAAAGCAAAAAGAAAGTGAGAGA
The DNA here is from genome assembly GCA_027742785.1 of Vigna reflexopilosa. Classification (NCBI taxonomy): domain Eukaryota; kingdom Viridiplantae; phylum Streptophyta; class Magnoliopsida; order Fabales; family Fabaceae; genus Vigna; species Vigna reflexopilosa. Next base: position 16,063,835 of record CM050915.1, read on the forward strand.
AAAGAAAAACAGGACAAGAGAAAAAAAGAAAGAATCATATGAAAAACCTCTTCCTCATCCAAAGAAGTATCATAGGAAGAAGGAATTTGAGCGCTTTATGGAAATCTTCAAGAAATTGGAGATTAAAGTTCCTATGATTGAGACATTGCAATAGGTTCCTCGTTTTATCAAATTCTTGAAGAAGTTCAGTAGAAAGAAGAAAAAGAAGAAAGAACTTGAGTTTTATTGGGTCAAGCTAGTGACGTTAAAAGAGCGCTTACTGGGAGGCAACCTAGTGATGTAAGAACTTTTAATTTTTGGTTTGGTGATGTAATTTTGAACTTTTGGGTATTTTTGTTTTTGTTATAAGTTTGTTACAGGGTTCACATCTACTGATGGATGTTAGGCGGAAGAGTATCTACTGAAGGATACTATGTTTGTATACACCTATTGATGGGTGTTGGTAAGAAAGATTTGCATCTATTGAAGGGTGCTGGAGGATTTTGGGTCAGGCTCGTGACGTTAAACAAGTGCTACCTGGGAGGCAACCCAGTTGATTGATTGTATCTTTGTTGTTTGTTATGCTTTAGTTGTATGATAGGGATTGGATGCATGAGTGATCTGAGAACTTAATTGTAGGGAGTGATAACAGTTGAAAAACTGTTATTTTCATGCCTAAAATTGACACAAAAAGCAACCTTTACACTTAGAAACTAGCTTGAAATCATGCTTCTATCCATATTTTCAGAAATAAGAGAGCTGGACAGGTTTATGCTTAATTTTAGTGTTTTTGTGCAGGTTTTAAGGTGAATTTAGTGAAAGAAGTGAAGAAGGAGAGAGATGGAATCAGAAAAGTCAACCAGAAACCAGAAAAGTCAACCAGTCAACCAGAAAAGTCAACCAGTCAACCAAAAAGTCAACCAAAATACGAAAAAAGTCAACCAGACGAGTTTTGGGCCAGTTTTATGCAATTTTATGATCTGTTTGGGCCTGGACCCGTTTTCTATTATTTTTATGTCCTATTTAAAGACCTAGATGTCTTAGGGTTGGTATCTTTGGCATAAACGAAGCACACACCCTCTCTTCCACCCCTTTGAAGGAGGATCTTGGATGCTCAGGCTACCTCTTCACCTTTCTAGGGTTTTATCTTTCATTCTTTCATTATTGTTCATCTAGGTTCACCATGAATATGGTGAACTAAACCTTGTATGTTTGTTGGGGAATCAATGTAATCTTTTGAAGCTCTCATATATGGAATTTGTGCTTGCATCTTAATCTAAGACTTATGCTTTCTTTCATCATTAGTTAGGGTTTTTCCTCTTTGCTCAATGCTTGCTTTGTTTAACTCATTCAATGCATGATTATTGATTTTGTCGATACGGGAACGTACGAGGAAGTCTAGATCCGGGGAATTTCTCCCAATAGTATATTGGTTGCCTTAAGCTCCTGTGCTAAAAAAACTAATTATTAGGAATGTTAGGAATTGTATGAACTCGTAATTAGGGAGAAGCCTTCTTGAAAGGTAATTTAGAGAGTGGCATTAACAATGATGAATTGAATGTTGAATTCCTAAAATATATGAGAGTGGATAAGATGAAATTGACCCCCAACAACATATTCATCAATATATTTCATTGAAAGTGCTTGTCTTTTGTTTTAGCCATTGATCAACCTCATGCATACATGTTTATTTTCGTCTTTTGCATATTAAACTCCACTTATTTTGTTCTTAAGTCTTAGCTAATCAACAAATCACATAACTAAACTAGGTCGTGAGTCCTTTGGGAGAACGATACTTGGTCTTACCGAGTTTATTACTTGAAACGATTCGGTCATACTTGTCGATTGTTCAACAAGTTATTGAAATCATATTTTGGTGATCATAAATTTGTCCATCAGGGAGCAAGTGAGGAGCATGAGTAGAAGGCACCTAGGTTAAGCTAGGAAGAAGAAAAGCACAATAGGAAAGCCCCGCCGAACGGTGGTATCGCAAAATGGGCTTAGGTTGCCCCTTAGCGGAACCCGAGCCCATTAGGGTATTTTTATACCCTAAGTCATGCCTTGGCCTCTATTTTCAGATCTCACTCCTCCCACACACTCTCAAGCAATCTCCCAAGAGTTCCCTTCATTTTTATTTTTCTTCCCCCTTCATAAAACCTCTCTTCCATTCATTTTTGCATCAAGTTTCAATTCAAGTTTGGGGTTTGGTGAGAGCGTTGTTGTTACGGGCTGATTTCTTCATTGTGGTTTACTAATTTTTAACAATGTATCTTGTGGTTTTGTGAATTATGTTTGATGCAGGGATGACCTCCTTATCGGGCAAAAGAATCAAGACTATAAGATCCAAGAAGAAGGAGAGGAAGAAGACTCTGAGGATAGCATGAGTTGATGAGGAACTGAGATAACATTCACTAATGGATGCTATCAGCACTAGAGCAGGATTTGTTTTATCTTCTGTTTTTTTCTAAACTTATTTGCTTCTATTAGTAGAATAGGGTTTGATGTACTCAATTGGAAACTTTTCTGTTATGATGATTTTCTTATGATTGTTGTAAGTAGTGTGTGATGATGCTTGTTTGCATCATATGATCAAGGCCATTTGTTGGTAACCCTTTGCATGATTTTAGCCCCACAAAAGAGAGCACTATGTGTTCTATCCTTTGAACCCTTAGCCTTGAACATGATTTGAAAACTCCTTGTGAAAAGCTTTACCTTGAGTTAAGTAGAAAATATCTGGTGGTATTGATAAATGTTCAAGTTTGGGGTTGTTGGGAAATTTAGAAAAAGGGAAAATAAAAAGCATTGAGCTAAGCGCTAAGATGGGAAAAAGAAAAGAAAAAGAAAAAGGAAAGAAAAGAAGAAAAAGAAAAGCTCAATGCAAAAGGAAAGTTGGAATAAGTAAGAAGGATTGTGTTAGATGATTCTCTTAACTCAAGGGTTTTGTGATCTAGAAAAACCAATTTTCCTGTTAGCCCAGCCACATTATAAGCCATTGAAAAGTCCTTGTGATGATGCATGTTTGTGAATGTATTTGATTGTGGTTAAATGAAAAGCAAAGCCAATTCATGTGACATTGTGATAGTAGAGTGAATGAGTGAATACCTCTTGTACACTTGTGTGTTTGAGTGAAACACTTTATCTAGTGAGGAAAGATTCCATGAGCACATGAACATCCATGCTTAGTTGATTGATCATTCATGAAAAGTAGCATTTGTTGGATATTAGGTGATTGTGTGAACTCAAACCCCCTAGAATGGCACTCCAATTGGCGGACAGGTCTATTAAATATTCTTATGGGATAATTGAAGATGTGCTGGTAAAGGTTGACAAATTTGTATTTCCAGTGGATTTTGTTATAATGGAGATGGAGGAGAATGGAGATGTGCCTCTCATTCTTGGGAGACCATTTATGAAGACTGCTAGATTTTTAATTGATGTGGAGAATGGTAAGCTTAAAGTAAGAGTTCAAGATGGAAAAGTGAATTTTGATGTATTCAAAGCCATGACACATCCTAAAGATGATAAAGCATGTTTTCAACTTGATATACTTCATGAAGTTTGTATGGTTCAAGAAAGGATGGTACGTTATTCTTCTCCATTGGAGAAAACTCTTATTGATGCTTGTGAAGACTTGAATGAAGAAGAAGAAAAATTAATTGATGAATGTATGACGGATTTGGAGACATTGAAGGAGATTCTAGTGGAGGATGCTAAGTTTGAGACGATTGATACCAAAGAAGAAGTCAAAGAAAAGAAGTTGGAATTAAAGATGTTACCATCACATTTGAAGTATGTTTTCTTAAAAGAAGATGGAACAAAGCCAGTCATCATTAGTAATTCTTTGATTCCTGAAGAAGAAGAAAAGTTGGTAGAAATATTGAAAGCCAAGAAAGAAGCTATTGGGTGGTCAATCTCAGATCTCAAAGGTATAAGTCCAACTTATTGCATGCCCAAAATCTTCATGGAGGATGACTATAGGCCGAGTGCTCAACCACAGAGAAGGCTAAATCCAGTGATGAAGGAGGTGGTTAGAAAAGAAGTATTGAAGCTCTTGGAAGCTGGCATTATTTATCCAATCTCTGACAGTGAATGGGTGACTCCAGTACAGGTAGTTCCAAAGAAAGGTGAGATGACAATAATTTATAATGAGAAGAATGACCTTATTCCTACTCGGACTGTTACTGGATGGCGAATGTGCATTGATTACAGGAAGTTAAATAAAGCCACTAGGAAGGATCATTTTCGTCTTCCTTTCATGGATCAGATGTTAGAGAGATTGGCAGGTCAGGATTTTTATTGCTTTCTAGATGGATACTCTGGATACAATCAAATTGTGGTAGATCCATAAGACCAAGAGAAGACGACATTCACATGTCATTTTGGTATCTTTGCCTACAGAAAGATGTCATTTGGGTTATGTAATGCTCCAGCCACGTTTCAAAGGTGTATGCAGGCATTTTTTGCAGATCTCATAGAGAAGTGTATTGAAGTCTTCATGGATGATTTTTCGGTGTTTGGAGATTCTTTCCAGAGGTGTTTGGCGAATCTGGACATTGTCCTCAAGAGATGTGTTCAAACGAATCTTGTGCTTAACTGGGATAAATTTCATTCATGGTAACAGAAGGAATTGTGTTGGGTCACAAGATTTCTACTAAGGGGATTGAAGTGGATAAAGCCAAAGTAGAGGTCATTGAGAAACTTCCTCCACCAACAAATGTGAAGGGAATCAGAAGTTTTTTAGGCCATGCTGGATTTTATAGAAGATTCATTAAAGACTTCTCGAAAATTGCTAAGTCATTGAGTAATTTTCTTGTTAAAGATGTACCCTTTGTGATGGATGAAGAATGTTTGAAAGCCTTTGACATGTTGAAAAGCAAATTGGTGTCGGCTCTAGATTGGAATCATAATTTTGAACTAATGTGTGATGCTAGTAATTATGCAATAGGAGTCGTGCTTGGTCAGAGAAAATAGAAGGTATTTCACACAATCTATTACGCCAACAAAGTTTTGAATGATGCCCAGTTGAATTATGCTACTACTGAAAAGGAGTTTCTGGCTATAGTGTATGCCTTGGATAAATTTAGACCTTATCTCATTGGGTCTAAGGTGATTATCTACACAGATCATGCAACTATAAAGTACTTGTTGACAAAGCCAGATTCTAAGCCACGATTGATCAGATGGGTGCTTCTATTACAAGAATTTGATGTGGAAATCCGTCACAAGAAGGGTGGTGAGAATTTGATTGCTGATCATTTATCACGGTTGGTTAACAGTGAGGTTACGAGCAAGGAAGCATAAATCTGGGAGTCTTTTTCAGATAAAACCCTCATGTATATTCAACAAAGGTCGTGGTTTGCTGATATGGAAAATTTCAAAGCTTTAGGAGTAATTCCAGAGGATTTCAATTGGCAACAAAGAAAGAAATTTTTACATGATGTGAAGCAATTTATCTGGGATGATCCTTATTTGTTCAAAATTAGAGCAGATAATCTTCTGAGGCCGTGTGATACAAATGAAGAAGCAGAAGGAATTCTCTGGCATCGTCATGACTCACCTTATGAAGGACATTTCAATGGGGAAAGAACAGTAGCAAAAGTTCTCCAGTTAGGTTTTTATTGGCCTACTCTGTTTAAATACTCATCATGCATAAATAACAAGTAAACCATCATAGCAGATAACATTTCACATTGAGTACATCACACCCTATTCTAAAAACAGAAGCAAATGAGTTCAACAGTACAAAACAAAAGATAGAAAAATCCTGTTCTAGAGATGACAGCATCCATCAGTAGATGCTATCTCAGTTCCTCATCAACCCATGCTATCATCTGAATCTTCCTCCTCTCCGTCATCTTCATCATCTTGATGACAAATTTATGAACACCGAAAAACAGCGCCACAAACTTGTTTAACAATCGGCAAGTGTGACCGAATCGTATCAAGTAATAAAACAAGGTAAGACCAAGTATCGTTTTCCCAAAGGACTCACGACCTAGTTTAGCTATGTGATTTGTTGATTATTTAAGACTTAAGAACAAATTGATTGTAGGTTTAAATGCAAGAGATAGTAATTAAATATGTATGCATGAATTTTATCAATGGAGAAAAACAGAATACAAACACTTCAATGAATTAGATGGATGAGTATGTTGTTGGGGTTATCAATTTCATCTTATCCACTCTCATATATTTTTAGGAATTCATCATTCTTATCATCAATGCTAATGCCACTCTCTAAATCACCTTTCAAGAAGGCCTATCCTTAATTACGAGTTCATACAATTCCTAGCATTCCTAGTAATTAGTTCTTAAAGTGCAGGAGCTTAAAAGCAAACAATATGCTATTTGGAGAAATTCCCCGGATCTAGACTTCCCCGTACGTTCCCGTATCGACAAAATCAATAATCATGGCAATGAATGAGTTAAACAAAGCAAGCAATAAGCAAAGAGGAAAAACCCTAGCTAAAGATGAAAGAAAGCATATATCTTAATATAAGACGTTAAAATAAATTCCATATATGAGAGTTTCACAAGACTACATTGATTCCCCAACAACAATACAAGGTTTAGTTCACCATATTCATGGTGAAACTAGATGAACAATAATGAAAGAATGAAAGATAGAACCCTAGAAAGAGGAGAAGGTAGCCTGGGCATCCAAGATCTTCCTTCAACGGGTGGAAAAGAGAGTGTTTGCTTTGTCTCTGCCAAAGATACAAACCCTAGGACGTCCTAAAGCTTATATACTATTCTAAAATATACAGAAAATTAGGCCCCAGCCCAAAATAGTGCCGCTTAGCGGTAAACTACCGCTCAGCGGTAAGTGCGTGAGTTGTTTTTCTCCCCTTAGCGGCCTTTTCACCCCTCAGCGGAGCCAACGTGACTGCCTGAGTGCCGCTCAGCGGTAAACTGCCGCTGAGCGGCAGTTGCGGCTTCTCCTTTTGCACTTTTTGATGTCTTTTCTGATTCCATCTCTATCCTTCTTCACTTCTTTCACCAAATTCACCTTAAAACCTGAATAAAAACACTGAAATCAAGCATAAACCTGTCCAGCTCTCTTATTTCTAAAAATATGACCAAAAGCATGATTTCAAGCTAGTTTCTAAGTGTTAAAGGTTGCTTTTAGTATCAATTTTAAGCCTGAAAATAACATATTTGAACTGTTATCAATCTTCAAACTCATCATCATCATCCATAGCTGGAGCTTCAGCTGCTCCAGCTCCCTGAGCTTGTTCCTCTGGCCATGCCACCACATTGTTGAACTCATCCCTTGTCCACCGATGACCTGGGGGTGTATTATACATCCCAATAATCATCTCAGTTATGGCCACCTGCCCTCTATGAAGGAATTGCATCCTGGCATCCATAAGACACATATACATGTCCCTCATCTGAAATGGTTCTGCCTCATGAGGCTTTGTAAGTGCCTGGCCCTATGGTGGTCCTCTCCCTCTACGAGGATGGCGTGGTGGTACTGGCTGAGCTGCCTCATCACCGCCACAATACTGTTTGTACGCCTCATCAATAGCTTTCCTATGCCTCTCAAATGGCGGAGTAGAGATATTCACCCCGACTAGCTCACATAAGTGTGTAATCAAAGAGGGATGTCCCAAAGATGCCTTATTGTTCATAGTGCTGGCACACACCTGTATCTAATTGGCTATGACCTGGCCAATGTTAATGCTCATCCTTCTGAGCACACAGTACAAAAGAAGTGCCCTGCTAATAGTGATATCTTAGACATGTGAACACGATTGGATATTGGCATGAGAAAATGCCATCCAATACTTTGGTAGAGGAGTCAGATCAACTCTCCTAATGTTCACAACTGTACCATTCCTGTTTCTCTGAAAGTGCCCTCTAGGCACACATAGCACACTCTCCACATCACCAAAATCTGCTCCTTCTTCCATATTTAGAGCAAACTGACACTACTGACCAGACCATTCAGTATCTAAAAACATGTTAATAGAATTAGGGTCATACCGAATGGCGTGTCCTCTAACATAGCTCAAATAATCCTCTGCAGGATGATCACCCAACCGCCTTGCATTTGTGTAAAACTCTTTCACCACTGCTATGTTAGCTGGTGCAGGATAAGTGGCTAGCCTCCCCAAGTTCCTTTTCTTCAATTGCTCTCCAAGATGTGGAGCACAAGCAGGTATCAGTCCAGCCTTCCTTTCCAATAATAGCCTCCTATCTTGGAACACATTGAAGTGGCGCTCATGCTTATGGGAAAGGAACTTGTTGGCATAAGAGCGTTCTGGTTCCTTATTCTTCCTCTTGGATCCTATAGTCTTGATTCTCTTGCATCAAACACAAATTCATAAGAGGCCATCCCTGCATCAAACACAATTCACAAAACCACAAGACATACTGTTAAGCATTAGTAGACCATAAACAACTCCTTAAAACCATTCCTATCATCGCTGAGGGCAAACAAAACCCCTCAGCGCAACCTGTGCAGCAAAACCAGCAAGCAAAATAAGCACAAAAACCATTCTACCAGAATCGCGCTTAGGGGAAATTTCCGCTAAGTGTCGATTCTGCAGATTTTTCAAAATCTTGCAAAAATGCTCCTAATCTCTACCCACATGCATTCTTCCTAGTTCCAAACCCAAATCAAGCAGTTTAATCGGTCCAAAGAGCAATTAATTCATCTAATCATGCATAAAAATCAAAATCCTTCAAGAATCATGCTTGGACAACCATGTTCATCCCAATTCATGCTTTCAAAAACCCTAGAATGTAAAATTCTTATACTTACATGGGTGGAGATGCTAGATGAGTGAAAATGCTCTAAGAATGTGAACAAATCAGCCCCCAACAACAATGCTCTCACCAAACCCCAAACTTGGATTGAAACGTGATGCAAAAGTGAATGAAAGAGAGATTTTATGAAGGGGGAAGAAGGGAAAAGTGTAGAGAACTCTATGGAGAGTGCTTGAGAGTGTGTGGGAAGAGTGAAATCTGAAAGTGGTGGCCAAAATGCACCCTAGGGTATAAAAGAGGCCTAATGGGCCAAATCCCGCTGAGCCCATTAAAACAAAATAGTCCACCCAATCTGCAGCAGTCGCGCTCAGCGGTAATTACCGCTGAGCAGCATTTGCGACACCAACTCTTTTTCTTCCTAGCTTGCCCTAGGTGTCCTTTACCAATGCCTCTCACTACCCCAATTCATTTAATTTCTCACATCACTCAAACATTCAATCCCTATAATGCAACTAAAGCAGAATCAAAACAAACAAAGAAAGATAAAGTCAATCAACTGGGTTTCCTCCCAGGTAGCGCTTGTTTAATGTCATGAGCCTGACCCAAAATCCTCCAACACCCATCAGTAGGTGCAAATCCATCACCCTTGAGTAGGTGTACCTTTTGAGTATCCTTCAGTAAAAACTCACCAACCTAGCATCCATCAGTAGATGTTAACCCAAATAAAACAATGTTCGAAAGTTTCAAATTACATCACCAAAATAAATAAATTCAAAGAAATTAATGTTCTCAAATCACTGGGATGCCTCCCAACAAGCGCTCTTTTAACGTCATTAGGTTGACCCACTAAAGCTCAAGTTCCATCTTCAATGTTGGTGTTCATCTTTCTTTCATCACACCAACTCATCAACTACTTCCGGTCCACCTTTTTGACTCTTCTTGAATATGGAGCCTCAATCTTAATCAGTCCATTCTCTTTGAAACCTTTCACAATCCTCAACTTGTTCTTGAATCTTACAGGTGCGCCAAGTCTGAATTGTGCCTTCATCAAGTCATCATGAACCTTCCTTCCTTTGCCATCTTTTTCTTCTTCCCTAACGTGTGACAAGAAACAACTTTTACCTTTGATGACCCGCTTTGCAGCTTTAGAACTAGTCAAGGGTACATCCTTACATTCAGCTTTATGACTAGCATCTTTCTCCTGAATCTGTTGCTCCACTTTGAAGACACTAAAGATCACCTTTTCTCCTCGATCTTGAAGCACTATCATTCCATCATTGACATTGATGATTAACTTTGCCGTTTTCATAAACGGTCTTCCAAGAATAATTGGGACCTTCTCGTAAATTGGTCTTTGAAGCACTATCTTCCATTTGCACATTGGTCTTTGAAGCATTCTTTGGCATTTCCACTTGGTGGTTCACGTAAATTGTGTGCTTCGGTGTATAAAATCATTTCTTTGCTGCATGGAAGGAGAGAGGGGACGATCTTGGAGAGTGTGGAAGGCACATGCTTAATTTCTTGAAAAATGGTGCACATGGGAGAAGAAGTCAACACATTTTGTGGCTTATTTAAGGTGAAATTGAAGTTTGACTTGAGTGCATGGTGACTCACGGCCATGTGCTCTTTCTTTGGCCAATTGGACTTTTAAATTCATTTGTTAATTGCCATGATGACAAGTAATTTGCTAGGCTTAAATTAGGCTTGTTGGTTTCTTTGGTTTTTAATGAATTTAATTAATAGGTTGAGTTTATGTGTTTGAGTTAGTGTTGCATTTAATTATTTTTAACTGTGTTTGTTAATCAGTTTGTAACAGTGTTTGATGTTTGAATGTTGTCTAAGGCTTTTAGCAGTGTTTAACTATTTTTCTCTCCCTTCTTCTTTTCTTTCTCTTTTCTCTCAGCCTCACCTATTCTCTCTTATTTTTTTTCTCTTTTATCTAACTCAACACTTTCTTTTTTCTTGTCCACCCTCTCATCATCTGCACTTAAAATAGCTTTACACTCTTCCTTAGGGTTAACCTCAGTATTAGCCCCAAAACTCTTGTCAGGCATATCTTCCATCTTCTTAGCCATTTGACCAACCTGTATCTCCAAATTTCTAATTGCAGCTTCAGTGCTTTTATGGTTGGAAATAGTCACCTGAATAATTGTTGAAGAGTTTCTTCAAGCTTGGATGATTTCTCATTCAATGCAGATACTTGTTGCCATAGTGATGGTTGTTGTTGTGGTCTATTGAATTGTCCTGCTTGTCCATTCTGACCTTGACCCATGCTTGGGTGAGGTTTCCACCCTTAGTTGTAGTTCCCTTGGCGGTATTGAAATTGATTGGCCATAAAATCGACATCTTCTAAGGCCTCCACTGGAAAAACACATTGACCATTGATATGATCAACACCACATGGTTCACAAAGTTGTTGTTAAACCTGTGCAACGTTCTTTAGCTCCTGTGGCAACTAAGCAAGTGTTTTAGTCAAATCTCCAACTGTTGAGTTATGATTTTGTTCTGCGCAAGCAAGGCATCATTTGATTGCAATTGTAGAACCCCCTTCTGTTGAATTGGAGCTCCTCTCTCATTATGCATCTCATTATCATTAGTAGCCATGTTGTCAATCAATTAAGTGGCTTCCTCTAAAGTCTTGCATTTAATATTACCTCCAGCTGAGGCATCTAGCATCAACTTGGTTTGTGAACCAAGACCTCCAAGGAAAAGAAGGACTACTGTTGCTTCATCAAAGCCATGAGTGAACGTCTTTCTCAACAAGCTCTTGTATCTATCCCAGGCTTAACCTAGCGTCTCCTCCATGCCTTGCCTAAAAGAAGAAATCTCTTGCTTCCCTTTGTTGATTTTGGACTGCGGGAAGTACTTGTTTAAAAACTTTGAAACCACAGCTTCCCATTCAGTAAAGCTATCCTCTGGGAAAGAATTCAACCATAACTTAGCATTGCCTCCCAATGAGAAAGGAAACAAACTAAGCTTGATAGCGTCATCCGACACACCATTGATCTTCACAGTGTTGCAAATCTCGTTGAATGTGGTTAGATGCTCATATGGACTTTCATGTGACAGTCCATTAAATTGGTTGCTCTTCACCAATTGTATCAACACCGGTTTCACCTCCATGTTTGCAGCATTGACCCTCGACCTGGCAATGCTATTAAAGTGATGAGGGCCAACAACATTGGTGTAATCCGCCAGAGTACGTCTACCATTGTTCTCTTCAGCCATCTCTTCAGTACTCTGGTTAGATTTTTTTGATGAGGGTTGTAGAAGTGTTTCCGGAGAAGGAAATAATTCTCTAGAAGTTCGGATCCTCCTTCTCCTTCTACTTTCGTCCAATTCTTCAAGAAGAGGTTCCGAAATTTTCTTGCTCCTAGTCCTAATTGTATTCTGCATACACAAGAACACAAAACCCTAGAAACAATTGTCACTACAGGAAAAACAATTATTACCGGCGGAGGCCTTCGGTAAATGTAGTTTACCGAAGGCTTTTCTGAAGGCTTGTGTAGTATGACTTTACCGAAGGATAATGGCCGTCTGTAATGGACAAGATTGATTACCGAAGGCAAACGACCGTCGGTAAGTGAATGATGTATATGAAATTAGAAAGTGAGATATTTCCCTCCCCTCATTTCGCGAAAACCCCTTCTTCCCCAATATTCAGATTCTCTACCCTAACTCCCTCGACAAACTCACTCTGTGGCTTGTGCAGACTGCTTCCTACCCTAACCACAATTGGGATACGCTTTTTCCCCACTCCTCCATTATAGGTGAAGTCTCCCATTCTCCCATCTCATTTTCTTTTCCTGTTACTGTTTTCGATTACGCGTCAGTGATGGAACCTTTTTTCTTGTAGCGTTTTGCAGTGTTCTGAGCTGTGGAAGGTGGTGGGTGGTTGAGTTGAAGGCTACCATTGTCGAGGGAGGATATTCGACGAGGCGGCGTAGACGAGGCGGCGTAACCAGGTGAGTGTCGCTACGTGACAAGGTCTTCCACTACCGCTTTAGAGGCTATTGAAGGGGCTACCGTCGAGGTAAGTTGTCATTTTGATTGATGAACTATAAAAGCTAAGAAGAATTTGTTCTGACTTTGTTCAATGTATGCTCTGAATTAGTTTGTGCAATATGATTTGTTATAGAAAATATTGTTCAAAGTTGTCATTTTGATTGCTAATGCATTTTTTAGATATAGCCATTTTAAAACTAAAGCAAGCTAATATCACTTGATTATGAAAACTGATAACAATTACTGAATCAGAGTAAAAAGCTACTGGTACACCTAAAAAGCCAATAAGCAGGATGATGAGCATAACTAGCGAAATACTCAAGATAACATTAAAATAAGTGCAAAGAAGAACTTTATCCACTTTCTTCAAATATTATTTTAATGTATCTTACATTTGAATTGCTACTGGTTTTGTATAATAGGTCTGCTGTGGCTATAGGGTTACTGTTCTTTTGTCTTATTTTAATCACTTTTGAATATGAGTAGGCATTGAGAGCTTTACTTTATGGACTAATAGTTACATATTTTGAATACAAATGCTGGTGTGCACACACTATGAGAGATACACAGAGGTGAAAATGATAACAATGTGAGATACTGAAATAATATTATGTGATAGAAAGGTTACATAAGAAAAGATGATAATGTGATATTGATAACTTAATAAATGTGTCATAAAGAAAGATATAAAAGATAAACATGAAGTTATTATACTGTTAAAATGTGTACGTATCATTGTTGATATTTTAATATAGGTTGAATATATATATATATATATATGTATATATATACATATATATATATATATACATATATACATATATATATATATATACACACATACCTGTAATCCAGTGGTGTCTTCACACTCTTTGTCATTTTGGCAATACTCATGCATTACCCAATAAGTTCTGATTCCTTGAGGAGCTCTGCCTCTATAGTACACCTTCATATCTTTTCCAGTGGACTTCCAGTACCCTGCACGAGTTGCTCTATTTGTTATAAACTCATTCGGGTATTTCCTATCCCGAGGTCCAAAAAAGTACCACTCTGGATCTCTACTGGGTAAAAATGATTTCTCTAACCATGCAAAAACAAAAAAAAAATGTTCCAAAATCAGTCTATCAGTTGAACAACTATAATTTCTTCCTTTGTGCTGTCCAACATGGTATATAATTCAATTTCAAGTTCCTAACATGTGGAAAATAATGTTTGGAGAACAAGTTCCTGGAACAAATTCAGTGACTGCAACACTGTATCTGATGTTAACATCAACATGATTATCCAAGTGGGGTTGTTACAAAGAAATTAGCTTTCCATGACTCCAATTTGTGTGTGTGTGTATATATATATATATATATATATATATATGATAAAAAAAATGTTGCAATCATGCTAAACCTATTATTTCACCACTCAACACTTAAGCCTAAAGATATGGTCATAATGGAGTTTATGTTCTATATGCTACTGATAAATTTCACTACTTACTGTTAACTTCAAATCTTACACAACAGTGGGAGTTCCTTATTTTAACGGAACAATTCCTTTTCTCATATTTGGGTTGTTAGATGTCACTCTTTGGTGTATAATTGGCCATATCATTAATGTTATTATTGTCAATTTTTTTCTTTGTTTAATATTAAAGGTAAAGGGTTGGAACAGTCATAAATTTTCAGTAACAAACATTATCATACACTTAATTTAAGGCCAAAATTGGAGGCATATATATATATATATATATATATACTGATTTAAATTCTAAAGGTGTTATATTCCTGTCAAGGTCAATGTATAGACCTATAGAAGGTAAGCCTGTCCTACATGGACACTGATATCTCTGTCCTATACCTAATACCCATAACCTTATAAGTAAGTTGCACTCAATATAGTGCATTCAAACTTAATTTCACTCACAAGCTTTTTTTTACTCTTAGTTAATTAAAATGTAGATCAATCAAAATAACGATGAAAGAGACAACCCTATGATATTTCTAAGTTAAAATGGAATTAGAGATGTAGGAAGTAGGAAAATGGAGGTGGGTGGGTGCACCATTCTTAGGTCATGATAAAAAGGAAATTCCTTAGAACATTTAGAAAAGTTGGTTTTCAGTTTTCAGCTATCAGAAACAATTTGTTGGTGGATATAACTTCCTAAAACAGAAACACTTTCTTCCACATTTAGGTGACTGCATCAAATCAGAACATCTGAACCAAGCAAGGAAAATGAAACTTAGTTTTAGTTCAACCAAATGTGTTTTTTTCCCTTAATCTTTTTTGTTTTCATTGATAATTACAAAAGGGTAACTTCATTTTCTCTATGATTCAAAAGTAAGTATATTTTCTTCTAATATATATGAGATAGAATTTAACACATGTAATCAAGTTATGTTAAAAGAATGAGTTTTATACAACGATTCATTTCAATCAAATTCTCTTGTGCAGAAGAAATCTGCAATGTTTAAGAAAGTTGAGTTAATTAACAAAAATTTTCTTAGGGGATAAGGAAGTTGTGTTCTGGTTTGGTAGGTGATGTTAATGTAAGGTTGATCCAAAATTGCAGTGCTGAATTATTCTCTCCTAAAAACGAAAGAATGAGTGTAGAGTTGTGAGTTGATGAACTGGCATGGATCTTTGAGAGCAAGCTTCACCATTTAAGCATCACAATCTACATTGACCTGATTTTGGGATTTGTTAATTAATTTGTTGGAATGAAAAGTTAATTTGCTATCCATTTGGTTGTTATGTTTGTTGATGAGTTATGTTCCTTGTTAGGAGAGAGTAATGACAGAAGAAACTGCTATAATGATATTCCTAAAATTAGCATGCAAGTACATCAGAATTGAAGTTCTGGTACTACCAAAACCAATTCCATGTAGCAGCAAAGTTGCCACTGTTTATAAGGAAAAAAAAGTAGGTAAAACAGGTGAACAGTCAATGATCTACTTTCTTCATGAAAGTTGAGACTGTTTCATATACTCTATCATGCTGCCACGTCTATATCTATATATATATATATATATATATATATATATATACATACAGATGTGAATACATGACAACAATATCATACTTTTCACAGTATAGTATAAGTTGATCAACCAAATTATATGAATGATTTATATGAATTATGAAGTTTTTATGAAGAGAATGTAATGTTTTTGTTGAAGGAAGAGATATTAGGTTGAAGTGTGATGGTGCATTGTTCCTCACTGAAAATTTAGGCCATATACAGTGCATCAGATTGATAGCCCTTGCCTAATAAGACTATTCATATATACGAAGAATGTTGGAGATCCCATTATGGATTAAATTAGTACAAACTTCATAAAAGTTATTTCATAAAAGATTACCAAATGCAGGAAGTTGAGTAATTAAGATTAGTCCAGAAAAATGTTTATACAGATTCTATGCACTCAAGTAGAGAACATAACATGCACAAGGGTAGTAAGAATTGTATGTCATTTTAGGAAGAGGTTTTGTTCTATTAGTTCAGCAACCAATGGTGTTTTGGTTGGTTGAAAAGTTATGGAGGGATGACTTTGTTGGTTGATGTAGTGGCCTTGTAGATATAGCCCAGCTAAATGATATCATGACTTTTGGGTTTAGCTTTATATTTATTCAATATAAAGAATAACTTTTAATCACTTCACAAATTTTATTAGCCAGTAAAAAAAAGCTAATATAAATTAATATAGAGTTAGCAATCAAGCTATATATGCCAACTCTATAGGCTGAATATGATACTCTGAATTGAAAGCTTCAATTATATATATATATATATATATATATATATATATATATATATATATATATATATTGAAAGGCAACTAGTCTACAGGACTTTGTTTTCTTATTTGGATTTAGTGAAACTAGACATATGTATTCATAAGTAAAAATCTATGCAACCAAAGGAAGAGAAGTGATAACAACTTGTCTGGTTTCATTGCTTTGGCAGAGATTAATTGATCCTTTCTTCATTCTCAAAGAAAGAATGTGACAATCCTTAGTGAAGTGGAGAGTTGGAGCAGAGGAAGAAGAGCTTCAGTTACTCTCTCTGCACCAAAGAAATTTGTTTCAACACATTCTTTGGCTAACTGATAATGGATTCTGATTTTTAATTGTCATTAATTATTTGAATTGTATGGTTGTAGAGCTTATGTTATTTTAATTATTTAAAAGTGTTTATTAGAAATGAAGTTTGATATTGATTGAATGGTTTAAAAGTGTTGTTGAAGTTAACCCAACACCTCACTCTCTTGATACTTCTGACCTGTTAGTAGCACTCTTCAATCTTCCCATTTGAACTTTGTTCACACTTTAGAAAAGTTTAAAAAAGGAAGAAAGAATTAAAAGTAAAGTCTTATGCACCTCATTGGGTCATAGTTTGGTTTATATGAAGATTTTCTTTCTAAACCATCACTTTTTGAGTTAAAATGGAAGTGGAGTAGTGATTTTGAGCTGCAAGTTATTTATAACTCATTTTAGAGTTTAAACACAAATAGTCCACCAGTCAACCAGAATGCAGAAAACTCAATCAGTGTGCAGAAAAAGTTGCGCTGAGCTGTAATTACCGCTTAGCGCTAGTTTTGAAGTGCCGAAATCACAGCTGAGGGCTAAAAATGTAGTTGAGCTTCATTCTGAAGAGCCGCACTTACTGTTGAGCGGCAAAAGTGCCGTTGAGCACCATTTTTATGGGCTTGTGCTTATTTTGTGTAATTTTTAGAAATTATAAAAGGGGTTTAGTTGACTTAGGGTAGACATCTTTTGGCAAAATGAAGCAAAATCACACTTTCTTCACCCCTTGGAGGAGGATTTTGGATGCTTAAGCTCCACTCTCCAAATTCTAGGGTTCTATCTTTCATTCTTGCATTATTGTTCATCTAGTTCCACTAGGAAGGATCATTTTCCCCTTCCTTTCGTGGATCAGATGCTGGAAAGATTGGCAGGTCAGGCTTTTTATTGCTTTCTAGATGGATATTCTGGATACAATCAAATTGTGGTAGATCCAAAAGACCAAGACAAGACGACATTCACATGTCCATTTGGTGTATTTGCTTACAAAAAGATGCCATTTGGGTTATGTAACGCTCCAGCTACGTTTCAAAGGTGTATTCAGGCAATTTTTGCGGATCCCAAAGAAAAGTGTATTGAAGTCTTCATGGATGATTTTTCGGTGTTTGGAGATTCTTTCCAAAGGTGTTTGGCTAATCTTGATATTGTCCTCAAGATGAATCTTGTGCTTAATTGGGAGAAATTTCATTTTATGGTAACAGAAGGAATTGTGTTAGGTCATAAGATTTCTACTAGGGGGACTGAAGGGAATAAAGCCAAAATAGAGGTAATTGAGAAACTTCAACCGCCAACAAACGTGAAAGGAAATAGAAGTTTTTTAGGCCATGCTGGGTTTTATAGAAAATTTATTAAAGACTTCTCGAAAATTGCTAAACCATTGAGTAATTTGCTTGTTAAAGATGTACCATTTGTGATGAATGAAAAATGTTTAAAAGCTTTTGACATCCATAAAAGCAAATTGGTTTCGGCCCCAATGATTGTATCTCCGGATTGGAATTAAAATTTTGAACTAATGTGTGATGCTAGTGATTATGCAATAGGAGCTATGCTTGGTTAGAGAAAAGAGAAGGTATTTCACACTATCTATTATGCTAGCAAAGTTTTGAATGATGCCTAGTTGAATTATGCTACTACTGAGAAGGAATTTCTGGCTATAGTTTACACCTTGGTGGACCTTATCTCATTGGGTCTAAGGTGATTATTTACACGTATCATGCAGCCATAAAGTATTTGTTGACAAAGCTGGATTCTAAGCCACGTTCGATTAGATGGGTGCTTCTATTACAAGAATTTGATGTGGAAATCTGTGACAAGAAGGGGAGTGAGAATTTGATTATTGATCACTTATCTCGGTTAGTTAATAATGAGGTTACAAGTAAGGAAGAAGAAATCTGGGAGTCATTTTCAGATGAGACACTCTTGTATATTCAATAAAGGCCATGGTTTGCTGATATGGCTAATTTTAAAGTTGTAGGAGTAATTCTGGAAGACTTGAATTGGAAACAAAGGAAGAAGTTTTTGTATGATGCAAAACAGTTTATTTGGGATGATCTTTACTTGTTCAAAATTGGAGCAGATAATCTTCTGAGGTGGTGTGTGACAAATGAAGAAGAAGAAGGAATTCTTTGGCACTGTCATGATTCACCTTATGGGGAACACTATAATTGAGAAAGAACAACAACAAAAGTTCTCCAGTTAGGATTTTATTGGCCTACCTTGTTTAAAGATGCTCATAATCATGCATGAAATTATGATAAATGTCAAAGGACTAAGGCTATTTGAAGACGTCATGAGATGCCATTACAAGCCATTTTAGAGGTTGAAGTCTTTGATTGCTGGGGTATTGATTTTGTGGGACCTTTTCCACCATCTTTCAATAATGAATACATATTAGTAGCGGTGGATTATGTGAGTAAGTGGGTTGAAGCCCTAGCTTGACCCAAAAATGATGTTAGCACTGTGATTAAATTTTTGATGAGGCAAATCTTCTCACGCTTTGGAACTCCAATAGTACTTATTAGTAATGGAGGATCTCATTTTTGCAATTTTCAACTTACGAAAGTGCTTAAACATTATGGTGTGAGACATAAGGTAGCTGCACCTTATCATCCACAGACAAATGGGCAAGCTGAGGTGTCTAACAGGGAGATAATGAGGATTTTTGAAAAAATAGTTGCTTCATCAAGAAAGGACTGGTCACAGAAATTGGATGATGCTCTCTGGGCATATAGGACGACAATGAAGACATCTATGGGCTTATCACCTTTTCAGTTAGTCTATGGGAAAGCATGTCATCTGCCATTGGAGATGGAGCATATATAAAGCATTATGGGCTCTAAAATTTTTGAATTTTGATCCTTATGACACTCAAAATAAACGCAGAAGGCAGATATTGGAGCTTGAAGAGATGTGGTTGCATGCATATGATTCATCCAGGAACTACAAAGAAAAGGTAAAATTTTATCATGACAGGAAGCTGATAAAAAAAGTGTTTAATCCAGGGCAGTAGGTGTTATTGTTCAATTCACGGTGGAAGTTGTTTCCTGGGAAGTTGAAGTCAAAATGGTCAGGACCATTCATAGTAAAGGAGGTACATCCTCATAGAGCAATTGAATTGGTAGATCCAGCTGCTAGTGATCCACACAGAAGTTGGGTAGTGAATGGTCAACGTCTCAAGCACTATTTGGGAGGAGAAGTCGAATGCCTTTCAACAGTTATGAAGTTGGTGGATCCATGAGTTTATTGGGTCAAGCTAGTGAGGTTAAAGAAGCGCTTACTGGGAGGCAACCCAGTCTTCTAAACTTATCTTTGTTTTGTGAACTTTATTTTGCTTCGGTTTTTAGAATAGGTGTGATGTACTCAATTTGAAACCTATATCTGATGTGGTGGCTTGATATTGATTTGTGTGTGATAACAGTTGAAAAACTGTTATTTTTAGACTTAATTTTGACCTTAAAGACAACCTTTATGACTTAGAAACTAGCTTGTAATCATGCTTTTGCTTATGTTTTGGAAATAAGAGAGTTGGATGGGTTTTATGCTTGGTTTTCCTTGTTTTTGTAGGTTTTAAGATGAATTGAATGGAAGAAGTGAAGTAGCCAAAAGTTGGAGTAAAAAAGGAAGAAAAAGTGCATAAAAGAAGAGCCACAAGTACCGCTCAGGGGAAATTATCGCTGAGCGGCACTTTAAAGTCCCGCAGTCACCGTTGAGGGGCAAAACTACAACTGAGCGTCAAATAGAAGAACCGCACTTACGGCTGAGCGGTAATTACCACTGAGTGCCATTTTAATGGGCCTTGGGTCACTTTTCTATAATCTTTAGGAAGCTATATAAGGGTTTAGTCGACCTAGGGTTAGTATCTTTTGGCAGAACAAAGCAAAATCACACTTTCTTCACCCCTTGGAGGAGGATTTTGGATGCTGAAGCTCCACTCTTCAAATTCTAGGGTTTTATCTTTCATTCTTTCATTATTGTTCATCTAGTTTCACCATGATTATGGTGAACTAAACCTTCATTGTTCTTGGGGAATCAATGTAATCCTTTGAAACTCTCATGTATTGAATTAGTTCTTTAATCCATATGCTTTCTTTCATTAATTGTTAGGGTTTTTCTTCTATAATCTATGAATGCTTTGTTTAACTCATTCAATTGCATGATCAATGATTTTATTTGTATGGGCACCACCGTTGAGCGCCAGTTTGATTTTGACAGCACTGTTTCAAGCTTGGACGTCACCGTTGAGGGTCAAAAGAGTGTCGCAGCCACCGCTGATCACCATTTTTGGGCGCTGAGCGTTGACGACTTGGGCTTGGGCCATGTTTCTGTATTTTTAAGAAACTATTTAAGGTTTTGGACGTTCTAGGGTTGATACCTTTGGACAGAAAGAGGCGAAATTACATTCCTTTCACCCCTTAGAGGCGGATTTTGGATGCGGATGCTCCGATCTTCAACTTTTAGGGTTCTATCTTTCATTCTTTTCATTATTTTCATCTAGTTTCACCATGTCTATGGTGAACTAAACCTCCATTGTTGTTGGGGAAACGATGTAATCCTTTGAAATTCTCATGTATTGAATTGATTCTTGATGATATATGTTTTACTTCATTAATTGTTAGCGTTTTTCCTCTACGCTCCATGCATGCTTTGTTTAACTCATTCAATTGCTTGATTATTGATTTTGTCACTACGGACACATATGAGAAAATCTAGAACTGGGAAATTCTCTCGGAAGCAATATTACCTAGACATAGGAATAGGAGGATCGGTTGCCTTTAAGCTTTTGTGCGAATGTAATGCATGATTAATTGCTAGGTAGACAAGACATTGTGAACTAGTAATTAGGATTAGGATTTATTCACCGAGACATCGGGTTTAAGGTAAATTAGAAAGTGGCATTAACATTAATGAAGAAAGATGAATTCATAAATACATGCGAGTGGATAGGATAAGTCGGAAACCCCAACAACATAATCATTCCATATTTTACATCAATCACTTTTGCATCTTTCAATCCAATTGATCAACACGTGCATTCATGTTTATTTTTCGCAATATAAACACAATGATTTCATTTACAAGTCTTATTTAATCAAGAAATCATATAATTGTTTAGGTCGTGAGTCTCTAGGGAAAGGATACATGGGTTACCATTTATTATTACTTGATACGACTCGGTACACTTGCCAGAGTGTTAACAAGTTTTTGGCGCCGTTGTCGGGGACTCTTGGTTTAACTATTCTATTTGTGTGATTATTGATTAGCTTTGGCTTAATTTTTATCTTTTTATCTTTCTATTTTATCTTTTTATCTTTTTTATCTTTTTATTTTTTTTTATTTTTTTGATCTTTTTAATGCTAACATGTTTTATAGGGTTTTGTGCCTAATGCTTGCAGGATGCAATTCAGACAAGAATTTAACTATATGGGCACTCAATTCTACCAAGGTAAACTCAACCACTAGAGGGAATCTCACTCAAGCATGGATCAAAGTCAATTTGGGCAAGTTGCCGAACAATTTGAGAGACTACCACGACACAATTTGGTCACTTAATTGAGAGATTGGAAGATTTTGGGGTTGATACTGAAGTTAACCCTAGGGAGGAATGTCAAGCCATTATTAATGGAAGTGACAAGACTTTAGATGAGAAAAAGATAGAGAGAAAAGAAAAATAAGAGTTGAGTGAAAAAGATAAAGATGTAGAGAAAGAAAAAGAAGTGGTTGAGAGATAAAAGAGAAAGACAATTTGTGTGAAGATGAAGAAAGTGAGTGGAAAAAGAAAGTGAGAGAATGCGGAAAGCAGAGATGAAGTGCTAAGGAGTTAGAGCTCAGAAAGGCCTGGAAAAGCACCAAAAGGAGGAACCGCATGAAGCTTGGGTGCCCTATCTGGAGGCTTGAGCCTCGGAAAAACGACGTCCACCTCCCGGGCGCCCTCCTAGGCCGCCTGAGTGGCGGACCCCGAAGCTTTGGCGTCCAATTGAAGGCTAAAGCCTTACATGAGGATCGTCCACCGCCCGAGCGTCCTGCATGGGGTGCCCGAGCATCGTTGATGCAGCTGTCACGGCCCATCAAATTTGATGTGCATTAAAGAATGCAGTATAGTGCTAGGAAGTGACTCCTAAGTCGTCTCTCAAGGACCAAATGTGGTTCGAGTCTTAGGTCAAACACGTAGTGGGGTGTTTCGAAAGTGTTTTTTTTTTATGATTAGAAATGAACTAAATTAAAACTGAAAATTAAATACAACCGAACATAATTGACAACATTAAAATGAATATTAAAATTAAATAAAAACAACAAAAAAAATAAGTCACTAAAAAAAAGAACCTAGCGGCATTTAAATATACTCGCATTCCAGCTAAAGCAATTAGAGCATCGAAATAAATTGGTGAAGAAAAGGACATCCATAAACCATAGATTGCAATAAGCATTAAATCACGTGCAGAAAGAATGAAACTTCAATGCAAGATTTCGTGAAGCAATTGAATATGGAACCTTGAGCTGAACATTAAATGCACTTCATCACGAAAATCAATGAATTAAAATCGTGTAAGCAATAAAGTGAACTAAATAAACATGTTGCTTCCTGAATGCATTCAATTATATAGAATATAATTTATATGTGTTGAATTCAAGCGTGATAAAGAAACAAACGAAGACCCTTTGGAGCTTTACATTACAGCCGTCACCATGTGCACATTCCAAATTTCATCACCGTTCTTTTTGCTATGATGGATGTGAGCTCCCCCACTCACCGTGTGCTGCTGCCAAATGAAAATCCGTGTGCTTCTCCATGATGCTTTTCTCTCCAGCCAGGCCGTGACCGAGAGCTCCAACCATGGTGGCGGCTGCACCAGCTCCAGGCCGAGATACCCCCCTCATTCCATCCAGCGTCACGAGTTCTTCAAACCCTTCTCCAAGCTGCTGGATGCGTCTGCCACTCAAGGGCCGCGTGCTTTTCCTTCCTTCCAGCCAGCAGCCTCTACTTTCTTCCGTGTGCACCTCCCATTCTCTCCAAGAACACACCTGTTGGACCTGCTGTCCGCGCCTCTCTTCTCAAGCTGCTGGATGTGCTCCCATTTAATTGCTCATGGGCCGTGCTGGACTCTCCTCTCCACTGCTGCCAACGTGTTGCTTCTCTTGTGCAAGGAATCTGTTGGACTCTCCAAATCCTCAATTGAATTCAGCCCGTGAGGTGCTTGCTGCTGTCCTCGTGAATTGTTGGACGTCACCTCAAGGTTGTTGGACTAAGGTCGTGATGTGCTTACTGGATGCAACAAACTGGACGTGGCAGTGTGTCCAAAGCCCAAAAGAAATCAGCTCCCTCCATTCCAGCATGAAGCACCGTCACCTTATGCTCATGGCCCTGTTGCCTCTTTTTTTTTATTCTCCAAGCACACCTCCTAGAAGAAATTAAAATCACCCGAAATCCATTGAGCCATCCTTTTTGTGCACACTTCTTGTAACATCCCAAAATATAGTAATACCATAATTCAGAATTAATTACAATTAACAGTGAACAGTAAACAGTCTTAATATTAACAGGAAACCAAGGTTCAAAGCCTAGCGGCTGGTGTACAAATAACGAGCACTAATAACGAACGGTTTTACAAGATGATAACCGAACGTCCCAAAATGAGCTAATATATATATACAGTACTAAACTAACGAGCGCTCTAAGGCTCGGCTTTAACTTCAACTTCCACCAGATTTGCATCCTCCAAATTTTCTTCTTCCAGCATGACTTCAAGGGATGCATCACCATCTGCTCACATCCACAACGGATGATCATTGCATTTTTACAAGACGAAAGCACATGGACAGTAGACAACACAAATGGAAAACGCAAGGGTAAGCTTATAATATTTAATTTATACAATCAACACATACATTTACATTTCAAAGCACACATACAGCATGTGATTCATCAAATAATTAACATAGAAAGACGTATAATAAGACAGACCGTCCGGACTGTATGAACCATGTAGTTACAAGCGTCCTTGCACCCAAGTGGTGTAGTAGCCGGGATATACCTAATCAGCTTCCACTTGAGGTTAGTCCCTTCGCCCCTGCTAAGTGAGGGATACGAAAGACCTCCTGCCATTCCCACACATGACTACCCCCTTCTACGTGAAGATGAGCATCACGGAATATCAGGATGGACCAAGCCAGCATTAACTAACCACAGTCATACTTTACCAATTCAATATTCAATCATATAAGAGACGTTCCTCCCTGGAACGCTCATCCAATATCCATAATCATAGATTCAATCCATATAGTGTTCACACTGTAATTCAATATGATGTAACATCAATTTCATCTTTAACTGTAAGAGAATAACAGAACGAACGTACAGTCCACTGAACACTCAGGACGAACGTCCAAATAACTTCACTGAATACTCAGGAAAAATACTTAGAACGAACGTAATTTCTGTGGATTCTGTTAAATGAACTGACTCGACTTGAAGTGTACTGGTACTTAGAAAATAATCATGATAGAACTTGAACCAGATTTAATGTACAAAGGAGGGTCAAGAACACTTAGAATTATTTTTCAAGAGATTTACATATGAATCCAATTCCAGGAATGGAACGAACGCAAAGAAAAATGAATATTTAAATACTTTGAACGAACGCTATTTTATCAATTGAATATTCACGTAGTACGAACGCGAGGTAAGAGACCTAGCGAGATTCAGAACGGACGCTCGTGATAAGACCGAGCGCTTATTGAGAACGGACGCTCGACATAAGGCCGAACGCTACGAATGACGAACGCTCGACATAAGGCCGAACGCTTATGAAAAACGAACGCTCGACATAAGGACGAGCGCTATCAAAGACGAACGTTCAACATAAGGCCGAACGCTAATTAGGACGAACGCCTCGGTATAAGACCGAGCATTACTTATTCATAAAGTTTTAAATATTTAAATATTGCTGAACTAGACGAACGCTCAGACATTCAATTTGGGACGCTCGTTCATGAGCAGAATTCCTTCCAAATGAAAGAATCCCAATCTAAGTTACTTTACTGAAATGCCGAACGGTTTAAGACCGTACAGGGACGAACGTCATTTATCAGTGGGAAAGAATGAAATTTCAGATTTCTCAACCTTAGCAAAATTTTCCAGATTTCCAATTTATAACTTTATAACTTTCATTCCAGATTTAATTCACCTTAAACATCATCATCATACAGATTTCAACATTTGAATCATTCCAACTATACAATCACCATACTCCATTTATACATGATCAGATCAACATGCATTTAATCAAAATCAAAAACAACAAATATAATACATACAAGCAGTATTTGTTCATGACAGATTAAACCAACATCAGAAATCATATCAGATATCAGTAACCGTTCATAACAGCTCAAACATCAGACTTTACATACATGCAACTCATATCACAAAAATCAAGCAGTATGAATTAAACTTATAAGCTTCCCTTACCTGATCTAACAGTGCACTTCCAAATGCTTAGAGTTTCTCTCGTGCTCTCACGGCTTTCTATCAGAAATTCACTCAACCACTTCAACTTAATCTAACACACCAAAAATCGTAAACAGATCAGACTTCTAACTCATGCATGCAACCAGAATTTTGGTTTGCATGAACTAAATGGACGAAGGTGCAAAGACGAGAACTTACCAGTTCAGTTCTCAATTCTGTTCGGATCAGAATGATGTTCACAGTGCAGGGAAGGTTTCTATGGTGTCTGAAATGAGATCAGAGGTTTGATGGTGAGTTATCTTAGAGAGAAGATGAAAACGGTTTAGAGAGAGGGCAGAGAATTTGAAAGCAGAAATTCTGAGAAGAAGATGAAGCATGCAGGAGGAAGAGGGAGAGTTTTTCAGAATTATTTTTCTCTTCCCATGCAGAATAAACTCCCCAACCTCCACACGCCACTTGTCTCCCACTAACCTTCTCAGAATGCTCCAACCGTGACACATGGCAGGCGCATGCAGTGGAAGTGTGAGTGCATTTTGACGTGTCACGGTGCATTAAAATAGTGATTAGAGAATGAATTAGTGTGTATCAATTTATCAGGTTCTCACATTCCCCCTAACTACAAAAATTTTCGTCCTCGAAAATTCTAAAGCTTACCAGGGAATAGGTGAAGGTACAATTTCTTCACAGCCTCTTCCACCTCCCATGTTGAGTCACCAGTCTTGGCATTCCACACCACTTTCACGAGACGAACATCTTTGCCTTTGTAGAGTCTGGTGCGGCTGTCTTCCACACAAACAGGTTGCATCTCCAGTGTCCGGTCTGGGCGAATTTGGACGTCTTCTAACTCTAGTACGTGTGATGGATCAGCTATATACTTCCGGAGTTGTGAAACGTGAAAGACTGGATGAAGGTTGGACAGTTGAGGAGGTAAAGCTAGCTCATACGCCACTGATCCAATCTTCTTCAGAATCTGATAGGGTCCTACGTACTTTGGTGAAAGCTTCTTTGGACGAAGAATTCTTCCCACTCCAGTGATAGGATTCAACCTTAGAAACACGTGATCTCCAGCAGCAAATTCTAAGGGTCTTCTTCTCTTATCAGCATACGATTTCTGCCTGCTTTGAGACGTCTTCAAACGTTCCTGGATCAGTTTCACCTTCTCGGTTGTTTGCTGGATTAATTCAGGTCCGGTTAATGCAGTTTCGCCTTCTTGGAACCAACACAAAGGAGTTCTACACTTTCTTCCATAAAGAGCTTCAAACGGTGCCATTCCTATGCTTGCTTGAAAGCTGTTATTATACGTGAATTCAACAAGCGGCAGAACTTCATCCCATACTCCCATATGATCTATAACGCAAGTCCTCAACAAGTCTTCAAGAGTCTGGATGGTTCGCTCAGATTGGCCATCCGTCTGAGGGTGATAAGCAGAACTCATTTGCAGTTTGCTTCCCAATTCTCCTTGCAATGACTGCCAAAAACGAGATGTGAATCTCGTGTCCCGATCTGATATAATACTTGAAGGAACTCCATGCAGTCTAACAATCTCCTTAATGTACAATTTGGCCAAGTTTGTCATGGACATCTTTAAATTAACAGCCAGGAAATGGGCGCTCTTAGTCAATCTATCCACAATTACCCAAATTGAATCATGGTTTCGGACTGTACGTGGCAGATGAGTCACGAAATCCATGGAGATGCTATCCCACTTCCATTCTGGAATTTCTAATGGCTGCAGCAATCCTCCTGGTCTTCGATGTTCAGCCTTGGCTCTTTGACAGGTTAAGCAAGATGACACAAAACGTGCAATGTCACTCTTCATCCCAGGCCACCAAAACGATTTTCGGAGGTCTTGATACATCTTGGTCATGCCAGGGTGCATGCTAAGACGGCTGTGATGAGCTTCCTCCAAAATGATCCGCTTCAGCTCGCCATTGTTGGGAACACACGTCCTACCCCGGTAACGCAACATGCCATCAGTTCCTGTATTAAAATCCCTATCTTTGTTCGAACCGAGCGCTATTAATATCTTCACCAGCTCTTCGTCCTCTCGTTGCTTCATCCAAATTCTGTCAAACACATCACTGGAAATTCTAAGATTACAGCATCTGATAACGTCCGTTCCCAAGTCGAACTGCAACCTTAGATCTCTAAAGCTTTCCACCAAATTCAGCTCCTTCACCATCATTGCAGAGACCCTTACGGCCTTCCTACTCAAAGCATCAGCCACCACATTAGCTTTTCCAGGATGATACAACAGTTCGAATTCATAATCCTTCAAGAATTCAAGCCACCTCCTTTGTCTCATATTCAATTCCTTTTGATCAAAGAGGTACTTGAGACTCTTGTGATCACTAAACACTTGAAACGTTGCACCATACAGATAATGCCTCCATATTTTCAATGCAAACACGACTGCTGCTAGCTCCAAGTCATGAGTGGGATAATTCTTCTCATGAATTTTCAGCTGTCTAGAAGCATAAGCCACTGCCCTCTTTTCCTGCATTAGCACACAGCCCAAACCTTGATATGATGCATCACAATACACTTCAAAAGGTTTGGCTGTATCTGGAATGACCAACACAGGAGCGCTTGTTAATTTCCTCTTCAAGTCCTGGAAGCTCTCCTCACATCTATCTGTCCAAGCAAACGGCTGGTCCTTCCTGGTGAGGTAAGTCAGAGGGGCTACTATCTTAGAAAATCCTTCAATAAACCGCCTGTAGTAGCCCGCGAGTCCCACAAAGCTCCTAACCTCCGTGACAGAGCGTGGACTCTCCCAATCCAGCACTGCCTTCACCTTGGCTGGATCTACTGCAATACCGCCAGCAGAAACAACGTGCCCCAAAAATTGGATCTCCTTCATCCAGAATTCACACTTTGAACGCTTGGCATACAGCTCTTTCTCCCTCAACAGGCTCAAGACAACTCTCAAATGGTCTTCATGCTCTTCAAAGCTCTTGGAATAGATGAGAATGTCATCAATAAACACCACAACAAATTTATCCAAGTACGGTCTAAAAATTCTGTTCATGTAATCCATGAAGATTGCAGGTGCGTTTGTCACTCCAAAGGGCATCACCACATACTCATAATGACCATATCGAGACCGGAATGCAGTCTTCTGAATATCCTCCTCTTTCACTCTAATTTGATGATAGCCCGAACGTAAGTCAATCTTAGAAAAAACACACGCACCATGCAACTGATCTAGAAGATCGTCTATCCTTGGCAGTGGATACTTGTTCTTGATGGTCAGCTTATTAAGTTGTCTATAATCAATGCATAGTCGTGAGCTGCCATCCTTCTTCTTAACCAACAACACAGGTGCTCCCCATGGTGAAGCACTTGGACGGATGAACCTCTTGTCCATCAATTCTTCAATCTGTTTCTTGAGTTCGGCCAACTCAGCTGGTGCCATCCTATATGGTTGAACCGAGATGGGTGCAGCGGTGGTTACCAAATCAATTGTGAATTCTACCTCACGGATGGGAGGTAGACCAGGTACTTCATCCGGAAAAACATCTGGAAATTCATCCACTACTGTTCGTCCTCCACTGTTATCAACATTGGATGAACGTTCCATCTCATTGCCTTCATACGTCATGATAAGGAAACAGCTTGCTCCCTCCATGATGTCCTCCTTAAACTGCCCAAGAGTGATTGACAGTTCTTCCTCTTCTTCATTTGGAAAGACTAACTCCTTCTTTCCACAATCTATAATAATATGGTTGGTAGCCAACCAATCCATTCCTAGAATTATTTCCAAGTCCTTCAAAGGTAAACAGATTAAGTTCACCTTATAACTATGCCCCTCAACCACAATAGGACATCTAATGCACACGGTAGATGTCCTAAGCTCTCCAGCCGCTGGTGTTGATACCACCAAGTCAAACTGCATATCCCTCTCCACTATTCCCAGTTTTTCAACACACGCCTTCGAGATGAAGGAGTGCGTCGCCCCAGAATCAAACAGTACATGACAAGGCATTCCAAACAGCAAGCATTCACCAGTTATAAGATTACCTGCGCTTGCTGCCTCCGCTCCAGTGATAGCGTACACACGACCTACCGCTTGTGCTCGTCCCCCCCTGGGCTGATTTCTTCCAGCGTTTGGTGGTCTCATCACTGCTCTTCCACTCATGTTACACTCGTTCCCCACGTGTCCATTTCGTCCACATCGGTTGCAGTGTTTTCCTCCCACTAGCTGAGGGCAGGACGAACGATAATGCGGCCCCCCACATTGAAAGCAAGTTACATTTCCTTGTCCAGTTTGTCCGACAGGAATCAATGCTTGAGAACCACTCGTATTGGATGATTGATTCGGACGAGCGTAAGGTAGTCTCCTTTGAACAGAACCTCCCCTGGACACAATTGGTCCCCTACTAACTTGTTGTTGCTTCTTGTGTCGTTCAGCTTCTGCCATATTTTTCTCCAAAACTTTGGCCCTCTCAACCATGGCAGGAAACGTTCTTATGCACAAACTTGAAATCATAACCTTCAAATCACTTCTTAGACCGTTCTCAAACTTCCGACACTGCCACTCCTCACTGGTTGCCATAGTATTGAACCGCACAAGGTGCTTGAATTTACTGGTGTATTCTGAAACTGACATACCCCCTTGAACCAGCTGTAAAAACTCAACTTCCTTTGCGAACTTGACACTATCAGGGAAATACTCCTCGTAGAACTTATTACGAAATACTTCCCAAGTAATAGGGCGTTGAGCGTCTACCAGGATGGCTCTTGTACTCGCCCACCAGTGGCTCGCTTCTCCAGTCAATAAATATTCAGTGTATGCCAAGCGGTTCTCATCCGGACACCTCTTGGCATTGAAGATCCTTTCCATATCCCTTAGCCATTGGTCAGCCTCGTCCGGAAGACACTTGCCATTGAATTTGACAGGGTGATGCTGAAGGAAACTCTCCAGACTCCATTCAGCATTCGGTTGAGCAGCATGTGGTGTGGCGTTTGAAGAAGAAGCTCCAGGCGTACCTCTAGTGGCAGCCAAGATCTCCATTAATTGCCTTTGCGTGTTTTCAGAATTGACACGCGAGGCCTCTAAACCTTGCATAGCAGCTTGGTTCTGCTGCATCAGAGTGGCGTTTTGTTCCATGAGAGTGGTATTTTGTTGTTGAAGTCTCTCAATGACGCTCTCCAACAATCTAGAGTTGTTGGAGGCATCATGTTCGTTCGGTTGAGGAGGGGGAGGCAATCTAGGTGCCATTTGTTCTCTGGATACAGAGAAAAGCAAACGAACATTAGTTATGTTCAAGAGTTAAAACAATAATAACTCATTAAACATACAATAAGCACACAGCAAAAACACAGTGCACTCATAACCCTACAGTGTCCTTTAATTAGAACAAAACTGCTCTGATACCACTAATGTAACATCCCAAAATATAGTAATACCATAATTCAGAATTAATTACAATTAACAGTGAACAGTAAACAGTCTTAATATTAACAGGAAACCAAGGTTCAAAGCCTAGCGGCTGGTGTACAAATAACGAGCACTAATAACGAACGGTTTTACAAGATGATAACCGAACGTCCCAAAATGAGCTAATATATATATACAGTACTAAACTAACGAGCGCTCTAAGGCTCGGCTTTAACTTCAACTTCCACCAGATTTGCATCCTCCAAATTTTCTTCTTCCAGCATGACTTCAAGGGATGCATCACCATCTGCTCACATCCACAACGGATGATCATTGCATTTTTACAAGACGAAAGCACATGGACAGTAGACAACACAAATGGAAAACGCAAGGGTAAGCTTATAATATTTAATTTATACAATCAACACATACATTTACATTTCAAACACACATACAACATGTGATTCATCAAATAATAAACATAGAAAGACGTATAATAAGACAGACCGTCCGGACTGTATGAACCATGTAGTTACAAGCGTCCTTGCACCCAAGTGGTGTAGTAGCCGGGATATACCTAATCAGCTTCCACTTGAGGTTAGTCCCTTCGCCCCTGCTAAGTGAGGGATACGAAAGACCTCCTGCCATTCCCACACATGACTACCCCCTTCTACGTGAAGATGAGCATCACGGAATATCAGGATGGACCAAGCCAGCATTAACTAACCACAGTCATACTTTACCAATTCAATATTCAATCATATAAGAGACGTTCCTCCCTGGAACGCTCATCCAATATCCAAAATCATAGATTCAATCCATATAGTGTTCACACTGTAATTCAATATGATGTAACATCAATTTCATCTTTAACTGTAAGAGAATAACAGAACGAACGTACAGTCCACTGAACACTCAGGACGAACGTCCAAATAACTTCACTGAATACTCAGGAAAAATACTTAGAACGAACGTAATTTCTGTGGATTCTGTTAAATGAACTGACTCGACTTGAAGTGTACTGGTACTTAGAAAATAATCATGATAGAACTTGAACCAGATTTAATGTACAAAGGAGGGTCAAGAACACTTAGAATTATTTTTCAAGAGATTTACATATGAATCCAATTCCAGGAATGGAACGAACGCAAAGAAAAATGAATATTTAAATACTTTGAACGAACGCTATTTTATCAATTGAATATTCACGTAGTACGAACGCGAGGTAAGAGACCTAGCGAGATTCAGAACGGACGCTCGTGATAAGACCGAGCGCTTATTGAGAATGGACGCTCGACATAAGGCCGAACGCTACGAATGACGAACGCTCGACATAAGGCCGAACGCTTATGAAAAACGAACGCTCGACATAAGGACGAGCGCTATCAAAGACGAACGTTCAACATAAGGCCGAACGCTAATTAGGACGAACGCCTCGGTATAAGACCGAGCATTACTTATTCATAAAGTTTTAAATATTTAAATATTGCTGAACTAGACGAACGCTCAGACATTCAATTTGGGACGCTCGTTCATGAGCAGAATTCCTTCCAAATGAAAGAATCCCAATCTAAGTTACTTTACTGAAATGCCGAACGGTTTAAGACCGTACAGGGACGAACGTCATTTATCAGTGGGAAAGAATGAAATTTCAGATTTCTCAACCTTAGCAAAATTTTCCAGATTTCCAATTTATAACTTTATAACTTTCATTCCAGATTTAATTCACCTTAAACATCATCATCATACAGATTTCAACATTTGAATCATTCCAACTATACAATCACCATACTCCATTTATACATGATCAGATCAACATGCATTTAATCAAAATCAAAAACAACAAATATAATACATACAAGCAGTATTTGTTCATGACAGATTAAACCAACATCAGAAATCATATCAGATATCAGTAACCGTTCATAACAGCTCAAACATCAGACTTTACATACATGCAACTCATATCACAAAAATCAAGCAGTATGAATTAAACTTATAAGCTTCCCTTACCTGATCTAACAGTGCACTTCCAAATGCTTAGAGTTTCTCTCGTGCTCTCACGGCTTTCTATCAGAAATTCACTCAACCACTTCAACTTAATCTAACACACCAAAAATCGTAAACAGATCAGACTTCTAACTCATGCATGCAACCAGAATTTTGGTTTGCATGAACTAAATGGACGAAGGTGCAAAGACGAGAACTTACCAGTTCAGTTCTCAATTCTGTTCGGATCAGAATGATGTTCACAGTGCAGGGAAGGTTTCTATGGTGTCTGAAATGAGATCAGAGGTTTGATGGTGAGTTATCTTAGAGAGAAGATGAAAACGGTTTAGAGAGAGGGCAGAGAATTTGAAAGCAGAAATTCTGAGAAGAAGATGAAGCATGCAGGAGGAAGAGGGAGAGTTTTTCAGAATTATTTTTCTCTTCCCATGCAGAATAAACTCCCCAACCTCCACACGCCACTTGTCTCCCACTAACCTTCTCAGAATGCTCCAACCGTGACACATGGCAGGCGCATGCAGTGGAAGTGTGAGTGCATTTTGACGTGTCACGGTGCATTAAAATAGTGATTAGAGAATGAATTAGTGTGTATCAATTTATCAGGTTCTCACACTTCTTTTGTGGAGAGTCTTGAATTTATTTGGCATTCTTCTTGATGTCCCAAAATGTATCTCCAAAATTTTTCCTGCAATCAATGATGAAACTAATTAGCTCAGATAATTCAAATTAATTAAAATAAGAATTTCTGGTCAAATTAAGCACAATTAGCAAAAATGGGAAAATACTGGACATTTAAGCACAACTCCCTAATTAAATCTAGCACAATAAGCTAAGTGAAGTCAAGAAAATATTGACTCATCAGTCGTGCGTCGCAGATCCGGCCCAATTTTTGCTTTGTTTCGACTCTTTTGGATCGGGCCCTGTTTCTACTCTTTTCCGACTTCATTTAAAGGACCCCGGCACCAACGCCAAAAACTTGTTGATGGATTGGCAAGTGTACCAAATCGCACAAGTAATATAAAATGGTAACACCAAGTATCGTATCCCTGAAGACTCTCGGCACTAGGTAGTTGTTTGATAACTCGATTAATTAAGACTTAAATAAAAAGAGATCATTGGTTTAAAATGCAAAGGTAGAAAATTAAATATGAATGCAATTGATCAATAGCAAAGAACACAACGATGAATGGAGGTTGTTTATAAAATGAGATGATTATGTTGTTAGGGTTTTATTTCACCAAGTTTACTCTCATCTATATAAGAATTCTTCTTTTTACATTAATGTTAACGTCACCCACTAAATTACTTAGAACCCGATCCCTCGGCACAATAGGTTTGCCTTAATTCCTAGTTCGTGCAATTCCTAGTGTTCCTAGAAAATTAAGTCTGAAGATCAAGAGCTTAAGACGACCAAGTACTCATACCCTCATCCTTGAGAAATATTACCCTTGGGAGAATTCAACAAGAACCTGAATTGTAAGGAACCTCCCAGCACTCATCCAATTCATAAATCATGCTACTAAATGAGTTCAATAGAGCAAGCATTGAAACAGATGAATTCCCCAACAATTAATGAAAAAAACATACAAATTACGAAACAATTCAAATACATGAGAGTTCACAAGGTTACATTATCCCCCAACAACAAATAGAGTTTAGTTCCCCATAGAGATGGAGAAACTAGATGAACAATGAAAAAATATGAGATAGAAAAACCCTAAAAGTAGAGGATGGACGCTCCCACATCCAAATTTGCCTTAAGAGAGTAGAAGAGTGTGTTGTTGTGTTACTCCAGCCAGAGATGCCAAACCTAGAGTGCCTGAGTCCTTTAAATAAAGTCGGAAAAGAGTAGAAACAGGGTCCGGTCCAAAAGATTCAAAACAGAGCAAAAACTAGGCCAGATCTGCGACGCACGACGCTCGGGCGCCCCATTTAGGGCGCCCGGGCGGTGGACGATCCTCATGTAGGGCTTTAGCCTTCAATTGGACGCCTAGGCTTCGGGGTCCATCGCTCAGGTGGCCTAAGAGGATGCCCAGGCGGTGGACATCGTTTTTCCGAGGCTCAAGCCTCCAGATAGGGCGCCCAAGCTTCGTGCGATTCCTCCTTTTGGTGCTTTTCCAGGGCTTTCTGAGCTCTAACTCCTTAGCACTTCATCTCTACTTTCTACTTTCTCTCATCAAATTCAACCTCAACTCTCTTATTCACACAACTTAATGAAAAAGCATTAGTCCAAGCAAGTTTCTAAGTGAAAAAGGGTGTATTTAGTATCAAAATTACATCAAAAAAACGATATTTTCAACCGTTAACACAACTGTCCTCAAGCAAAACAAATTGTAACTTAGTTTTTAAGAACAATCACTACAATGACTCAACCTTTTTGAAAAACTTCTTCTTTTAGGACAAGAGATAACTTTTAACAACTCATCATAAAGATGTCAGTCAAGATGTGCAGATGCCTTAATTCAATAAAAATCAATGTGATGCTCATATGTTTCAAGAGATGTTATCCTTAAGAGTGATCAATCAACCAAGTAGAGATACAATCAGAAATTCAGAGAACTACTCCTCACCAAAGAAAGTGTTTCACTCAAGCACTCAACATTGTATCACTCAAGCACTTAAAAGTGTATCACTCAACTCACATGTGTATAGTGAGGTGTTGGTGTTTCTTTCATTCTGCTATCACAATGTCACACAAATTAATTTTGCCTTTCATTTAACCAAAATCAAACATACTCACAAGCAGGTTTTCATCACAAGGGCTTTTCTAGGCTTGTAACTTGGCTGGGCTAAGAAGAAACATGGTTTTTCAGGAATGAAAAATCCTTGAGTTAAGAGAGATATTCATGAAATTAACAATTACACACAGGTTCTCTTTTCAAGAAGATCTTTCCCAACCTTTTTCCCTTATAGTGAGCTCTCTTTTCTTTTATTTTTATTTTTCTTTTCTTTTGATTTCTCTTTTTCTTTTTGTTTTTGTTCACTACTTATTTTTCTAGCAACCCCAAACTTGAACCTTTATCAATACCTCACAAATATTCTAGACTCAACTCAAGGTAAAGAA
Organism: Vigna reflexopilosa; assembly: GCA_027742785.1. Taxonomy (NCBI): domain Eukaryota; kingdom Viridiplantae; phylum Streptophyta; class Magnoliopsida; order Fabales; family Fabaceae; genus Vigna; species Vigna reflexopilosa. The sequence goes on from CM050915.1 coordinate 16,100,525, forward strand.
TTTAAAACAGGATTTTCAAAACATGCTTAAGGCTAAAGGTTCAAAGGATGGAACAAACTGTTCTCTTTTTATTTGGAAAAATTCATGAGTAAGCTAAAAAAATAAGGGATAACAAAAGATGGCCTTGATCATATGAAACTTGCAAGCAAGTAGTTCAATCACAAAAAAATTGGGCAAAATCATTCATGCTTCCAAAGTAATAGCAATTATTCACAACAACTCCGAAGCCCAAAACTCACATAGGTAAATTCTCAAGTCCTAGAATTCAGAAAAACATCCTACTCAGTATCTCAATCAAATTTTACCTCAAGCACCTGTTCCATACATTGTGAGCCATCACCTGTATATCAGCACATCATGCATCATCTCAACATCAATCAATACACTAGAATCTCACAAAGCAATACTAAAACACATCACGGTTGAATCAAAGTAGTGTAGCTCATTCAAGCAAAGTACAATAACAAATCAATTGATTAAAAAGAAAACAAATAACAAAACAAAATTTTAAAAAGAAAGGTTTAGAAAGTTGGGTTGCCTCCCAGTAAGCGCTTCTTTAACATCACTAGCTTGACCCAATAAGCTCAATCAGGATCAACCAATTCCATGACTGTGGACAGGCGTTCCACCTCACCACCAAGATAATGCTTGAGCCGTTGTCCATTGACAACCCAACTTCTTTGTGGATCTTTAGAGGAAGGGTCTGTTAACTCAACTGCTCCATGTGGAAGAACATTCTTGATCATAAATGGACTAGACCACTTGGACTTCAACCTTCCAGGGAAAAGTTTCAGTCTTGAATTGAACAACAACACCCTCTATCCTGGATTAAAGACTTTCTTCACTAGCTTCTTGTCATGATAAAACTTCACCTTTTCTTTGTAGTTCTTTGAGGAATCATAGGCATGCAGTCGCATCTCCTCAAGCTTAATAAATTGCCTTCTTCTCTTTTCAGCACTGTGACCAGGATCATAATTCAAGAATTTTAAGGCCCACAGAGCTCGATGTTCCATCTCCACCGGAAGGTGACATGCCTTTCCATAGACCATTTGGACAGGAGATAATCCAATAGCGGTCTTCATTGTAGTTCTATAGGCCCACAAGGCATCATCTAACTTCTGAGACCAATCCTTTCTTGATGAGGCAACTGTTTTTTCTAGAATCCTTTTTATCTCCCTATTTGAAACTTCTGCTTGCCCGTTTGTCTATGGATGGTAAGGTGTAGCTACCTTGTGTCTCACACCATAGTGCTTGAGTACCCTTGTCAGCTGAAAATTGAGAAAATGAGATCCTCGATCACTAATGAGTACTTGGGGCATTCCAAACCGGGAAAAAATTTGTTTTTTCAGAAATTTAATAACAGTTTTAGAATCATTCCTAGGACATGCCAGGGTTTCCACCCATTTGCTCACATAATCCACTACCACCAATATATATTCATTATTGAAAGAGGGTGGAAAAGGTCCAACAAAGTCTATGCCCCAGCAATCAAAAACATCAACTTCTAATATTGCTTGTAGTGGCATTTCATGACGTTTGGAGATACTCCCCGTCCTTTGACACTTATCACAGTTTCTGGCATGATTATGAGCATCTTTAAACAAAGTAGGCCAATAAAATCCTGACTGAAGTACTTTTGCAGCAATTCTCTCTCCACTAAAATGCCCCTCACGGATTTCCACATCAAACTCTTGTAGTAGAAGTACCCATCTAATCAACCGCGGCTTAGAATCCGGCTTGGTCAGCAAATACTTTATAGCTGCATGGTCTGTGTAGATAATCACTTTAGACCCAATGAGATAAGGTCTAAATTTCTCCAAGGCATACACAATAGTAAGAAATTCTTTTTCTGTGGTGGCATAATTCAATTGGGCTTCATTCAAAACCTTTCTTGCATAATAAATAGTGTGAAATACCTTCTCTCTTCTTTGGCCAAGAACAGCTCCTATAGCATAATTGTTGGCATCACACATCAACTCAAAATCTTGGTTCCAACAAGGAGCTACAATTACTGGGGCAGAAATCAAGTTTTTCTTCAAGACATCAAATGCCTTTAGGCACTCATCATCCATCACAAATGGTGTGTCTTTAACAAGGAGGTTGCTTAGTGGTTTGGCAATCTTTGAAAAGTCTTTGATGAATCTTTTGTAAAAACCAGCATGACTCAAAAAACTTATGATTCCCTTCACATTGGTTGGTGGTGGAAGTTTTTCAATAACATCCATTTTGGCTTTGTCAACCTCAATTCCCTTGGAAGAAATTTTATGACCCAAAACAATGCATTCCTTTACTATAAAGTGACATTTTTCCCAATTAAGAACAAGATTGGATTGGGTGCATCTTTTAAGTACAACATCCAAGTTAGACAAACACTCATGGAAGGAACTGCCAAACACTAAAATTATGTGATCAAGTTGGCTCCCTATCCTTCTGAATGCCGCCTGATTTCTTTTCTAAATTGCTCCCTATCAAGCTTTGCATTCCTTAACTGTTGAAGTGTGTCATCCATCTTAGCCCATCTTTCTAATAGAGAGGGTTGTTGCTGCCATTGTTGTTGTCCGACAACTTGTCCAAATTGACCTGGTCCCATGTTTGAGTGAGGTTCCCACCAGTGGTTGAAATTGCCTTGGTGGAATTGAGTGCCCATATAATTAACTTCTTGTCCCAATTGTATCCTGTAAGCTCTAAACACAAAAACCTAGAAAACACTGTTAGCACAAAAACAAAAATTAAAAATATAAAATAAATTAAGAAAGATAAAAATGAAGTCAAAATTAATCAAGAATCACAAAAGAATAGTTTAACCCGTGAGTCTGATGACAAATTTATGAACACCAAAAAACGGCGCCACAAACTTGTTTAACAATCGGCAAGTGTGACCGAATCGTATCAAGTAATAAAACTCGGTAAGACCAAGTATCGTTTTCCCAAAGGACTCATGCCCTAGTTAGCTATATGATTTGTTGATTATTTAAGACTTAAGAACAAATTGATTGTAGGTTTAAATGCAAGAGACAGTAATTAAATATGTATGCATGAATTTGATCAATGGAGAAAAACAGAATACAAACACTGCAGTGAATTAGATGGATGAGTATGTTGTTGGGGTTATCAATTTCATCTTATCCACTCTCATATACTTTAAGGAATTCATCATTCTTATCATCAATGCTAATGCCACTCTCTAAATCACCTTGCAAGAAGGCCTATCCTTAATTACGAGTTCATACAATTCCTAGTAATTAGTTCTTAAAGTGCAGGAGCTTAAAGGCAACCAATATGCTATTGGGAGAAATTCCCCGGATCTAGACTTCCCCGTACGTTCCCGTATCGACAAAATCAATAATCATGGCAATGAATGAGTTAAACAAAGAAAGCAATAAGCAAAGAAGAAAAACCCTAGCTAAAGATGAAAGAAAGCATATATCTTAATATAAGACTTTAAAACACAAATTCCATATATGAGAGTTTCACAAGACTACATTGATTCCCCAACAACAATACAAGGTTTAGTTCACCATATTCATGGTGAAACTAGATGAACAATAATGAAAGAATGAAAGATAGAACCCTAGAAAGAGGAGGAGGTAGCCTGAGCATCCAAGATCTTCCTTCAAGGGGTGGAAAAGAGAGTGTTTGCTTCGTCTCTGCCAAAGATACAAACCCTAGGACGTCCTAAAGCTTATATACTATTCTAAAATTACAGAAAATTAGGCCCAAGCCCAAAATAGTGCCGCTCAGCGGTAAGTGCGTGAGTTGTTTTCTTCCCCTCAGCGGCCTTTTCACCCCTTAGTGGATCCAACGTGACTGCCTGAGTGCCGCTCAGCGGTAAACTGCCGCTCAGCGACAGTTGCGACTTCTCCCTTTGCACTTTTTGATGTCTTTTCTGATTCCATCTCTTTTCTTATTCACTTCTTTCACCAAATTCACCTTAAGACCTGCACAAAAACACTGAAATCAAGCATAACCTGTCCAGCTCTCTTATTTCTCAAAATATGACCAAAAGCATGATTTCAAGCTAGTTTCTAAGTGTTAAAGGTTGCTTTTAGTATCAATTTTAAGCATGAAAATAACAGTTTTTCAACTGTTATCACAACCCCGGACTTAGAACTTTGCTTGTCCTCAAGCAAACAAGATGTAACTCAATCTTTTACCAATCCTTATAATGGTTCACTCATTCAAAAATCCTCTTTTCAAGGTAAGTAAAACTTCAATCAAACTTATGACAAAGATTTCAATCAAGATGTACACATGCTTTGGTGTTCACAAAGTCATTTAATATCCAACAAATGCTATTTTTCATGAATGATCAATCAACTAAACATGGATGTTCATGTGCTCAATGAATATTTCCTCACTAGGTAAAGTGTTTCACTCAAACACAAGTGTATAAGAGGTAATCACTCATTCACTCTACTATCACAATGTCACATGAATCGTCTTTGCCTTTCATTTAACCACAATCAAATAAATTCACAAGCATGCATCATCACAAGGACTTTTTCAGTGGCTTATAATGTGGCTGGGCTAACAAGAAAATTGGTTATTCTGGATCACAAAACCCTTGAGTTAAGAGAATCATATCAACACAATCATTCTTATTTATTCCCAACTTTCTTTTGCATTGAGCTTTGCTTTTTCTTTTCTTTTCTTTTCTTTCTCTTTCACATTCTTATTCTTAGCTCTTAGCTCAATGCTTTCAATTTCCCTTTCTATTTTCCAACAACCCCAAATTTGAACATTTATCAATACCACAAAATATTTTCTACTTAACTCAAGGTAAAGCTTTTCAACAAGGGTTTCCAAATCATGTTCAAGGCTAAGGGTTCAAAGGATAGAACACATAGTGTTCTCTTTTAATGGCTAATCATGAATTGGCTAATATAAGGGTTACCAACAAATGGTCTTGATCATATGATGCAAACAAGCAAGTAATTCAATCATAGAAAACCTGGGCAAAGTCATTCATGTTTCCAAAGGAATAGCATTCATTCACAAGAACTCTGAAGCTCAAAACCTCACATATAAGCTCATTCATGTTTAACATAAACATCCTGCTTAATATCACAATCACAATCATAATATCATGCATTTGTTCACAAAGCTTGTGAATCACCTGTATAAGCATATAATGTACATCTCAACATCAATCCATATCAAAGTATCATCAAGCATCACTTATCAAATAATCACAATCATAAGCAAACCATCATACCAGACAAAGTTTCCAATTGAGTACATCAAACCCTATTCTAAAACAACAGTAATTAAGTTCAGAACACAAAACCAAATAAAAGCATAAGTCCTGCTCTAGTTATGATAGCATTCATCAGTAAATGCTATCTCAGCTCCTCACCAATCTGAGCTGTCATCTGTATCCTCCTCTTCTTCCTCATCTTCCGCATCCTCAAATGCATCATCATCATCAGCAGCATCTTCTTCATCCATCTCCATAGCTGAAGCTTCAGCTGCTCCAGTTCTGCTGCCTTGTACCTGTTCTTCTGGCCAAGCCACCACATTATGAAACTCCTCCATAGTCCACCTGTGTGCTGAAGGTGTATCATACATTCCAACAATCATCTCTACAGTAACCACCTGCCCTCTGTGGATAGACTATAACTGTGCACCTAAAAGAGACATGTACATGTCCCTCATTTGGAACGGTTCTGCTTCATGTGTCTCAGCAGATGCCTGATTCTGTGCTTGCCCTCTTTCTCTGCGAGTACGACGTGGTGGAACTGGCTCAGCTGCTTCCTCACCTCCACAGTATTGTCTATAATAAGCCTCATCAATGGCTTTCCTTGGCCTTTCAAAGGGTGGAGTAGAAGTATCCATCCCAGCTATCTTGCAAAGGTGTGTGATTAAAGACGGATGTCCTAAGTGTGCTTTGTTGTTTGTTGTGTTAGCGCATACCCTTATCTCATCAGCTATTACCTGTCCAATATTGACATTCAAGTTCCTGATTGCACAGTAAAGGAGGAGTGCCCTGCTAAGAGTGATGTCTGATACATGAGAACATGGCTGAATGTTGGCATGAGAAAACGCCATCCAATACTTTGCAAAAGGAGTCAAGTCAGTCCTCCTAATGTTCACAACAGAGCCAGTTCTATTACTTTGAAAATGTCCTCCAGGTACACATAGAACTCTTTCCACATCATCAAAATCAGCGCCTTCTTCCATACAAAGAGCGAACTGGCACTGTTCACCAGCCCACACAGTATCCAAGAAGTTGTTGATGGAATCAGGATCATACCTAATGGCATGGCCTCTGACATAGCCTAGGTAGTTCTCAGCTGGATAATCACCAATCTTTCTTGCATTAGTGTAGAATTCTTTTACCACAGCTATATTGGCAGGTGTAGGGTATGTGGCTAGCTTCCCCCAATCATTCCCTAACAATTGCTCTCCAAATTGAGGAGCAAAGTTAGGTATCATTCCAACCTTTCTCTCCATCAGTAGCCTCCTATCTTGGACCACCTTGAAGTGCTTCTCATGTTTGCGAGATAGGAACCTACTAGAATGGGGTTGTTCTGGTTCCTTTTCTTTTCTTTTGGATGCCATGGTCTTTATTCTTTTGCCTGAAGAGGATGCCATTCCTACATCAAACACAAATACAAAACCACCAAAAATTGTTGTAATTCATTAGTAACACACAAACAACACCATATTTTGAAGCTAAACCACCGCTGAGGGTCAAAAATCACCCCTCAGCGCCACCAGTGCAGCAATTCAGAGCGCAATTAAGCAAAAATCTAATGTCTGTCAGAGTGCCGCTCAATGGCAATTTACCCCTGAGCGGTGACTCTGCAGATTTTTGAAAACTTCATTTTAACCTATCCTAACTCCACCCACATGCAATTTTCAGTTTTTCAGATCAAAACCATTCAGTTTAATCGGTTCAAACTTCAATTAAATCATCAAATCATGCATAGAAATCAAAACCCCTAAAGATTCATGGTTTAACAATCAAATTCACATTCAAGAACCCTAGAATGAAAAATGCTTGACTGACTTGGGTGGAGATGCTAGATGAACTGAGAATGCTTTCAAGCTATGATGATCTCTCTTCCTACCCCAAACTTAGATGGAAAGCTAATGATAAGATGAGTGAAAGAGAGATTTTCTCAAAAAGGATGAGGGAAAAGTTGTAGGGAACCTTTGAAAAAGTATGTAGGAGTGTGTGTAGAGAAAAATCTGAAAAGGGAAACTAAGGCGCAAGTTAGGGTATAAAAATACCCTAATGGGCTCGGGTTCCGCTTAGGGGAAGCCTAAGCCCAATCTGCGACACTACCGCTCAGCGGCACTTTCGGGAAGTGCTCTTCTTCTTCCTAGCTTAACCTAGGTGCCTCCTACCCATGCCTCTCACTTACTCCCTGCAATAACATGTTCAGATTACTCATGCAAAATCCTATTATGCAACTACAGCAGAACAAACAAAAATATAATCAATCAACTGGGTTGCCTCCCAGGTAGCGCTTGTTTAACGTGACGAGCCTGACCCAAAATCCACCAACACCCATCAGTAGGTGCAAAACTTTCTTACCAACACCCATCAGTAGATGTAACAAACCTAGTATCCTTCAGTGGATACTTAACCACCTAGCATCCTTCAGTAGATGCTATATGCCAACAAAATATTTACAGAAATAATGTCCAAAAGTTCAAAATTACATCACCAAACCAAAAATTAAAAGTTCTTAAATCACTGGGTTGCCTCCCAGCAAGCGCTCTTTTAACGTCATTAGCTTGACCCAATAAAGTTCAAGTTCCTTTTTCCTGGTTGATGTCCATATTCCACCAACTCCTCAACTGCTTCCGGTGTACTGTTTTGACTCTTCTAGAATATGGAGACTTTATCTCTATCATCTCCTTTTCTTTATAGCCTTTCACAACCCACAATTTGTTTTTGACTCTCACAGGTGTACCCAGTTGGAGTTGTTCTTTCATCCAGTCATCAGGAACTTTCCTTCCTCTTCCAATCTTTTCTTTTTCCGGTACCTGAAACAATAAACAATGTTTACCTTTACCCTTGGGCTTTTCATCTTGAGAGCTAGTCATGAGTACATCTTGAAATGCAGCTTTATGACTAGCTTCTTCCTCCTGCATCTGCCTCTCATCTTTTAAGACATCTACAACAACTCTCTCTTCTCTGTCTTTGAACACAACTCCAACTGATCAATAGCAAAGAACACAACTATGAAAGGAGGTTGTTTATAAAATTAGATGATTATGTTGTTAGGGTTTGATTTCACCAAGTTTACTCTCATGTATATAAGAATTATTCTTTTTACATTAACGTTAACGTCACTTACTAAATTACTTAGAACCCGATCCCTCGGCGCAATAAGCCTGCCTTAATTCCTAGTTCGTGCAATTCCTAGCGTTCCTAGAAAATTAAGTCTAAAGATCAAGAACTTAAGACGACCAAGTACTCATACCCTCATCCTTGAGAAATATTACCCTTGGGAGAATTTGACAAGAACCTAAATTGTAAGGAACCTCCCGGCACTCATGCAATTCATAAATCATGCTACTAAATGAGTTAAATAGAGCAAGCATTGAAACAGATGAATTCCCTAACAAATAATGAAAAAAGCATATAAATTAAGAATTTCAAATACATGACAGTTCACAAGGTTACCTCATCCCCCAACAACAAATAGAGTTTAGTTCCCCATAGACATGGAGAAACTAGATGAACAATGAAAAAGCATGAGATAGAAGAACCCTGAAAGTAGAGGATGGACGCTCCCGCATCCAAATCCGCCTTCAGAGAGTAGAAGAGTGTGTTGTTGTGTTACTCCAGCCAGAGATACCAAACCTAGAGCACTTAGGTCCTTTAAATAAAGTCGAAAAAGAGTATAAACACGGCCCGGTCCAAAAGAGTCGAAACAAAGCTAAAACTGGCCGGATCTGCGACGCACGATGCTCGGGCGCCTCATTTAGGGTGCCCGGGCGGTGGGCGATCCACATGTAGGGCTTTAGCCTTCAATTGGATGCCCAGGCTTTTCGGGGTCCGTCGCTCAGGCGACCTAGGAGGGGGCCCAGGTGGTGGACGTCGTTTTTCCGAGGCTCAAGCCTCTAGATAGGGCGCCCAAGCTTCGTGCGGTTCCTCCTTTTGGTGCTTTTCCAAGCCTTTCTGAGCTCTAACTCCTTAGCACTTCATCTTTGCTTTCCGTATTCTCTCATTACCTATCAAAATAAGGGAAATTAATCATAAAATCATCGAATTCAACCTCAACTCTCTTATTTACACAACTTAATGAAAAAGCATAAGTCCAAGCAAGTTTCTAAGTGAAAAAGGGTGTATTTAGTATCAAAATTACATCACAAATAACAGTATTTTCAACTGTTAACATCAGGTTCATGACGTTAACCAAGCGCTACCTGGGAGGCAACCCAGTTGATTGAATTTTTCTTTGTGTGTTTGTTTTGGTTTTGTTCTAGTTGCATTATAAGGATTGATTGTTGAATGTTTGAGTGGTTTGAGAGATAAGTGCATTGATTAAGTGAGAGTGTATGGAGTGAGTGGAAAATATATGAGATTTGAAAAATTGAGAGTTAAACTTGAGAGGCATTGGTGATGGGCGCTTATGGCAAGCTAGGAAGAAGGAGATTGGATATCGCGCTTGCCGCGCAGCGCCAACTACCGTTGAGTGCGAACGCTGCAGATTTTTCTTTTTGGGTTTTAAAAAGTTGGGCTCAACGGGGGTGTGCCCATTAGGTATTTCTCTAACCCTAGGGCACGTCTAGGCCGCCAATTTCAGCCTCCATTCTTCCCAAGCACTCTCCAAAGGGCACTCTCCAAAGGATTCTCTCCACTTTTCCCTTCATCCCTTTTCACAAAAACCGTTTCTCCACCCATTTTTACCTCAAGCTTCCATCCAAGTTGGGGGTTTTGTGAAAGCACTCCTTTAAGGGGTTAATTTCTTCAAATTCATTGAGCATTCTTCACGCATTAAGCATCTCCACCCAAGTAAGTGCATACATTTTACATTCTAGGGTTTTTGAAGCATGATTTTGAATAAATATGGTTGTCTAAGCATGATTCTTGAGGAATATTGATGTTTTTGCATGATTGATTGAAGTAATCACTATTTGGACCGATTAAATTGCTTGCTTAAGGTCTGGAACTAAGAAAAATGCATGTGGGTGGAGATTAAAGGCCAGCTAGGGCCATTATGCAAAAAAACACTGATCGCCGCTCAGCGCCAATTACCGCTGAGCGTGATTTTTGCAGAAATTGGATTTGTGAGTTGTCTAGATGTTTACGGTTGCAGGTGACGTTGAGGGCTCCTGTTTTGCCCTCAACGATGTCAGGGAAGCATGTTGGAGGTTGTTCTATGATTTACTAATGCTTGACAACGTTTCTTGGGGTTTTGTGTATTGTATTTGATGCAGGGATGGCCTCCTCATCAGGGAAGAGAATCAAGACCATGGGAAATAAGAGGAAGGAACCAGAGTGCCCTTATTCCAAAAAGTTCCTTTCCCGTAGACATGAGCAACACTTATTGACAGTCCAAGACCGAAGGCTCTTGATGGAGCGGAAGGTAGGGTGGATACCAGACTTGGCTCCACAATTTGGAGAGGAACTGGAGAACAAAAATTGGGAAAGAGTAGCCACTTACCCTACATTAGCCAACATAGCGGTGGTCAAAGAATTTTATACCAACGCAAGGACTCTGGGTGACTCTCACACAGAGGACTATATGAGCTATGTTAGAGGAAAAATCATTCGGTATGATCCTTATTGTATTAACAGGTTTTTGCATACTGAATGGACTGGTGTGCACTGTCAGTTTGTTCTGAACATGGAAAAGGGAGAAGATTTTGATGATATGGAGAGTGTGCTGTGTGTGCCTGAAGGACATTTTCAGAGGAATAGGAATGGTGCAGCTGTGCATATTAGGAGAGCTGATCTGACTCCCATGGCAAAATAATGGATGGCGTTTTCTCATGCCAACATCCAGCCTTGTTCTCATGTCTCTAATATTACTGTCAGCAGGGCCCTTTTTCTGTATTGTGTGCTTAGAGGGATGAGCATTAACCTTGGACAGGTCATATCAAATGAGATTCGGACTTGTGTCAGTATTGTGAACAATAAGGCACCCTTGGGGCATCCATCTCTGATCACACACCTCTGTGAGTTAGCTGGGGTTAAAACTTCTACACCGCCGTTGGAGCGGCCTAGGAAGGCGATTGATGAGGCTTACTATAGACAGTATTGCGGGGGAGATGAGGTAGCCCAGCCAGTAGCACCACGACATCCTCCTAGAAGGAGAGGACCACTACAGGGACATGCACCGCCTCATGACGCAGAGCCTTTTCAGATGAGGGACATGTATATGTCGATGATGGAGGCTAGGCTCCAGTCTATTCATAGAGGACAGGTGGCCACTATAGATATGATCATAGGGATGTATGATACACCTCCTGGACGACGGTGGACTATGGATGAATTCAACACTGTGGTGGCATGGCTAGAGGAGTAGGCACAGGCCAGTGGAGTTGGACCAGCTGAAGCTCCAATTATGGAGGAAGATGATGATTTTGAAGATGCTGAAGAAGGAGAGAAGGAAGACTCTGATGATAGCATGGGCTGATGGGGAGTTGAGGTAGCATCTACTGATGGATGCTATCAGCACTAGAGCAGGACTTTTCGTATCTTTTGTTTTGTATTATTGGACTTATTTGCTTCTGTTTTTAGAATAGGTTGTCATGTACTCAGCTTGACACCTTTATCTGATGTGATGGTTTGACTTATGCATGATGAGTATTGCTTGATGATGCTTGGATATCGATTGATGTTGAGATTGTGCACCATATGCTGATATACAGGTGATTGTTCACAAGCTATGTGAACAGATGCATGATGTTGTGATTGTGATTATGATGTTAAGCAGGATGTGTATCTAGAATATATGGAATGTTGAATGCGCCTATATGTGAGGTTTTGAACTCCAGAGTTTTTGTGAATGATTGCTATTACTTTGAAAGCATGAATAACTTTGCCCAGGTTTCTATGATTGAATCATCTGCTTGCATATGTCATATGATCAAGGCCATCTGTTGTTATCCCTTTCCAGCCAACGCATGATTTTAGCCTAATAAAAGAGAGCACAATGTGTTCTATCCTTTGAACCTTTAACCTTGAACATGATATGAAAACCCTTTGTGAAAATCTTTACCTTGAGTTAAGTTGACAATATTTGTGGTATTGATAAAGGTTCAAGTTTGGGGTTGTTGGGAAATTTGAAAAGGGAAAATAAATAAGCATTGAGCTAAGTGTTGAGCAAATGAAAGAGCAAAAGAAAAAGGAAAGAAAAGAAAAGCTCAATGCAAGGGAATGTTGGGAATAAGTAAGAATGCTTTTGTTTAAATGATGAAAATATCTCTTAACTAAAGGATTTTGTGATCCAAAAAAACAAATTTTCTTCTTAGCCTAGCCACATTATAAGCCATAGAAAAGTCCTTGTGATGATGCTTGCTTGTAAGTGTGTTTGATTGTGGTGAAATGAAAGGCAAAGTTGATTCATGTTACATTGTGATGGTAGAGTGAATGAGTGACTTCTATATACACTTGTGTCATTGAGTGAAACACTTTATCTGGTGAGGAATGATTCCATGAGCACATGATTACATCTATGCTTAGATAATTGATCATTCATGAGAATAGCATCTGTTGGATATTATGTGATATGTGAACACCATGATGAGTTATTTTGAATCAAGGCATCTGTGCATCTTGACTGAATTTTGTTTGATGAGCTGATTTGAGTAATTACTTGTCTTGAAAGAAAGAGTTTTTGAATGTGTTGAACCATTGTATTGATTGGTGGAAGACTGAGTTACATCTTTTTTGCTTGAGGACATGAAAAGTTATAAGTTTGGGGTTGTGATAACGGTTGAAAAACCGTTATTTTTATACTTAATTTTGACATTAAAAACACCCTTTATGACTTGGAAACTAGCTTGAAATCATGCTTTTGCTTAAGTTGTGGAAATAAGAGAGTTGGATAGGTTTTATGCTTGGTTTTCCTTGTTTTGACAAGAATTAAGATGAATTGGATGAAGAAGTTGAACTAGCAAGGAGTTGGACTCAGGAAAGGAAGGAAAACTGCACAAAAGAAGAATTGCAGCCACCGCTCAACGCCATTTTCACCGCTGAGCGCCAATATTGTTGTTCAGTTCTCTGCCTGACGCCTAAGGGCCATCGCTAAGGGCTAATCCAAGTATCGCAGTCACCCCTGAGCGACATTTCTACTACTGAGTGCCAGAGTCTGCTACTGAGTACATTGTTTCACGCCTGGGCTCTATCGCTGAGCGTCATTCTAAGTGCCGCACCTACCGCTGAGCGCAATTCTTATCGCTGAGCGCTGTCAACTTGGGCCTCGGCCTGTTTTCTGTTATTTTTATGTTCTATTTAAGGACTTCCATGACCTAGGTTTAGTATCTTTGGACAGAAAGAGGCAAAATACACTCATTTCACCCTTCGGAGGCGGATTTTGGATGCAGAAGCTCTGATCTTGAACTTTTAGGGTTCTATCTTTCATTCTTTTCATTATTTTCATCTAGTTTCACCATGTCTATGGTGAACTAAACCTCCATTGTTGTTGGGTAAACGATGTAATCCTTTGAAACTCTCATGTATTAAATTGATTCTTGATTATATATGCTTTACTTCATTAATTGTTAGGGTTTTTCCTCTACGCTCTATGCATGCTTTGTTTAACTCATTCAATTGCATGATTATTGATTTTTCACTATGGACACATATGAGAAAATCTAGAACTAGGGAAACTCTCCCGGAAGCAATATTACCTAGACATAGGAATAGGAGGATCGGTTGCCTTGGGATACGATACTTGGTCTTACTATTTTATATTACTTGTGCGACTCGATACACTTGTCGATTCATCCAACATCTGTAACAATGATGCATGTTAAAGACCGAACGATATTAATTTAAAACCGAATGGTCTAAAGCAATTGCAGAAATAATAAATGCGCAGAATCAAAAAGCAACAGAAACGAAATTGCAGAAACAAAACGCTGGAACAGTAAACGCACAGGCAGAAACAAAATTGTAGTTAATTAAAATGCACCAATTGAACTTAAACAAAAATCTCAAATCCAGAAACGCAAATGATAACGATGTGAACAGTAAAAACGTAAATGTAGAACGCAGCATAGCTTGAAGGTGACGATGAACAGTAAAAATGCGAAAATGAACAGTGAAAAGAGACGAAGTGCAGCACTACAAAGACTGGGAAAACAAAATGAAGCAGGAACTAAATGCAGCACGATTACAACTCTTAAATTGCAATGTAAACAAGATTCAATACATGAAAATGGGAATGAAAGCAAAACCTAACCTCCCCAAAGGGGAGGTAAAAGAAGATGTTCCCCAAGAACAGAAAACATAAGTGGTGGCTGGGAGGTGAAAGTGAAATCTGCTATTAGGGTTTTACATAATCTAAAAGACAAAAATGCCCTTCTAATGGGTCTATCCTAAAAAAATGACCTAAAATGGGGCCCAAAGTCCTAAGGTTTGACCCAATGACTTTCTACAACGAAATCAAGCTACACTAATGACATCGGCATCCTCTTGAAGTCCCAGATGTGCATCCAAACCTGCTGCATCTGATCACTGCATCTAACCATTTGATCATTCAGGCTTAGACCGTTCGCTCCTGGTGTGTTCGTCCATTCGGTTCAGTCGTGCTCGGCCAAAGTTATTTGTCGTTCGGTTGAACAAGTACTCATGCAGGTCACGAACTGGTGATCGATGCAGACTTCAACACACCGTTCAGTTCAGGGAAACTCGTGCACTAAGGCTATGCCGTACGGTTCAACAGTTGAGCTCGGATTCCATAAACCGTTCGGTCATAATTCTCGCACCATTCGACACTGGCGTTCTACAGACCGTGCGGTGCTCGACCATTGAGTTCAGCTTTCACCATTCGGTATGGGCTTTCACAAACCATTCAGCCAATCCTTCAGCAGATCGTTCGGTACAGGTATTCTCATGCACTAAGTCTTTGTCGTTTGGTTTTAACACTTCGGCAAGTGTACCGAATCGTGTCAAGTAATAATAATTGGTAAGACCAAGTATCGTTTTCCTAGAGACTCACGGCCTAAACATTCATATGGTTTCTTGATTAATTAGGACTTGTAAACGAAATTGTTGTGTTTATATTACGGAAAATAAGTATGCATGCAAGTTTGATCAATTGGATTGAAAGATGCAAAGGTGATTGATAAAAAATATGGAATGATTATGTTGTTGGGGTTTCCGACTTATCCTATCCACTCTCATGTATTTATGAATTCATCTTCTTCATTAATGTTAATGTCACTTTCTAATTTACCTTAAACCCTATGTCTCAGTGAAGAAAACCTACTCCTAATTACTAGTTCACAATGTCTTGTCTCCCTAGCAATTAATCATGCGTTACATTCGCACAGAACCTTAAAGGCAACCAACCCTCCTATCCCTATTTCTAGGTAATAATGCTTTTGGCAGAATTTCCCCAGTTCTAGATTTTCTCATCTGTGTCCGTAGTAACTAAATCAATAATCATGCAATTGAATGAGTTAAACAAAGTATGCATAGAGTAAAGACGAAAAACCCTAATAATTAATGAAAGATAAAACCCTACAAGTTGAAGATCGGAGCTTCCGCATTCAAATTCTGCCTCCAAGGGGTGAAATGAGTGTATTTTCGCCTCTTACTGTCCAAAGATATGAACCCTATGTCGACTAAAACCTTAAATAGTTCATTAAAATTATAGAAAACAGGCCCAAGCCCACTTCATCAGTGCTCAACGGTAGAATTTACGCTCAGCGGTAGGTGCGACACTCAGAATGACGCTCAGCGATGGCGCCCAAGTGTGAAACATTGAACTCAACAGCAGACTCTGGCGCTCGGCGGTAGAAATGCCACTCAGCGGTGATTGCGATACTAGAATTAGCCCTCAGCAATGGCGCTTAGGCGTCAGACAGAGAACTCCACAGCAAGCTTGGCACTGAGCGGTGAAAGTGGCGTTGAGCGGTGGTTGCGATTCTTCTTTTGTGCAACTTTCCTTCCTTTCCTGATTCCAACTCCTTGCTACTTCATCTTATTTCATCCAATTCCTCTAAATTCCTGCCAAAACAAGGAAAACCAAGCATAACACCAATAATACCACCTTCAACTCTCTTATTCTCTCAACTTAAGCAAAAGCATGATTTCAAACTAGTTTCTAAGCCACATAATGTGTTTTTAGTATCAAAATCAAGTATAAAAATAACGGTATTTCAACCATTATCACAACCCCAAACTTAGAACTTTGCTTGTCCTCAAGCAAACATGATAGAACTTAGCTTTCAACCAATCAATGCAATGATTCAACACATTTCAAAACTTTTTCTTTCAAGACAAGTAATTGCTCAAATCAGCTTATCATAAAGAATATCAGTCAAGATGAATACGTGCCTTGATTCAATTAAGCTTATTGTGGTGGTCAGTGATGGACAAATTTGTAAGCACCAAAATATGATGTCACAAACTTGTTTCACAATCGGCAAGTATGACCGAATCGTTCAAGTAATAAACTTGGTAAGACCAAGTATCGTTCTTCCCAAAGGACTCACGGCCTAGTTTAGTTATGTGATTTGTTGATTAGCTAAGACTTAAGAACACAATAATTGAAGTTTAATATGCAAGGACGAAAATTAAACATGTATGCATGAATTGATCAATGGCAAAGACAAAAGATAAACACTTTCAAGGAGATATATGAATAAATATGTTGTTGGGGGTCAATTTCATCTCATCCACTCTCATATATTTTAGGAATTCAACATTCAAATCATCATTGTTAATGCCACTCTCTAAAGTACCATTCTAGATGGCTTCTCCCTAAACAAATAGTTCATACAATTCCTAGCATTCCTAATGATTAGTTCATTACCGCAGGAGCTTAAAGGCAACCAATATAATATTGTCAGTATAATATTGGGAGAAATTCCCCGGATCTAGACTTCCCCGTACGTGCCCGTATCGACAAAACCAATAATCATGCATTAGAATGAGTTAAACAATGCAAGCATTGAGCAAAGAGGAAAAACCCTAACTAATGATGAAAGAAAGCATATGTCTCAATTCAAAGATGTACTCAACAAATCCATATATGAGAGCTTCAAGAGATTACATTGATTCCCCAACAAACATACAAGGTTTAGTTCACCATATTCATGGTGAACCTAGATGAATCACAATGAAAGAATGAAAGAATAAACCCAATAAAGGTGAAGAGGTAGCCTGAGCATCCAAGATCCTCCTTCAAAGGGGTGGAAGAGAGAGAGTGTTTGCCTCGTTTTTGCCAAAGATACCTAACTATAGGACGTGCAAGCCCTTATATACTATTCTAGAATTACAAAAGATTACAAAAGCCCAAGTCCATAAAAGTGCCGCTCAGCGGTAAATACCGCTCAGCGGTGGTTGCGTGACTCGTTTCTTCCCCTCAGCGGCCATTTTGCCCCTCAGCGTGACTCCCGCAACCTCCTGAGTGCCGCTCAGCGGTAAAATGCCGCTGAGCGGTGCCTTCGACTTCTCTTTTTGCACTCTTTCTTGTCTTTTCTAATGTCATCTCTCTCATTCTTCACTCTTTTCACTAAATTCACCTCAAAACCTGCACAAAAACACTCAAATCAAGCATAAACCTGTCCAGCTCTCTTATTTATGAAAATATAGATAAAATGCATGATTTCAAGCTAGTTTCTAAGTCTAAAGGTTGCTTTTAGTATCAATTTTAAGCATGAAAATAACAGTTTTTCAACTGTTATCACAACCCCAAACTTAGAACTTTGCTTGTCCTCAAGCAAACAAAATGTAACTCCATCTCCAACCAATTCATATGATGGTTCACTCATTCAAAAATCCTCTTTTTCAAGATAAGTAATAACTTCACTCAAACTTATGACCAAGAGTTCAATCAAGATGCGCACATGCTTTAGTGTTTCACAAAATCATTTAGATTCCAACAAATGCTATTTTTCATGAATGATCAATCAATTAAGCATGGATATTCATGTGCTCATGGAATATTTCCTCACCAGGTAAAGTGTTTCACTCAACACACAAGTGTATAAGAGGTAAAGTGTTTCACTCATTCACTCCACTATCACAATGTCACATGAATCAACTTTGCCTTTCATTTTACCACAATCAAAAACATTCACAAGCATGCATCATCACAAGGACTTTTCAATGGCTTATAATGTGGCTGGGCTAACAAGAAAATTGGTTTTTCTGGATCACAAAATCCTTGAGTTCAGAGAATCATAACAACACAATTATCTTATTCATTCCCAACTTTCTTTTGCCTTTACATTTGCATTTGCATTGAGCTTTACTTCTTTTTCTTTTCTTTTCTTTTTCTTTGCATATTCTTACTTTTTAGCTCTTAGCTCAATGCTTTTCCTTTTTCATGTTTTCCCAACAACCCCAAACTTGAACATTTAACAATACCACATAAGATTTTCTACTTAACTCAAGGTAAAGATTTCCAATCAAGGGTGTTCAGTGTATGTTTAAGGCTAAGGGTTCAAAGGATAGAACACAAAGTGTTCTCTTTTAGTGGGCTTACTTTATGTATTTGGCCAATAAAAAGGGTTTCAATCAACACGGCCTTTGATCATGTGATGCAAAACAAGCAATTGATTCAATCATAGAAAACCTGGGCAAAGTCATTCATGCTTTCAAAGTAATAGCATTCAACCATAACAACTCTGAAGCTCAAAACCTCACATATAAGCTCATTCCTATTTGACATACACATCCTGCTTAATTTCACAATCACAATCATGATATCATGCATTTGTTCACAAAGCTTGTGAATCACCTGTATAAGCATTTAATGTGCACCTCATCTCAACATCAATCAATCAATAAGCATCATCAAGCATTACTTATCACATAATCACAGTTAATAGCAAACCATCATAATAAACCAGGTGTTCAATAGAGTACATCAAACCCTAATCTAAAAACAAAAACAAATAAGTTCAGAAAACTTAAACCACAAAAGCATAATCATATGATAGCATTCATCAGTAAATGCTATCTCAGCTCCTCATCAGTCCGAGCTGTCCTCTGTATCTTCCTCTTCCTCTTCATCATCATTTTCATCAAATGCATCCTCCTCCTCAGCTTCATCTTCTTCCATGTCTCCTGCTGAAGCTTCAGCTGCTCCATGTACTGGTTCTTCTGGCCAAGCTACCACATTATGGAATTCATCCATAGTCCACCTGTGAGCTGGAGGTGTATCATACATCCCCACTATCATCTCAGCAGTGGCCACCTGCCCTCTGTGGATAGACTGCAACTGAGCACCTATAAGAGACATATACATGTCCCTCATCTGGAATGGTTCTGCTTCATGTGTATCAGCAGATGTCTGGCCCTGTGCTGGTCTTCTCTCTCTACGAGCCTGGCGTGGTGGAACTGGCTGGGCTGCCTCCTCACCTCCACAGTACTGTCTGTAATAGGCCTCATCTATAGCTTTTCTAGGCCTCTCAAATGGTGGAACAGAAGTGTCCACCCCAGCTAGCTTGCAAAGGTGAGTAATCAAAGAAGGATGTCCCAGTGGTGCTTTGTTGTTTGAGGTGTTTGCACACACACTAATCTCATCAGCTATCACCTGCCCAATATTAACATTCAAATTTCTGATAGCACAGTAGATGAATAGTGCCCTGCTGAGAGTGATATCTGACACATGTGAGCATGGCTGAATGTTGGCATGAGAAAATGCCATCCAATACTTTGCAAGAGGAGTCAAGTCTGTCCTCCTAATGTTAACCACTGCTCCAGATCTATTCCTTTGAAAGTGTCCTCCAGGTAAGCACAACACTCTCTCAACATCCTCAAAGTCAGCACCTTCCTCCATGCTAAGAGCAAACTGGCATTGCTCACCAGCCCACACAGTATCCAGGAAGTTGTTGATGGAATCAGGATCATACCTGATAGCATGGCCTCTGACATAGCCCAAATAATTCTCAGCTGGATAATCACCAATCTTCTTTGCATTGGTGTAGAATTCCTTCACCACAGCTATGTTGGCTGGTGCTGGATAAGTGGCTAGCTTCCCCCAATCATTCCCTAACACTTGCTCTCCAAATTGAGGAGCAAAGTTAGGTATCATTCCAACCTTTCTCTCCATTAGAAGTCTCCTGTCCTGTACCACCCTAAAGTGCTTCTCATGTTTCCTAGAGAGGAACCTGCCATTATGTGGCTGCTCTGGTTCCTTTTCCTTCCTCTTGGTTGCCATGGTTTTCAATCTCTTTCCTGAAGAGGATGCCATTCCTGCATTCAAAACACAAACCAAAACCACGGAACATGATGTTAATCATTAGTAAACACAGAACATAACTCCTTTCGAAGCTAAACCACCGCTGAGGGCCAGAATTTCCCCTCAGCGCCACCAGTGCCTCATTCAAACAAGCAAAAAAAACAGAAAAAGCAAATCTGGCAGAGTGCCGCTCAGCGGTAAATGCCGCTCAGCGGTGATCTGCAGATTTTTGCAAATCTCTTTTTAGAACTGTCCTAACTCCACCCAAATGCAATTTTCTGTTTTCCAGTTCATAATCAAGCAATTTAATCGGTTCAAACATCAAATATATCATCAAATCATGCATAGAAATCAAAAGCCCTAAATATTCATGCTTTGACAATCACATTCAAATTCAAGAACCCTAGAATGAACAAAATGCATTTTACTTACTTGGGTGGAGATGCTAGATGATATGAGAATGCTTCCAAACTAGAATGCTCTCTTCCAACCCCAAACTTTGATGGCACACTAGTATAAAAGTGAGTGGAAGAGAAAATTTTTAAAGAGGGAAGAGTAGAAAGATATGGAAAACCTAGGAGAAGAGGTGTGGAAGTGTTTGTGCAGAGAAGAGCTTGAAAGAGTGTAAAAACGCGCAGCTTAGGGTTTAAAAATACCCCAATGGGCTCGGGTTCCGCTAAGGGGAACTTAAGCCCATCTGCGTTAGTACCGCTCAGCGGTAAATGCCGCTCAGCGGCACTTTCGTGATGTGCCCTTCTCCTTCTTTTCTTGTCCTACGTGCCTTCCTAGCATACCCCTCATAGGTTCCCTGCAATTCAATGTTAAAAATGCTTATGCAAACCCTAACTAAAATAAACAAACAGAAAACAATCAATCAACTGGGTTGCCTCCCAGGTAGCGCTTGTTTAACGTCACGAGCCTGACCCAAAATCCACCAACACCCATCAGTAGGTGTTTCAACTTACCAGCACCCATCAGTAGGTGCAAAATTTTTTCACCAACACCCATCAGTAAGTGTTGCAAACTTAATATCCTGCAGTAGATACTTAACCACCTAGCATCCTTCAGTAGATGCTAAATCCAGCAAAATAATGTCCAGAATAATGTTCACAAATTACAAATTACAAAACTAAATCAAAAGTTTGTAAATCTACTGGGTTGCCTCCCAGCAAGCGCTTCTTTAACGTCACTAGCTTGACCCTGTTAAAGCTCACGTTCCATCTTCTTTATAGTTGATGTAGTCCTTCCACCAACCTTTCAACTGCTTCCTTTGGACTGTTTTGGATCCTCTAGAATATGGAGACTCTATCTCTATCATCTCCTTTTCGTTAAAGCCTTTTATAACCCACAACTTGTTCTTGAATCTTACTGGTGTGCCAAGTTGGAGCCTTCTTTTCTTCCAGTCCCTAGGAACTTCTTCTCCTTTTCCGGTCTCTTCTACCTTGGGTACCTGAAAAAACAAACAATGGTTATCCGAAATTTCATTCTTACCTCTAGTTATGGGTGCATCTCGAAATGCAGCTTTGTAACTAGCCTCTTCCTCCTTTGCTTGTTCTTCATCTTTGAAGACATCCACCACCACTCTCTCCTCTCTGTCTTGGAGAACCACTATACCTTCATTCACATCTATGATCGCCCTGGCCGTTTTCATAAACGGCCTTCCAAGTATGAAAGGTATTTTCTCGGTCTCCATCTTCATCACCACAAAGTCTGCCAAAAACTGAAGTTTGCCAACACAAACTACAATGTCTTCCGCAATCCCACATGGCTCCTTTGAAGATCCATCGGCCATCACTAAATTAACCTTTACAGGTTTTATTTTAACATTGCCAATGTGCTCCAAGAGAGAATAAGGCATCAAGTTAACACTTGAGCCCAAATCAAGGAGAGCCTTCTTTACCTTTTTCTTCCCTATAGTGCAAGGGATAGAAAAACTGCCTGGATCTGCTGCTTTTGGTGGGAATGATTCTTTCTTAACAGTTATACACTTTTCTTCCTTTTCCTCTCTACGTCTTCTTTTTGTAGAGGTTCCTTCATCTGATTTTGTGTAAACTGCTATTTTCTGTAAAATTTGTTCCCAAGGAGCTTCATTATCAACCATTCTGAATAAATCTGTGAAGTCCATTGGTTTCTCTTCATTTGATGGAAAAGGAAAAATTTCCTTTCTTTCTACTTCTCTTCTTTCTTCTTTTTCTTCCTCCTCTAACTCAACTATCTCTTCATTCACACTTTTGACCACTTTGCACTCTTCTCTGGGGTTAACCTCAGTATTAGCCCCAAAATTTCTAGTTGACCTTTCTTCCAATTGCTTCGTAATCTGACCCATCTGAATCTCCAAATTTTTTATAGCAGCTTCAGTGCTCTTTTGAGAAGATTCAGTTTTCTGTATAAATTGCTGAAGAGTTTCTTCCAACCTTGTTGATCTTTCATTAAGCATAGATAATTGTTGCCACATGGTTGGTTGCTGCTGCTGTTGCTTATTATATTGATTAGCCTGCCCAGTTTGTCCTTGGCCAATGCTTGGATGTGGTTTCCAACCCTGATTATAATTGCCTTGACGGTATGGAAACTGATTAGCCATGAAATTAACATCCTCCATGGCCTCCACTGGAAAAGCACACTGGCCATTGATGTGATCACCTCCACATAGTTCGCACAACTGGGTTTGTACCTGTGCAGCAGATTTTAACTCTTTAGGTAGTGAAGCAAGAGTTTTGGTCAGAGTTTCCAGCTGTTGAGTTAGAATCTTATTCTGTGCTAGCAGAGCATCATGGGTTTGTAATTGAAGAACCCCTTTCTGTTGCATAGGGGCGCCTCTTTCATTGTGAAGCTCATTATCACTTGTAGCCATATTTTCAATAATTTCAGTTGCTTCCTCTGGAGTCTTCCATTTGATATTGCCTCCAGCTGAGGCATCCAGCATCATCTTGGTTTGTGAACCAAGCCCTCCAAGGAACGTTAGGACTACTTCTTGATCCTCAAAGCCATGCGTGGGAGTTTTACGTAACAAGCTTTTATACCTGTCCCATGCATGTCCCAGTGATTCCTCCATGCCCTGCTTGAATGAAGATATCTCTTGCTTTCCTTTAGTCACTTTAGATTGTGGGAAGTATTTGTTTAGAAACTTTGTAACCACTGCTTCCCACTCTGTGAAACTTTCTTCTGGAAAAGAGTTCAACCAAAGCTTAGCGTTGCCCCCCAATGAGAAAGGGAACAAGCTAAGTTTGATAGCTTCGTCTGGCACCCCATTAATCTTGACCGTGTTGCAGATCTCATTAAAGGTTGTAAGGTGCTCATATGGGCTTTCGTGTGATAACCCATTAAATTGATTACTCTTCACCAGTTGAATTAATGCTGGTTTGACCTCCATGTTGGCTGCATTGACTCTAGGTCGAGCTATGCTGTTGAAGTGCTGAGGTCCAGCAAGATTAGTGTAATCTGCAAGAGTTCTTCTAGCATTATTATTGTTCTCCATACTCCCTGTGCTATGAACAGAACCTTGTGGTGATGATTGTAGGAGAGTTTCAGTAGAAGGGAAAAGTTCTCTGGACGTTCTGATTCTTCTCCTCCTTCTACTCTCGTCTAGGCCTTCAAGTAGTGGTTCTGTTGTTTTCTTACTTCTAGTTCGAATTGTTTCCTGCATGCACAAGAAAACAAAACCCTAGAAAAGATTTGTTAGCACAAAGATATAGAAGAAAAGATATATTCAGAAGATAAAAAGATAAAAGATTCAGAAGATAGAATCAAATAAGATAAAATAAAACCTAATCTAAAAAATAAAATCTTACCTAATCTAAAAGATAAAATAAAATAAAATCTAACCTAACCTAAAAGATAAAAAGGTAAAATAAAATAAAATCTAATTTAATCTAAAAAGATAAAAAGATAAAATACAATAAAAACAAAAAAAAATAAAAACAGAAATTCAAATTAAAGTCAAAGATAATCAATAATCACACAAATTAACCAGTTAAACCAGAGTCCCCGGCAACGGCGCCAAAAACTTGATGGACAAATTTGTAAGCACCAAAATATGATGTCACAAACTTGTTTCACAATCGGCAAGTATGACCGAATCGTTCAAGTAATAAACTTGGTAAGACCAAGTATCGTTCTTCCCAAAGGACTCACGGCCTAGTTTAGTTATGTGATTTGTTGATTAGCTAAGACTTAAGAACACAATAATTGAAGTTTAATATGCAAGGACGAAAATTAAACATGTATGCATGAATTGATCAATGGCAAAGACAAAAGATAAACACTTTCAAGGAGATATATGAATAAATATGTTGTTGGGGGTCAATTTCATCTCATCCACTCTCATATATTTTAGGAATTCAACATTCAAATCATCATTGTTAATGCCACTCTCTAAAGTACCATTCTAGATGGCTTCTCCCTAATCAAATAGTTCATACAATTCCTAGCATTCCTAATGATTAGTTCATTACCGCAGGAGCTTAAAGGCAACCAATATAATATTGTCAGTATAATATTGGGAGAAATTCCCCGGATCTAGACTTCCCCGTACGTGCCCGTATCGACAAAACCAATAATCATGCATTAGAATGAGTTAAACAATGCAAGCATTGAGCAAAGAGGAAAAACCCTAACTAATGATGAAAGAAAGCATATGTCTCAATTCAAAGATGTACTCAACAAATCCATATATGAGAGCTTCAAGAGATTACATTGATTCCCCAACAAACATACAAGGTTTAGTTCACCATATTCATGGTGAACCTAGATGAATCACAATGAAAGAATGAAAGAATAAACCCAATAAAGGTGAAGAGGTAGCCTGAGCATCCAAGATCCTCCTTCAAAGGGGTGGAAGAGAGAGAGTGTTTGCCTCGTTTCTGCCAAAGATACCTAACTATAGGACGTGCAAGCCCTTATATACTAATCTAGAGTTACAAAAGATCATAAAAGCCCAAGCCCAAAAAGTGCCGCTCAGCGCCATTTACCGCTCAGCGGTGGTTGCGTGACTCGTTTCTTCCCCTCAACGGCCATTTTGCCCCTCAGCGTGACTCCCGCAACCTCCTGAGTGCCGCTCAGCGGTAAAATGCCGCTGAGCGGTGCCTTCGACTTCTCTTTTTGCACTCTTTCTTGTCTTTTCTAATGTCATCTCTCTCATTCTTCACTCTTTTCACTAAATTCACCTCAAAACCTGCACAAAAACACTCAAATCAAGCATAAACCTGTCCAGCTCTCTTATTTCTGAAAATATAGATAAAATGCATGATTTCAAGCTAGTTTCTAAGTCTAAAGGTTGCTTTTAGTATCAATTTTAAGCATGAAAATAACAGTTTTTCAACTGTTATCGGTCAGATAATCATAGAATATTCAACAGATGCTATGCTCATGAATGATCAACCAAGCAAAGATGAAATCATGCATACATGGAACTAGTCCTCACCAAGAAAAGGGTTTCTCTCAAACACACAAGTGTATATAGAGGTGACTCATTCACTCTACTATCACAATGTCATATAGAACAACATTAGCTTTCATTTCACACAATCAATCATACTCATAGACAAGTGATGAGTCAATATTTTGTTCACTTCACTTAGTTTATTGTGCTAGAATTAATCGAGGAAATGTGCTTAATTGTCTAGTATTTTCCCATTTTTGCTAATTGTGCTTAATTTGACCAAAACTTCTTATTTTAATTAATTTGAATTATTTGAGCTTATTATTTGCATTATTGATTGTAGGGAAATTGTTGGATAATATTTGGGACATTTTGGAGGTCAAAAGAAAATGCCACATCAAATATACTTTAAACTAAAATGAGTGAGGAGGTGTGGATTTAAATTATGGGAGTGCACATGGAGATGGGCTTGATTGGAGAAGCTAAGAAGTGGTGCTGGAAGAAAAAGAAGTATCACGGCGCAACAGAGAGCAACGTCCAACAGCTTGGCTTTTGAGTGGAGGTGCATTCTTGTGGTGATTAATTAATTGAAGGAAATCAAAAGTGCTAGGGGACAAAACTTCATGGAATGAAGAAGTGGGCTGAGCACCATGTTTTCTTTCTTTTAAAATATTGGTGCATGGCAATGTGGGGAAAACAAGAGGACAGCAGAAAAAAATTGGAGAAGCCGCGTGGCCTACACTCATTCAATTATTACGTCCAAAAGCCAGCAGCAACAACACGCAAAGAATGGGCTGGACTTCACGCTCTCCATGCTACACTCCTCCACGGTCCAGCAGATCCAGCAACAACAACACTACAAGAAAGATGTTTATTAGCGAAGGAATAATACCGACGGTCTTATGTCCTTCGATAAATTTCGTTTACCGAAGGATTAGCGAAGGCTTTTACCCTTCGGTAATGGGGGTAGTGACAGTCCGAAGGAATATGCCATTCTCCCATTTCCGCAATTTAGTGAAATTAGAATTTGGATTTCGCTCTCCCATTCTCGCAATCTTTGTGAAACCATCTCCCCCAAAAACCTCTCTCGACCCTAATCTCCCTCTCTCGGTCAACGGTGGCCATTTTTTCGCACTTCCCCCTAGCCTTTACGACATTCTCCCTTTTGTGATTTCATCCACTCCTCAATCGTGGAAGGAAATTGACCCTAAGGAAGTTGGTTGGTGAGGTGAGGGTTTACATTGTCGCTGGAAGGGGTTTCGTGACGGTGGTGTGGCAGCTTGAGGAGGGTGCTATGGCGGCCTGAGTAGGGTTTGCACTATCGCGACGCCGCCAATCGAAGGGGTGCGTGACGAGATCGTTGTCGCTGCGTGAGGAGGTAGGTTAAAACTGTGTTGACACATTTTCGTTTTGAATATCATTGCATTGCATTGAAGTTGTTGTTCAGTGGTAATGTATATTCTGGTTTTGTGGTTTCTATTAGGGGTTGAGGCACAGTTGTTGAAGGGCTGCAGTTGAAGTGAAGTGTCCAAGATTTCATCATTTCCAGGTATATCATTTATGTTTAAGGACATGTCTTTATTGTATGAACTCTTGCCACTGTATTTGGTTGAGTGTGATGTTGTTATCCTAAGTGCACAATAGATTTGAGCTCCTAAACTTGTGCATATATCAACACTTGTGGCCCTCAACTCTTTATTAGAATCCCTCTCCCTTTCACCATCTCTTGAAACCCATCTTTCAACAACCACTTCTCCAATTGCTCTGTTCCATATGCACATCTAATTACCAAAATGAATGCCCTTTTCATTCATTCCAATCCTCACACTAATTCTATTAATTGGTCAGGATGTGGATGGTTTACGCTGCCAAGGACATAGGTACTACACACCATAGCTTATGCCCTGTAACACTTTCATACTCTTTAACATACTGGAAAATTAGAGTATGCTCTGTTGGGTTATAATGATTGGTTGGGTCTAAAGTGAACTTAAAGGTTTAATTAGGTTATGGGAGCTTGTAGACTAGAATTGTGTTCAGAAAATTACTTAGTCATACAAACGTGGAACCTTAAATAGTTTCTGACCCTCTGTTTTGAATTCAAGCCCAAGTTAAAATAACTATTAATGTAGTTATCCAACTCCACTTCTATGTATGTATAATTCACGAATAATTTAACACCCAAACAGGTTTGAATTGGCCAAAATTAGTTTGATGCATACATATAAAGTGTAAGAAAACAGAGGTAAAATCCATTTAAACAAATTTTGAATGACTAAAGAAAGCTATAAATCAACTTAAAAATTATAATCTTCAAGAATTCAATACTCAAAACCTACCAAAGCACTATAAAACTAGGCTAAACAAGGTAAAAGTAAGAACTAAACTAAAACAGAAACAAACTTGTAAAGAAACTTCCTAATAAAGTCTTAAATGTCTAAAGAAAACTTAGAGCACTTCAAAAGTCACTAATTCTAAGAGATTCTAAAACTCACTAAAGAAAGCCTAAAAGTACACTCAAACTAGTATAGAAATGAGGACTACACTAATTGCAGTGCACTGCAGCTTTGTAAACAAGTTTTAAATGATAAAAGCAAGTTAAGAAATAACCTAAAACCTACCTCTCTACAAAAACTCAAAAATTGACTATTGAGAACCTAAAACTATGCTAGAAATCGCAAATCATGAAAAATTCTCTAAACTAACAAATGAAGTTGTAATGTAACTATCTAAACATGTTTTAAATGGTACAAGACTATTGAAAACTATGGTAACTAATGAAAATAGGAAAGAAATCAAAATCTGCTTATGAAAATCGGAAAGATGCACTAGAAAGGTCAAAAGTTGCAAATTGCACTAAAGTAACCTAAGAATGTGCAATGTTCTTATCCTTACAAGAGTAAAGTAGTCAAATGAAGCTAAGAAAGATGTCAAATTGTATCAAGTAGCTAAATATCAAAATTTGGCTACTTAAAACCTAAAAAGTGTACTAAATAGGTGAAAAAATGGGAATTCACCTAAAGTAACCTAAGAATGTACAATCTTCATATCCTAACAACTTTAAAGTACTTAAATGAAACTAAGAAACATGTCAATTTCAAAGTAGTACACAAATCTCAAAATTAAAGTACTTAAAACCTAAAAAGTGTTGTAAATAGGTGACAATTTCGAAATTGACCTAAACTAACCTAACAATGTGTAATGTTCTTAGTCTAACAAGTTTAAAGAACTTAAATGAAGCTAAGAAAGATGTCAAATTGTATGAAGTAGCTAAATATCAAAATTTGGGTACTTAAAACCTAAAAAAGTGTACTAAAAAGGTGAGAAATTAGGAATTCACCTATGGTAACCTAAGAATGTGTATTCTACACATCCTAACAAGTATAAAGTTGTGAAATGAAGCTAGGAAAATACTCAAAAGCAATAAACTACCTAAAACTCAAAGTTTGAGTAGTTAGAACCCAAAAAAGTGTACTAAAAGGGTGAGAAAATGGCAATTCACCTAAAGTAGACTAAGAATAACTAATGTTAATATTCTAACAAGTCTAAAGTAATGAAATGACACTAGGAAACTACTCAAAAGCAAACAAGTACCTAAAACTGAAATTTTGGGTAGTTAGAACCTAAAAAAGTCTACTAAAAAGGTGAGAAATTTGCAATTCACCTAAAGTAGACTAATTTTAACTAATGTTAATATCCTAATAAGTCTAAATTAGTCAAGTGAAGATAGGAAACTACTCAAAAGCAAACAAGTATCTAAAACTCAAAGTTTGAGTAGTTTCAACCTAAAAAGTTCACTTAAAAGGTGACAAATTGCCAATTCACCAAAAGTAGAGTAATTTTAAGTAATGTTAACATCCTAACAAGTCTAAAGTAGTGAAATGATGGTAGGAAAGTGGTCATAAGCAAAAAATTCCCTAAAACTCAAAATGACACTACTTAAAACCTTAAAAAATGTAGTAAAAAGTACCTAATTGAGTCATTACAGGTCAATTTTCGTTCTGCTGTGATTTTGTGATATTTGGAAGTTTAAACAAGTCCAAATTGATGTATTAAAGCTGTTAGAACCATTGATATGAAGTTAGAATGACCTATATGCAATTTAGTATGTCAAACCATCATATTTGAGCCATTTTTGGAACTTGCAAAGTGAATCTGAGTTGCATTTCTATTTTATGCATAATTAGAGTTCAAATAAGTGTATTTTGATGACTTAAAACTGTTAAAATGATTAGCAAAGTGTTAGAATGGCTTAGGCACAAAATCACTTTTAAAACCACCAATTTTGAGTCAATTTTGGGAAGTAGAAAGGTGATTTTGAGTAGCAGTTTGGTTTTGAGTTAAATTTAAGTTCTAACAAGTTTCAATTCACCAAACAAAGTTGTTGAATTGGTGAAAAGCAAAGAATAACCTAAAACTCAAAGTTTGAGTATTTAGATTATAAAAAGTGTACTTATAAGGTGAGAAATTGTCAATTCACCTAATATAGTCAACATCCTAACAAGTATAAAGTAGTGAAATGAACCTAAGAAACTAGTCAAAAGCAAAGGATTAGGTAAAACTCAAAGTTTGAGTTGTTAGAACCTAAAAAAGTGGTTCCAAGTTGGTGAAATGCTGTTGAAAATCAAGCCAAATTGCTACTTTTAGAGCTACTTCTTTGTCCAATTCAGCAACCCTTCCATTACCTAGTATGCTACCCCCTTGGACCAAGAATTCTGGACCTTGGACGCCTCACCAAAACGTCACAACACCCCACCACACACTAAACCAGTCACAGCAAAAATCTGCACTGCACTAGATTTTAATTTCAAGTAACAGACTTTGTAGCACAATTTGAAGGCCAAACAAGTGGATTTCAAATGATTTTAAGCCTTGAATCAATAGAGGGACACAAAAGGAACCTAGGAGAGGCACTAGATCAGATTAAGCACGCAAGAAAAGTAAAAAACGAAGAGCCAAAAGTAGTGCAGTAAGGTGTTTGATAAAAATGCAACTGTTTGATGAAAGTCTCCAAAGAAGTGCAGATTTTGTGATTTTCGGTTTTTGGGGTTCAAAACTGGATTGCTTGGTTTTCAAATGATTTTTATGATTGGATTATACTTTTTTGATCATATAATTCCATTTTCAAACATGTAACCAGCTCTTTCCAACCCATAATTGAAATTTAAAGAATGTACAAAATTAAACACACTAAAAATGAAAACTGCACCAGAAAAATGGTTTTAAAAGTGTGCTTTCAAATCCAAAAATGAGTGGCAGTGTTTCTAAAGCTCAAGTGATGATTCAAGCAACTTTATATCATCAATTTAAAGGTGTTTAAACATTGAAACAACAAGGAATCACACTACACTCAAAAATCACTAATTCACTTCTAAATTTAAGCAAAATTGATGGTTTAGGAAGTGATTTTGCATGTAGGCTCAAATTTGACGAAATGAACAGTGCACACAGGTTTGAAATGGTAAAATAAACTTGTTCAAACATTCACAATGGACAGAAACAACCAGATGCTTCAAATCACACTTGCTATAGCCAATTATGCATCATTTTAAACCCAAAATTAGCACTAGAATTGAAAACACACACTGGAATCAAATTGTACAGCATAAACAAAGCTAAAGGAAGTCCTAATTCACCAGATCTAGGTACAAAATCTTAGCTAGGAGATTTTAAATGGCCTAAGACACAACAAAATTCTGATGCAGTTTTGGTGACATTTTCATCCATATTTGTCTATAGTAACTATGATTTGTTGAATCTTGCTGTGTTTGTGCATATACAATGTTTGAGCAAGTTTATTTTGCCATTTTAAAGTTGTGTGCACTGTTGAAATGATCATTTTTATTCCTATATGTAGAATCATGTCTTAAACCATCAAAATTGGCTTTAAAATGGAAGTGAACCAGTGAATTCACATTACAATCTGTTTTCAAACTGTTTGAGTGTTTAAATATCTTTAAAATGATGATAAAATTCTGCATTGCTGCATTGCTGCATTGCTGTATTGTTGTATTGCTGTATTGCTGTAAAATTCTGCATTGCTGTAAATTCTGCACAAAATCTTTGCTGTTTTGGTGTAAAATTCTACAAAAATAGCTTACTATTTTGCTGTATAACCTGCATAAAAATCTGGTTGTTTTGATGGTATATTCTGCATAAAAATCCTTGGCTATTTGACCATGTGGGAAGAGCATCACATTCTGCAGCAGCCAGCGCCCTGTTTTTTTTTTCGCCCTTCGGAAATTACCGAAGGCTTTTGGCCCTCGGTAATTACCGAAGGCTTTTGACCCTCGGTAATTACCGAAGGCTTTTGGCCCTCGGTAATTACCGAAGGCTTTTGGCCCTCGGTAATTACCGAAGGGTGAAAGCCCTCGGTAAATGTTAGCGACAAGGGATTTACCGAGGGCTCTTTGGCCGTCGATAAGCCTTCGGTAATTACCTTTTACCGACGGTTTTGGGCTGTTTCCGAGGGCTTCTGGCCTTCGGTAATGCCCTTCTTTTTTGTAGTGCAAGGCACACTGGTCCAACAAGCTTCACTGGAAGAACGTCTAGGGGTACTTCAAGGAAGAAGCAGCAACATCCAGCGTGGATGGGCTTTAGGTGTATGCTTGGTGTGTGGGCTACACGTCCAGCATGCCACGGCTTGCACCCATTTATTTCTCCATCCAACAATCAACACGTGAAGAAAGAAGGAGCAGCAACCGAGAGGAAAGAACGTGGAAAGCAGCACACGTCCAAGTGGTGTCTGGGCCCATGGAGAATTAATTATGGAGCAGCTTTGGTGTGCACATGGAGCATCCAGTAAAAGAGGGAGCTGATTTCTTTTGGGCTTTGGACACACTGCCACATCAGGTTTGCTGCATCCAATAAGCACACATGATCCAGCGTTGAAGAGAAGACAGCATCGGTCCAGCCAGCAAGCATCACGACCACCATGTCTTTGAGCTGGATCACATGGAAGCACACAACAGCAGCTTGCACACCTAGCAGAGTGAAACTTCTTCTCGCGGAAGAAGAAGCATCCAGCAAGCTTGAAAGCAGCGTCCATCACGGTCCAGCAGAAGCAGCGCATCCAGTAAGCAAGCCCAGCTATCTTCACCTTGATCCAACAGCTTAAGACGGTCCAGCAACAAGAACAACAGTAGCTTTAGTCTCACGTCCAGCAAGCTTGGCTTTGGAGGGAGGTGCACACAGAGATTAGGAGTGTCACGGCCTGATTTTGGAAGCACACGCACGCTATCCCGGCCTAGCACGTTGTAGGTACTGACTTCATTTGAAAAAGGAAGCTTACGACCCAAATGAAGAGCAGCACATGTACAAGCACACAGCTCACAGCCCAACAGTAACAGCAGCCACTTCACGGTCCAGCAAGGATGAGGCCTTCATTTGGCGTCCAGCAGCACTCCACATGAGCACCACGAATCCAGTAGGAGGCTCTCGGTTGGTCTAGCAAAAAGCAGTGGTCCAAAAAGGGGCAGCCACGTTAGTACCTGATAACAGTTGAAAAACTGTTATTTTCATGCTTAAAATTGATACTAAAAGCAACCTTTATACTTAGAAACTAGCTTGAAATCATGCTTTTCATCATATTTTCAGAAATAAGAGAGCTGGACATGTTTATGCTTGATTTCAGTGTTTTTGTGCAGGTTTTAAGGTGAATTTGGTGAAAGAAGTGAAGAAGGAGAGATATGGAATCAGAAAAGACATCAAAAAGTGCAAAAGGAGAAGCCGAAGTCACCGCTCAGCGGTAGTTTACCGTTGAGCGGCATTCAAGAGCTTGCGGGAGTACCGCTGATGGGCAAAATGGCCGCTGAGGGGAAGAAACGTGACACGCACTTACCACTGAGCGGTATTTTACCGCTAAGCGGCACTTTCATGGGCTTGGACCTAATTTTCTGTAATTTACGAATAATATATAAGCTTTAGGGTTTCCTAGGGTTAGGTATCTTTGGCTGGAACGAAGCAAACACTCTCTCTTCCACCCCTTTGAAGGAGGATCTTGGATGCTCAGGCTTCCTCTTCACCTTTTTAGGGTTTTATCTTTCCTTCTTTCATTGTTATTCATCTAGGTTCACCATGAACATGGTGAACTAAATTCTGTATGTTTGTTGGGGAATCAATGTAATCTTTTGAAGCTCTCATATATGGAATCTGTTTTTACATCTTTTATTTAAGATCTATGCTTTCTTTCATCATTAGTTAGGGTTTTTCCTCTTTGCTTAATGCTTGCATTGTTTAACTCATTTGATGCATGACTATTGTTTTGTCGATACGGGCGCGTACGGGGAAGTCTAGATCCGAGGAATTTCTCCCAATATTATATTGGTTGTCATTAAGCTCCTGCACTTATGAACTGATCATTAGGAATGCTAGGAATTGTATGAACTCGTGATTAGGGAGAAGCCTTCTTGAAAGGTACTTTAGATAGTGGCATTAACAATGATGATTTGAATGTTGAATTCCTAAACTATATGAGAGTGGATAAGATGAAATTGACCCCCAACAACATATTCATACATATATTCCATTGAAAGTGTTTATCTTTTGCTTTTTGCCATTGATCAAAACTTCATGCATACATATTTAATTTTCGTCTTTTGCATATAAAATCCAAATATTTCGTCTTTAAGTCTTAGCTAATCAAGAAACCACACAACTAAACTAGGCCGTGAGTCCTTTGGGAAGAACGATACTTGGTCTTACCAAGTTTATTACTTGAACGATTCGGTCACACTTGCCGATAGTAAAACAAGTTTGTGACATCATATTTTGGTGTTCATAAATTTGTCCATCAGACTCACGGCCTAGTTTAGTTGTGTGGTTTCTTGATTAGCTAAGACTTAAAGACGAAATATTTGGATTTTATATGCAAAAGACGAAAATTAAATATGTATGCATGAAGTTTTGATCAATGGCAAAAAGCAAAAGATAAACACTTTCAATGAAATATATGAATGAATATGTTGTTGGGGGTCAATTTCATCTTATCCACTCTCATATATTTTAGGAATTCAACATTCAAATCATCATTGTTAATGCCACTCTCTAAAGTACCTTTCAAGAAGGCTTCTCCCTAATCACGAGTTCATACAATTCCTAGCATTCCTAATGATCAGTTCATAAGTGCAGGAGCTTAACGACAACCAATATAATATTGGGAGAAATTCCCTGGATCTAGACTTCCCCGTACGCGCCCGTATCGACAAAACCAATAATCATGCATCGAATGAGTTAAACAATGCAAGCATTAAGCAAAGAGGAAAAACCCTAACTAATGATGAAAGAAAGCATAGATCTTAAATAAAAGATGTAAAAACAGATTCCATATATGAGAGCTTCAAAAGATTACATTGATTCCCCAACAAACATACAGAGTTTAGTTCACCATATTCATGGTGAACCTAGATGAATAACAATGAAAGAATGAAAGATAAAACCCTAAAAAGGTGAAGAGGAAGCCTGAGCATCCAAGATCCTCCTTCAAAGGGGTGGAAGAGAGAGTGTTTGCTTCGTTCCAGCCAAAGATACCTAACCCTAGGAAACCCTAAAGCTTATATATTATTCGTAAATTACAGAAAATTAGGTCCAAGCCCATTAAAGTGCCGCTCAGTGGTAAGTGTGTGTCACGTTTCTTCCCCTCAGCGGCCATTTTGCCCCTCAGCGGTCCTCCCGCAAGCTCCTGAATGCCGCTCAGCGGTAAACTGCCGCTGAGCGGTGACTTCGGCTTCTCCTTTTGCACTTTTTGATGTCTTTTCTGATTCCATATCTCTCCTTCTTCACTTCTTTCACCAAATTCACCTTAAAACCTGCACAAAAACACTGAAATCAAGCATAAACCTGTCCAGCTCTCTTATTTCTGAAAATATGAAGAAAAGCATGATTTCAAGCTAGTTTATAAGTATAAAGGTTGCTTTTAGTATCAATTTTAAGCATGAAAATAACAGTTTTTCAACTGTTATCACAACCCCAAACTTAGAACTTTGCTTGTCCTCAAGCAAACAAAATGTAACTCCATCTTCAACCAATTCATATGATGGTTCACTTCATTCAGAAATCTTCTTTTCAAGATAAGTAAAAACATCAATCAAACTTATGATCAAGATTTGAATCAAGATGTTCACATGCTTTAGTGGTCACAAAGTCATTTAAATTCCAACAAATGCTATTATGAATGATCAATCAATTAAGCATGGATTGTTCATGTGTTTATGGAATATTTCCTCACTAGGTAAAGTGTTTCACTCACACACAAGTGTATAAGAGGTAATCATTCATTCACTCTACTATCACAATGTCACATGAATCAACTTTGCCTTTCATTTTACCACAATCAAAAACATTCACAAGCATGCATCATCACAAGGACTTTTCAATGGCTTATAATATGGCTGGGCTAACAAGAAAATTGGTTTTTCTGGATCACAAAATCCTTGAGTTAAGAGAATCATAACAACATAATCATCTTATTCATTCCCAACTTTCTTTTGCCTTTGCATTGAGCTTTGCTTCTTTTTCTTTTCTTTTCTTTTTCTTTGCATATTCTTACTTTTTAGCTCTTAGCTCAATGCTTTTCCTTTTTCATGTTTTCCCAACAACCCAAACTTGAACATTTAACAATATCACACAAGATCTTCTACTTAACTCAAGGTAAAGATTTTCAATCAAGGGTTTTCATTGTATGCTCAAGGCTAAGGGTTCAAAGGTTAGAACACAAAGTGTTCTCTTTTAGTGGGCTAATTTTACGAATTTGGCCAATAAAAAGGTTTCCAACAAACGACCTTGATCATATGATGCAAAACAAGCAATTGATTCAATCATAGAAAACCTGGGCAAAATCATTCATGCTTTCAAAGTAATAGCATTCAACAATAACAACTCTGGAGCTCAAAACCTCACATATAAGCTCATTCACATTTGACATACACATCCTGCTTAATTTCACAATCACAATCATGATATCCTGCATTTGTTCACAAAGCTTGTGAATCACCTGTATAAGCATTTTAATGTGCACATCATCTCAACATCAATTTAATCACAAGCATCATTCAGCATTACTTATCACACAATCACAATTAAGAGCAAACCATCACAACAAACCAGGTGTTCAATAGAGTACATCAAACCCTAATCTAAAAACAAAAACAAATAAGTTCAGAAAACTTAAACCACAAAAGCATAATCATATGATAACATTTATCAGTAAATGCTATCTCAGCTCCTCATCAGTCTGAGCTGTCCTCTGTATCTTCCTCTTCCTCCTCATCTTCATCATCTTCAAATGCATCATCATCATCAGCTTCATCTTCTTCCATCTCTCTAGCTGAAGCTTCAGCTGCTCCAGCTCCTCCATGCACTGGTTCCTCTGGCCAAGCTACCACATTATGGAATTCATCCATAGTCCACCTATGGGCTGGAGGTGTATCATACATCCCCACAATCATCTCAGCAGTGGCCACCTGCCCTCTGTGAATGGACTGCAACTGAGCACCTATAAGAGACATATACATGTCCCTCATCTGGAATGGTTCTGCTTCATGTGTCTCAACAGATGTCTGGCTCTGTGCTGGCCCTCTCTCTCTACGAGCACGGCGTGGTGGCACTGGCTGAGCTGCTTCCTCACCTCCACAGTACTGCCTGTAATAAGCCTCATCAATAGCTTTTCTTGGCCTCTCAAATGGTGGAGCAGAAGTGTCCACCCCAGCTATCTTGCAAAGGTGCGTGATCAAAGAGGGATGTCCTAGTGGTGCTTTGTTATTTGAGGTATTGGCGCACATACTAATCTCATCAGCTATCACCTGCCCAATATTAACATTTAAATTTCTGATAGCACAGTGGATGAATAGTGCCCTGCTGAGAGTAATGTCTGACACATGTGAACATGGCTGAATGTTGGCATGAGAAAACGCCATCCAATACTTTGCAAGAGGAGTCAAATCCGTCCTCCTTATGTTAACCACTGAGCCAGATCTATTCCTTTGGAAGTGTCCTCCAGGTATACACAGTACTCTCTCCACATCCTCATAATCAGCACCTTCCTCCATGCACAGAGCAAACTGGCACTGCTCACCAGCCCATACAGTGTCCAGGAAGTTATTAATAGAATCAGGATCATACCTGATAGCATGGCCTCTGACATAACCCAAATAATTCTCAACTGGATAATCACCAATCTTCTTAGCATTGGTGTAAAATTCCTTTACCACAGCTATGTTGGCAGGTGCAGGATAAGTGGCTAGCTTTCCCCAGTCATTCCCTAACACTTGCTCTCCAAATTGAGGAGCAAAGTTAGGTATCATTCCAACCTTTCTCTCCATCAGAAGTCTCCTGTCCTGAACCACCCTAAAGTGCTTCTCATGTTTTCTAGAGAGGAACCTGCTAGAGTGGGGTTGCTCTGGTTCCTTTTCCTTTCTCTTGGTTTCCATGGTTTTCAATCTTTTTCCTAAAGAGGATGCCATTCCTTGGAGAAGGTATGTGGGAGTGCTTGTGCAGAGAAGAGCCTGAAAGAATGAGTAATTGCGCAGCTTAGGGTTTAAAAATACCCTAATGGGCTCGGGTCCCGCTGAGGGGAAACTAAAGCCCATCTGCGAGAGTACCGCTCAGTGGTAAGTTGCCGCTCAGCGGCACTTTCGTGAAGTGCTCTTCTCCTTCTTTTCTTAACCTACGTGCCTCCCATACATGCCTCTCATTGGTTCCCTGCAATTCAATGTTTAAAATGCTTATGCAAACCCTAACTAAAATAAACAAACAGAAAGATTCAATCAACTGGGTTGCCTCCCAGGTAGCGCTTGTTTAACGTCACGAGCCTGACCCAAAATCCACCAACACCCATCAGTAGGTGTTACAAACATAGTATCCTTCAGTAGATACTTAACCACCTAGCATCCTTCAGTAGATGCTATCTCCAACAAAATAATTACAAAAATAATGTTCACAAATTAAAAATTACAAAACCAAATCAAAAGTCTTTAAATCCACTGGGTTGCCTCCCAGCAAGCGCTTTTTTAACGTCATTAGCTTGACCCAATAAAGTTCAAGTTCCATCTTCTTTATAGTTGATGTTGTTATTCCACCAACTCCTCAGCTATTTCTTTTGAACTGTTTTGGTCCTTCTAGAATATGGAGACTCTATCTCTATCATCTCCTTCTCTTTAAAGCCCTTCACAACCCACAACTTGTTCTTGATTCTTACAGGTGAGCCAAGTTGGAGTTTTCTTTTCTCCTAGTCACTAGGAATTTCTTCTCCTCTTCCAATCTCTTCTTCCTTGGGTACCTGAAACAACAAACAATGGTTACCTGCAACCTTGAGATTTTCATCTTTACGGCTAGTCATGGGTGCATCTCGAAATGCAGCTTTATAACTAGCTTCTTCCTCCTTTGCTTGCGTCTCATCTTTGAAGACGTCTACCACCACTCTCTCCTCTCTGTCCTGGAGCACTACTATACCTTCATTTACATCAATGATAGCTTTGGCCGTTTTCATAAACGGTCTTCCAAGTATGATAGGTATCTTCTCTGTCTCCATCTTCATCACCACAAAGTCTGCCAAGAACTGAAGTTTGCCAACACAAACTATAATGTCCTCTGCAATCCCACATGGCTCCTTTGAAGATCCATCGGCCATTACTAGATTAACCTTTACAGGTTTCACTTTAACATTGCCGATTTGTTCCAGTAAAGAATAAGGTATCAAGTTAACACTTGAGCCTAAATCAAGGAGAGCTTTCTTTACCTTTTTCTTCCCTATGGTACAAGGGATAGAAAAACTGCCTGGATCTGATGCTTTAGGAGGGAATCACTCTTTTTTAACAGTTATACATTTCTTTGCTTCATCACCTCTACGTCTTTTCTTTGTAGAGATGTTCTCATCAGATTTTGTGTAAACTGTGATTTTCTGTAGAATCTGCTCCCAAGGTGCATCATTATCCAACATCTTGAATAATTCTGTGAAATCCAATTGTTTCTCTTGATTTATTGGAAAAGGAAAAGTATTTTTGCTCTCTATTTCTCTTCTTTCTTCTGTTTCTCCTTCTTCTAACTCAATTATCTCTTTGATAAGTGTGAAAAACAGATGTTTTAACACTTATAAAGGATCTCAATTTTGTAATTATTCATGTTATTACTCAGTGAAAAGTCGTAATAGGAAGTAGATTGTGTTGTAAATTATTGTTCAGGAAAAGTTGTACAAAAGGGAATCTGTCAGCCAATTCTCGCATAGCAGAAGCAAAATTCGCAGAGCCAGGAGAATACATTCGCACAGCGCACCACCATTGGTTCGCTGAGCGAATGACATCAGAGAAGAATGAAAATTGCAAAATTCGCACAGCGCATCAGAGGCTGTGCGCTTAGCGAATTTGTGCAGTTGAGTGCTGAATTAATTTTAATTCGCACAGCGAATCTGCTTCTGTGCGCGGAGCGAATGGAGCAGTTATGAGAATTCAACTGTCTCTTAAAAGACGTGATTTGAAGGAGAGAAGGGGATCGGACTGAATATATTATTTTTTGGAGAACTGCTCTGGAGAACAGGGAGACCATCAGGAGACCTCTCTGAAGACATCAAGACTGCACATCATGCAAGGAATTGCGGAAATGAGTATGTTTGTGATGTCTAGGATAGGCTAAACTTTTATTCGTTGGAGATCCAGGACAGATGGGTCTTGGTAGAGTGCTGATGGACAGATGTTATTGATGTGTTATTGATGTTTTTGTTATGTTGGTTTTAGATGTTTCAGTTTAGATGTTATTGTGGAACTCAGTTATTTATTGATGTTGGTTGTGGTTGTAAAGACTTTGAGGTTTTGATTTAATGACTATGCATGTTCTGATGATATTATGTGATTTTTGGGGATGATGACTTGTATGTATGTGGTACATTGCTTCAAAAATTTTATCTGTGTGTATGAATATGACCAGATCTGTGAGTGTTGAGAGCATATATATTGATTGAGCGATATTGAATTGTCTGGATATGGACTTGGATTTTGCATGATTTTGATTCTACGTATACACACACTTTTTGGTTAAGGATGAAAAAGGCCCTGTTTATTATTGATCATATAGCTACTTGGCCAGATAGCCAACCTTTAGACACTGTGATACATTTGTGAACCCTTTTGAGCCTTGAAATTTTTTTTCCTTCCACTTTGAGCCTATTAGATGATATCCTACCTTACACCCTAGAGGAGAACATGTATTATGTTTTAAAAGAGGTTAAGGTTGAATTCAAGTTTGTGGAAAGAAAAGATCAATAAAAAAAATATATATGAAAAAAAAAAAAGAAGCTCAAAATGAAAGAAAAGGTTGAGCTGTGAAAGAAAATGGTATGTGATGAATGATATATTTTGGGATTTGAGTACTGCATTGGGAATTGAAGTTGTTCTCTTCTTAATAGGTGTCTTTGAATCCAAGAAAAACCATGATTCTTTTTCTAGCCAACCCAAGCCTTAACCTGAAAAGACCTTTGGACTTAACCAATAGTGTGTGAAGTGTGTGAATCAAATGAAATGCAAAAGCTGATGAAGTTCTATGACAATTCTGCTGTAAGGACAAACACTGAGTGGTGAGAATGATAAATCCTGATCTGGTTGTACATATTCTATACACAGGTGAATTTTTGAGTATTGTACTATGCCATACCTGTTTGAATCTTTAGGAATGCATGTGATTTGTCTGATGTGTAAAGTCATTTTATCAAAACGTCAAAGGTGTGTTATGTGTTTTTCATATGTTTCTGTTATTTCCTGGGGGCATGAAATAGTTCAAGTTTGGGGGAGTTGATAAGTGTGAAAAACAGATGTTTTAACGCTTATAAAGGATCTCAATTTTGTAATTATTCATGTTATTACTCAGTGAAAAGTCGTAATAGGAAGTAGATTGTGTTGTAAATTATTGTTCAGGAAAAGTTGTACAAAAGGGAATCTGTCAGCCAATTCTCGCATAGCATAAGCAAAATTCGCAGAGCCAGGAGAATACATTCGCACAGCGCACCACCATTGGTTCGCTGAGCGAATGACATCAGAGAAGAATGAAAATTGCAAAATTCGCACAGCGCATCAGAGGCTGTGCGCTTAGCGAATTTGTGCAGTTGAGTGCTGAATTAATTTTAATTCGCACAGCGAATCTGCTTCTGTGCGTGGAGCGAATGGAGCAGTTATGAGAATTCAATTGTCTCTTAAAAGACGTGATTTGAAGGAGAGAAGGGGATCGGACTGAATATATTATTTTTTGGAGAACTGCTCTGGAGAACAGGGAGACCATCAGGAGACCTCTCTGAAGACATCAAGACTGCACATCATGCAAGGAATTGCGGAAATGAGTATGTTTGTGATGTCTAGGATAGGCTAAACTTTTATTCGTTGGAATTGACTGTAATGGCTGACATTTGATGTAATATTTCCTGTTCAATATAAAGTGTGTTCATATGTTTTTCTTGTTTACTTTTTATTTTATTTTACGAAAGTAAAATATACTTGTTTTTATATTCAAATTGTACTGGGAAGTAAATTTGAGTATTAACGCAAGAAAAGCAACCAGAAGGAAAGATACTAGGAATAGTTGCAATTCTCCTGGTCATCAATAACATCAGTTCTTAATGCAAAGTTTATGTTTAATTACTTAAGGAATTAATAATTGAACATAATTCTTTAGAACTTGTTTTAAGGAATTAAACCAAGATACTGTGATGTTGATGTTTGAACGCAAGTTATATTGCTCAGAAGAGTTACTGTAATGTGGTCATGAAGTCAATTCCAATGAAGTTTTCTTTAAATTTTAATTTCAATTTTAAATTGTCATCTAGTTTGATACTATTAATTTACCTATATTTTGTTGTTCAATTGATTTTGATAAATAAATTTTAATTGAATAACGTAACACAAATTCCCTGAGGAGAACGATACTTTACTTATCACTGTATTACTTGTAACGATTTGGTATACTTGCCAAAAAGTTATCACTCTTCATTCACACTCTTTACCACCTTGCACTCTTCTCTGGGATTAACCTCAGTATTAGCCCCAAAATTTCTATTTGGCCTTTCTTCCAATTGCTTGGTAATCTGACCCATTTGAATCTCTAAATTCTTTATAGCAGCTTCAGTGATCTTTTGAGAAGATTCAGTTTTCTGTATGAATTGCTGAAGAGTTTCTTCCAACCTTGTTGATCTTTCATTAAGCATAGATAATTGTTGCCAAAAGGTTGGTTGCTGCTGCTGCTTATTATATTGATTAGCTTGCCCAGTTTGTCCTTGACCAATGCTTGGATGTGGTTTCCACCCTTGATTGTAATTCCCTTGACGGTATGGAAATTGATTGGCCATGAAATTAACATCCTCTACGGCTTCAATTGGAAAAGCACATTGACCATTTATATGGTCACCCCCACATAATTCGCACAACTGGGTTTGTACCTGTGCAGCAGTTTTCAACTCTTTGGGTAATTGTGCAAGAGTTTTAGTCAAAGTTTCCAGCTGTTGAGTTAGAATTTTATTTTGTGCTAGCAAGGCATCATGCGTCTGTAATTGTAGAACTCCTTTCTGTTGCGTAGGAGCTCCTCTCTCACTGTGCAGCTCATTATCACTAGTAGCCATATTATAGCTTCCTCTAGAGTTTTCCATTTGATATTTCCTCCTGCTGAGGCGTCAAGCATCATCTTGGTTTGTGAACCAAGACCTCCAAGGAAAGTTAAGACTACTTCCTGTTCTTCAAAGCCATGCGTGGGTGTTTTTCTTAGCAGACTTTTGTATCTATCCCATGCATGCCCCAGTGTTCAACCAAAGCTTAGCATTGCCTCCCAATGAGAAAGGAAACAAACTAAGTTTGATCGCTTCATCTGGCACCCCATTGATTTTGACTGTGTTGCAAATTTCATTGAAAGTAGTGAGGTGCTCATATGGGCTTTCATGAGATAACCTATTAAATTGATTGCTCTTTACCAGTTGGATCAATGCTGGTTTGACCTCCATGTTAGCTGCATTGACTATAGGTTTAGCTATACTGTTAAAGTGCTGAGGTCCAGCTGTATTGGTGTAATCAGCAAGAGTTCTTCTGATATTATTGTTCTCCATATTTTTTGTGCTATGGTCAGAACCTTGTGGTGATGGTTGCAACAGAGTTTCCGGAGGAGGGAAAAGTTCTCTAGATGTTCGGATTCTTCTCCTCCGTCTACTGTCTTCTAATCCTTCAAGCAGAGGTTATGTTGTTTTCTTGCTCCTAGTTCGAATTGCCTCCTGCATACACAAGAACACAAAACCCTAGAAAAGATTTGGTTAGCACAAAAAGATATAAAAGAAGATATAAGATTCAGAAAATAAAAACAGAAAACAGAAAAATAGAAAACAGAAAAATAAAATCAAATCAAATACAAACTGAAAAATATAAACAAAAAATAAAAAAATTCGAAATTTAAATTAAAAATAAAAAAATAAATCAAAGATAATCAATAATCAAACAAATTAACCAGTTAAACCACGAGTCCTCGGCAACGGCGCCAAAAACTTGATGGACAAATTTATGAACACCAAAATATGATGTCACAAACTTGTTTTACTATCGGCAAGTGTGACTGAATCGTTCAAGTAATAAACTTGGTAAGACCAAGTATCGTTCTTCCCAAAGGACTCACAGCCTAGTTTAGTTGTGTGGTTTCTTGATTAGCTAAGACTTAAAGACGAAATATTTGGATTTTATATGCAAAAGACGAAAATTAAATATGTATGCATGAAGTTTTGATCAATGGCAAAAAGCAAAAGATAAACACTTTCAATGAAATATATGAATGAATATGTTGTTGGGGGTGAATTTCATCTTATCCACTCTCATATATTTTAGGAATTCAACATTCAAATCATCATTGTTAATGCCACTCTCTAAAGTACCTTTCAAGAAGGCTTCTCCCTAATCACGAGTTCATACAATTCCTAGCATTCCTAATGATCAGTTCATAAGTGCAGGAGCTTAACGACAACCAATATAATATTGGGAGAAATTCCCCGG
Source organism: Vigna reflexopilosa (assembly GCA_027742785.1). Lineage (NCBI taxonomy): Eukaryota > Viridiplantae > Streptophyta > Magnoliopsida > Fabales > Fabaceae > Vigna > Vigna reflexopilosa. The sequence goes on from CM050915.1 coordinate 16,145,227, forward strand.
ATCTAGACTTCCCCGTACGCGCCCGTATCGACAAAACCAATAATCATGCATCAAATGAGTTAAACAATGCAAGCATTAAGCAAAGAGGAAAAACCCTAACTAATGATGAAAGAAAGCATAGATCTTAAATAAAAGATGTAAAAACAGATTCCATATATGAGAGCTTCAAAAGATTACATTGATTCCCCAACAAACATACAGAGTTTAGTTCACCATATTCATGGTGAACCTAGATGAATAACAATGAAAGAATGAAAGATAAAGCCCTAAAAAGGTGAAGAGGAAGCCTGAGCATCCAAGATCCTCCTTCAAAGGGGTGGAAGAGAGAGGGTTTGCTTCGTTCCAGCCAAAGATACCTAACCCTAGGAAACCCTAAAGCTTATATATTATTCGTAAATTACAGAAAATTAGGTCAAAGCCCATTAAAGTGTCGCTCAACGGTAAAATACCGCTCAGCGGTAAGTGCGTGTCACGTTTCTTCCCCTCAGCGGCCATTTTGCCCCTCAGCGGTCCTCCCGCAAGCTCCTGAATGCCGCTCAGCGGTAAACTGCCGCTGAGCGGTGACTTGGGTTCTCCTTTTGCACTTTTTGATGTCTTTTCTGATTCCATATCTCTCCTTCTTCACTTCTTTCACCAAATTCACCTTAAAACCTGCACAAAAACACTGAAATCAAGCATAAACCTGTCCAGCTCTCTTATTTATGAAAATATGAAGAAAAACATGATTTCAAGCTAGTTTCTAAGTATAAAGGTTGCTTTTAGTATCAATTTTAAGCATGAAAATAACAGTTTTTCAACTGTTATCACAACCCCAAACTTAGAACTTTGCTTGTCCTCAAGCAAACAAAATGTAACTCCATCTTCAACCAATTCATATGATGGTTCACTTCATTCAGAAATCTTCTTTTCAAGATAAGTAAAAACATCAATCAAACTTATGATCAAGATTTCAATCAAGATGTTCACATGCTTTAGTGGTCACAAAGTCATTTAAATTCCAACAAATGCTATTATGAATGATCAATCAATTAAGCATGGATTGTTCATGTGTTTATGGAATATTTCCTCACTAGGTAAAGTGTTTCACTCACACACAAGTGTATAAGAGGTAATCATTCATTCACTCTACTATCACAATGTCACATGAATCAACTTTGCCTTTCATTTTACCACAATCAAAAACATTCACAAGCATGCATCATCACAAGGACTTTTCAATGGCTTATAATATGGCTGGGCTAACAAGAAAATTGGTTTTTCTGGATCACAAAATCCTTGAGTTAAGAGAATCATAACAACACAATCATCTTATTCATTCCCAACTTTCTTTTGCCTTTGCATTGAGCTTTGCTTCTTTTTCTTTTCTTTTCTTTTTCTTTGCATATTCTTACTTTTTAGCTCTTAGCTCAATGCTTTTCCTTTTTCATGTTTTCCCAACAACCCCAAACTTGAACATTTAACAATATCACACAAGATCTTCTACTTAACTCAAGGTAAAGATTTTCAATCAAGGGTTTTCATTGTATGCTCAAGGCTAAGGTTTCAAAGGTTAGAACACAAAGTGTTCTCTTTTAGTGGGCTAATTTTACGAATTTGGCCAATAAAAAGGTTTCCAACAAACGGCCTTGATCATATGATGCAAAACAAGCAATTGATTCAATCATAGAAAACCTGGGCAAAATCATTCATGCTTTCAAAGTAATAGCATTCAACAATAACAACTCTGGAGCTCAAAACCTCACATATAAGCTCATTCACATTTGACATACACATCTTGCTTAATTTCACAATCACAATCATGATATCACCTGTATAAGCATTTTAATGTGCACATCATCTCAACATCAATTTAATCACAAGCATCATTCAGCATTACTTATCACACAATCACAGTTAAGAGCAAACCATCACAACAAACCAGGTGTTCAATAGAGTACATCAAACCCTAATCTAAAAACAAAAACAAATAAGTTCAGAAAACTTAAACCACAAAAGCATAATCATATGATAGCATTTATCAGTAAATGCTATCTCAACTCCTCATCAGTCTGAGCTGTCCTCTGTATCTTCCTCTTCCTCCTCATCTTCATCATCTTCAAATGCATCATCATCATCAGCTTCATCTTCTTCCATCTCTCTAGCTGAAGCTTCAGCTGCTCCAGCTCCTCCATGCACAGGTTCCTCTGGCCAAGCTACCACATTATGGAATTCATCCATAGTCCACCTGTGGGCTGGAGGTGTATCATACATCCCCACAATCATCTCAGCAGTGGCCACCTGCCCTCTGTGAATGGACTGCAACTGAGCACCTATAAGAGACATATACATGTCCCTCATCTGGAATGGTTCTGCTTCATGTGTCTCAGCAGATGTCTGGCTCTGTGCTGGCCCTCTCTCTCTACGAGCACGGCGTGGTGGCACTGGCTGAGCTGCTTCCTCACCTCCACAGTACTGCCTGTAATAAGCCTCATCAATAGCTTTTCTTGGCCTCTCAAATGGTGGAGCAGAAGTGTCCACCCCAGCTATCTTGCAAAGGTGCGTGATCAAAGAGGGATGTCCTAGTGGTGCTTTGTTATTTGAGGTATTGGCGCACATACTAATCTCATCAGCTATCACCTGCCCAATATTAACATTTAAATTTCTGATAGCACAGTAGATGAATAGTGCCCTGCTGAGAGTAATGTCTGACACATGTGAACATGGCTGAATGTTGGCATGAGAAAACGCCATTCAATACTTTGCAAGAGGAGTCAAATCCGTCCTCCTTATGTTAACCACTGAGCCAGATCTATTCGTTTGGAAGTGTCCTCCAGGTATACACAGTACTCTCTCCACATCCTCATAATCAGCACCTTCCTCCATGCACAGAGCAAACTGGCACTGCTCACCAGCCCATACAGTGTCCAGGAAGTTATTAATAGAATCAGGATCATACCTGATAGCATGGCCTCTGACATAGCCCAAATAATTCTCAGCTGGATAATCACCAATCTTCTTAGCATTGGTGTAAAATTCCTTTACCACAGCTATGTTGGCAGGTGCAGGATAAGTGGCTAGCTTTCCCCAGTCATTCCCTAACACTTGCTCTCCAAATTGAGGAGCAAAGTTAGGTATCATTCCAACCTTTCTCTCCATCAGAAGTCTCCTATCCTGAACCACCCTAAAGTGCTTCTCATGTTTTCTAGAGAGGAACCTGCTAGAGTGGGGTTGCTCTGGTTCCTTTTCCTTTCTCTTGGTTGCCATGGTTTTCAATCTTTTCCCTGAAGAGGATGCCATTCCTACATTCAAACACAAATACAAAACCACAGAACATGATGTTAATCATTAGTAAAACATAGAACATAATTCCTTTCGAAGCTAAACCACCGCTGAGGGCCAGAATTTCCCCTCAGAGCCACCAGTGCCACATTCCAACACGCAAAAATTCAGAAAAACCAAATCTGGCAGAGTGCCGCTCAGCGACAATTTACCCCTCAGCTGTAACTCTGCAGATTTTTGAAAATCTTGTTTTAAAGCTGTCCTAACTCCACCCAAATTCAATTTTCAGTTTTCAAGTTCATAATCATGCAGTTTAATCGGTTCAAACATCAAATATATCATCAAATCATGCATAGAAATCAAAACCCCTAAATATTCATGCTTTGACAATCACATTCAAATTCAAGAACCCTAGAATGAACAAAATGCATTTTACTTACTTGGGTGGAGATACTAGATGTAATGAGAATGCTTCCAAGCTAGAATGCTTCTTCCAACCCCAAGCTTGAATGGAACACTAGTGAGCAAGTGAGTGGAAGATAAATTTTCAAGAGGAAAGAGTGAAAAGATGTGGAAAACCTAGGAGAAGGTGTGTGGAAGTGTTCGTGCAGAGAAGAGCCTGGAAAGAAAACTTAAAACGCAGCTTGGGGTATAAAAATACCCTAATGGGCTCGGGTCCCGCTAAGGGGAACTAAAGCCCATTCTGCGAGAGTACCGCTCAGCGGTAAAATACCGCTCAGGGGCACTTTCGTGATGTGCTCCTCTCCTTCTTTTCTTAACCTACGTGCCTCCCATACATGCCTCTCATTGGTTCCCTGCAATTCAGTGTTTAAAATGCTTATGCAAACCCTAACTAAAATAAACAAATAGAAAGATTCAATCAACTGGGTTGCCTCCCAGGTAGCGCTTGTTTAACGTCACGAGCCTGACCCAAAATCCACCAACACCCATCAGTAGGTGCTACAAACATAGTATCCTTCAGTAGATACTTAACCACCTAGCATCCTTCAGTAGATGCTATCTGATGGACAAATTTGTAAGCACCAAAATATGATGTCACAAACTTGTTTCACAATCGGCAAGTATGACCGAATCGTTCAAGTAATAAACTTGGTAAGACCAAGTATCGTTCTTCCCAAAGGACTCACGGCCTAGTTTAGTTATGTGATTTGTTGATTAGCTAGGACTTACAAACGAAATATTTAGATTTTAAAATGCAAGACAGAAAATAAACATGTATGCATGAAGTTTGATCAATGGCAAAGACAAAAGATAAACACTTTCAATGAATTATATGAATGAATATGTTGTTGGGGGTCAATTTCATCTCATCCACTCTCATATATTTTAGGAATTCAACATTCAAGTCATCATTGTTAATGCCACTCTCTAATGTACCATTCTAGATGGCTTCTCCCTAATCACGAGTTCATACAATTCCTAGCATTCCTAATGATTAGTTCATGAGTGCAGGAGCTTAATAACAACCAATATAATATTGTCAGTATAATATTGGGAGAAATTCCCCGGATCTAGACTTCCCCGTACGTGCCCGTATCGACAAAACCAATAATCATGCATGGAATGAGTTAAACTATGCAAGCATTGAGCAAAGAGGAAAATCCCTAACTAATGATGAAAGAAAGCATAAGTCTTAATTAAAAGATGTAAGCAACAGATTCCATATATGAGAGCTTCAAGAGATTACATTGATTCCCCAACAAACATACAAGGTTTAGTTCACCATATTCATGGTGAACCTAGATGAATTACAATGAAAGTATGAAAGAATAAACCCAATAAAGGTGAAGAGGTAGCCTGAGCATCCAAGATCCTCCTTCAAAGGGGTGGAAGAGAGAGTGTTTGCCTCGTTTCTGCCAAAGATACTAACTCTAGGACGTGCAAGTCCTTATATACTATTCTAGAATTACAAAAGATTACAAAAGCCCAAGTCCATAAAAGTGCCGCTCAGCGGTGGTTGCGTGACTCGTTTCTTCCCCTCAGCGGCCATTTTGCCCCTCAGCGTGACTCCCGCAACCTCCTGAGTGCCGCTCAGCGGTAAATTGCCGCTGAGCGGTGCCTTCGGCTTCTACTTTTGCACTCTTTCTTGTCTTTTCTAATGTCATCTCTCTCCTTCTTCACTTCTTTCACCAAATTCACCTCAAAACCTGCACAAAAACACTTAAATCAAGCATAAACCTGTCCAGCTCTCTTATTTCTGAAAATATGGATAAAAGGCATGATTTCAAGCTAGTTTCTAAGTCTAAAGGTTGCTTTTAGTATCAATTTTAAGCATGAAAATAACAGTTTTTCAACTGTTATCACAACCCCAAACTTAGAACTTTGCTTGTCCTCAAGCAAACAAAATGTAACTCCATCTCCAACCAATTCATATGATGGTTCACTCATTCAAAATTCTCTTTTCAAGATAAGTAACAACTTCACTCAAACTTATGACCAAGAGTTCAATTAAGATGTGCACATGCTTTAGTGTTTCACAAAGTCATCTAGATTCCAACAAATGCTATTTTTCATGAATGATCAATCAATTAAGCATGGATGTTCATGTACTTATGGACTATTTCCTCACTAGGTAAAGTGTTTCACTCAACACACAAGTGTATAAGAGGTAAAGTGTTTCACTCATTCACTCTACTATCACAATGTCACATGAATCAACTTTGCCTTTCATTTTACCACAATCAAAAACATTCACAAGCATGCATCATCACAAGGACTTTTCAATGGCTTATAACGTGGCTGGGCTAACAAGAAAATTGGTTTTTCTGGATCACAAAATCCTTGAGTTAAGAGAATCATAACAACACAATCATCTTATTCATTCCCAACTTGCCTTTTGCTTTTGCATTTGCATTTGCATTGAGCTTTACTTCTTTTTCTTTTCTTTTCTTTTTCTTATTCTTTTCATATTCTTACTTTTTAGCTCTTAGCTCAATGCTTTTCCTTTTTCATGTTTCCCCAACAACCCCAAACTTGAACATTTAACAATACCACATAAGATCTTCTACTTAACTCAAGGTAAAGATTTTCAATCAAGGGTGTTCAGTGTATGTTCAAGGCTTTGGGTTCAAAGGATAGAACACAAAGTGTTCTCTTTTAGTAGGCTAACTTTATGAATTTGGCCAATAAAAAGGGTTTTAAAAACACGGCCTTGATCACATGATGCAAAACAAGCAATTGATTCAATCATAGAAAACCTGGGCAAAATCATTCATGCTTTCAAAGTAATAGCATTCAACAATAACAACTCTGGAGCTCAAAACCTCACATATAAGCTCATTCACATTTGACATACACATCCTGCTTAATTTCACAATCACAATCATGATATCATGCATTTGTTCACAAAGCTTGTGAATCACCTGTATAAGCATTTTCTGTGCACATTCATCTCAACATCAATTAATCATAAGCATCATTCAAGCATTACTCATCACACAATCACAGTTAATAGCAAACCATCATAAGAAACCAGGTGTTCAATAGAGTACATCAAACCCTAATCTAAAAACAAAAACAAACATACTTACAAGATACTGGGTTGCCTCCCAGTAAGCGCTTGTTTAACGTCCCGAGCCTGACCCAACTTTCAAGGATCAACCAACAACATCATTGTGGAAAATTGTTGCACCTCTCCCCCTAGATAGGGCTTGAGACGTTGACCATTTACCACCCAACTTTTCTGTGGATCATCAGCAGATGGATTAAATATTTCAATTGCTCCATGTGGATGCACTTCTTTTATCACAAATGGTCCTGTCCATTTTGACTTCAACTTCCCAGGAAATATCTTCAATCTTGAATTGAACAATAATACCTGTTGTCCTGGATTGAAAACTCTATTCACCAACTTCCTGTCATGATAGAATTTCATTTTGTCTTTGTAAGCCTTGGATGAATCATATGCATGTAAGCGCATTTCTTCAAGCTCCAAAATCTGCCGTCTGCGTGTGCATTGAGTGTCATAAGGATCAAAATTCAAGAATTTCAAAGCCCATAATGCTCTATGCTCCAATTCAACTGGCAAATGGCATGCTTTCCCATAGACTAATTGAAATGGTGATAATCCCATAGACGTCTTCATTGCTGTTCTATAAGCCCAAAGAGCATCATCCAATTTGAGAGACCAATCCTTCCTTGATGAAGTCACAGTTTTTTCCAGGATTCTTTTTATCTCCCTGTTAGATACCTCAGCTTGTCCATTGGTTTGTGGATGATAAGGTGCAGCTACCTTATGCTTCACTCCATAGTGTTTAAGTACTTTCTCTAGCTGATAATTGCAAAAATGAGATCCTCCATCACTAATCAACACTCTTGGAGTGCCAAATCGTGAGAATATCTGCCTCTTCAGGAATTTAATTACCGTGCTAGCATCATTTTTAGGACAAGCCAATGCTTCCACCCATTTACTCACATAATCCACTGCTACCAGAATATATTCATTGTTGAAAGATGGAGGGAAGGGCCCAACAAAGTCAATACCCCAACAATCAAAAACCTCAACCTCTAAAATACCTTGTAAAGGCATCTCATGACGTTTAGTGATTGTCCCTGCTCTTTGACATTTATCACAATTCCTAGCATGATTATGAGCATCTTTAAATAAAGTTGGCCAATAAAACCCTGATTGAAGGACTTTTGCTGCTGTTCTTTCTCCATTAAAATGTCCTCCATAAGGTGAATCATGACAATGCCAGAGAATTCCTTCTGCTTCTTCATTTGTAACACATCTCCTCAGAAGATTATCTGCTCCAATTTTGAACAAATACGGATCATCCCACACAAACTGCTTGGCATCATGCAGAAATTTCTTTCTCTGTTGCCAAGTTAAGTCTTCTGGCATGACTCTTGCAGCTTTGAAATTTGCCATATCAGCAAACCAGGGCCTCTGCTGAATATACATGAGTGATTCATCTGAAAAAGATTCCCAGATTTCAGACTCCTTGCTAGTGACCTCATTGTTGACTAACCGTGACAAATGATCAGCAATTAAGTTCTCACTTCCTTTCTTATCACGGATTTCTACATCAAATTCTTGCAACAATAGTACCCATCTAATAAGACGTGGCTTAGAATCTGGTTTTGTCAACAAATATTTGATAGCTGCATGATCTGTATAGACAATCACCTTAGACCCAATAAGATAAGGTCTAAATTTCTCTAGAGCATATACAATGGCAAGAAACTCTTTCTCTGTGGTAGCATAATTCAATTGAGCATCATTCAGCACCTTGCTAGCATAATAAATTGGATGAAACTTTTGTTCTTTCCTCTGACCAAGGACAACTCCTATTGCATAATCACTTGCATCACACATTAATTCAAAATTTTGATTCCAATCTGGTGCTACAATTACTGGAGCTGACACTAGCTTCTGCTTCAATATATCAAAAGCTTTCAGGCAGTCTTCATTCATCACAAAAGGAGCATCCTTCATCAAAAGATTACTCAAAGGTTTAGCAATTTTTGAGAAATCTTTGATGAATCTTCTATAGAACCCAGCATGACCAAGAAAACTCCTAATCCCCCTTACATTTGTTGGTGGAGGCAGTTTCTCAATGACTTCTACTTTGGCTTTATCCACCTCAATTCCTTTAGCAGAGATTTTATGCCCCAGTACAATCCCTTCAGTTACCATAAAATGACATTTCTCCCAATTCAAAACCAGATTTGTCTGAACACATCTTTTGAGGACAGTGTTCAAATTAGCTAAACATCTTTGGAAAGAGTTTCCAAAAACTGAGAAATCATCCATGAATACTTCAATGCATTTTTCTAAAAGATCAGAAAAGATTGCCTGCATACACCTCTGAAACGTAGCTGGAGCATTACATAATCCAAAAGGCATCTTTCTATATGCAAAGATACCAAAAGGACAAGTAAAAGCCGTCTTCTCCTGGTCTTTTGGATCTACCACAATTTGATTATATCCAGAATATCCATCTAGAAAACAATAGAAAGCCTGCCCTGATAACCTTTCTAGCATCTGATCCATGAAGGGAAGAGGAAAATGATCTTTCCTAGTAGCTTTATTCAGCTTCCTGTAATCAATGCACATACGCCAGCCAGTAACTGTCCGAGTAGGAATAAGTTCATTCTTCTCATTATAAATTACTGTCATCCCACCTTTCTTTGGAACCACCTGTACTGGACTCACCCATTCACTGTCAGAGATTGGATAGATGATACCAGCTTCTAGCAGTTTCAACACTTCTTTTCTGACCACCTCCTTCATAACAGGATTTAACCTTCTCTGCGGTTGAGCACTTGGTTTATAGTCTTCTTCCATAAAAATCTTGTGCATGCAATAAGTTGGGCTAATACCTTTGAGATCTGATATTGACCACCCAATTGCTTCTTTGTTGGCTTTCAAAATTTCTATCAACTGCTCTTCTTCCTGTAAAGATAAAGAGTTACTGATGATGACTGGCTTTGTTCCACCCTCTTCTAAAAACACATATTTCAAATGAGATGGCAATCTTTTCAATTCTGGCAACTGTGCTTTGATTGCTTCTTCCTTATCAATTGTTTCAAATATTGGATCTTCCTCTGGACCCTTTTTCAATGTTTCCAAGTCCATCAGACATTCATCAATCAATTTCTCTTCTTCTTCATCCAAATCCTCACATGCATCAATGAGCGTTTTTTCCAATGGAGAAATATTACGCACCATTCTTTCTTGAACCATACAAACTTCATCAAGTTCATCAAATTGAAAACATGCTTTGTCATCATTTGGATACGTCATGGCTTTGGACACATCAAAAGTAACTTCCTCATCATCAACTCTCAATTTAAGCTTACCATTCTCTACATCAATCAAAACTCTAGCAGTCTTCATAAAAGGTCTCCCAAGAATAAGAGGAACATCACTAGTTCCTTCCATCTCCATCACAATGAAATCTACTGGGAATACAAATTTGTCGACCTTCACTAGAACATCTTCAACCACTCCATATGGATATTTAAGAGACCTGTCTGCCAACTGAAGAGCCATCCTGGTTGGTTTAATTTCTAGCCCCTGAATTGTTCTGCACATGGATAGCGGCATTAGATTAATGCTAGCTCCCAAATCAATCAATGCTCTTCCAACTTTCACATCTCCTATGGTGCATGGGATAGTGAAGCTTCCTGGATCTTTAAGTTTAGGAGGTAGTTTCTGTATGATTGCACTGCAATTACCCTGTATATTGATAGTTTCCTTCTCAATGTATTTGTGTTTCTTTGTGAGAAGTTCCTTCAAGAATTTTGCATATGCAGGCATCTGTTGCAATGCTTCAGAGAATGGTATAGTGATCTCCAACTTCTTAAACAGTTCCATGAATCTTTCCAACTGCTTTTCTTTCTCCTTCCTTGAATAACCCTTTGGATAAGGAAGTGGCTTTTCATACTCTCTTTCTTTCTGTCTCTCTTCTCTCTCATTTTTTTCTCTCCTCTCCTCTTCTTCTTTTCTCTTTTTCTCTCTCTCAACTCTTTCTTCACATGTTTCTTTTTCACTCTCACTCTCATTTTCTTTATCCTTTCTCTCTTTTTGTCTCTCCTCTAACACTCTACCACTTCTAGTCACAACAGTTTTACACTCCTTTCCAGGATTATCATGTTTAATCTCGTCCACTATTCTCTCAACATAGACCTCCATTTTTTTAAATGCAGTATCCACATTATGACAGTAGGACGCATTTGTCTTCAAAAATCTCTGGAAAGTCTCTTCAAGCTTTGTTGCTTTCTCAACTGGATTAAATTGCATCTGCCATTTTTGTTGCTCTTGAACCATTGAGACCTGTTGTATTTCCTGTGGTATTTGAGAAAGTTTCATGGTTACTTCTTCAAGCTGTTGAGAAAGAGTTCTATTTTGAGCTAGCAGAGCATCATGTAATTGTAACAACTCCTTCTGATTAAAATCTCCTTTTTCAATACTGAGTTCGTTGTCACTAGTAGCCATATTTTCAATAATTTCAGTTGCTTCCTCTGGAGTTTTCCATTTAATATTGCCTCCTGCTGAGGCGTTCAGCATCATCTTGGTTTGTGAACCAAGCCCTCCAAGGAAAATTAAGACTACTTCTTCTTTTCTGAAACCATGCATTGGAGTTTTGCGTAACAAGCCTTTGTACCTGTCCCATGCATGTCCAAGTGATTCTTCCATGCCCTGCTTGAATGAAGAAATCTCTTGCTTACCCTTAGTCACTTTAGATTGTGGGAAGTATTTATTTAAAAATTTTGTAACCACTGCTTCCCACTCTGTGAAACTTTCTTCTGGAAAAGAGTTCAACCAAAGCTTAGCATTGCCTCCCAATGAGAAAGGAAACAAGCTAAGTTTGATAGCTTCGTCTGGCACCCCATTAATTTTGACCGTGTTGCAGATCTCATTAAAGGTAGTAAGGTGCTCATATGGGCTTTCGTGAGATAACCCATTAAATTGATTACTCTTCACCAATTGAATTAATGCTGGCTTGACCTCCATGTTGGCTGCATTGACTCTAGGTCTAGCTATGCTGTTGAAGTGCTGAGGTCCAGCAAGATTAGTGTAATCTGCAAGAGTTCTTCTAGCATTATTATTGTTCTCCATACTCCCTGTGCTTTGAACAGAACCTTGTGGTGATGATTGTAGGAGAGTTTCTGGAGAAGGGAAAAGTTCTCTAGACGTTCTGATTCTTCTCCTCCTTCTACTCTCGTCTAGACCTTCAAGAAGTGGTTCTGTTGTTTTCTTACTTCTAGTTCGAATTGCTTCCTGCATACACAAGAAAACAAAACCCTAGAAAAAATTTGTTAGCACAAAAAGATATAGAAGAAAAGATATATTCAGAAGACAAAAAGATTTAGAAGATAGAATCAAATAAGATAGAATCAACTAAAACCTAATCTAAAAAAATAAAATCTTACCTAATCTAAAAGATAAAATAAAATAAAATCTAATCTAATCTAAAAAGATAAAAAGATAGAATAAAATCTAATAAAATCTAACCTAACAAAATAAAATCAAATCTAATCTAATCTAATCTAAAAAGATAAAGATAAAAAATAAAACGAAAAATAAAAACAGAAATTCAAAATTAAAGTCAAAGATAATCAATAATCACACAAATTAACCAGTTAAACCACGAGTCCCCGGCAACGGCGCCAAAAACTTGATGGACAAATTTGTAAGCACCAAAATATGATGTCACAAACTTGTTTCACAATCGGCAAGTATGACCGAATCGTTCAAGTAATAAACTTGGTAAGACCAAGTATCGTTCTTCCCAAAGGACTCACGGCCTAGTTTAGTTATGTGATTTGTTGATTAGCTAGGACTTACAAACGAAATATTTAGATTTTAAAATGCAAGACAGAAAATAAACATGTATGCATGAAGTTTGATCAATGGCAAAGACAAAAGATAAACACTTTCAATGAATTATATGAATGAATATGTTGTTGGGGGTCAATTTCATCTCATCCACTCTCATATATTTTAGGAATTCAACATTCAAGTCATCATTGTTAATGCCACTCTCTAATGTACCATTCTAGATGGCTTCTCCCTAATCACGAGTTCATACAATTCCTAGCATTCCTAATGATTAGTTCATGAGTGCAGGAGCTTAATAACAACCAATATAATATTGTCAGTATAATATTGGGAGAAATTCCCCGGATCTAGACTTCCCCGTACGTGCCCGTATCGACAAAACCAATAATCATGCATGGAATGAGTTAAACTATGCAAGCATTGAGCAAAGAGGAAAATCCCTAACTAATGATGAAAGAAAGCATAAGTCTTAATTAAAAGATGTAAGCAACAGATTCCATATATGAGAGCTTCAAGAGATTACATTGATTCCCCAACAAACATACAAGGTTTAGTTCACCATATTCATGGTGAACCTAGATGAATTACAATGAAAGTATGAAAGAATAAACCCAATAAAGGTGAAGAGGTAGCCTGAGCATCCAAGATCCTCCTTCAAAGGGGTGGAAGAGAGAGTGTTTGCCTCGTTTCTGCCAAAGATACTAACTCTAGGACGTGCAAGTCCTTATATACTATTCTAGAATTACAAAAGATTACAAAAGCCCAAGTCCATAAAAGTGCCGCTCAGCGGTAAATACCGCTCAGCGGTGGTTGCGTGACTCGTTTCTTCCCCTCAGCGGCCATTTTGCCCCTCAGCGTGACTCCCGCAACCTCCTGAGTGCCGCTCAGCGGTAAATTGCCGCTGAGCGGTGCCTTCGGCTTCTACTTTTGCACTCTTTCTTGTCTTTTCTAATGTCATCTCTCTCCTTCTTCACTTCTTTCACCAAATTCACCTCAAAACCTGCACAAAAACACTTAAATCAAGCATAAACCTGTCCAGCTCTCTTATTTCTGAAAATATGGATAAAAGGCATGATTTCAAGCTAGTTTCTAAGTCTAAAGGTTGCTTTTAGTATCAATTTTAAGCATGAAAATAACAGTTTTTCAACTGTTATCACTATCTCCAACAAAATAATTACAAAAATAATGTTCACAAATTAAAAATTACAAAACAAAATCAAAAGTCTTTAAATCCACTGGGTTGCCTCCCAGCAAGCGCTCTTTTAATGTCATTAGCTTGACCCAATAAAGTTCAAGTTCCATCTTCTTTATAGTTGATGTTGTCATTCCACCAACTCCTCAGTTGTTTCCTTTGAACTGTTTTGGTCCTTCTAGAATATGGAGACTCTATCTCTATCATCTCCTTCTCTTTAAAGCCCTTCACAACCCACAACTTGTTCTTGATTCTTACAGGTGTGCCAAGTTGGAGTCTTCTTTTTTCCCAGTCACTAGGAATTTCTTCTCCTCTTCCAGTCTCTTCTTCCTTGGGTACCTGAAACAACAAACAATGGTTACCTGCAACCTTGAGATTTTCATCTTTATGGCTAGTCATGGGTGCATCTTGAAATGCAGCTTTATAACTAGCCTCTTCCTCCTTTGCTTGCGTCTCATCTTTGAAGACATCTACCACCACTCTCTCCTCTCTGTCCTGGAGCACCACTATACCTTCATTTACATCAACGATAGCCCTGGCCGTTTCCATAAATGATACCTTCATTTACATCAATGATACCTTCATTTGACCTCCATGTTAGCTGCATTGACTCTAGGTTTAGCTATACTGTTAAAGTGCTGAGGTCCAGCTGTATTGGTGTAATCAGCAAGAGTTCTTCTGATATTATTGTTCTCCATATTTTTTGTGCTATGGTCAGAACCTTGTGGTGATGGTTGCAACAGAGTTTCCGGAGGAGGGAAAAGTTCTCTAGATGTTCGGATTCTTCTCCTCCGTCTACTGTTTTCTAATCCTTCAAGCAGAGGTTCTGTTGTTTTCTTGCTCCTAGTTCGAATTGCCTCCTGCATACACAAGAACACAAAACCCTAGAAAAGATTTGGTTAGCACAAAAAGATATAAAAGAAGATATAAAATTCAGAAAATAAAAACAAAAAACAGAAAAATAGAAAACAGAAAAATAAAATAAAATCAAATACAAACTGAAAAATATAAACAGAAAATAAAAAAATTCGAAATTTAAATTAAAAATTAAAAAATAAGTCAAAGATAATCAATAATCAAACAAATTAACCAGTTAAACAACGAGTCCCCGGCAGCGGCGCCAAAAACTTGTTGGACAAATTTATGAACACCAAAATATGATGTCACAAACTTGTTTTACTATCGACAAGTGTGATCGAATCGTTCAAGTAATAAACTTGGTAAGACCAAGTATCGTTCTTCCCAAAGGACTCACGGCCTAGTTTAGTTGTGTGGTTTCTTGATTAGCTAAGACTTAAAGACGAAATATTTGGATTTTATATGCAAAAGACGAAAATTAAATATGTATGCATGAAGTTTTGATCAATCGCAAAAGGCAAAAGATAAACACTTTCAATGAAATATATGAATGAATATGTTGTTGGGGGTCAATTTCATCTTATCCACTCTCATATATTTTAGGAATTCAACATTCAAATCATCATTGTTAATGCCACTCTCTAAAGTACCTTTCAAGAAGGCTTCTCCCTAATCACGAGTTCATACAATTCCTAGCATTCCTAATGATCAATTCATAAGTGCAGGAGCTTAACGACAACCAATATAATATTGGGAGAAATTCCCCGGATCTAGACTTCCCCGTACGCGCCCGTATCGACAAAACCAATAATCATGCATCAAATGAGTTAAACAATGCAATCATTAAGCAAAGAGGAAAAACCCTAACTAATGATGAAAGAAAGCATAGATCTTAAATAAAAGATGAAAAAACAGATTCCATATATGAGAGCTTCAAAAGATTACATTGATTCCCCAACAAACATACAGAATTTGGTTCACCATGTTCATGGTGAACCTAGATGAATAACAATGAAAGAAGGAAATATAAAACCCTAAAAAGGTGAAGAGGAAGCCTGAGCATCCAAGATCCTCCTTCAAAGGGGTGGAAGAGAGAGGGTTTGCTTCGTTCCAGCCAAAGATACCTAACCCTAGGAAACCCCAAAGCTTATATATTATTCGTAAATTACAGAAAAGTAGGTGCAAGCCCATTAAAGTGCCGCTCAGCGGTAAGTGCGTGTCACGTTTCTTCCCCTCAGCGGTCCTCCCGCAAGCTCCTGAATGCCGCTCAGCGGTAAACTGCCGCTGAGCGGTGACTTCGACTTCTCCTTTTGCACTTTTTGATGTCTTTTCTGATTCCATATCTCTCCTTCTTCACTTCTTTCACCAAATTCACCTTAAAACCTGCACAAAAACACTGAAATCAAAGTCCTTTGGGAAGAACGATAGTTGGTCTTACCAAGTTTATTACTTGAACGATTCGGTCACACTTGCCGATAGTAAAACAAGTTTGTGACATCATATTTTGGTGTTCATAAATTTGTCCATCAGTACCGGGGGTGGCATCCAGCATTTTCCAAAAACACTCTCCAACTTCAACAAAGGTCCAGCGGGTGGTGTCCAAAAGAAAAGCCTTCAAGCAGCAGCAACACGCATCCACGGAGGGCTTGATTCACGATCCAACAATTGGCCCAGCAGTAGAAGAGGGGTCATTCATCTTTCATTTAAAGCTCCAACCGCAACCTACGAGGAGGTGGAGGGCTGTTACAGAGTGTGGTTACGGCCTGGGGAGAGGCTCTCTTCCAGAGTTCCAGTAGCTCCCATTTTTCTTCCAGCAGCTCTCATTCCAGTAGTGTGATTTCCAGTAGTGTAGTGTAGTTTTCCACCAGAATGTAATGAAGAGTAGTGTAGGAGAGTGTAATACAGCCGTGTAGTGAGGAGAGAATGCAAAGAGTGCTGGGCAGTAGGCTGGAAAATACAGCAAAGGTGCTGGAAGTAGGAGTTTGCAACTGAGAATGGAAGGCTACGGTTGAGAGTTGAGCAGTGTGCACACTAGGTTCCAATTTTATTTTCTTGTTTGCTGTAATGAATTTCAATTCAATTTCAGTTTGATTTAATTTTCTGAACTTCCAGGTCTGTTACTGTTTTTATTTTGCTTCTGTAATTTAATTTCTGCTGCTGTAATTTAAATTCTGCTGTAATTTAATTTCTGTATTCTGTTTTTCTACAGTTTAATTTTTGCTGTTGTTTTTATTCTGCTGTTGATTCTTTCACTTTCAATTATTTACTGTAATTTCGTTTTCTGAACTTTGGTGCAGTAATTCTGATTCTGTTTTCATATTTTGCAATTTACTGTTCCAGATTTATTTTTACTGTTTTAATTTCGTTTTAATGTTTTACTTTTGTTTTTATGGTTTGCTTTTACTTCAACGCTTTTTAATTCAGTTTTATTTAATTTCCATTTTAAGTTAAGTTCATCCGCAACCAAAAACACTTTCAAAACCCCCCACTACGTGTTGATCTGAGACTGAATTCAAATTGGTCCTTGAGAGACGACCTAGGAGTCACTTCCTAGTAATATACTGCATTAATTTTGTAACAACTTTTGTGTGAGGTGCGACCCTCTCATCAAAATGGCGCCGTTGCCGGGGACCAACAGTTCGGTTTTAGGTCTTTTGTTGTGTTAGTGTGTGTTGTGTTTTGTCTTGTGTTGTGAGTGTGATATTCTGTTTTGTGTGTGCGTTATTATGTATGCGATATTGTGTGTGCGTGTCGCATGTTTAATTGTATTGAGTCTTGTTTGTTTCCTAATTTTTTAGCATTTCCTTTCTACCTTCTCTTTTTCTTTTTTCCATGTCTACCTATTTTGATTATGTGAATATTGTTTCTTCTGCCTGTGCCTACGATTATGATTCTCCTTCTGCATGTTACTCTGATTGTAATTCTGCTGACTTTTATGCTGAGAACAATATGACCCATCCTCCAACTTCTGAGAGCTCTCTTTGGGAGCCGGTTCCACCTAATGAGGATGGTGATCATTTAGTTCTCACCACTGGACTGATGAATTTGTTGCCCAAGTTTTATGGTCTTGCAGATGAATGCCCACATGAACATTTGGATAAGTTTTATCGAATTTGCTCTTTAATGAAACTTCCAAATGTCCCGGATGATCTAGTTTTCTTAAGGGCATTCCCGCACTCATTAGAAAGAGCAGCAAAAGATTGGAAAGACTCTCTTCCTCCAGGATCCATTACCAGATCGGAAGATCTTGAGCATAAATTTCTGAGCAAATTCTCCCATGTGCAAGATGGATACAACAACGGTCTTGGATGGAATGACCCTACCTTGGGATGGTACAATGCTCCACAACATCAATATCAAGAACCACCATTCCAAAGTACTTTCATGCCTCCACCAGTCCAGCAATATCAGAGTCAGTAATATGATGCTTCTGCCGAAATAGCTCCTCAGCCTTCTACTTCTAAGCCTACATTGCAGGAGTTGTTGGAGCAGTTGACCATGCAGAACCTGCAGTTTCAGCAAGAGACCAGAGCGTCCATTCAGAGCTTGAATGACCAGATAGGGCAGATGGCTACTCAATTAAATCAGGAACAGTCTCAAGATTCAGAGTTACCATTTCAGACTGTTCAGATTCCAGATGATGATGATAGTGGCATCAACAGAGAAGATGGGGAGAAGAGTCATGAGCTTACTGTTGCGCCACCTACTTTCCCATCGCCCTATGGCCCTACTCTTGCACCTGAGGAGACTGCTGAAGATGAATAGGCACCGACTGAACCCGCTCATCAACAATCCTTGCTTCTTAGATCCAGCTATGGAAGACATTTCCCTGCTTGATCAAATATGGAGGATGAAGCAATTCTTCCTAAAAACTTCCTTGCTGGATCCTGTGGTGGAAGACATCTCCCTGGTAGTCCAAAATTGGCAACTGCCACCATAACCCAGGGGAGTTTTCCTTTTCCCTCTTCCCAGTTTTCCTACTTTTATTGCACTTGTCCATGATCTGTTTACTGGTTTTAATTGCCGATCTTATGCTTAAAACACATTGAGGACACTGTGTAGTTTAAGTGTGGTCTATTGGGGGAGATTTTTATTTTTCTTCGTTAGTTTTTGTTTTCTTGGTTAAATTTTTTTCTTTTCTAGGTTATTTTTGTCGTGTCTTGTGTACAGTTTTACATGTTTCTCTTGATTTCTGGACTTTGTTTAGGTTGTAGATGTGTCTTTCACTTCATTGATACTCTGATTTGTTTGAAATCCTTGCTTTTCTCTGCTTGAGAAGATGATTATGATGTCTGAGAGGTTGATTTGATTGTGACATAAATTACCCTATGTGAGATTTGAGCCACTTTGTGTTCTTTCTTGTGTGTGATATGTCTCTTGATTGCTTGCGCATATGCCTTGGCTTGACTCTTGTTGATAATTCTAGATTGATATGCATGTTTGGAAGTGATAAAGGCAGTTTTGTTTTTGAGCCTCTCTAGCCAAATAAGCTTACCTTGTTCAGATCCTTTGATAACCCCTTTTGAGCCTATACTTTCCTCATTTCTTTGTTTTGAAGCTCATACACTGGCCCTAAGTGAAAAACCATGATTACCTTAACCTTAGGGAATTTTGGAGCTTTGGAAGTGTTTTGGGAACAAGTTTGGTCTCCTTGGGGACTTTGATGAATTGGCTAGTTGGTTCCTCTTCTTGTTTTGTTTTTGGAAATATGATTTATATCTTGTCTCTTATAGTTGTGTGCTAAACAGAGAGAAAAGGAAAGAAACAAGATGAAAAAAAATATAGAGAAAAATAAAAAAAGAGTGAAAAATGAAAAAAAAAAAGAAAAATTGCTGAATCATGGAGTCAAGAAGAGGATTGAATTAGAGGGTTGGGTGTAATTTGATTGTATTTTCACTTGTTCCCCATTGCTCCTCTATTTCTTTTGGTTTGTAGCTTTTTATCCATATTTTATCCTCCCTTGTCCTTGGCCCCATTACAACCATGAAAAGACCTTTTAATTTGAACATGCATATGTTTTGAGTGTTGATATTAGAGGTTTGCCAAGTTTGTTGTTGCTTGCTTTCTTGAGTGCATTGAGTTGACATTGCTTACCTTAGACACTTGAGAGAAACACTAATAGTGCATCTGTGAGGTTTTGTTACTTTTGATTCACCTCTTGAGCTGATTGATCATTTTGCCATGTTTGGAATTGCTTGGATGATTTCATGAGTATCTGCTTTCTCTGATTGATTTTGTGTTGGATATTGTCTACTTCTTTTCTTTGTCCAGATTTCTTGGGGATTGTGTAATTCTATTTCTTTCCTTGTTCGTCTTTGTTTTCTGTGTGCTAAGTGTGGTCTATTTTGATGAGTCAATATTTTGTTCACTTCACTTAGTTTATTGTGCTAGAATTAATCGGGGAAATGTGCTTAATTGTCTAGTATTTTCCCATTTTTGCTAATTGTGCTTAATTTGACCAAAAATTCTTATTTTAATTAATTTGAATTATTTGAGCTTATTATTTGCATTATTTATTGTAGGGAAATTGTTGGATAATATTTGGGACATTTTGGAGGTCAAAAGAAAATGCCACATCAAATATACTTTAAACTAAAATGAGTGAGGAGGTGTGGATTTAAATTATGGGAGTGCACATGGAGATGGGCTTGATTGGAGAAGCTAAGAAGTGGTGCTGGAAGAAAGAGAAGTATCACGGCGCAGCAGAGAGCAACGTCCAGCAGCTTGGCTTTTTAGTGGAGGTGCATTCTTGTGGTGATTAATTAATTGAAGGAAATCAAAAAGTGCTAGGGGACAAAACTTCATGGAATGAAGAAGTGGGCTGAGCACCATGTTTTCTTTCTTTTAAAATATTGTTGCATGGCAATGTGGGGAAAACAAGAGGATAGCAGAAAAAAATTGGAGAAGCCGCGTGGCCTACACTCATTCAATTATTACGTCCAAAAGCCAGCAGCAGCAACACGCAAAGAATGGGCTGGACTTCACGCTCTCCATGCTACACTCCTCCACGGTCCAGCAGATCCAGCAACAACAAGGCACACTGGTCCAACAAGCTTCACTGGAAGCACGTCCAGGGGTACTTCAAGTAAGAAGCAGCAGGATCCAGCGTGGATGGGCTTTAGGTGTATGCTTGGTGTGTGGGCTACACGTCCAGCATGCCACGGCTTGCACCCATTTATTTCTCCATCCAACAATCAACACGTGAAGAAAGAAGGAGCACCAACCGAGAGGAAAGAACGTGGAAAGCAGCACACGTCCAAGTGGTGTCTGGGCCCATGGAGAATTAATTCTGGAGCAGCTTTGGTGTGCACATGGAGCATCTAGTAAAAGAGGGAGCTGATTTCTTTTGGGCTTTGGACACACTGCCACGTCAGGTTTGCTGCATCCAATAAGCACACATGATCCAGCGTTGAAGAGAAGACAGCATCGGTCCAGCCAGCAAGCATCACGGCCACCACGTCTTTGAGCTGGATCACATGGAAGCATACAACAGCAGCCTGCACGCCCAGTAGAGTGAAGCATCTTCTCGCGGAAGAAGAAGCATCCAGCAAGCTTGAAAGCAGCGTCCATCACGGTCCAGCAGAAGCAGCGCATCCAGTAAGCAAGCCCAGCTATCTTCACCTTGATCCAACAGCTTGAGACGGTCCAGCAACAAGAACAGCAGTAGCTTTAGTCTCACGTCCAGCAAGCTTGGCTTTGGAGGGAGGTGCTGATAACAGTTGAAAAACTGTTATTTTCATGCTTAAAATTGATACTAAAAGCAACCTTTATACTTAGAAACTAGCTTGAAATCAAGCTTTTCTTCATATTTTCATAAATAAGAGAGCTGGACAGGTTTATGCTTGATTTCAGTGTTTTTGTGCAGGTTTTAAGGTGAATTTAGTGAAAGAAGTGAAGAAGGAGAGAGATGGAATCAGAAAAGACATCAAAAAGTGCAAAAGGAGAAGCCGCAAGTACCGCTCAGCGGCAGTTTACCGCTGAGCGGCACTCAGGAGCTCACGGGAGGACCGCTGAGGGGCAAAATAGCCGCTGAGGGGAAGAAACGACTCACGCACTTACCGCTGAGCGGCACACTTATGGGCTTGGACCTAGATTTTCTGTAATTTTAGAATAATATATAAGCTTTAGGACGTCCTAGGGTTTGTATCTTTGGCAGAAACGAAGCAAACACTCTCTCTTCCACCCCTTTGAAGGAGGATCTTGGATGCTTAGGCTACCTCTTCACCTCTCTAGAGTTTTATCTTTCATTCTTTCATTATTGTTCATCTAGGTTCACCATGAATATGGTGAACTAAACCTTGTATGTTTGTTGGGGAATCAATGTAATCTTTTGAAGCTCTCATATATGGAATTTATGCTTGCATCTTAATCTAAGACTTATGCTTTCTTTAATCATTAGTTAGGGTTTTTCCTCTTTGCTTAATGCTTGCTTTGTTTAACTCATTCAATGCATGATTATTGATTTTGTCGATACGGGAACGTACGGGGAAGTCTAGATCCGGGGAATTTCTCCCAATAAGTATATTGGTTGCCTTAAGCTCCTCTGCTAAATAAACTAATTATTAAGAATGCTAGGAATCGTATGAACTCGTAATTAGGGAGAAGCCTTCTCTAAAGGTAATTTAGAGAGTGGCATTAACAATGATGAATTGAATGTTGAATTCCTAAAATATATGAGAGTGGATAAGATGAATTTGATAAACCCCAACAACATACTCATTCATATATTCCATTGAAAGTGTTTGTATTTTGCTTTAGCCATTGATCACACTCATGCATACATGTTTATTTTCGTCTTTTGCATATTAAAATCCAATTATTTCGTTCTTAAGTCTTAGCTAATCAACAAACCACACAACTAAACTAGGCCGTGAGTCCTTTGGGAGAACGATACTTGGTCTTACCGAGTTTATTACTTGAAACGATTCGGTCATACTTGCCGATTGTAAAACAAGTTTGTGACATCATATTTTGGTGATCATAAATTTGTCCATCAAGTTTTTGGCGCCGTTGCCGGGGAGTCGTGGTTTAACTGGTTAATTTGTGTGATTATTGATTACCTTTGACTTTAATTTTGAATTTCTGTTTTTATTTTTTCTGTTTTTATTTTATTTTATTTCATTTTATGAGATTTGATTAGATTTTATTTTATTTTATTTTATTTTATTTTGTTTTCTGTTTTTATTTTTTATTTTTTATTTTTTTTTCTTTCGTTTTCTGTTTTTATTTTTTTTCTGTTTTCTGTTTTCATTTTTTTTATTTTATGTTTTTATCTTCTATCTTGCTATCTTTTATCTTCTTATCATTTATTCTTTGTATCTTCTCTATCTTTTTGTGCTAACAAATATTTTCTAGAGTTTTGTGCCTAATGCTTGCAGGATGCAATTCGGTCAAGAATTTGACTATATGGGCACTCAATTCTTCCAAGGTCAACAAAGGAAACCAAGATATCTCATCTTTCAGGCAAGGAATGGAGGAATCACTAGGTCATGCATGGGACAGATACAAAAGCCTATTAAGAAAGACACCCACGCATGGCTTTGATGATGTGCAAGTAGTCCTAACCTTCCTTGGAGGTCTTGGTCCACAATCCAAGATGATGCTTGACGCCTCAGTAGGAGGAAACATCAAATGGAAAACTCCAGAGGAAGCTACGAAAATCATTGATAATATGGCTACTAGTGATAATGAGCTGAACAGTGAAACAGGAGCTCCTATTCAACAAAAAGGAGTTCTACAGTTGCAATCCAATGATGCCTTGCTAGCTCAGAACAAGATACTAACTCAACAATTGGAGAATCTCACAAAGATACTTGCACGATTACCCAAAGAGTTGAAAACTGCTGCACAGGTACAAACCCAGTTGTGCGAATTGTGTGGAGGCGACCATATAAATGGTCAATGCGCCTTTCCAGTGGAAGCTTTAGAGGATGTTAATTTCATGGCCAATCAATTTCCATACCGTCAAGGGAACTACAATCAAGGGTGGAAACCACACCCAAGCATTGGTCAAGGACAAACTGGGCAAGCTAGTCAATATAATAAGCAGCAGCAGCAACCCACCTTATGACAACAGTTATCTATGCTTAATGAAAGATCAACAAGGTTGGAAGAAACTCTTCAGCAATTCATACAGAAAACTGAATCTTCTCAAAAGAGCACTGAAGCCGCTATTAAGAAGTTGGAGATTCAAATGGGTCAGATTACCAAGCAATTGGAAGAAAGGCCAAATAAAAATTTTGGGGCTAATACTGAGGTTAACCCCAGAGAAGAGTGCAAGGTGGTAGGGAATGTTGATTGATAACAGTTGAAAAACTGTTATTTTCATGCTTAAAATTGATACTAAAAGCAACCTTTATACTTAGAAACTAGCTTGAAATCATACTTTTATTCATATTTTCAGAAATAAGAGAGCTGGACAGGTTTATGCTTGATTTCAGTGTTTTTGTGCAGGTTTTAAGGTGAATTTGGTGAAAGAAGTGAAGAAGGAGAGAGATGAAATCAGAAAAGACATTAAAAAGTGCAAAAGGAGAAGCCGAAGTCACCGCTGAGCGGCACTCAGGAAGTCACGAGAGGTCCGTTGAGGGGCAAAATGGCCGCTGAGGGGAAGAAACCAACTCACGCACTTACCGCTGAGCGGCACTTTTATGGGCTTGGACCTAATTTTCTGTAATTTACGAATAATATATAAGCTTTAGGGTTTCCTAGGGTTAGGTATCTTTGGCTGGAACGAAGCAAACACTCTCTGTTCCACCCCTTTGAAGGAGGATCTTGGATGCTGAGGCTTCCTCTTCCCCTTTTTAGGGTTTTAACTTTCATTCTTTCATTGTTATTCATCTAGGTTCATCATGAATATGGTGAACTAAACTCTGTATGTTTGTTGGGGAATCAATGTAATCTTTTGAAGCTCTCATATATGGAATTTGTTTTTACATCTTTTATTTAAGATTTATGCTTTCTTTCATCATTAGTTAGGGTTTTTCCTCTTTGCTTAATGCTTGCATTGTTTAACTCATTCGATGCATGATTATTGGTTTTGTCGATACGGGCGTGTACGGGGAAGTCTAGATCCGGGGAAGTCTAGATCCGGGGAATTTCTCCCAATATTATATTGGTTGTCGTTAAGCTTCTGCACTTATGAACTAATCATTAGGAATGCTAGGAATTGTATGAACTCGTGATTAGGGAGAAGCCTTCTTGAAAGGTACTTTAGAGAGTGGCATTAACAATGATGATTTGAATGTTGAATTCCTAAAATATATGAGAGTGGATAAGATGAAATTGACCCCCAACAACATATTCATACATATATTTAATTGAAAGTGTTTATCTTTTGCTTTTGCCATTGATCAAAACTTCATGCATACATATTTAATTTTCGTCTTTTGCATATAAAAATCCAAATATTTCGTCTTTAAGTCTTAGCTAATCAATAAACCACACAACTAAACTAGGTCGTGAGTCCTTTGGGAAGAACGATACTTGGTCTTACCAAGTTTATTACCTGAACGATTCGGTCATACTTGCCGATTGAAAAACAAGTTTGTGACATCATATTTTGGTGTTCATAAATTTGTCCATCAAGTTTTTGGCGCCGTTGCCGGGGACTCGTGGTTTAACTGGTTAATTTGTGTGATTATTGATTATCTTTAACTTGTTTTTGAATTTTTAATTTAAATTTCAAATTTTTATTTTCTGTTTATATTTTTCAGTTTGTATTTTATTTTATTTTATTTTTTGGTTATTATTTTATTTTATTTTATTTTTCTATTTTTTTATTTTTCTGTTTTCTGTTTTTATTTCATCTTCTTATCTCTGATCTTATATCTTCTTTTATATCTTTTTGTGCTAACAATTGTTTTTAGGGTTTTGTGCCTAATGTCTGCAGAATGCAATTTGGTCAAGAGTTTAACCATATGGGCACTCAATTCTACCAAAGTAATCTCAACCACTGGTGGGAACCTCACTCAAGCATGGATCAAAGCCAATGTTGGCAAGCTGCTGGACAATTTGAGAACCAACCACAACAACAATGGCAGCAACAACCCTTTCTATCAGGAAGTTTGGATAGGTTGGAGGACACCCTTCAACGATTTTTGAAAAATTCCGACTCTACTCAGAAAAGCATTGAAGAATCATGTAAAAGAATGGAGATGCAACTTCGTTACATCAATCAGAGATTGAATGATGATGTTAATACTGAAGTTAACCTTAAGGAGGAAGGGCAAGTCATTATCACTGAAAGTGACAAGATTCTTGATGAGGAAAAATTAGAGGGAGTTGAGGAAAGGGTAGAGAGAAAAGAGAAAGAAGAGTTGAGTGAGAAAGATAAAGATGAAGAAAAAGAAAAAGAAGTGGTTGAGAGAGAAGAGAGAAAGAAAATTTGTGTGAAAATAAAGAAGTTGAGGAGAAAAAGAGAAGGGAAGAAAAAAATAAAAGAAAAGAAAAAGAGAAAATTTGGGGAGAGAAAGCGTAAGAAAAAGAAGATGAGAGGAAAGAAGAAGGAATCATATGAAAAATCCCATCCTCATCTAAAGAAGAATCATAGGAAGGAAAAGAAATTTAAGTGCTTTATGGAAATCTTCAAGAAATTGGAGATTAAAGTTCCTATGACTGAGACACTGCAACAGGTTCCTCGTTTGATTAAATTTCTAAAGAAGTTCAGTAGAAAGAAGAAGAAAAAGAAGAAGGAACTTGAGCTTTATTGGGTCAAGCTAATGACGTTAAAAGAGCGCTTGCTGGGAGGCAACCCAGTGATTTAGAAACTTTTGACTTTTGATTTGGTTTTATAATTTTTAATTTGTGAACATTATTTTTGCAATTATTTTGTTGGAGATAGCATCTACTGAAGGATGCTAGGTGGTTAAGTATCTACTGAAGGATACTATGTTTGTAACACCTACTGATGGGTGTTGGTAAGAAAGTTTTGCACCTATTGATGGGTGTTGGTGGATTTTGGGTCAGGCTCGTGACGTTAAACAAGCACTACCTGGGAGGCAACCCAGTTGACTGAATATTTCTGTTTGTTTATTTTAGTTAGGGTTTGCATAAGCATTTTTAACATTGACTTGCAGGGAACCAGTGAGGGGCATGTATGGGAGGCACGTAGGTTAAGAAAAGAAGGAGAAGAGCACATCACGAAAGTGCCGCTGAGCGGTACTCTCGCAGAATGGGCTTTTGTTCCCCTTAGCGGGACCCGAGCCCATTAGGGTATTTTTAAACCCTAAGCTGTGCAATTTCTTATACTTTCAGGCTCTTCTCTGCACAAACACTCCCACATACCTTATCCAAGGTTTTCCACATCTTTTCACTCTTCCCTCTTAAGAAAATTTCTCTTCCACTCACTTTTTCACTAGTGAGCCATCAAAGTTTGGGGTTGGAAGAGAGCATTCTAGCTTGGAAGCATTTTCAGTGCATCTAGTATCTCCACCCAAGTAAGTAAAAAGCATTTTGTTCATTCTAGGGTTCTTGAATTTGAATGTGATTGTCAAAGCATGAATATTTAGGGGTTTTGATTTCTATGCATGATTTGATGATATATTTGATGTTTGAACCGATTAAACTACATGATTATGAACTGGAAAACTGAAAATTGCATTTGGGTGAAGTTAGGACAGCTTTAAAACAAGATTTTCAAAAATTTGCAGAGTTACCGCTGAGGGGTAAACTGCCGCTGAGCGGCACTCTGCCAGATTTGGTTTTTCTGAATTTTTGCGTGTTGGAATGTGGCACTGGTAGCGCTGAGGGGAAATTCTGGCCCTCAGCGGTTGTTTAGCTTTGAAAAGAGTTGTGTTCTGTGTTTTACTAATGATTAACATCATGTTCTGTGGTTTTGTATTTGTTTGAATGTAGGAATGGCATCCTCTTCAGGAAAGAGATTGAAAACCATGGCAACCAAGATAAAGGAAAAGGAACCAGAGCAACCCCACTCTAGTAGGTTCCTCTCTAGGAAACATGAGAAGCACTTTAGGGTGGTTCAGGACAGGAGACTTTTAATGGAGAGAAAGGTTGGAATGATACCTAACTTTGCTCCTCAATTTGGAGAGCAAGTGTTAGGGAATGACTGGGGAAAGCTAGCCACATATCCTGCACCTGCCAACATAGCTGTGGTAAAGGAATTCTACACCAATGCAAAGAAGATTGGTGATTATCCAGCTGAGAATTATTTAGGCTATGTCAGAGGCCATGCTATCAGGTATGATCTTGATTCTATCAATAACTTCTTGGACACTGTGTAGGCTGGTGAGCAGTGCCAGTTTGCTCTTTGCATGGAGGAAGGTGCTGATTATGAGGATGTGGAGAGAGTACTATGCATACATGGAGGACACTTCCAAAGAAATAGATCTGGCTCAGTGGTTAACATTAGGAGGACGGATTTGACTCCTCTTGCAAAGTATTGGATGGTGTTTTCTCACGCCAATATTCAGCCATGTTCACATGTGTCAGATATTACTCTCAGCAGGGCACTATTCATGTACTGTGCTATCAGAAACTTGAATGTTAATATTGGGCAGGTGATAGCTGATGAGATTAGTGTGTGCGCCAATACCTCAAACAACAAAGCACCACTAGGACATCCCTCCTTGATCACTCACCTTTGCAAGATAGCTGGGGTGGACACTTCTGCTCCACCATTTGAGAGGCCAAGAAAAGCTATTGATGAGGCTTATTACAGGCAGTACTGTGGAGGTGAGGAAGCAGCTTAGCCAGTTCCACCACGCCGTGCTCGTAGAGAGAGAGGGCCAGCACAAAGCCAGACATCTGCTGAGACACATGAAGCAGAACCATTCCAGATGAGGGACATGTATATGTCTCTTATAGGTGTTGAGTTGCCGTCCATTCATAGAGGGCAGGTGGCCACTGCTGAGATGATTGTGGGGATGTATGATACACCTCCAGCCCATAGGTGGACTATGGATGAATTCCATAATGTGGTAGCTTGGCCAGAGGAACCAGTGCATGGAGGAGGAGCTGGAGTAGCTGAAGCTTCAGCTAGAGAGATGGAAGAAGATGAAGCTGATGATGATGATGCATTTGAAGATGATGAAGATGAGGAGGAAGAGGAAGATACAGAGGACAACTCAGACTGAAGAGGAGTTGAGATAGCATTTCCTGATGAATGCTATCATATGCTTATGCTTTTGTTGGTTTAAGTTTTCTGAACTTATTTGTTTTTATTTTTAGATTAGGGTTTGATGTACTCTATTGGACACCTGGTTTGTGTGATGGTTTGCTATTAACTGTGAGTGTTTGATAAGTAATGCTTGATGATGATTAGTGATTGATTGATGTTAAGACGATGTGCACATTAAAATGCTTATACAGGTGATTCACAAGTTTTGTGAACAAATGTAGGATATTATGATTTTGACTGTGAGATTAAGCAGGATGTGTATGTCAAATGTGAATGAGCTTATATGTGAGGTTTTGAGCTCCAGAGTTTTTATTGATCGAATGTTATTACTTTGGAAACATGAATGACTTTGCCCAGGTTTTCTATGATTGAATCAATTACTTGTTTTGCATCATATGATCAAGGCCGTTTGTTGGAACCCTTTTTATTGGCCAAATTCATAAAGTTAGCCCACTAAAAGAGAACACTTTGTGTTCTATCCTTTGAACCCTTAGCCTTGAACATACACTGAAAACCCTTGATTGAAAATCTTTACCTTGAGTTAAGTAGAAGATCTTGTGTGGTATTGTTAAATGTTCAAGTTTGGGGTTGTTGGGAAAACATGAAAAAGGAAAAGCATTGAGCTAAGAGCTAAAAAGTAAAAAAAGAAAAGAAAAGAAAAGAAAAAGGAAAAGCTCAATGCAAAAGAAAGTTGGGAAGAATAAGAATAATTGTGTTGTCATGATTCTCTTAACTCAAGGATTTTGTGATCCAGAAAAACAATTTTCTTGTTAGCCCAGCCACATTATAAGCCATTGAAAAGTCCTTGTGATGATGCATGCTTGTGAATGTTTTTGATTGTGATAAAATGAAAGGCAAAGTTGATTCATGTGACATTGTGATAGTAGAGTGAATGAGTGATTACCTCTTATATACTTGTGTGTGAGTGAAACACTTTATCTAGTGAGGAAATATTCCATGAGCACATGAACATCCATGCTTAATTGATTGATCATTCAGGAAAAATAGCATTTGTTGGAATTTAAATGACTTTGTGAACACTAAAGCATGTGCACATCTTGATTGAACTCTTGGTCGTAAGTTTGAGTGAAGTTGTTACTTATCTTGAGAAAGAGGATTTTTGAATGAGTGAACCATCATATGAATTGGTTGGAGATTAAGTTACATCTTGTTTGCTTGAGGACAAGCAAAGTTCTAAGTTTGGGGCTGTGATAACAGTTGAAAAACTGTTATTTTCATGCTTAAAATTGATACTAAAAGCAACCTTTATACTTAGAAACTAGCTTGAAATCATACTTTTATTCATATTTTCAGAAATAAGAGAGCTGGACAGGTTTATGCTTGACTTCAGTGTTTTTGTGCAGGTTTTAAGGTGAATTTGGTGAAAGAAGTGAAGAAGGAGAGAGATGAAATCAGAAAAGACATTAAAAAGTGCAAAAGGAGAAGCCGAAGTCACCGCTCAGCGGCAGTTTACCGCTGAGCGGCACTCAGGATGTCACGGGAGGTCCGTTGAGGGGCAAAATGGTCGCTGAGGGGAAGAAACCAACTCACGCACTTACCGCTGAGCGGTAATTTACCGCTAAGCGGCACTTTTATGGGCTTGGACCTAATTTTCTGTAATTTACGAATAATATATAAGCTTTAGGGTTTCCTAGGGTTAGGTATCTTTGGCTGGAACGAAGCAAACACTCTCTCTTCCACACCTTTGAAGGAGGATCTTGGATTCTGAGGCTTCCTCTTCACCTTTCTAGGGTTTTATCTTTCATTCTTTCATTGTTATTCATCTAGGTTCATCATGAATATGGTGAACTAAACTTTGTATGTTTGTTGGGGAATCAATGTAATCTTTTGAAGCTCTCATATATGGAATTTGTTTTTACATCTTTTATTTAAGATCTATGCTTTCTTTCATCATTAGTTAGGGTTTTTCCTCTTTGCTTAATGCTTGCATTGTTTAACTCATTCGATGCATGATTATTGGTTTTGTCGATACGGGCGCGTACGGGGAAGTCTAGATCCGGGGAATTTCTCCCAATATTATATTGGTTGTCGTTAAGCTTCTGCACTTATGAACTAATCATTAGGAATGCTAGGAATTGTATGAACTCGTGATTAGGGAGAAGCCTTCTTGAAAGGTACTTTAGAGAGTGGCATTAACAATGATGATTTGAATGTTGAATTCCTAAAATATATGAGAGTGGATAAGATGAAATTGACCCCCAACAACATATTCATACATATATTTAATTGAAAGTGTTTATCTTTTGCTTTTGCCATTGATCAAAACTTCATGCATACATATTTAATTTTCGTCTTTTGCATATAAAAATCCAAATATTTCGTCTTTAAGTCTTAGCTAATCAATAAACCACACAACTAAACTAGGTCGTGAGTCCTTTGGGAAGAACGATACTTGGTCTTACCAAGTTTATTACTTGAACGATTCGGTCATACTTGCCAATTGAAAAACAAGTTTGTGACATCATATTTTGGTGTTCATAAATTTGTCCATCATTGATGATGAAAAAGTTGAGTTAGATACAGAAGAGAGAAGAGAAATAGAGAGCAAAAGTACTTTTCCTTTTCCAATCCATCAAGGGAAACAACTGGACTCCACAGAATTATTCAGAATGATGGATAATGATGCACCTTGGGAGCAGATTTTGCAACAGATCACAGTTTACACGAAATCTGATGAAAACATCTCTACAAAGAAAAGACGTAGAGATGATGAAGCAAAGGAGTGTATAACTGTTAAAAAAGAGTCATTCCCTCCTAAAGCAACAGACCCAGGTAGTTTTTCTATCCTTTGTACCATAGGGAAGAAAAAGGTGAAGAAAGCTCTTCTTGATTTAGGTTCAAGTGTTAACTTGATACCTTACTCTTTACTAGAGCAAATCGGCAATGTTAATGTGAAACCTGTAAAGGTTAATCTAGTAATGGCCGATGGATCTTCAAAGGAGCCATGTGGGATTGCAGAGGACATTATAGTTTGTGTTGGCAAACTTCAGTTCTTGGCAGACTTTGTGGTGATGAAGATGGAGACAGAGAAGATACCTATCATACTTGGAAGACCGTTTATGAAAACGGCCAGAGCTATCATTGATGTAAATGAAGGTATAGTAGTGCTCCAGGATAGAGAGGAGAGAGTGGTTATAGACGTCTTCAAAAATGAGACGCAAGCACAGAAGGAAGAAGCTAGTTATAAAGCTACATTTCAAGATGCACACATGACTAGCCATAAAGATGAAAATCTCAAGGTTGTAGGTAACCATTGTTTGTTGTTTCAGGTACACAAGGAAGAAAAGATTGAAAGAGGAGGAGAAATTCCTGGTGACTGGGAGAAAAGAAGACTCCAAGTTGGCACACCTGTAAGAATCAAGAACAAGTTGTGGGTTGTGAAGGGCTTTAAAGAGAAGGGGGTGATAGAGATAGAGTTTGCACATTCTAGAAGGACCAAAACAGTTCACAGGAAACAGCTGAGGAGTTGATGGAATGACAACATCAACTATAAAGAAGGAACTTGAGCTTTACTGGGTCAAGCTAATGACGTTAAAAGAGCGCTTGCTGGGAGGCAACCCAGTGATTTTAGAACTTTTAAATTTTACTTTGGTTTGTAATCTTTAAATCTGTTGAACATTATATTGCTGAACATAGCATCTACTGAAGGATGCTAGTTGGATATAGCATCTACTGAAGGATGCTAAGTGGTAACACCTATTGATGGGTGTTGGTAAGTTTGAAGCACCTACTGATGGGTGTTGGTGAGATTTTAAACACCTACTGATGGGTGTTGGTGGATTTTGGGTCAGGCTCGTGACGTTAAACAAGCGCTACCTGGGAGGCAACCCAGTTGATTGATTGTTTTTGTTTATTTTAGTTAGGGTTTGCATAAGCATTTTAAACATTGAATTGCAGGGAACCAGTGAGGGGCATGTATGGGAGGCACTTAGGTTAAGAAAAGAAGGAGAAGAGCACATACCGAAAGTACCGCTGAGCGGTACTCTCGCAGATGGGCTTTAGTTCCCCTTAGCGGGACTCGAGCCCATTAGGGTATTTTTAAATCCTAAGCTACGCAATTTCTCATACTTTCAGGCTCTTCTCTGCACAAACACTCCCACATACATTCTCCAAGGTTTTCTACATCTTTTCACTCTTCCCTCTTAAGAAAATTTCTCTTCCACTCACTTTTTCACTAGTGTGCTATCAAAGTTTGGGGTTGGAAGAGAGCATTCTAGCTTGGAAGCATTCTCATTGCATTTAGTATCTCCACCCAAGTAAGTAAAATGCATTTCGTTCATTCTAGGGTTCTCGAATTTGAATGTGATTGTCAAAGCATGAATATTTAGGGGTTTTGATTTCTATGCATGATTTGATGATATATTTGATGTTTGAACCGATTAAACTGCATGATTATGAACTAGAAAACTGAAAATTGCATTTGGGTGGAGTTAGGACAGCTTTAAAACAAGATTTTCAAAAATCTGCAGAGTTACCGCTGAGCGGCACTCTACCAGATTTGGTTTTTCTGGTTTTTTGTGATCTGGACTATGGCACTGGTGGCGCTGAGGGGAAATTTTGGCCCTCAGCGGTGGTTTAGCTTTTCAAGGAGTTGTGTTCTATGTTTTACTAATGATTAACATCATGTTCTGTGGTTTTGTATTTGTGTTTGAATGCAGGAATGGCATCCTCTTCAGGAAAGAGATTGAAAACCATGGCAACCAAGAGAAAGGAAAAGGAACCAGAGTAACCCCACTCTAGCAGGTTCCTCTCTAGGAAACATGAGAAGCACTTTAAGGTGGTTCAGGACAGGAGACTTCTGATGGAAAGAAAAGTTGGAATGACACCTAACTTTGCTCCTCAATTTGGAGAGCAAGTGTGATAACGGTTGAAAAACCGTTATTTTTATGCTTAAATTTGATACCAAAAGCAACCTTTAAGACTTAGAAACTAGCTTGAACTCATATTTTTGCTTTAGTTTTGAGAATAAGAGAGTTGAAAGTGAATTTAATGGTTTTGTGCAAGATTCCCTTGATTTTGTAGGCTAATTGAATGATTTGAAAGAAGAATTGAAATACCGAATGATTGGAGTCCTGAAAAGTCAACCAGAAACCAGAAAAGTCAACCAGTCAACCAAAAAAATCAACCAGTCAACCAGAAAAGTCAACCAGTCAACCAGAATGCTGAAAAACCAACCAGAACGCAGAAAAAGTCTAACCGAGTGGCGCTGAGCGGAAAAATACCACTGAGCGGCACTTTTCGGGTGCCGAAATCACCGCTAAGGGGCAAAACAGCAGCTGGGGGGCAAAATGGATCATGCGCTAGTACCGCTCAGCGGTAAAATACCGCTGAGCGACATTCTAAGTGGACTTGGACCGGTTTTCTTTTGTTTTTATGGGCTTGGACTTGTTTTATGTTATTTTTTTGCCCTATTTAAGGACTTGCACGTCCTAGGGTTTGTATCTTTGGCTGGGAGGAAGTAGAAACACACTTTTCACCCCTTGGGGTAGATTGGGAGATGGTGACGACTCTCCTGTTCTCTTTCTAGGGTTTTTCTATCTCTTTCATTCTTTCATTATTATTCATCTAGTTTCACCATGAATATGGTGAACTAAACCTTGTATGTTTGTTAGGGAATCAATGTAATCTTTTGAAGCTCTCTTATATGGAATTTGTGTTTACATCTTAATCTAAGACCTATGCTTTCTTTCATCATTAGTTAGGGTTTTTCCTCTTTGCTCAATGCTTGCTTTGTTTAACTCATTCAATGCATGATTATTGATTTTGTCGATACGGGAACGTACGGGGAAGTCTAGATCCGGGGAATTTCTCCCAATAGTATATTGGTTGCCTTAAGCTCCTGTGCTAAAAAAACTAATTATTAGGAATGCTAGGAATCGTATGAACTCAAAATTAGGGAGAAGCCTTCTTGAAAGGTAATTTAGAGAGTGGCATTAACAATGATGAATTGAATGTTGAATTCCTAAAGTATATGAGAGTGGATAAGATGAAATTGATAACCCCAACAACATACTCACCCATATATTCCATTGAAAGTGTTTGTATTTTGCTTTAGTCATTGATCACACTCATGCATACATGTTTATTTTCGTCTTTTGCATAGTACAATCCAATTATTTTGTTCTTAAGTCTTAGCTAATCAACAAATCACATAACTAAACTAGGCCGTGAGTACTTTGGGAGAACGATACTTGGTCTTACCGAGTTTATTACTTGAAACGATTCGGTCACACTTGCCGATTGTTAAACAAGTTTGTGGCGCCGTATTTCGGTGTTCATAAATATTGTCCATCAAGTTTTTGGCGTCGTTGCCGGGGACTCGTGGTTTAACTAGTTTATTTGTGTGATTATTGATTATCTTTGACTTGAATTTTGAATTTCTGTTTTTATTTTCTGTTTTTATTTTTCGGTTTTGATTTTATTTTATTTTATTTATTTTGATTTTATTTGATTTGATTTTATTTTATTTTATTTTATTTTATTTTACTTTATTTGATTTTATTTTATTTTCTGTTTTTATTTTTTTCGGTTATTATTTTATTCGGTTATTATTTTATTTTGTTTTATTTTTCTGTTTTTTTTTATTTTCTGTTTTTTGTTTTTATTTTTGTTTTTATTTTATTTTTTTGTTTTTTGTTTTTATTTTTTCGTTTTCTGTTTTTATTTTTTTCGTTTTCTGTTTTTATTTTTTTTTCTGTTTTTTGTTTTCATTTTTCTATTTTATGTTTTTATTTTTATCTTCTATCTTGCTATCTTTTATCTTCTTATCATTTATTCTTTGTATCTTCTCTATCTTTTTGTGCTAACAAATATTTTCTAGAGTTTTGTGCCTAATGCTTGCAGGATGCAATTCGGACAAGAATTTAACTATATGGGCAATCAATTCTACCAAAGTAATCTCAACCACTGGTGGGAACCTCACTCAAGCATGGATCAAAGTCAATTTTGGCAAGCTGCCGGACAATTTGAGAATCAACCACAATTTAACAAGCAACAGCAACAACCAACCTTATGCCAACAAATTTCTATACTTAATGAAAGATCAATAAGGTTGGAAGAAACTCTTCAGCAATTCATACAGAAAACTGAATCTTCTCAAAAGAGTACTGAAGCTGCTATTAAGAACTTGGAGATTCAAATGGGTCAGATTAGCAAGCAGTTGGAAGAAAGGCTTAACAAGAATTGTGGGGCTAATACTGAGGTTAACCCTAGGGAAGAGTGTGAAGTGCTAGTGAGTGTAAATGTTGAAAAAGTTGAGTTGGAAAAAGAAGAGAGAAAAGAGAGAGAAGAGAAAGAAGAAGGGAAAATTTGTGTGAAGATTGAGAAAGTGAGTAGAAAAAGAAAAGAAAAAAAGAAAGTGAGAGAAAAGAGAAAGAGGACGAGAGGAAGACAGAGAGAATCATATGAAAATCCTCTTCGTTATCCAAAGAAGTATCATAGGAAGAAGGAATTTGAGCGCTTTATGGAAATCTTCAAGAAATTGGAGATTAAAGTTCCTATGATTGAGACACTGCAACAGGTTCCTGGTTTGATCAAATTTCTGAAGAAGTTCAGTAGAAAGAAGAAAAAGAAGATGGAACTTGAGCTTTATTGGGTCAAGCTAGTGACGTTAAAAGAGCGCTTGCTGGGAGGCAACCCAATGATTTAAGAACTTTTAATTTTTGGTTTGGTGATGTAATTTTGAACTTTTGGGTATTTTTGTTTTTGTTATAAGTTTGTTACAGGGTTTACATCTACTGATGGATGTTAGGCGGAAGAGTATCTACTGAAGGATACTATGTTTGTATACATCTACTGATGGGTGTTGGTAAGGAAGATTTGCATCTACTAAAGGGTGCTGGAGGATTTTGGGTCAGGCTCGTGACGTTAAACAAGCGCTACCTGGGAGGCAACCCAGTTGATTGTTTTATCTGTATTGTTTGTTTTGATTCTGCTTTAGTTGCATGATAGGGATTGAATGTTTGAGTGATCTGAGAAATTAATTGCAGGGAGCAAGTGAGGGGCATGAGTAGAAGGCACCTAGGGTAAGCTAGGAAGAAGAAAAGCACAACACGAAAGTTTCGCTGAGCGGCAAATTGCCGCTGAGCGGTGATATCGTAAAAGGGGCTTAAGTTGCCCCTTAGCGGAACCCGAGCCCAATAGGGTATTTTTATACCCTAAGTCACGCTTTGGCCTCTATTTTGAGATTCTTCTCTACACACACACTCCTAAACATTTTTCCAAAGGTTCTCTACATTTTTCCTTTCATTCCTCTTTAGAAAATCTCCCTTCCACTCACTTTCTCACTAGTTTTCCATCTAAGTTTGGGGTTGGGAGAGAGCATCATTGATGGGGCTGAGTTTTTCAAAGCACTAGAGTAGGATTTGTTTTATCAATCACTTATGTTTTTAGAATAGGATTTGATGTACTCAATTGGAAATTTTGTTTGTTATGATGGTTTGCTTATGATTGTTGTTTGATAAGTAATGCCTGATGATGCTTTGATATTGATTGATGTTGAGAATGTGCACATTATATGCTTATACAGGTGGTTCACAAGCACTGTGAACAAATGCAAGATGTTGTGATTGTGATTATGATTCTAAGCAGGATGTTATATGTGGAATGTGAATGAGCTTATATGTGAGGTTTTGAGCTCCATAGTTGTTATTGTTGAATACTATTACTGTGAAAGCATGAATGACTTTGCCCAGGTTTTCTATGATTGAATTACTTGCTTGTTTGCAGCATATGATCACGGCCATTTGTTGATAACCCTTCTATTAGCCAAATTCATAAATTGAGCCCACTAAAAGAGAACATTATGTGTTATATCCTTTGAACCTCTAGCCTTGAACATGATTTGAAAACCAATTTTCTTGTTAGCCCAGCCACGTTATAAGCCATAGAAAAGTCCTTGTGATGATGCTTGCTAGTAAGTGTTTTTGATTGTGGTTAAATGAAAGGCAAAGTTGATTCATGTGACATTGTAATAGTAGAGTGAATGAGTGAATATCTCCTATACACTTATGTGTTTGAGTGAAACACTTTATCTAGTGAGGATAGATTCCATGAACACATGAAAACATCTTTGCTTAGTTAATTGATCATTCATGAAAATAACATTTGTTGGATAGTATGTGTTTGAGTGATCACTAAAAGCATGTGCACATCTTGATTGAAGTCTTGATGATGAGCTAAATTGAGTATTTACTTATCTTGAAAGAAGGATTTTTGAATGTGGTGAACCATTATATGGATTGATGGAAGATTGAGTTACATCTTGTTTGCTTGAGGACAAGCAAAGTTTTAAGTTTGGGGTTGTGATAACGGTTGCAAAACCGTTATTTTTATGCTTAAATTTGATACCAAAAGCAACCTTTAAGACTTAGAAACTAGCTTGAACTCATATTTTTGCTTTAGTTTTGAGAATAAGAGAGTTGAAAGTGAATTTAATGGTTTTGTGCAAGATTCCCTTGATTTTGTAGGCTAATTGAATGATTTGAAAGAAGAATTGAAATACCGAATGATTGGAGTGCTGAAAAGTCAACCAGAAACCAGAAAAGTCAACCAGTCAACCAGAAAAGTCAACCAGTCAACCAGAATGCTGAAAAACCAACCAGAACGCAGAAAAAGTCTGATCGAGTGGCGCTGAGCGGAAAAATACCACTGAGCGGCACTTTTCGGGTGCCGAAATCACCGCTAAGGGGCAAAACAGCAGCTGGGGGGCAAAATGGATCATGCGCTAGTACCGCTCAACGGTAAAATACCGCTGAGCGGCATTCTAAGTGGACTTGGACCGGTTTTCTTTTGTTTTTATGGGCTTGGACTTGTTTTATGTTATTTTTATGCCCTATTTAAGGACTTGCACGTCCTAGGGTTTGTATCTTTGGCTGGGAGGAAGTAGAAACACACTTTTCACCCCTTGGGGGTAGATTGGGAGATGGTGACGACTCTCCTCTTCTCTTTCTAGGGTTTTTCTATCTCTTTCATTCTTTCATTATTATTCATCTAGTTTCACCATAATATGGTGAACTAAACCTTGTATGTTTGTTGGGGAATCAATGTAATCTTTTGAAGCTCTCATATATGGAATTTGTGTTTACATCTTAATCTAAGACCTATGCTTTCTTTCATCATTAGTTAGGGTTTTTCCTCTTTGCTCAATGCTTGCTTTGTTTAACTCATTCAATGCATGATTATTGATTTTGTCGATATGGGAACGTACGGGGAAGTCTAGATTCGGGGAATTTCTCCCAACAGTATATTGGTTGCCTTAAGCTCCTGTGCTAAAAAAACTAATTATTAGGAATGCTAGGAATCGTATGAACTCGTAATTAGGGAGAAGCCTTCTTGAAAGGTAATTTAGAGAGTGGCATTAACAATGATGAATTGAATGTTGAATTCCTAAAGTATATGAGAGTGGATAAGATGAAATTGATAACCCCAACAACATACTCACCCATATATTCCATTGAAAGTGTTTGTATTTTGCTTTAGTCATTGATCACACTCATGCATACATGTTTATTTTCGTCTTTTGCATAGTAAAATCCAATTATTTTGTTCTTAAGTCTTAGCTAATCAACGAATCACATAACTAAACTAGGCCGTGAGTCCTTTGGGAGAACGATACTTGGTCTTACCGAGTTTATTACTTGAAACGATTCGGTCACACTTGCCGATTGTTAAACAAGTTTGTGGGACCGTATTTCGGTGTTCATAAATATTGTCCATCAAAGTGTTAGGGAATGACTGGGGAAAGCTAGCCACCTATCCTGTACCTGTCAACATAGCTGTGGTAAAGGAATTCTACACCAATGCAAAGAAGATTGGTTATTATCCAGCTGAAAATTATTTGGGCTATGTCAGAGGCCATGCTATCAGGTATGATCCTGATTCTATCAATAACTTCCTGGATACTGTGTGGGCTGGTGAGCAGTGCCAGTTTGCTCTTTGCATGGAGGAAGGTGTTGATTATGAGGATGTGGAGAGAGTAATATGCACACCTGGAGGACACTTCCAAAGGAATAGATCTGGCTCAGTGGTTAACATTAGGAGGACGGATTTGACTCCGCCTGCAAAGTATTGAATGGCATTTTCTCATGCCAACATTCAGCCATGTTCACATGTGTCAGATATTACTCTCAGCAGGGCATTATTCATCTACTGTGCTATCAGAAACTTAAATGTTAATATTGGGCAGGTGATAGCTGATGAGATTAGTGTGTGCGCCAATACCTCAAACAACAAAGCACCACTAGGACATCCCTCCTTGATTACTCACCTTTGCAAGATAGCTGGGGTGGACACTTCTGCTCCACCATTTGAGAGGCCAAGAAAAGCTATTTATGAAGCCTATTACAGACAATACTATGGAGGTGAGGAGGCAGCTCAGCCAGTTCCACCGCGCCGTGCTCGTAGAGAGAGAGGGCCAACACAGAGCCAGACATCTCCTGAGACACATGAAGCAGAACCATTCTAGATGAGGGACATGTATATGTTTCTTATAGGTGCTCAGTTGCAGTCCATTCACAGAGGGCAGGTGGCTACTGCTGAGATGATTGTGGGGATGTATGATACACCTCCAGCCCACAGGTGGACTATGGATGAATTCCATAATATGGTAGCTTGGCCAGAGGAGCTAGTGCAAGGAGGAGGAGCTAGAGCAGCTGAAGCTTCAGCTAGAGAGATGGAAGAAGATGAAGCTGATGATGATGAGGCATTTGAAGATGATGAAGATGAGGAGGAAGAGGAAGATACAGAGGACAGCTCAGACTGATGAGGAGCTGAGATAGCATTTACTGATGAATGCTATCATATGCTTATGCTTTTGTTGGTTTAAGTTTTCTGAACTTATTTGTTTTTGTTTTTAGATTAGGGTTTGATGTACTCTATTGGAAACCTGGTTTGTGTGATGGTTTGATATTAACGGTGATTGTTTGATAAGTAATGCTTGATGATGCTTATTGATTGATTGATGTTGAGATGATGTGCACATTAAAATGTTTATATAGGTGATTCACAAGCTTTGTGAACAAACGCATGAGATCATGATTGTGATTGTGAAATTAAGCAGGATGTGTATGTCAAATGTGAATGAGCTTATATGTGAGGTTTTGAGCTCCAGAGTTGTTATTGTTGAATGCTATTACTTTGGAAACATGAATGATTTTGCCCAGGTTTTCTATGATTGAATCAATTGCTTGTTTTGCATCATATGATCAAGGCCGTTTGTTGGAACCCTTTTTATTGGCCAAATTCATAAAGTTAGCCCACTAAAAGAGAACACTTTGTGTTCTATCCTTTGAACCCTTAGCCTTGAACATAAATTGAAAACCCTTGTTGAAAAGCTTTACCTTGAGTTAAGTAGAGAATCTTGTGTGGTATTGTTAAATGTTCAAGTTTGGGGTTGTTGGGAAAGCATGAAAAAGGAAAAGCATTGAGCTAAGAGCTAAGAATTAGGAATATGAATATGTAAAGAAAAAGAAAAAGAAAAGAAAAGAAAAAGCAAAGCTCAATGCAAAAGAAAGTTAGGAATGAATAATAAAAATTGTGTTGTTATGATTCTCTTAACTCAAGGATTTTGTGATCCAGAAAAACCAATTTTCTTGTTAGCCCAGCCACATTATAAGCCATTGAAAAGTCCTTGTGATGATGCATGCTTGTGAATGTTTTTGATTGTGGTAAAATGAAAGGCAAAGTTGATTCATGTAACATTGTGATAGTAGAGTGAATGAGTGATTACCTCTTATACACTTGTGTGTGAGTGAAACACTTTACCTAGTGAGGAAATATTCCATGAGCACATGAACATCCATGCTTAATTGATTGATCATTCATGAAATATAGCATTTGTTGGAATTTAAATGACTTTGTGAACACTAAAGCATGTGCACATCGTGATTGAACTCTTGGTCATAAGTTTGAGTGAAGTTGTTACTTATCTTGAAAAGAAGATTTTTGAATGAGTGAACCATCATATGAATTGGTTGAAGATTGAGTTACATCTTGTTTGCTTGAGGACAAGCAAAGTTCTAAGTTTGGGGTTGTGATAACAGTTGAAAAACTGTCATTTTCATGCTTAAAATTGATACTAAAAGCAACCTTTATACTTAAAAACTAGCTTGAAATCAAGCTTTTCTTCATATTTTCAGAAATAAGAGAGCTGGACAGGTTTATGCTTGATTTCAGTGTTTTTGTACAGGTTTTAAGGTGAATTTAGTGAAAGAAGTGAAGAAGGAGAGAGATGGAATAAGAAAAGACATCAAAAAGTGCAAAAGGAGAAGCCGCAAGTACCGCTCAGCGGTAGTTTACCGCTGAACGACACTCAGGAGCTCACGGGAGGACCGCTGAGGGGCAAAATGGCCGCTGAGGGGAAGAAACAACTCACGCACTTACTGCTGAGCGGCACACTTATGGGCTTGGACCTAGATTTTCTGTAATTTTAGAATAGTATATAAGCTTTAGGACGTCCTAGGGTTTGTATCTTTGGCAGAAACGAAGCAAACACTCTCTCTTCCACCCCTTTGAAGGAGGATCTTGGATGCTTAGGCTACCTCTTCACCTTTCTAGGGTTTTATCTTTCATTCTTTCATTATTGTTCATCTAGGTTCACCATGAATATGGTGAACTAAACCTTGTATGTTTGTTGGGGAATCAATGTAATCTTTTGAAGCTCTCATATATGTAATTTATGCTTGCATCTTAATCTAAGACTTATGCTTTCTTTCATCATTAGTTAGGGTTTTTCCTCTTTGCTTAATGCTTGCTTTGTTTAACTCATTCAATGCATGATTATTGGTTTTGTCGATACGGGAACGTACGAGGAAGTCTAGATCCGGGGAATTTCTCCCAATAAGTATATTGGTTGCCTTAAGCTCCTATGCTAAATAAACTAATTATTAGGAATGCTAGGAATCGTATGAACTCGTAATTAGGGAGAAGCCTTCTTGAAAGGTAATTTAGAGAGTGGCATTAACAATGATGAATTGAATGTTGAATTCCTAAACCCCAACAACATACTCATTCATATATTCCATTGAAAGTGTTTGTATTTTGCTTTAGCCATTGATCACACTCATGCATACATGTTTATTTTCGTCTTTTGCATATTAAAATCCAATTATTTCGTTCTTAAGTCTTAGCTAATCAACAAACCACACAACTAAACTAGGCCGTGAGTCCTTTGGGAGAACGATACTTGGTCTTACCGAGTTTATTACTTGAACGATTCGGTCATACTTGCCGATTGTAAAACAAGTTTGTGACATCATATTTTGGTGATCATAAATTTGTTCATCAGGTGCACACAAAGATTAGGAGTGTCATGGCCTGATTTTGGAAGCACACGCACGCTATCCCGGCCTAGCACGTTTTAGGTACTGACTTCATTTGAAAAAGGAAGCTTACGACCCAAATGAAGAGCAGCACATGTCCAAGCACACAGCTCACGACCCAACAGTAACAGCAGCCACTTCACGGTCCAGCAAGGATGAGGCCTTCATTTGGCGTCCAGCAGCACTCCACATGAGCACCACGCATCCAGTAGGAGGCTCTCGGTTGGTCTAGCAAAAAGAAGTGGTCCAAAAAGGGGCAGCCACGTTAGTACCGGGGGTGGCATCCAGCATTTTCCAAAAACACTCTCCAACTTCAACAAAGGTCCAGCGGGTGGTGTCCAAAAGAAAAGCCTTCATGCAGCAGCAACACGCATCCACGGAGGGCTTGATTCACGATCCAGCAATTGGCCCAGCAGTAGAAGAGGGGTCATTCATCTTTCATTTAAAGCTCCAGCCGCAACCTACGAGGAGGTGGGGGGTTGTTACAGAGTGTGGTTACGGCCTGGGCAGAGGCTCTCTTCCAGAGTTCCAGTAGCTCCCATTTTTCTTCCAGTAGCTCTCATTCCAATAGTGTGATTTCCAGTAGTGTAGTGTAGTTTTCCACCAGAATGTAATGAAGAGTAGTGTAGGAGAGTGTAATACAGCCGTGTAGTGAGGAGAGAATGCAAAGAGTGCTGGGCAGTAGGCTGGAAAATACAGAAAAGGTGCTGGAAGTAGGAGTTTGCAACTTAGAATGGAAGGCTACGGTTGAGAGTTGAGCAGTGTGCACACTAGGTTCCAATTTTATTTTCTTGTTTGTTGTAATGAATTTCAATTCAATTTCAGTTTGATTTAATTTTCTGAACTTCCAGGTCTGTTACTGTTTTTCTTTTTCTTCTGTAATTTAATTTCTGCTGCTGTAATTTAAATTCTGCTGTAATTTAATTTCTGTATTATGTTTTCATACAGTTTAATTTTTGCTGTTGTTTTTATTCTGCTGTTGATTATTTCACTTTCAATTATTTACTGTAATTTCGTTTTTTGAACTTTGGTGCAGTAATTCTGATTCTGTTTTCATATTTTGAAAAATACTGTTTTCTGTATTTTCGTTTTCTGTTACAGATTTATTTTTACTGTTTTAATTTCGTTTTAATGTTTTAATTTTGTTTTTACGGTTTGCTTTTACTTCAACGCTTTTTAATTCAGTTTTATTTAATTTCCATTTTAAGTTAAGTTCATCCGCAACCAAAAACACTTTCAAAACCCCCCACTACGTGTTGATCTGAGACTCAACCCAAATTGGTCCTTGAGAGACGACCTAGGAGTCACTTCCTAGTAATATACTGCATTAATTTT
This sequence comes from Vigna reflexopilosa, assembly GCA_027742785.1. Taxonomy (NCBI): domain Eukaryota; kingdom Viridiplantae; phylum Streptophyta; class Magnoliopsida; order Fabales; family Fabaceae; genus Vigna; species Vigna reflexopilosa. The sequence continues at coordinate 16,189,653 of CM050915.1, forward strand.
GTAACAACTTTTGTGTGAGGTGCGACCCTCTCATCAACAAGTATCATCACAAGGACTTTTCATGGCTTGTAATATGGCTGGGCTAAAAAGAAAAATTGGTTTTTCAAGATCACAAAATCCTTGAGTTAAGAGAGTCATTCATAAATTTATCCTTCAAGTACAATCTCTCTTTAGACAAAACAATCTCACTCATTCCCAACTTTTCCCCTTTTTGCATTGAGCTTTCTTTTCTTTGCATTTATTTTCTTTTCTCTTTTTCATACTTGCTCAACACTTAGCTCAATGCTTTTCATTACTTTCCTTTTCAATTCTCCCAATCAAGCCTAAACTTGAACCTTTATTAATATCACACAATGATTCTCAACTTAACTCAAGGTAAAGATTTTCACAAGGGATCTGTTTAAGGCTTGATGTTCAAAAAGGGTAGAACACTTCATGCTCTTTTTTATTTGGGATAAAATCATGCATTGGCTAAGGAAAAGGGTAATCAAAAATGGCCTTGATCATGTGACACAAGCAAGCAAGAAGTTTAATCATAGAAACCTGGGCAAAATCATTAATGCTTTCAAAAGGATAACAATCATTCACAACAAGTACTTTGAAGTTCAATCCTCACACAGGCTAATTCAAGTTCCAACATTTAGATAAACATCCTACTTAGTAATAAAATCACAAATCATCATGCATCTGTTTCAAAATCAACCACCTGTACCTCAGCATCACACATCATCTCAACATCAATCAATATAATCAACATCATGGAGCAATACTCATCACAAACATCATAGCATCGTCAAACCATTGCATCAAAGATTAAGTTTTAAGCCAAGTACATCACACAATAGAAGCAAATATAGTTCAGCAAAATGTAAAAGACAAGTTTAGAAAACTGGGTTGCCTGCCAGCAAGCGCTTCTTTAACGTCACTAGCTTGACCCAATAAAGCCCAAGTGTGATTTTCAATGTTGATGTGCTTCTTCCTTTCATGACACCAACATAATCTTAACATCTTTCTTGTCACCAACTTGACTCTCCTAGAGTAAGGAGCCTCAATCTCAAGAACTCCATTTGCCTTTATATCCTTGATAACACATAACTTGTTCTTGAATTTCACTGGTTTGCCAAGGTAGGGTTCATTATTTTCCATCACAGAGTCATGGTGAACGATTTTTTTTCCTTATCTCCATCATCTTCCATCAGCCTTGGAAAGCAACAACTAGGATTCCTCTTGACCATCTTGGCAGCTTTATCAAGTAGACTAGTCACTAATAGAACTTCGTCTTTAGCTTTGGCATTAGTCTTTGTTACTTGTATTGGCTGCCTAGCTTCAAAGACATTGAAATTTACCTTTTCATCTTGGTCTTTCAACGTTATAACTCCATCATCCACATGAATGACAACCTTAGTTGTCTTCATGAATGGCCTTCCAAGGATTAGCGATATCTCTACATTCTCCTCCATTTCCATCACTACAAATTCCACCAAAAATTTGAGTTTATCAATTTTCACCACCACATCTTCTACCACACCACAAGGATGCTTAATGGACCTGTCTACCATTTGCAAGATTGCTTTTGTAGGTTTGACCTCCAGACCACCAATCTTCTTAAGCATAAATAAGGGCATTAGATTGATATTAGCTCCTAAGTAATCTAGAGCCTTCCCTATATCATGATTCCCAATGGTGCAAGGGATTATGAAACTCCCTGGATCTTTGAATTTAAGTGGTAGTGTCTTCTGCAATATGGCACTACAGTTACCCTGCACTTCAATTGTTTCCTCATCTATATATTTCTTCTCTTTGAGGAATTGCTTCATGTGCTTCGCATAAGCAGGGATTTGCTGCAGTGCTTCGGTCAAGGGCATAGTAATCTCCAATTGCTTGAAAATATCCATGAAACTCCCACATTGCTTATCTTTTTCATTCTTTGAAAAGCTCTTTGGGTAAGAAAAGGGCTTCTCAAATATTTTTTCTTTTTTTCTCTCTTCTCTCTCTTTTTCTTTTTCCTTCCCCTCATCTTTCTCTTTTCTTGCCCTTTCTTTTCTCTCTTCATTGTTTTCTTCTACTTCACTCAACTTAGCTTTTTCTTTTCTCTCAACTTTTCTTTCATCTAACATCTTGCCAGTTCTAGTCATAATGGCATTGCACACCTCCTTAGGGTTAACTGCAATATTAGCCCCAAAACTCCTATCAAACATGTCCTCCAACTTTTTAGCAAATTGACCAACTTGTATCTCCAAGTTTCTAATGGAAAATTCAGTGCTCTTCTAAGTATATACAGACACTTGCATGAATTGTTGAAGGGTGTCTTCTAGTTTTGTCATCCTTTCAGATAAAAAGGATTGTGGTTGCCATTGTTACTATGGTGGTCTATTAAATTGCTCAACTTGCCCTTGACCCATGCTTGGATGAGGTTTCCACCCCTGGTTAAAATTACCTGGGTGGTCCTGATTACCCATATAATTTACTTTTACCTGGGTATTATCTTGCATGGAACACTGTCTATTCACATGATCTCCACCACATAGCTCACAAAATTGTTGTTGAGCTTGAGAGACATGCTGCAACTCCTTCGGTAGTTGAGACATTTTCGTCATCAGGGTCTTTAATTGTTGAGTCATCATCTCATTTTGAGCCAACAAAGCATCTTGAGATTGTAACTGAAGAACTCCTTTCTGTTGAAATTGAGCTCTTTCGTTGTACATCTCATTATCATTAGTAGCCATGTTTTCAATCAATTCATATGCTTCCTCTAGAGTCTTGCACTTGATATTACCTCCAGCTGAGGCATCTAGCATCAATTTGGTTTGTGAACCTAGACCTCCAAGGAAAATAATGACTATTGTTGCTTCTTCAAAGCCATGCATGGGCGTCTTTCTCAACAAGCTTTTGTATCTATCCCATGCTTGACCTAATGTCTCCTCCATGCCCTGTTGAAAAGAAGATATTTCTTATTTACCTTTATTTATCTTTGACTGAGGGAAGTACTTATTCAGGAACTTTGCTACCACATCTTCCCACATAGTGAAACTATTCTCAGGGAAAGAATTTAGCCATATCTTAGCATTTCCTCCCAAAGAGAAGGTAAACAAACAAAGTTTAGTAAAAGATACAAAGATAAAAAGATAAAAAGATAAAAAGATAAAAAAATAAAAAGATAAATAAATAAAAAGATAAAAAGATAAAAAGATAAAAATCAACTCAAAGCTAATCAATAATCACACGAATAGAATAGTTAAACCACGAGTCCCCGACAACGGAGCCATAAACTTGTTAACACTTCGGCAAGTATTCCTAATCGTATCAGGTAATAATAATTGGTAAGACCAAGTATCGTTTCCCTAGAGACTCACGACCTAAACATTTATATGGTTTCTTGATTAATTAGGACTTGTAAACGAAATCATTGTGTTTATATTATGGAAAATAAATCTGCATGCAAGTTTGATCAATGGGATTGAAAGATGCAAAGGTGATTGATATGAAATATGGAATGATTATGTTGGGGTTTCCGACTTATCCTATCCGCTCTCATGTATTTATGAATTCATCTCCTTCATTAATATTAATGCCACTTTCTAATTTACTTTAAACTCGATGTCTCGGTGAAGAAAGCCTACTCCTAATTACTAGTTCACAATGTCTTGTCTCCCTAGCAATTAACCATGCATTACATTCGCACAGAAGCTTAAAGGAAACCAATCCTCCTATCCCTATGTCTATGTAATATTGCTTTTGGGAGAATTTCCCCAGTTTTAGATTTTCTCATATGTGTCCATAGTGACAAAATCAGTAATCATGCAATTGAATGAGTTAAACAAAGCATACATAGAGTAAAGAGGAAAAACCCTAACAATTAATGAAGTAAATCATTTATAATAAGAATCAATTCAATACATGAAAGTTTCAAAGGATTACATCGTTTCCCCAGAAACAATGGAGGTTTAGTTCACATAAGACATGGTGAAACTAGATGAAAATAATGAAAAGAAGGAAAGATAAAACCCTAAAAGTTGAAGATCGGAGCTTCCGCATCCAAAATCCACGTCCAAGGGGTGAAAGGAGTGTATTTTCGCCTCTTACTGTCCAAAGATATGAACCCTAGGTCATTAAAATTGCAGAAAACAGGCCCAAGCCCACTTCATCAGCGCTCAGCGCTAGAATTTGCGCTCAGCGATAGGTGCGACACTCAGAATGACGCTCAACGATGGCGCCCAGGCGTGAAACAGTGAACTCAACAGTAGACTCTAGCGCTCAACGATAGAAATGCCGCTCAGCGGTGACTGTGATACTTGGATTAGCCCTCAGCGATGGCGCTTAGGCTTCAAACAGAGAACTCCATAGCAAGCTTGGCGCTTAGTGGTGAAAATGGCGTTGAGAATAATACCACCTTCAACTCTCTTATTCTCTTAACTTAGCAAAAGCATGATTTCAAGCTAGTTTCTAAGTCATAAAAGGTGTTTTAAGTATCAAAATCAAGTATAAAAATAACGGTATTTCAATCGTTATCATTTGGTAAAAAAGAGCTCTACCATTCGGTGCAAGCTCACAGACCATTCGGTATATGCGTCCATAGACCGTTCGATTCTGTGATGCTCGGCCATTTGGTGCAATCTCTAGTTGACCGTTTGGTCGAGGCTTCCAGCAAGGCTCTCAGCTCGTTTGATAATGACAATGGCAGACCGTTCGGTCACGACTTCATCTAATCGTTCGGTTGTGGCAATATCAGACCGAACGGCTCCGTGCAGTTGGTTTAAACCGTTTCTCAACTTTTCAAACAATAATTGTACTGCAATTTATAATTGAAATAATAAAGCCCAAATAATTCAAATTAATTAAAATAAGAATTAGTCTTAAAATTAAGTCCAAATAGTGAAAATGAGACAATAATGGATAATTCAGCACAATTCACTAATATAATTGGGTGCGAAAAGCTAAGTGAATAGTAGAAAATAATGACTCATCAGTGGTCTTGAGGTCAAACGATAAAGAAGTTAATATGTTGGGGTTTCCGACTTATCCTATCCGCTCTCATGTATTTATGAATTCATCTTTCTTCATTAATGTTAATGTCACTTTCTAATTTACCTTAAACCTGATGTCTCGGTAAAGAAAGTCTAATCCTAATTACTAGTTCACAATGTCTTGTATCCCTAGGAATTACTCATGCATTACATTCGCACAGAAGCTTAAAGGCAACCAACCCTCCTATCCCATGTCTAGGTAATATTGCTTTTGGGAGACTTTCCCCAGTCCTAGATTTTCCTATATGTGTCCATATCGATAACATCAATGATCATGCAATTGAATGAGTTAAACAAAGCATGCATAGAGCATAGAGGAAAAACCCTAACAATTAATGAAGTAAAGCATATATAATCAAGAATCAATTCAATACATGAGAGTTTCAAAAGATTACATTGTTTCCCTAACAGCAATGGTGGTTTAGTTCACCATAGACATGGTGAAACCAGATGAAAATAAGGAAAAGAATTAAAGATAGAACCCTAAAAGTTGAAGATCGGAGCTTCCGCATCCAAAATCCGCCTTTGAGGAGTGAAAGGAGTGTATTTTCGCCTCTTTCTGTCCAAAGATGTGAACCCTAGGTTGACTAAACGCTTATATAATTTATAACAATGACAGAAAACTGGCTCAGGCCTAAGTCCACAGTGCTAAGCATTGGAAATTGCACTCAGCGGTAGGTGCGACACTCAGAATGACGCTCAGCGATGGCGCCCAAGCGTGAAACAGTGTACTCAATAGCAGACTCTGGCGCTTAGCGATATAATTGTCACTCAGCGGTGACTGCGATACTTGGATTAGCCCTCAGCGATGGCGCTTAGGCATCAGACGGAGAACTCAATAGCAAGCTTGGCGCTCAGCGGTGAAAATGGCGTTGAGCGCTGCGATTCTTCTTTTGTGAAATTTTCCTTCCTTTATTGAGTCCAACTCCTTCCGACTTCAACTTCTTCATCCAATTCATCTTAATTCCTGTCAAAACAAGGAAAAACAAGCATAAAACCCATCCAACTCTCTTTTTTTCACAACTGGAGCAAAAACATGATGTTAGGTAGTTTCTAAGTCATAAAGGGTGTTTTTAATGTCAAAATTAAGTATAAAAATAACGGTTTTTCAACCGTTATCAATTGTGTGGTGTTTTCTGGTGATTCTGGTCATGTGCAAGTACTGCTGAGGGCCCTCTAAGTCGCCCTCAGTGCTGGAGAAAAAAGATTGATATGTGGATAGGTGTTTAGATGATCGGATCGTTATGTTAACTAGTGAGGATGTGCTGAAATGCATAGATATTATGGAATACTTGATAACAGTAGAAAAACTGTTAATTTTACGATTATAATTGACACTAAAAGCAACCTTTATACTTAGAAACTAGCTTGAAATCATGCTTTTCTTCATATTATTAGAAATAAGAGAGCTGGACAGGTTTATGCTTGATTTCAGTGTTTTTGTGCAGGTTTTAAGGTGAATTTGGTGAAAGAAGTGAAGAAGGAGAGAGATGAAATCAGAAAAGACATCAAAAAGTGCAAAAGGAGAAGCCGAAGTCACCGCTCAGCGGCAGTTTACCACTGAGCGGCACTCAGGCACTCACGGGAGATCCGCTGAGGGGCAAAATGGCCGCTGAGGGGAGAAAACAAGACACGCACTTACCGCTGAGCGGCACTTTAATGGGCTTGGACCTAAGTTTTTGTAATTTACGAATGGTATTTAAGCTTTAGGGTTTCCTAGGGTTAGGTATCTTTGGCTGGGAGGAAGTAGAAACACACTTTTCACCCCTTGGGGGTAGATTGGGAGATGCTGAGGCTTCCTCTCCACCTTTTAGGGTTTTATCTTTCCATTCTTTCATTGTTATTCATCTAGGTTCACCATGAATATGGTAAACTAAACTCTGTATGTTTGTTGGGGAATCAATGTAATCTTGTGAAGCTCTCATATATGGAATCTGTTTTTACATCTTTTAATTAAGATTTATGCTTTCTTTCATCATTAGTTAGGGTTTTTCCTCTTTGCTTAATGCTTGCATTGTTTAACTCATTCGATGCATGATTATTGGTTTTGTCGATACGGGCACGTACGGGGAAGTCTAGATCCGGGGAATTTCTCCCAATATGATATTGGTTGTCGTTAAGCTCCTGCACTTATGAACTGATCATTAGGAATGCTAGGAATTGTATGAACTCGTGATTAGGGAGAAGCCTTCTAGAAAGGTACTTTAGAGAGTGGCATTAACAATGGTGATTTGAATGTTGAATTCCTAAAATATATGAGAGTGGATAAGATGAAATTGACCCCCAACAACATATTCATACATAAATTTCATTGAAAGTGTTTATCTTTTGTTTTGCCATTGATCAAAACTTCATGCATACATATTTAATTTTCGTCTTTTGCATATAAAATCTAAATATTTCGTCTTTAAGTCTTAGCTAATCAAGAAACCACACAACTAAACTAGGCCGTGAGTCCTTTGGGAAGAACGATACTTGGTCTTACCAAGTTTATTACTTGAACGATTCGGTCACACTTGCCGATTGAAAAACAAGTTTGTGACATCATAATTTGGTGTTCATAAATTTGTCCATCAAGTTTTTGGCGCCGTTGCTGGAGACTCGTGGTTTAACTGGTTAATTTGTGTGATTATTGATTATCTTTGACTTGTTTTTGAATTTTTAATTTAAATTTCGAATTTTTTTTATTTTATTTTTCTGTTTTCAGTTTTTCTGTTTTCTGTTTTTATTTTCTGAATCTTATATCTTCTCTTATGTCTTTTTGTGCTAACCAAATCTTTTCTAGGGTTTTGTGTTCTTGTGTATGCAGGAGGCAATTCGAACTAGGAGCAAGAAAACATTAGAACCTCTGCTTGAAGGATTAGAAGACAGTAGACAGAGGAGAAGAATCAGAACATCTAGAGAACTTTTCCCTCCTCCGGAAACTCTATTGCAACCATCACCACAAGGTTCTGACAATAGCACAGAAAATATGGAGAACAATAATATCAGAAGAACTCTTGCTGATTACACCAACATAGCTGGACCTCAGCACTTTAACAGCATAGCTAGACCTAGAGTCAATGCAGCCAATATGGAGGTCAAACCAGCACTGATCCAACTAGTAAAGAGCAATCAATTTAATGGGCTATCTCATGAAAGCCCATATGAGCACCTTACTACATTTAATGAAATTTGCAACACAGTGAAAATCAATGGGGTGCCAGATGAAGCAATCAAACTTAGTTTGTTTCCTTTCTCATTGGGAGGTAATGCTAAGCTTTGGTTGAATTCTTTTCCAGAAGGAAGTTTCACAGAGTGGGAAGCAGTGGTAACAAAGTTTTTGAACAAGTACTTTCCACAATCAAAGGTGACAAAAGGCAAGCAAGAGATATCTTCATTTAAGCAGGGTATGGAAGAATCACTGGGGCATGCATGGGATAGATACAAAAGTCTGCTAAGAAAAACACCCACGCATGGTTTTGAAGAACAGAAAGTAGTCTTAACTTTCCTTGGAGGGCTTGGTTCACAAACCAAGATGATGCTAGACGCCTCAGCAGGAGGCAATATTAAATGGAAAACTCCAGAGGAAGCCACAGAAATTATAGAAAACATGGCTACTAGTGATAATGAGCTGCACAGTGAGAGAGGAGCTCCTATGCAACAAAAAGGGGTTCTTCAATTACAAACGCATGATGCCTTGCTAGCTCAAAATAAAATTCTAACTCAACAGCTGGAGACTCTGACTAAAACTCTTGCACAATTACCTAAAGAGTTGAAAACTGCTGCACAGGTACAAACCCAGTTGTGCGAATTATGTGGAGGTGATCATATCAATGGTCAATGTGCTTTTCGAGTGGAAGCTGTGGAGGATGTTAATTTCATGGCTAATCAATTTCCATACCGTCAAGGGAATTACAATCAAGGGTGGAAACCACATCCAAGCATTGGTCAAGGACAAACTGGACAAGCTAATCAATATAATAAGCAGTAGCAGCAACCAACCTTTTGGCAAGAATTATTTATGCTTAATGAAAGATCAACAAGGTTGGAAGAAACTCTTCAACAATTCATACAGAAAACTGAATCTTCTCAAAAGAGCACTGAAGCTGCTATAAAGAATTTGGAGATTCAAATGGGTCAGATTACCAAGCAATTGGAAGAAAGGCCAAATAGAAATTTTGGGGCTAATACTGAGGTTAACCCCAGAGAAGAGTGCAAAGTGGTAAAGAGTGTGAATGAAGAGATAATTGAGTTAGAAGAAGGAGAAACAGAAGAAAGAAGAGAAATAGAGAGCAAAAATACTTTTCCTTTTCCAATAAATCAAGAGAAACAAATGGACTTCACAGAATTATTCAGAATGGTGGATAATGAAGCACCTTGGGAACAGATTCTACAGAAAATTGTAGTTTACACAAAATCTGATGAAGAAATCTCTACAAAGAAGAGACGTAGAGATGATGAGGCAAAAGAGTGTATAACTGTTAAGAAAGAGTCATTCCCTCCTAAAGCATCAGATCCAGGCAGTTTTTCTATCCCTTGTACTATAGGGAAGAAAAAGGTAAAGAAGGCTCTTCTTGATTTAGGTTCAAGTGTTAACTTGATACCTTATTCTTTACTGGAGCAAATCGGCAATGTTAAAGTGAAACCTGCAAAGGTTAAAATAGTAATGGCCGATGGATCTTCAAAGGAGCCATGTGGGATTGTAGAGGACATTATGGTTTGTGTTGGCAAACTTCAGTTCTTGGCAGACTTTGTGGTGATGAAGATGGAGACCAAGAAGATACCTATCATACTTGGAAGACCGTTTATGAAAACGGCCAGGGCTATCATAGATGTAAATGAAGGTATAGTGGTGCTCCAGGACAGAGAGGAGAGAGTGGTGGTAGATGTCTTCAAAGATGAGATGCAAGCAAAGGAGGAAGAAGCTAGTTATAAAGCTGCATTTCGAGATGCACCCATGACTAGCCGTAAAGATGAAAATCTTGAGGTTTCAGGTAACCATTGTTTGTTGTTTCAGGTACCCAAGGAAGAAGAGATTGGAAGAGGAGAAGAAATTCCTAGAGACTGGAAGAAAAGAAGACTCCAACTTGGCACACCTGTAAGAATCAAGAACAAGTTGTGGGTTGTGAAGGGTTTTAAAGAGAAGGAGATGATAGAGATAGAGTCTCCATATTCTAGAAGAACCAAAACAGTTCAAAGGAAACAGCTGAGAAATTGGTGGAATGACAACATTAACTATAAAGAAGAAGGAACTTGAACTTTATTGGGTCAAGCTAATGACATTAAAAGAGCACTTGCTGGGAGGCAACCCAGTGAATTTAAAGACTTTTGATTTGGTTTTGTAATTTTTAATTTGTGAACATTAGTTTTGTAATTATTTTGTTGGAGATAGCATCTACTGAAGGATGCTAGGTGGTTAAGTATCTATTGAAGGATACTATGGATGTAACACCAACTGATGGGTGTTGGTAAGAAAATTTTGCACCTACTGATGGGTGTTGGTGGATTTTGGGTCAGGCTCGTGACGTTAAACAAGCGCTACTTGGGAGGCAACCCAGTTGATTGAATATTTCTGTTTGTTTGTGTTAGTTAGGGTTTGCATAAGCATTTTGAACATTGAATTGCAGGGAGCCAGTGAGGGGCATGTCTAGGAGGCACGTAGGTTAAGAAAAGAAGGAGAAGAACACATCACGAAAGTGCCGCTGAGCGGTACTTTACAGCTGAGCGGTACTCTCGCAGATTGGGTTTTAGTTCCCCTTAGCGGGACCCGAGCCCATTAGGGTAATTTTAAACCCTAAGCTGCGTATTCTTTCACACTTTCAGATTCTTCTCTGCACAAACACTCCCACATACCTTCTCCAAGGTTTTCCACATCTTTTCACTCTTCCCTCTTAAGAAAATTTCTCTTCCACTCAATTTTTCATTAGTGTGCCATCAAAGTTTGGGGTTGGATGAGAGCATTCTAGCTTGGAAGCATTCTCATTGCATCTAGTATCTCCACCCAAGTAAGTAAAATGCATTTTGTTCATTCTAGGGTTTTTGATTTTGAATAAGATTGTCAAAGCATGAAGATTTAGGGGTTTTGATTTCTTTGTATGATTTGATGATATATTTGATGTTTGAACCGATTAAACTGCATGATTATGAACTGGAAAACTAAAATTGCATTTGGGTGGAGTTAGGAAAGTTTTAAAACAGGTTTTTCAAAAATCTGCAGAGTTACCGCTGAGGGGTAAACTGCCGCTGAGCGGCACTCTTCCAGATTTGGTTTTTCTGGTTTTTTGTGATCTGGAATGTGATACCGGCGGCGCTGAGGGGGAATTCTAGCCCTCAGCGGTGATTTAGCTTCGAAAGGAGTTGTGTTCTGTGTGTTACTAATGATTAACATCATGTTCTGTGGTTTTGTTTGTGTTTTGAATGTAGGAATGGCATCCTCATCAGGAAAAAGATTGAAAACCATGGCAACCAAGAGAAAGGAAAAGGAACCAGAGCAACCCCAATCTAGCAGGTTCCTCTCTAGGAAACATGAGAAGCACTTTAGGGTGGTTCAGGACAGGAGACTTCTGATGGAGAGAAAGGTTGGAATGATACCTAACTTTGCTCCTCAATTTGGAGAGCAAGTGTTAGGGAATGATTGGGGAAAGCTGGCCACATATCCTGCACCTGCCAACATAGCTGTGGTAAAGGAATTCTACACCAATGCAAAGAAGATTGGTGATTATCCAGCTGAGAATTATTTAGGCTATGTCAGAGGCCATGCTATCAGGTATGATCCTGATTCTATTAATAACTTCCTGGACACTGTATAGGCGGGTGAGCAGTGCCAGTTTGCTCTTTGCATGGAGGAAGGTGCTGATTATGAGGATGTGGAGAGAGTATTGTGTATACTTGGAGGACACTTCCAAAGGAATAGATCTGGCTTAGTGGTTAACATTAGGAGGACGGATTTGACTCCTCTTGCAAAGTATTGGATGGTGTTTTCTCATGCCAACATTCAGCCATGTTCACATGTGTCAAATATTACTCTCATTATGGCACTATTCATCTACTGTGCTATCAGAAATTTAAATGTTAATATTGGGCAGGTGATAGCTGATGAAATTAGTGTATGTGCTAACACCTCAAACAACAAAGCACCACTAGGACATCCTTCTTTGATCACTCACCTTTGCAAGCTAGTTGGGGTGGACACTTCTGTTCCACCATTTGAGAGGCCAAGAAAAGCTATTGATGAGGCCTATTACAGACAGTACTGTGGAGGTGAGGATGCAGCTCAGCCAGTTCCACCACGCCGGGCTCGTAGAGAGAGAGGGCCAGCACAGAGCCAGACGTCTGCTGATACACATGAAGCAGAACCATTCCAGATGAGGGACATGTATATGTCTCTTATAGGTGCTCAGTTGCAGTCCATTCACAGAGGGCAGGTGGCCACTGCTGAGATGATTGTGGGGATGTATGATACACCTCCAGGCCACAGGTGGACTATGGATGAATTCCATAATGTGGTGGCTTGGCCAGAGGAACCAGTGCATGGAGGAGGAGCTGGAGCAGCTGAAGCTTCAGCTAGAGATATGGAAGAAGATGAAGCTGATGAGGAGGATGCATTTGAAGATGATGAAGATGAAGAGGAAGAGGAAGATACAGAGGACAGCTCAGACTGATGAGGAGCTGAGATAGCATTTACTGATAAATGCTATCATATGATCATGCTTTTGTGGTTTAAGTTTTCTGAACTTATTTGTTTTTGTTTTTAGATTAGGGTTTGATGTACTCTATTGAAAACCTGGTTTCTTGTGATGGTTTGCTATTAACTGTGATTGTGTGATAAGTAATACTGAATGATGCTTATGATTAATTGATGTTGAGATGATGTGCACATTAAAATGCTTATACAGGTGATTCACAAGCTTTGTGAACAAATGCATGATATCATGATTGTGATTGTGAAATTAAGCAGGATGTGTATGTCAAATGTGAATGAGCTTATATGTGAGATTTTGAGCTCCAGAGTCGTTATTGTTGAATGCTATTACTTTGAAAGCATGAATGATTTTGCCCAGGTTTTCTATGATTGAAGCAATTGCTTGTTTTGCATCATATGATCAAGGTCGTTTGTTGGAAACCTTTTTATTGGCCAAATTCATCAAATTAGCCCACTAAAAGAGAACACTTTGTGTTTTATCCTTTTGAACCCTTAGCCTTGAACATACACTGAAACCTTTGATTGAAAAATCTTTACCTTGAGTTAAGTAGAAGATCTTGTGTGGTATTGTTAAATGTTCAAGTTTGGGGTTGTTGGGAAAACATGAAAAGCATTGAGCTAAGAGCTACAAAGTAAGAATATGCAAAGAAAAAGAAAAGAAAAGAAAAAGAAGCAAAGCTCAATGCAAAGGCAAAAGAAAGTTGGGAAAGAATAAGATGATTGTGTTGTATGATTCTCTTAACTCAAGGGTTTTGTGATCTAGAAAAACCAATTTTCTTGTTAGCCCAGTCACGTTATAAGCCATAGAAAAGTCCTTTTGATGATGCATGCTTGTGAATGTTTTTGATTGTGGTAAAATGAAAGGCAAAAATTGATTCATGTGACATTGTGATAGTAGAGTGAATGAGTGATTACCTCTTACACACTTGAGTGTGAGTAAAACACTTGACTTAGTGAGGAAATATTCCATGAACACATGAACATCCATGCTTAATTGATTGATCATTCATGAAAAATAGCATTTGTTGGAATTTAAATGACTTTGCGAACACTAAAGCATGTGCACATCTTGATTGAATTCTTGGTCATAAGTTTGAGTGAAGTTGTTACTTATCTTGAAAAAGAGGATTTTTGAATGAGTGAACCATCATATGAATTGGTTGAAGATTGAGTTACATCTTATTTGCTTGAGGACAAGCAAAGTTTTAAGTTTGGGGTTGTGATAACAGTAGAAAAACTGTTATTTTTATGATTAAAATTGACACTAAAAGCAACCTTTGTACTTAGAAACTAGCTTGAAATCATGCTTTTCTTCATATTATTAGAAATAAGAGAGCTGGACAGGTTTATGCTTGATTTCAGTGTTTTTGTGCAGGTTTTAAGGTGAATTTGGTGAAAGAAGTGAAGAAGGAGAGATATGGAATCAGAAAAGACATCAAAAAGTGCAAAAGGAGAAGCCGAAGTCACCGCTCAAAGGCAGTTTACCGCTGAGCGGCACTCAGGCACTCACGGGAGATCCGTTGAGGGGCAAAATGGCCGCTAAGGAGAGAAAACAAGACACGCACTTACCGCTGAGCGGTATTTTACCGCTGAGCGGCACTCTAATGGGCTTGGACCTAAGTTTTTGTAATTTACGAATGGTATTTAAGCTTTAGGGTTTCCTAGGGTTAGGTATCTTTGGCTGGGAGGAAGTAGAAACACATTTTTCACCCCTTGGGGGTAGATTGGGAGATGCTGAGGCTTCCTCTCCACCTTTTAGGGTTTTATCTTTCCATTCTTTCATTGTTATTCATCTAGGTTCACCATGAATATGGTGAACTAAACTTTGTATGTTTGTTGGGGAATCAATGTAATCTTGTGAAGCTCTCATATATGGAATCTGTTTTTACATCTTTTAATTAAGATTTATGCTTTCTTTCATCATTAGTTAGGGTTTTTCCTCTTTGCTTAATGCTTGCATTGTTTAACTCATTCGATGCATGATTATTGGTTTTGTCGATACGGGCACGTACGGGGAAGTCTAGATCCGGGGAATTTCTCCCAATATGATATTGGTTGTCGTTAAGCTCCTGCACTTATGAACTGATCATTAGGAATGCTAGGAATTGTATGAACTCGTGATTAGGGAGAAGCCTTCTAGAAAGGTACTTTAGAGAGTGGCATTAACAATGGTGATTTGAATGTTGAATTCCTAAAATATATGAGAGTGGATAAGATGAAATTGACCCCCAACAACATATTCATACATAAATTTCATTGAAAGTGTTTATCTTTTGTTTTGCCATTGATCAAAACTTCATGCATACATATTTAATTTTCGTCTTTTGCATATAAAATCCAAATATTTCGTCTTTAAGTCTTAGCTAATCAAGAAACCACACAACTAAACTAGGCCGTGAGTCCTTTGGGAAGAACGATACTTGGTCTTACCAAGTTTATTACTTGAACGATTCGGTCACACTTGTCGATTGAAAAACAAGTTTGTGACATCATAATTTGGTGTTCATAAATTTGTCCATCAATATTCATTAGCAGAATATTGTGTTTGATTGTGGTGCAAGTATGGCCTCATCATCTGGAAAGTGTGTGAAGCACACTGCTGAGAAATGACACCAGAGAAAGGAATAGATCTATTCCAACAAATTCCTCTCAGAAATGCATGAGAGCAATTTGCAGACGGTCCAGAATAGGAGGTTTTTGATGGAGAGGAAGGTAGGACTGATACCCACCATGGCACCTGAGTTTGGAAGAGAGCTGGGAAGGAGGCAATGGGAGACTGTAGCCTCTTACCCTTCACCGGCCAACATAGCCGTGGTGAAGGAGTTCTACACCAATGCTAGGGGATTTGGAAGCAACCATGAGGCTTATAGCAGTTATGTGAGAGGGTGATAACAGTTGAAAATACCATTATGTGTAATGTAATTTTGATACTAAATGCACCCGTTTCTACTTAGGAACTTGCTTGGAATCATGTCTTTTTGTTAAGTTGTGTGAAAAAGAGAGTTGAGGTTGAATTTGATGAATTTATGGCTAAATTCCCTTGTTTTGGCAGGAAATGAGATAATACGGAAAGTATATATTAAGTGCCAAGGAGATCGAGCTCAGAAAGGCCTGGAAAAGAACTAGAAGGGAGGAATGCTCGAAGCTTAGGCACCCTTTTTGGAGGCTTAAACGCAGAAGAGTGTCGCTCACCACCTAGGCGCCCATTTGGGCGCTTGAGCGTTAGAAGCACAAAGCTTGGGCGCCCCTTTTTTAGGCTTAAGCGCCAGGAACCACCGTTCACTGCCTGGGCGCCCTAAGTGGGGCGCTTGAGCGCATGCGACATGGGCCTGGGCCTTGTTTTTATTCTATTTTCGCCCTATTTAAAGGACCCAAACGTCCTAGGTTTTGTATCATCTTTGGGAGGAGGAGTGCAGCAACACACTCTTTCACCCTCTGGAGGCAGATTTGCATGTGGGAGCTTCCATCTTCTAGTTTTAGGGTTTTCTATGTCATTCTTGTCCTTTATTCATCTAAGTTTCACCATGTCTATGGTGAACTAAACTCTATTTGTTGTTGGGGGATGATGTAACCTTGTGAACTCTCATTTATTTGAATTTATTCTTAATAATATATGTTTTTTCATTAATTGTTTGAGTAATTCATCTATTACAACGCTTGCTTTGTGTAACTCATTCAATAGCATGATTTATGAATTGCATGAGTGTCGGGAGGTTCCTTAAAATTCAGGTTCTTGTTGAATTACTCCCA
This sequence comes from Vigna reflexopilosa, assembly GCA_027742785.1. Classification (NCBI taxonomy): domain Eukaryota; kingdom Viridiplantae; phylum Streptophyta; class Magnoliopsida; order Fabales; family Fabaceae; genus Vigna; species Vigna reflexopilosa. The sequence continues at coordinate 16,206,111 of CM050915.1, forward strand.
AGAGTAATATTTCTCAGGGATGAGGGTATGAGTCTTGGTCGTCTTAAAGATCTTGAGCTTCACATTAATTACTAGGAATGCTAGGAATTGCATGAACTAGTGATTAAGGACATGTTTATTTCGTCGAGGGATCCGGTTTAAGTGATTTAGTGAGTGACGTTAACATTAATGCATAAAGAAGAATTCTTAGATACATGCGAGGGAACATGGCGAAGTCTAACCCCAACAACATACTCATCTCTTATTAAACAACATCCGTTGTTGGGGACTCACAGTTTAAACTATTCTATTTGTGTGATTCTTGATTAACTTTGACTTTATATTTATTTTTCTATTTTATTTTTATTTTTATCTTATTTTTAATTTGTGTTTTGTCTCGTTTGTTTTTATTTTTGTGCTAACAGTGTTTTCTAGGGTTTTGTGTCTAGTTTATGTAGGATACAGTCAGGACCAGGAGCAACAAAAATTCTGAACCTCTTCTTGAAGGACTTGAGACTAGTAGAAGGCCAATAAGAAATAGATTAGCTAGAGAAAATTTCACAAGCCTCACAATCTGATCAGGAAAGCATGGACAACAATGGTGGTAAGCGTACTTTGGCAGATTTTGTCGAGGGTCAATGCCACAAGTATGGAGATGAAGCCTGCATTGATCCATCTAGTGAAGAGCAACCAATTCAATGGACTATCACACGAAAGTCTATATGAGCATCTGACCACTTTTAATGAGATATGCAATACTATGAAGCTGAATGGAGTGCCAGATGATGTTATTAGACTGAGCTTGTTTCCTTTCTCACTGGGAGACAATGTTAAATTGTGGTTGAACTCTTTTCCTGAAAATAGCTTGACTGAGTGGGAAGATGTGGTTGCAAAATTCTTGAACAAATACTTCCCACAGTCAAAGATCAACAAAGGGAAGCAAGAAATCTCTTCTTTCAGGCAAGGCATGGAGGAGACATTAAGGTAAGCATGGGATAGATACAAGAGCTTGTTGAGAAAGACTCCTACTCATGGTTTTGATGAAGCAACGATAGTCATTCTTTTCCTTGGAGGTCTTGGCTCACAAACTAAATTGATGCTAGATGCCTCAACTGGAGGCAATATCAAGTGCAAGACTCTAGAGGGAGCCTATGAATTAATTGACAACATGGCTACAATGACAATGAGATGCACAGTGAAAAAGAAGCTTCATCACAACCTAAGGGAGTTCTACAATTACAGTCTTATGATGCCCTGCTTGCTCAAAATAAGATTATTACTCAAGAATTGAAGGTCTTCACAAAGAAGCTTTCTCAGCACCAGAGGAGTGCCATAATGTATTATAGGTTCAACAACAACTTTTTGAACTATGTGGTGGTGATCATGTTAATGGTCAATGTGCAGTGCCCGAGAATCTCAATGAAGACGTTAACTACATGGGCAACCAGTTTCGTCCCAACAATTACAATCAAGGGTAGAAATCTCATCCAAGCATGGGACAAGGTCAATTTGGGCAAGCTGGTGGACAATTCAATAGACCACCACCACAACAACAATAACCCTCTCTAGCTGACCGAACTACAAAGCTTGAGGAGATTCTTCAACAGTTCATGCAGGAAACTCTCTCTAATTAGAAAAGCATTGAAGCTACTATAAGGAATCTGGAGATGCAGGTTGGTCAAATACCCAAGAAGTTGGAAGAGATACCTATCAAAAGTTTCGGGGCTAATACTGAAGTTAACCCCAAGGAAGAATGCAAGGCTATTATGAGCGTGAAAGATAACAGGGATAAAGAGAAAGAAGTATAGAGAAAAGAAAAAGTTGAGTTAAAAGAGAGAGAAGAAAAAGAAGAGAGAAAAATTGAAAAGATTGTGAAAGAAGAGAGAAAAGATAAAGAAGAGGTTGAGAGAAAAAAAGAAAAAATTGAGAAAAATCTTCATCACCATGAAGAGTGCTCTAGAAAAGAAAAAGAGATGCAATTAGGGTGCTTTGAAGAAATTTTCAGAAAATTGGGATTAGAAGAAACTCCTCAAAAGATTCCTGAATATGCTAAGTTTTTTAAGAAACTCCTCAAAAGAAAGAAATATCTAGAGGAGGAAACAATTGAGGTACAAGGATAGTGCAGTGTGATCTTGCAAAAGGCACTTCCTCCTAAGGTTAAAGATCCAGGAAGTTTCACCCTTCTTTGCACTATCAGGAGCCATAAAATAGGGAAAACCCTAATTGATTTAGGGTCCAATATCAATTTGATGCCCTTATCTGTTCTTTAAAAGATTGGTGGTCTTGAAGTCAAGCCTGCAAGGATGACTTTGTTTATGGCGGACGGATCCACCGAAAAGCCCTATGGTGTGGTGGAAGATGTGATGGTTCAAACTGACAACCTCAGATTCCAGGTAGACTTTGTAGTAATGGAGATGGAGGAAGATTTGGAGATCCCTATTATTCTTGGAAGGCCATTCATGAAAACGGCAAAAGTGATCATCAATGTTGATGATGGAATTATAGCACTTAAAGACCAAGAAGAGGAGGTGATTTTCGATGTCTTCAATGTTGAACAGTAAATCCAGGTGAAGATGACTAGTCTCAAAGCTGCATGTGAAGATGCATCAGAGACTAGTACTAAAGCTGCTAAGCCAGGCAAGAAAGGTAAACAGTGTTTTTTGTCATAGGTAAAGGAAGAAGAAAAAGAAAGCAAAGGAAAAAGTGTTCATCAAGACTCCCTGGAGAAACATGAAGAACTTAGACCAGACATCCCAGTGAGATTCAACAAAAAACTTTGGGTTGTGAAAGAACTCATAACTGATGGACTGATAGAGATTGAATCTCCAATTTCTAGGAGAATAAAAAAGGTGAACAGGAAGCTACTGAAGATCAGTTAGTGTGGAAAAGGAAAAGATGACACCAAGATCAAAGATGTGACATGAGCTTATTCGGTCAAGCTAGTGACGTTAAAGAAGCGCTTACTGGGAGGCAACCTAGTGTTTTAAAAAGTTTTATTTGTTTATTGTTTCTTTAGTTTGGATTTTTCTCATTTGAATTATGTTTCTGTTTATTTTGTGTTTACTTGATTCTAGTGTGCATAGTTTGTAATAATTGAATGTTTGAGGGGTGGAAAGAGATTAATTTTTGATTTGAGTGTTGTTGTGAGAGCTAGGGAAAAGAAACTTGAAAATTCTAAGTTGAATCTGAGAACCCATGGCCAGGAATACCCAAAACAATCCAAAAAGCAAAGGGAGAAAAGTGTCGCCTCGCACTTAAGCGCCAACCCTTAGGGGTGCCCGAGCGGCGCGATCTGTAGAATTAGGTCTTTTAAGTGGGCTCAAGCGGGATTTCGGCCCACTTCACTCTTTTTATACCTTAGGGTTTTGCCCAAGCCCCCCTTCTCAGAATTCTTCCACTCTAGCCTCCCTAAACACTCCTCCTAAGTTCTGTCCTCACTTTCCCCCTCATTCTTCCACCAAGAACCCTAGTTCTCACACATTTTGCACCATTCAACCATTCAAGTTTGGGGATTTGGAGTGTGATGGACAAATTTATGAACACCAAATTATGATGTCACAAACTTGTTTTTCAATCGGCAAGTGTGACCGAATCGTTCAAGTAATAAACTTGGTAAGACCAAGTATCGTTCTTCCCAAAGGACTCACGGCCTAGTTTAGTTGTGTGGTTTCTTGATTAGCTAAGACTTAAAGACAAAATATTTGGATTTTATATGCAAAAGACGAAAATTAAATATGTATGCATGAAGTTTTGATCAATGGCAAAAAGCAAAAAGATAAACACTTTCAATGAAATTTATGTATGAATATGTTGTTTGGGGTTAATTTCATCTTATCCACTCTCATATATTTTAGGAATTCAACATTCAAATCACCATTGTTAATGCCACTCTCTAAAGTACCTTTCAAGAAGGCTTCTCCCTAATCACGAGTTCATACAATTCCTAGCATTCCTAATGATCAGTTCATAAGTACAGGAGCTTAACGACAACCAATATAATATTGGGAGAAATTCCCCGGATCTAGACTTCCCCGTACGCGCCTGTATCGACAAAACCAATAATCATGCATCGAATGAGTTAAACAATGCAAGCATTAAGCAAAGAGGAAAAACCCTAACTAATGATGAAAGAAAGCATAGATCTTAAATAAAAGATGTAAAAACAGATTCCATATATGAGAGCTTCAAAAGATTACATTGATTCCCCAACAAACATATAGAATTTAGTTCACCATGTTCATGGTGAACCTAGATGAATAACAATGAAAGAATGAAAGATAAAACCCTCAAAAGGTGAAGAGGAAGCCTCAGCATCCAAGATCCTCCTTCAAAGGGGTGGAAAAGAGAGTGTTTGCTTCGTTCCAGCCAAAGATACGTAACCCTAGGAAACCCTAAAGCTTATATATTATTCGTAAATTACAGAAAATTAGGTCCAAGCCCATTAAAGTGCCGCTCAGCGGTAAGTGCGTGTCACGTTTCTTCCCCTCAGCGGCCATTTTGCCCCTCAGCGGTCCTCCCGCAAGCTCCTGAATGCCGCTCAGCGGTAAACTGCCGCTGAGCGGTGACTTCGGCTTCTCCTTTTGCACTTTTTGATGTCTTTTCTGATTCCATATCTCTCCTTCTTCACTTCTTTCACCAAATTCACCTTAAAACCTGCACAAAAACACTGAAATCAAGCATAAACCTGTCCAGCTCTCTTATTTCTGAAAATATGAAGAAAAGCATGATTTCAAGCTAGTTTCTAAGTATAAAGGTTGCTTTTAGCATCAATTTTAAGCATGAAAATAACAGTTTTTCAACTGTTATCACAACCCCAAACTTAGAACTTTGCTTGTCCTCAAGCAAACAAAATGTAACTCCATCTTCAACCAATTCATATGATGGTTCACTTCATTCAGAAATCTTCTTTTCAAGATAAGTAAAAACATCAATCAAACTTATGATCAAGATTTCAATCAAGATGTGCACATGCTTTAGTGTTCACAAAGTCATTTAAATTCCAACAAATGCTATTTTTCATGAATGATCAATCAATTAAGCATGGATTGTTCATGTGTTTATGGAGTATTTCCTCACTAGGTAAAGTGTTTCACTCATACACAAGTGTATAAGAGGTAATCATTCATTCACTCTACTATCACAATGTCACATGAATCAACTTTGCCTTTCATTTTACCACAATCAAAAACATTCACAAGCTTGCATCATCACAAGGACTTTTCAATGGCTTATAATATGGCTGAGCTAACAAGAAAATTGGTTTTTCTGGATCACAAAATCCTTGAGTTAAGAGAATCATAACAACACAATCATCTTATTCATTCCCAACTTTCTTTTGCCTTTGCATTGAGCTTTGCTTCTTTTTCTTTTCTTTTCTTTTTCTTTGCATATTCTTACTTTTTAGCTCTTAGCTCAATGCTTTTCCTTTTTCATGTTTTCCCAACAACCCCAAACTTGAACATTTAACAATATCACACAAGATCTTCTACTTAACTCAAGGTAAAGATTTTCAATCAAGGGTTTTCATTGTATGCTCAAGGCTAAGGGTTCAAAGGATAGAACACAAAGTGTTCTCTTTTAGTGGGCTAATTTTACGAATTTGGCCAATAAAAAGGTTTCCAACAAACGGCCTTGATCATATGATGCAAAACAAGCAATTGATTCAATCATAGAAAACCTGGGCAAAATCATTCATGCTTTCAAAGTAATAGCATTCAACAATAACAACTCTGGAGCTCAAAACCTCACATATAAGCTCATTCACATTTGACATACACATCCTGCTTAATTTCACAATCACAATCATGATATCCTGCATTTGTTCACAAAGCTTGTGAATCACCTGTATAAGCATTTTAATGTGCACATAATCTCAACATCAATTTAATCACAAGCATCATTCAGCATTACTTATCACACAATCACAGTTAAGAGCAAACCATCACAACAAACCAGGTGTTCAATAGAGTACATCAAACCCTAATCTAAAAACAAAAACAAATAAGTTCAGAAAACTTAAACCACAAAAGCATAATCATATGATAGCATTTATCAGTAAATGCTATCTCAGCTCCTCATCAGTATGAGCTGTCCTCTGTATCTTCCTCTTCCTCCTCATCTTCATCATCTTCAAATGCATCATCATCATCAGCTTCATCTTCTTCCATCTCTCTAGCTAAAGCTTCAGCTGCTCCAGCTCCTTCTCCATGCACTGGCTCCTCTGGCCAAGCTACCACATTATGGAATTCATCCTCAACTCTCTTATTCACACAACTAAAGCAAAAACATGATTCCAAGCAAGTTTCTAAGCAGAAAAGGGTGCATTTAGTGACAAAATTACATCACAGATAACAGTATTTTCAACCGTTATCAATTTTCAGTTTTTAACTCTTGATAGTTTTTGATTCTTGAGGTTTATGCATGATTAATGGTAGATCTGTTGAATAAACTTTTGCTGGATGGATTATTGATGATTATTGCACTGTGGAAAGTGTGTGTGTGGCGCATTTGGCCACCAAAAGGCCGTGAGGGTTTTTTCTTATATGGAGCTGAGGGCCCACTAAGGAGCGCGTAGCGCCGGCGCGACTGTTTTATGGTGTGTATTTTGGTGGTTCTGGTCATGTTCAGGTACAGGTGAGGGCCCTCTGATTTGTCCTCAACGCTGGAGAAATAGGCTTTTTATGTTGATGGGTGCTTAGATGATAGGATGGTTATGATGACTAGTGAGGATGTGTTAAAATGCATAGATATTATGCAATACTCATTAGTTGAATATTGTGTTTGATTGTGGTGCAGGTATGGCCTCATCACCTGGGAAGCGTGTGAAGCACATTGCTGATAGAGAACAGAAAAGAAAGGAACATATCTATTCCAACAAATTCCTCTCACAAATGCATGAGAGGCATTTTTAGACGGTCCAGAACAGGAGACTTTTGATGGAGAGGAAGGTGGGACTGATACCCCTCATGGCACTTCAGTTTGGAAGAGAGCTGGGAAGGAGGCAATGGGAGAATGTAGCCTCTTACCCTTCACCGACCAACATAGCCGTGGTGAAGGAATTATACACCAATGCCAGGGGATTTGTAAACAATGATGAGAGTTATAGTAGTTATGTGAGAGGGAAGAGAATTCCCTATGATGCTGACACCATCAACATTTTCATTGGGTCTGAATGGACTGGAGAGCAATGTCAGTTTACTCTAGCTATGGATGAGGACATCAATTATGCTGAGGTGGAGCAAACATTGTGCATGCCAGGTGGGAGATTTCAGAGGAATAGGAATGATACACCCATCCACATCAGGAAGACTTATTTGACCCCATTGGCTAAATATTGGATGGCATGTGCACATGCCAATATCCAACCTTGCTCCCATGTGTCTGCTATTACTACAAACAGGGCAATATTCCTTTTTTGTGTTCTCAGTGGGCTGAATATTAATTTGGGGCAAGTCATAGCTAATGAAATAAAACACTATGCCCATTCTGTCAGCAACAAGGCACCTCTAGGCATCCATCTCTTATCACCCATTTGTGCGAGTTAGCTGGCGTGAATGTCTCACATCCTCCATTTGAAAGACCTAGGAAGGAAATTGATGCTTCATACTATACCCAGTACTGCATGCTGGATGAAGCTGGAATACCTATGCTAGCACCTCAGCCTCCAAGGGTTCACAAGAGAGTTCCACAACCGGATCAATAGGGGTAGGCTCAGGATGCTGCTCAGGATGTTGCACCATTCCAGATGAGGGACATGTACATTCTCTAATGGAGTCTAGGATGAAGGCGCTGTATAGAGGCGAGCAGGCTATAATGATGAGTCTGACTTCCACCTTTCTTGAGAGGAAGTTCATGACTCAAGAAGAATTTCAGGCTTATGTTGCTTCGCCTACAGATCCAACTCAGGATGGTGGAGGAGTTGGAGCCTCTGGTGCTACGGCTATGGAGAAAGATGAAGAAGAAGAGGAGGACGAGGAAGATGAAGAGGAAGATGACGAAGATGAGGAGGATGACTCAGATGATAGCCAGGGTTGATTTGTGGAGAGCATCTACTGATTGATGCTAGATTTGTTGGGAAACATCTACTGATGAATGCTATCTTACCAGGAGTTTTCTTTTTCTTTTACTTTAATTTGTGGAACTGTGGCTTTGAAATATGTACTCAGCTTAATGATATGTTTTGGACGGTTTGGCTATAATATGTGTGTAATAAGTAATTGCTATCTTATGTTGTTTATTGTGTGATTGATGTTGGGATGATGCATGGTCAAGTCTTATAATGTAGGTGGTTGCTCATGATTGTTAGAAGCTGATACATGATGAATATTACTCAACATAAACAACAGTTTATCACATCATACCAAGCCATTGCACACAACTCATTAAACCAAATACATAAGCAAAAATAAAAATAAAACAAAATTCAAATAAAATAAAGCAAAAACATAAAAATCCTAATCCCGCAGCATCCATCAGTAGATGCTGTCAGTAACATCCATCAGTAGATGTCTAGTAGCATAGCATCCATCAGAAAATGCTCTCAGTAGCATCCATCAGTAGATGCTCTCTCATCTTAATCTTCCTGCATCCATTAGTAGATGCGAATCCTTCTCATCAGCATCCATCAGTACATGCTAATCTTTCTCATCTTCATCGACATCCATCAGTAGACGCCTTCAGTAGCATCCATTAGTAGATGCTTAATCACATAGCATCCATCAGTAGACGCTATCATTCATAACTCTCATCATAGCAACATCCATCAGTACATGTTGTCATTTGAGTCCTCCTAGCATCCCTCAGTAGATGATGTCCAACATCCATCAGCAGATGCTGTAATTCCTGCAAAGTAAATTCAAATCCAAAAGAAAAAGTCAGAAATTGGGTTGCCTCCGAATAAGCGCTTGTTTAACGTCACGAGCCTAACACCATTAAGCACAATCTGCATCTATGATGTTGGTGTTCCTTTTGATTTCATCACACCAACTTATCTGCAACATCTTCTTGTTCACCATCTTTACCCTCCTTGAATAAGGAGCCTCAATCTCAATAACTCCATTCTCTTTGATATTTTTAACCACTTCATGCATAGAACTTGGTGAACATGACACTTGAAGGATGGCGCTCAACGCCCTTAATGGGGCGTCCAAGCGCACCCTGTGGCCTTCTTTGTCCTTCTTCTCTTGATGATCTTGTACTCCTAGTACAGATTTTCGAATTTTATCCTACAAACACTAAAGACCACTACACTAGAGCACCCAATTAGCACAAACAGATAAAAAATTAAAAAGATAAAAAAATTAAGAGATAGAAAGATAAAAAGATAGAAAGATAAAAAGGTAAAAAGATAAAAAGATAAAAAGATAGAAAGATAGAAAGATAAAAAAAAATAAAAAATAAAAAGGTAAAAAGATAAAAAGATAAAAATAAGAATCAAAAGATAAACAAATAAAAAGAAAAAAAATAAAAAGATAGAAAAAAACTAAAAAGATAAAAAGAGAAAAAGATAAAAGAGAAAAAAGATAAAAAGATAGAAAGATAAAAAAATAAAGAGATAAAAAAAATAAAAAGATAAAAAAAAAGATAAAAAGTCTAATCGGTTAAGAATCACACAAATAGAATAGTATACTACGAGTCTCCAACAACGGCGCCAAAAACTTGTTAACACTTCGACAAGTGTACCGAATCGTATCAAGTAATAACAAATGGTAAGACCAAGTATCGTTTCCCAAGAGACTCACGACACTAAACAGTTTTGTGATTACCCAACTAATTATGACTCTATAGAATAAATTTTTAGGTTTTTGAATGCAAATGCAATAAAAATAAACATGAATGCAATTTGATCAATTGATCCTAAACATAAGAATGAATGAATGAAGTTGATGATATTGTTGTTGGGTTTTAGATTTCACCTAGTTTACTCTCATGCATATATGAATTCGTCTTCTTCATTAATGTTAATGTCACTTTCTAATTTACCTTAAACCGGATGCTCGGTGAAGAAAGCCTAATCCTAATTACTAGTTCACAATGTCTTGTCTCCCTAGCAATTAATCATGCATTACATTCGCACAGAAGCTTAAAGGCAACCAACCCTCATATGCCTATGTTTAGAAAATATTGCTTTTGGGAGAGATTCCTCAGATCTAGATTTCGCCGTATGTGTCCATATTGACAAAATCAATGATCATGCAATAGAATGAGTTAAACAAAGCATGCATAGAGTGTAGAGGAAAAACCCTCTTAATTAATGAAGTAAAACATATATAATCAAGAATCAATTCAATGCATGAGAGTTTACAAAGCTTACATTAATCTCCAATAACAATGGAGGTTTAGTTCACCATAGACATGGTGAAACTAGATGAACAATGGAATGAAAGGATGGAAGGGATAGAAAAACCCTAGAAAGAGAAGAGGAGAGCTGTCACCATCCCCAAATCTAGCCCCAAGGGGTGAAAACTTTGTTTGTGTGCTCAAGCCATCAAAAGATACAATCCCTAGGACGTCAAAGTCCTTTCATAAACTAGAAAAATAACAAAAAACGAGTCCAAGCCCAAAATATATCAGAAAACAGGTCCAAGCCCACGAAACTGGCGCTCAACTATTTGGTACTTGATAACGGTTTAAAATACTGTTATTTGTGATATAATTTTGATACTAAATACACCCTTTTTGACTTAGAGACTTGGTTGGACTCATGCTTTTTCATTAAGTTGTGTGAATAAGAGAGTCGATGTTGAGTTTGATGATTTTATGACCAATTCCCTTTGTTTTGATAGAAAATGAGTTAATACAGGAAGCAGAGATGAAATACTAAGGATATAAAGCTCAGAAAGGCCTAGAAAAGCACCAGATGAGGGAACCGCACGAAGCTTGGGTGACCTGTAGGAGGCTTGAGCGTGGAAAAATCGACGCTCGCCGCCCGGGCGACCTAGCCCGCCTAGGCGTTGGACCCCCGAAGCTTGGGCGAATTCGATGGATGAGTATGTTGTTGGGGTAATCAATTTCATCTTATCCACTCTCATATACTTTTAGGAATTCATCATTCTTTTCATCAATGTTAATGTCACTCTCTAAATCACCTTGCAAGAAAGCCTATCCTTAATTACGAGTTCATACAATTCCTAGCATCCCTAATAATTAATTTTGAACAACAGAAGCTTAAAGGAAACCAACCCTCATATTCCTATGTCTAGGCAATATGCTATTGGGAGAATTTCCCCGGATCTAGATTTCCCCGTACGTTCCCATATCGACAAAATCAATAATCATGACATCGAATGAGTTAAACAATGCATGCTTTGAGCAAAGAGGAAAAACCCTAACTAATGATGAAAGAAAGCATGTATCTCAAATAAGATGTTTAAACACAAATTCCATATATGAGAGCATCACAAGATTACATTGATTCCCCAACAACAATACAAAGTTTAGTTCACCATATTCGTGGTGAAACTAGATGAACAATAATGAAAGAATGAAAGATAGAACCCTAGAAAGATGAGTAGGTAGCCTGAGCATCGAAGATCTTCCTCCAAGGGGTGGAAAAGTGAGTGTTTGGTTCGTCTCCAGCCAAAGATACAAACCCTCGGACGTCCTAAAGCTTATAAACTACCGCTCAACAGTAAGTGCGTGAGTTGTTTTTCTCCCCTCAGCGGCCTTTTCACCCCTCAGTGGAGCCAACGTAGGTTTCTGAGTGCCGCTCAGCGGTAAACTGCCGCTCAGCGGTAAACTGCCGCTGAGCGGTAATTACAGCTTCTGCTTTTGCACTTTTTGATGTCTTTTCTGATTCCATCTCTATCCTTCTTCACTTCTTTCACCAAATTCACCTTAAAACCTGCATAAAACACTGAAATCAAGCATAAACCTGTCCAGCTCTGTTATTTCTAAAAATATACCCAAAAGCATGATTTCAAGCTAGTTTCTAAGTGTTAAAGGTTGCTTTAAGTATCAACTTTAAGCATGAAAATAATAGTTTTTCAATTGTTATCACAACCCCAAACTTAGAACTTTGCTTGTCCTCAAGCAAACAAGATGTAACTCAATCTTCTACCAATATGTATAATGGTTTACTCATTCAAAAATCCTCTTTTCAAGATAAGTAGAAACCTCAATCAAACTCTTGACAAAGATTTCAATCAAGACGTGCACATGCTTTGGTGTTCACAAAGTCACTTAATATCCAACAAATGCTATTTTTCATGAATGATCAATCAACTAAGCATGGATGTTCTTATGTATTCATGTAATCTTTCCTCACTAGATAAAGTTTTTCACTCAAACACACAAGTGTATAAGAGGTATTCACTCATTCACTCTACTATCACAATGTCACATGAATCAACTTTGCCTTTCATTTAACCACAATCAAAAACACTTACCAGCAAGCATCATCACAAGGACTTTTCTATGGCTTATAATGTGGCTGGGCTAACAAGAAAATTGGTTTTTCTAGATCACAAAACCCTTGAGTTAAGAGAAACATATAAACACAATCATTCTTATTTATTCCCAACTTTCTTTTGCATTGAGCTTTGCTTTTTCTTTTCTTTTCTTTCTCTTTTTCTTTTTCTTTTCACATACTTAATTCTTAGCTCTTAGCTCAATGCTTTCAATTTCCCTTTCTATTTTCCAACAACCCCAAACTTGAACATTTATACATACCACAAAATATTCTCATCTTAACTCAAGGTAAAGCTTTTCAACAAGGGTTTTCAAATCATATTCAAGGCTAAGGGTTCAAAAGATAGAACACATAGTGTTCTCTTTTAGTGGCTAATCATGAAATTGGCTAATATAAGGGTTACCAACAAATGGCCTTGATCATATGATGCAAACAAGCAAGTAATTCAATCATAGAAAACCTGGGCAAAGTCATCATGCTTTCACAATAATAGTATTCAACAATAACAACTCTGGAGCTTAAAACCTCACATATAAGCTCATTCACATTCAACATATAACATCCTGCTTAGAATCATAATCACAATCACAACATCTTGCTTTTGTTCACAATGCTTGTGAACCACCTGTATAAGCATATAATGTGCACATCTCAACATCAATCAATATCAAAGCATCATCTGGCATTACTTATCAAACAACAATCATAAGCAAACCATCATAATAGACAAAGTTTCCAATTGAGTACATCAAATCCTATTCTAAAAACAAAAGTGATTGATAAAACAAATCTTGCTCTAATGCTTTGAAAAACTCATCCCCAACAATGATGCTCTCTCCCAACCCCAAACTTATATGGAAAACTAGTGAGAAAGTGAGTGGAAGGGAGATTTTCTAAAAAGGAATGAAAGGAAAAATGTAGAGAACCTTTGGAAAAGTGTTTAGGAGTGTGTGTATGTGTAGAGAAGAATCTGAAAATAGAGGCCAAAGCATGACTTAGGGTATAAAAATACCCCAATGGGCTCGGGTTCCGCTAAGGGGCAACCTAAGCCCATTTTACGATACTACCGCTCAGCGGCACTTTCGTGTTGTGCTTTTCTTCTTCCTAGCTTACCCTAGGTGCCTTCTACTCATGCCCCTCACTTGCTCCCTGCAATTAATTTCTCAGATCACTCAAACATTCAATTCCTATCATGCAACTAAAGCAGAATCAAAACAAACAATACAGATAAAATCAATCAACTGGGTTGCCTCCCAGGTAGCGCTTGTTTAACGTCACGAGCCTGACCCAAAATCCTCTAGCACCCTTTAGTAGATGCAAATCTTTCTTACCAACACCCATCAGTAGGTGTATACAAACATAGTATCCTTCAGTAGATACTCTTCCGCCTAACGTCCATGAGTAGATGTAAACCCTGTAACAAACTTATAACAAAAACAAAAATACCCAAAAGTTCAAAATTACATCACCAAACCAAAAATTAAGAGTTCTTAAATCACTGGGTTGCCTCCGAGCAAGCGCTCTTTTAACGTCACTAGCTTGACCCAATAAAGCTTTAAGTTCCATCTTCTTTTTCTTCTTCTTTCTACTGAACTTCTTCAGAAATTTGATCAAACTAGGAACCTGTTGCAATGTCTCAATCATAGGAACTTTAATCTCCAATTTCTTGAAGATTTCCATAAAGCGCTCAAATTTCTTCTTCCTATGATACTTCTTTGCATGAGGAATAGGTTTTTCATATGATTCTTTCTTTTTTTCTCTCGTCCTCTTTTTCTTTTCTCTCACTTTCTTTTTGCTCTTTTTCTTTTCTCTTATTTTTTTCTTCCCTTCTCTTTTTCTTCTCAACTTCTTTATTTCCACACAAATTTTCTTTCTCTCTTTTCTCTCAACCACTTCTTTTTCTTCATCTTTATCTTTCTCACTCAACTCTTCTTTTTCTTTTCTCTCTATCTTTTCCTCATCTCTCCCTATTTTTTTCTCATAAAAAATATTGTCACTTTCAGTGACAATGGCTTGACCTTCCTACTTAGGGTTAACTTCAGTATTAACCTTAAAATCGTTCAATCTTTGACTAATGTAACGAAGGTTCATCTCCATCCTTTTACATGATGCTTCAATGTTTTTCTGAGTGGAGCTGGCCACCTGCAAAAACTGTTGAAGTGTGTCGTCCAATGTTGGCATTCTTGCCGATAGAGAGGGTTGTTGTTGCCTTTGTTGTTGTGGTTGATTCTCAAATTGTCTGGCAACTTGCCAAAATTGACTTTGATCCATGCTTGAGTGAGGTTCCCACCGGTGGTTGAGATTACTTTGGTAGAATTGAGTACCCATATAGTTAAATTCTTGTCCGAATTGCATCCTGCAAGCATTAGGCACAAAACTCTAGAAAATATTTGTTAGCACAAAAAGATAGAGAAGATATAAAATAAGAGATAAGAAGATAAAATAAAAACAAAAAAAAATAAAAACAGAAAAATAAAAAATGGAAAACAGAAAAATAAAATAAAATAAAATAATAACCGAAAAAATAAAAACAGAAAATAAAATAAAATAAAAGAAAATAAAATAAAAATAAAATATAAATAAAAAAAAAACTGAAAAATAAAAACAGAAATTCAAATTTCAAAATTCAAAATTCAAGTCAAAGATAATCAATAATCACACAAATGAACTAGTTAAACCACGAGTCCCCGGCAACGGCGCCAAAAACTTGACGACAAATTTATGAACACCGAAAAACAGCGCCACAAACTTGTTTAACAATCGGCAAGTGTGACCGAATCGTATCAAGTAATAAAACTAGGTAAGACCAAGTATTGTTTTCCCAAAGGACTCACGGCCTAGTTAACTATATGATTTGTTGATTATTTAAGACTTGTTAACAATTGATTGTAGGGTTTAAATGCAAAAGACAATAATTAACCATGTATGCATGAATTTGATCAATGGAAAAGGGGAATACAAACACTTTAATGAATTTGATGGATGAGTATGTTGTTGGGGTTATCAATTTCATCTTATCCACTCTCATATACTTTTAGGAATTCATCATTCTTTTCATCTATTGCTAATGCCACTCTCTAAATCACCTTGCAAGAAGGCATATCCTTAATTACGAGTTCATACAATTCCTAGCATTCCTAGTAATTAATTCTGAAGTGCAGAAGCTTAAAGGCAACCAATATGCTATTCGGAGAAATTCCCCGGATCTAGATTTCCCCGTACGTTCCCATATCGACAAAATCAATAATCATGACATTGAATGAGTTAAACAAAGCAAGCTTTAAGCAAAGAGGAAAAACCCTAACTAATGATGAAAGAAAGCATATATCTTAAAATAAGATGTTAAAACACAAATTCGATATATGAGAGTTTCACAAGACTACATTGATTCCCCAACAACAATACAAGGTTTAGTTCACCATATTCATGGTGAATCTAGATGAACAATAATGAAAGAATGAAAGAGATAGGAAAACCGTAGAAAGAGAAGAGGAGAGCTGTCACCATCTCCCAATCTACCCCAAGGGGTGAAAAGTGTGTTTCTGCTTCCTCCCAACCAAAGATACAAACCCTAGGACGTCCTAAAGCTTATCTACTATTCTAAAATATACAGAAAATTAGGCCCAAGCCCAAAATAATGCCGCTCAACTGTAAACTACCGCTCAGCGGTAAGTGCATGAGTTGTTTTCCTCCCCTCAGCGGCCTTTTCACCCCTCAGCGGAGCCAACGTGGGTTTCTGAGTGCCACTCAACGGTAAACTGCCGCTGAGCGGTAATTACGACTTCTCCTTTTGCACTTTTTTATGTCTTTTCTGATTCCATCTCTATCCTTCTTCACTTCTTTCACCAAATTCACCCTAAAACCTGCATAAAACACTGAAATCAAGCATAAACCTGTCCAGCTCTCTTATTTCTAAAAATATACCCAAAAGCATGATTTCAAGCTAGTTTCTAAGTGTTAAAGGTTGCTTTTAGTATCAACTTTAAGCATGAAAATAACAGTTTTTCAATTGTTATCATTATTCAACTGTTATCAGACCTTGTTTCTACTCTTTTCCAACTTTATTTAAAGGACCCAGGCGCTCTAGGTTTTGTATCTCTGGCTGGAGCAACACAACAACACACTCTTTTACTCTCTGAAGGTGGATCTGGAGGCAGAAGCTTCCTCTTCTACTCTTAGGGTTTTACTATCTCATGCTTTTCCATTGTACATCTAGTTTCTCCATGTCTATGGGAAACTAAACTCTATTTGTTGTTGGGGAATGATGTAACCTTGTGAACTCTCATGTATTTGAATTGATTCTTAATCATATTTGCTTTATTCATTAATTGTTAGGGAATTCATCTGTTTCAATGCTTGCTCTATTTAACTCATTTAGTTGCATGACTTTTGGATGGCATGAGTGCCGGGAGGTTCCCTACAATTCAGGTTCTTGTTGAATTCTCCCAAGGGTAATATTTCTCATGGATGAGGGTATGTGTACTTGGTCGTGTTAAGCTCTCTATCTTCATACTTAATTTTCTAGGAACGCTAGGAATTGCACGAACTAGGAATTAAGGCAGGCTTATTGCGCCAAGGGATTTGGTTCTAAGTACTTTAGTGAGTGACGTTAACATTAATGCATAAAGAGGAATTATTATATACATGAGAGGGAACTTGGTGAAATCTAACCCCAACAACATATTCATCTCATATTAAACAACATCTGTTCGTCCTTGTGTTACTCTACTATTGATCAATTTGTAGTCATATTTAATTTTATGTCTTTGCATTTTAAACCAATGATTTTTTTTATTTTAAGTCTTAATTAATTAATTTATCACACGACTGTTTAGTGCCGAGAGTCCTTTGGGATACAATACTTGGTCTTACCATTTTATATTATTTGTGCGATTTGGTATACTTGTCAATCCATCAACAGTACTTTAACTCTTCTTTCAAATCATTCAATTAGCCTACAAAATCAAGGGAATTTAGTGACAAAACCATCAAGTATAACCTCAACTCTCTTATTCACAAAACTAAAGCAAAAACATGAGTTCAAGCAAGCTTCTAAGTCAAAAAGGGTGTTTTTAATATCAAAATTAAGTATAAAAATAATGATTTTTCAACCGTTATCAATGAACAACACAACAATTAACACAATCATGTTCTCATATACTCATATAACATGTAAGCATAGAACATGTAACACAAAATACACATTTGTTATTAATTATGTGTTGTCATCATCAAAAATTCAGATATTACTGAGATTGTGGGTACAGCTAAACCAGTGCTCCCCCTATCAACAATCTCAACAGCTTCTATGTGAGAAACCAATCTTAAACTCATTCTCAACATTACTTGCATTGAGCTTAACCTTTTCGTTTCTTTCTTTCTTCGCTTTTCTTTTTCTTTTGCGTTTTCTTTTGCTCAATGCTCTTTAATGAATTTCACAAAGTTCTTTCCAGTTTCTGACAACCCCAAACTTGAACCATTGACCATTACCACTTAAACATACTCTACTCAACTAAAGTAAAGCTTTCAACAAAGGGTTTTAAAATTCAAATTTAGGCTCAAGGTTCAAAGGTTAGAGAAAAACATTGTTCTTTGTTGGGTTCACATATTGGCATTGGCTTATAAGGGAGAAGAAAAACATGGCCTTGATCATGTGTAACATGCAAGCAAGTGGTTCAATCATAGAAAATCAAGCAAAATCAATCATGCTTCCAAAGTAATAGCATTCAATCAATTAAAGACTTTGGAGTCCAACCTCTCACAGGTTAATTCAAGTTCCTCATTTTGATAAAGATCCTGCCCAGCATATTAATCACAATTTAAATCATGCATCACAACTATGAGAAACCTCCATCTATGCTTGAAAGCTAACCCAATCATCATCCCAATCATGCATCTCAAAACAATAGATCAAACACAAGACAATCTTACTCATCACAAAACAGTTCATCACCAAACACCAAACCATTGCAGCAAACTATCAATCCAGTTAGCCGAGTACATCACAAGTTAAAAGAACATATAGTTCCACCATGCATAAAAAAAACAAAGAAAATGACTTGTTCTAATAGCATCCATCAGTAGATGCTATCCTCTGAGTCATCAACCTCTATCATCATCAGACTACTCCTCCTCCGCATCATCATCCTAAGACATGACCTGTCGCTCAGCGAAGGCAGATGTCAGGGTCATCAGTAACGTCTGCTCGCCTCTGTACAGTGCCTCCATCCTAGACTCCATTAGAGACATATACATGCCTCTCATCTGAAAGGAGCCGCATCATGAGCTTGCTCTTGCTGAGCCTGGTATGGTGCTCTCTTATGAGCCCTAGGAGGTTGTGGTGTTGGCATAGGTAATCCTGCCTCATCCAACATACTGTAATGGGTGTAATAGGAGGCTTCAATCTTCTTTCTTGGATGTTCAAATGGTGGTGTGGAGGTATTCACTCTTGCAAGCTCACACAAGTGAGTAATAAGAGATGGGTGCCCTAGAGGTGATTTGTTGCTCACAACATGGGCACAGTGCTTGATCTCATATGCTATTACCTTCCCCACATTGATGTTTACACCTCTGAGGACACAATAGAGGAAGACTGCTTTATTTGTGGTGATGTCTGATACATGTGAACAGGGTTGGATATTAGCATGTGTGAATGCCATCCAATACTTTGCCAAATGAGTTAATTAGGACCTTCTAATATGAATAGGCATATCATTCGTATGCCTTTGGAATTGGCCACTTGGCATGCATAAAATCCCCTCCACATCAGCATAATTAATATCTTCATCTATTGCTAGAGCAAACTAACACTACTCCCCTGTCCACTGAGTACCAAGAAACATATTGATTGTGGCAGCATCATAGGGTATTCTTTTCCCCCTCACGTAGCTGGTATAGGCATCTTGACCAGTACCGAATGCCCTTGCATTGGTATAAAATTCCTTCATTATAGCTATGTTGGCAGGTGCTGGATAAGAAGCTAAATTCTCCCACTGCCTTCTTCCAAGCTCCCTCTCAAACTCAGGAGCCATGATAGGTATTAATCCCACCTTTCTCTCCATCAGCAACCTTCTGTTTTGCAGTGTTTGGAAGTGCCTCTCATGCATGCGCGAGAGGAACTTATTAGAGTACACTTGTTATTTCCTCTTCTTTTCTCTTTCTGCAGTGGTCTTAATACGCTTACCAGAGGAGGATGCCATATTTGAGTGGATAGCAAATCTTGTGAAAGATGCACAAAAAGATTGTGAAAACTTAAGGTTTGTGTGGACACTAGCAATAGCACACCAAAAACCCTAAACTTGATGAATGAAATGAAGAAAGGTGAGTAGAATGGTGATTTTTGGTGGGAGAATGAAAGGGGAAAGTGAGAGAGAACTCTAAGGAAGGGTTTAATGTGGTTGGAAAGTGTAGGAATAAAAATGAGGGTAAAGTCGCGCCCTTTAGGGTTACGAAACTGTATTGGGCCTAATGACGCTGAGCTTTAAAAAACCCAAAGAGTCCAAATAGTGTCGCTAGCGCTGAGCGCCCCTCAACGGGGCGTTGAGCGTGATGCGGTAGTTGTTCCTCCCCTCTTTTCTTGCTTGCCCTGGGCGTCCCTAGGCTGGGGCCCTCAGCTGCAACCCTTAATTTTTTATATTTTTTCCCTTTCAAAGCTTTCCACTTTCCAACTCAAGCTTAAAATCTCACACTTAAGTTAATTAAGACTCTCGATGCACATTGATGAACAAATCTTCAATCCCCGAAAATGGAGTAAAAAACTTGTTAACCCTCGACAAGTGTAACCGAATCGTATCAAGTAATAAACTTGGTAAGACCAAGTATCGTTCTCCCAAAGGACTCACGGCCTAGAAAATTGTGTGATTTTGTTGATTAATTAAGACTTGTGAACAAATTGTTGTAGGTTTCAAATGCAAACGACTGAAAAGTAAATATGTATGCATATGATGATCAATGGGCAAGAAGAAACAAAACACGTGAATTGAAATATATGGATGAATATGTTGTTGGGGTTTATCAATTTCATCCTATCCACTCTCTTGTCTTTAGGAATTCATCATTCTTTTCATTAATGTTAATGCCACTTTCTAAATTACTTAAAACCCGATGTCTCGGCGAAGAAAGCCTAATCATAATCACTAGTTTACAATGTCTTGTCTCCCTAGCAATTAATCTTGCATTATGGTGAACAGAAGCCTAAAGGCAACCAACGATCATAATCCTATGTCTAGGTTTGTAATATACTGATGGGAGAGATTCCCCAAATCTAGATTTCCCTGTATGTGTCCATATCGACAAAACCAATAATCATGATATCGAATGAGTTAAACAATGCATGCTTTGAGCAAAGAGGAAAAACCCTAACTATTAACGAAAGAAAGCATGTATTATAAGAATGATCTTGAAGAACAAATTCCATACAAGAGAGTTTCTAAGGATTTACATTGATTCCCCAACAACAAAATAAGTTTAGTTCACCATATTCATGGTGAAACTAGATGAAATACAATGGAAAAGTGAAGGATAGAACCCTAGAAAGTTGAGAAAGGAGCCTTAGCATCCAAAATCCTCCTCCAAGGGGTGAAAGAGTGTGTTTTTGCTTCGTCCCAGCCAAAGATACAAACCCTAGAACGTCCTAAAGCTTATATACTATTCTAAAAAATACAGAAAAGTAGGCCCAAGCCCAGAAAAGTGCCGCTCAGCGGTAAATGCCGCTCAACGGTAGTAGCGCATGTCAATTTTTCCCCTCAGCACCAGTTTTTCCCTCAACGGTGCCAACGGTTCTTTGCGAGTGCCGCTCAGCGGTAATTGGCGCTGAGCGGTACTTGCTGATTCTTTTCTTTTGCACTTTTTGTGTCCTTTTCTGATTCCTTCTCTATCCCTTTTCACTTCTTTCATAAATTTCATCTCAAGGAAATCAAGCATAAAACCTGTCCAACTCTGTTATTTCCAATAATTCAACAAAATCATGAGTTCAAGCTAATTTCTAAGTCATAAAGGTTGTAATTGAAGTCAATTTTAAGTATAAAAATAACAGTTTTTCAACTGTTATCACACATCGTAATTATACATCTGATAACGGTTAAAAATACCATTATCTGTGATATAATTTTGATACTAAACACACCCTTTTTTACTTAGAAACTTGCTTGAACTCATTTTTTTGCTTTAGTTTTGCGAATAAGTGAGTAGAGGTTATACTTTATGATTTTATCACTAAATTCTCTTTACTTTCTAGCTAATTTTGTGCCTGAAAGAATCTCCAACAATGTATAGAGCTGAATCAGCCATAAAAGCAAGGAAAATAGCAAAAAAAGTGAGTTTTGGAATGCTACCGCCAGGGTTGAGCGCCCCTACGAGGGCCTGAGCACCAGCTTTTTCCTGCACCATGCCTGGGCGCCCTACGAGGGGCATTGAGCGCCAGTTTTCTCGAAGTTTCGCCCGAGGGTGCTAAGCTCTAGCGTGTTGGGCCTAGACCCGTTTTCTGTTATTTTTTTATCTATTTAAGGACTTGGATGTCCTAGGGATTGTATCTATTGATGGCTTGAGCACAGAAACACACGTTTTTCTCCTTTGGAGGAAGATTTGGGGATGTAAGAGCTCTCCTCTTCAGTTTCTAGGGTTTAACTATCTCTTTCATTCCATTGTACACCTAGTTTCTTCATGACGATGGAGAATTAATCTTATTTGTTGTTGGGGAAGATGTAACCTTGTGAACTCTCATGTATTTGAATTGATTTTAATTAATATATGCTTCTTTCATCAATTGTTAGGGATTTGTTATGTTTTGATCATTCATGGAATGATTTTATGGTTTTCTTTGTTGTTGGGAAATACCTAGAAATCACGATCTGGAGAACTTCTCCCAAAAGAAGTTTTACTCAAGGATGGGGGTATGAGTTTTGGTCATCTTAAGCTTCTAATCGTAATGCATAATTAATTATAAGGGATGCAAGGCATTGTGGTCTAGTAATTAAGGATAGGCTTTCTTCACCGAGGGAACGAGTTTTAAGTAATTTAGAAAGTGATGTTAATAATTGATTGAAGAAGATGAATTCATATATGCATGAGAGTAAAGATGGTGAAATCTAAACCCCAACAACATATTCATCTCATATTATCAACTTCATCCATCCATTCTAGTGTTTAGCCTCAATTGATCAAATTGCATTCATGTTTATTTTTATTGCATTTGCATTCAAAAATCCCCAAAACTTGTTCTTAAGTCTTAATTAGTTAAGTGATTACATGACTGTTTAGTGTCGTGAGTCTTCTAGGATACGATACTTGGTCTTACCATTTTATATTACTTGATATGATTCGGTACACTTGCCGACATCTTAACAACATCCACAAAAACATCCCTAATGCAAACTAGATCACATCACACAATATCAAACACACCAAATATAACCAAATAAATAAACAAAAGTTTCTAAAACACTGGGTTACCTCCCAGCAAGGGCTTGTTTAACGTCACGAGCCTGACGCCATTATGCTCAGTTTGAAGCTTTGATGTTGGTGTTCTTCTTGTTTTCATCACACCAACTTATCTTCACCAACTTCATCTCCACCTTATTGACTCTTCTAGAATATGGAGCTTCAATCTCAATAACTCCATTCACTTTAATCTCTTTCACAACCCATAACCTATCCTTGTACTTGACTGGTTTGCCAAGTCTTGGTGAACTATCTTCTCTTTAATCTTTTTCTCCTCTTCCTCTACTTGTAACAAGAAACAATTTTTACCTCCCTTGACTGAATCAACAGCTTGTTTAAGTACACTAGTCTTTGACAACTTTTCATCTGTAACTTTAAGACTAGTTTTCTTCACTTGAATCGGCTGCTTTGAAGACATTGAAAGTCACCTCCTCATCTTGATCACTCAGTGTTAACACTCCATCATCTACATCAATGACAACCTTAGCTATCTTCATGAATGGTCTTCCAATAATGAGTGGGATTTCCACATTTTCCCCCATCTCTATCTCTACAAAGTCCACCGGGAATTTAAGTTTATCAATTTGAACCACTAAATCTTCCACTACACCGTAGGGTTTCTTGGGAGACCTATCCGCCATTTGTAGCACCATCTTTGTGGGTTTGACCTCAAGACCACCAATCTTTTTTAGCATAGATAGAGGCATTAAATTGATTCTAGCCCCTAAATCAATTAGGGCTTTCCCTACATCATAATTCCTAATGCAAGGAATAGTAAAACTTCCCGGATCTTTGACTTTAGGAGGAAGCGTCTTCTACAGAATAACACTATAATTGCCCTGTACTTCAATTGTTTCCTCATCTAAATATTTCTTCTTTTTGAGGAACTTCTTCAAAAATTTTGCATACCTAGGGATTTGGTGCAATGCCTCAGTCAATGGAATAGTGATCCCCAATTTCTTGAAAACCTCCTTGAAACACCCTACTTGTCTCTCTTTTTCCTTTCTAGAATAAACTTTAGGGTAAGGAAGAGATTTCTCAATTTTTCTGTCTATTTCCTCACCCTCTTCTTCTTCTGTTCTTTCTCCCTTTTCTTTCTTCTTTTCCTTCCTCCTAACCTCACTTTTTCTCTCTTCAATTTCTTCTTCTTTTTCACTCAACTCATCTTTTTCTTTTCTCTCAACTTTTCTCTCTTCCAACCTCTCACTACTTATGCTCATGATAGCATTACACTCCTCCTTAGGGTTAACTTCAGTATTAGCCCCTAACTGCTTTTCAGATTTCTCCTCCAACTTTTTAGCCAGTTGACCAACCTGTATCTCCAAATTCCATATAGCAGCTTCAGTGCTCTTATGATTGGAGATAGACACTTGCATGAACTATTGGAGTGTCTCTTCTAGCTTTGTAGTTCTTTCAGATAAGTAGTGTTATTGTTGCCATTGTTGTTGTTGTGGTCTATTGAATTGCCCAGCTTGACCTTGACCCATACTTGGGTGAGGTTTCCATCCTTGGTTGTAATTACCTGGACGAAATTGATTACCTTGACCCATAAAATTGACTTCCTCTTGGGTAACTTCTGACATAGCATATTGACCATTAATATGATCTCCTCCACACAACTCACAAAGTTGCTATTGAACTTGAGAAACGTTCTGCAACTCCCTTGGCAATTGAGAGATTTTCTTCATCAAAGTTTCCAATTGTTAAGTCATAATCTTGTTTTGTGCCAACAGAGCATCTTGATATTGTAATTGTAGAACTCCTTTTTGTTGAAGTTGAGTTCTTTCACTATGCATCTCATTATCATTTGTAGCCATATTTTCAATCAACTCATAAGCTTCCTCTTGAGTCTTGCACTTGATATTACCTCCAATTGAGGCATCTAGCATCAATTTAGTCTGTGAGCTTAGACCTCAAAGGAATAGAATGACTATTGTTGGTTCATCAAAGCCATGTGTGGGCGTCTTTCTTAACAAGCGTTTAAATCGGTCCCATGCTTAACCTAATGTTTCATCCATGCCCTACCTGAAAGAAGAAATTTCTTGTTTACCTTTGTTCACCTTTGATTTTGGGAAGTATTTGTTTAGAAACTTTGCAACCATGGCTTCCCACTCAGTCTAATAGCTTTATCTCGCAAGCCATTGATCTTCACAGTATTACATATCTCATTGAATGTGGTCAAATGCTCATATGGATTTTCATGTGATAATCCATTGAATTGGTTGCTCTTCACCCTCGGCCTTGCAATGCTATTAAAATGATGAGGGCCAATGACTGTTGCATAATCTGCCAAGGTACGTCTACCATTCTGCTCTTCAGTCATATTTTTTGTTTCCTGGTCAGATCTTTGAGGTGAAGGCTGATGACAAATTTATGAACACCGAAAAACGGCGCCAAAAACTTGTTTAACCCTCGGCAAGTGTGATCGAATCGTATCAAGGTTTCTTCCCCTCAGCGGCCATTTTGCCCCTCAGCGGACCTCCCGTGACTTCCTGAGTGCCGCTCAGCGGTAAACTGCCGCTGAGCGGTGACTTCGGCTTCTCCTTTTGCACTTTTTGATGTCTTTTCTGATTTCATCTCTCTCCTTCTTCACTTCTTTCACCAAATTCACCTTAAAACCTGCACAAAAACACTGAAATCAAGCATAAACCTGTCCAGTTCTCTTATTTCTGAAAATATGAATAAAAGTATGATTTCAAGCTAGTTTCTAAGTATAAAGGTTGCTTTTAGTATCAATTTTAAGAATGAAAATAACAGTTTTTCAACTGTTATCAATGAGCACCTCACTACATTTAATGAGATCTGCAACACAGTGAAAATCAATGGGGTGCTAGATGAAGCGATCAAACTTAGCTTGTTTCCTTTCTCATTAGGAGGCAATGCTAAGCTTTGGTTGAATTCTAACCTAGAGGGAAGCTTCACAGAGTGGGAAGTAGTGGTAACCAAGTTTCTAAATAAATACTTCCCACAATCAAAGGTGAACAAAGGCAAGCAAGAGATTTCTTCATTCAAGCAGGGCATGGAAGAATCATTGGGTCACGCATGGGATAGATACAAAAGCTTGCTACGAAAAACACCCACGCATGGATTCGATGAAGTGGAAGTAGTCCTTACCTTCCTTGGAGGTCTTGGTTCACAAACCAAGATGATGCTAGATGCCTCAGCAGGAGGAAACATCAAATGGAAAACTCCAGAGGAAGCTACAGAAATTATTGAAAATATGGCTACTAGTGATAATGAACTCCACAGTGAAAGAGGAGCTCCTACGCAACAGAAAGGAGTTCTACAATTACAGGCGCATGATGCCTTGCTAGCACAAAATAAAATTCTAACTCAACAGCTGGAAACTCTTACTAAAACACTTGCACAATTGCCTAAAGAGTTGAAAACTGTTGCACAGGTACAATCTCAGTTGTGTGAATTGTGTGGAGGCGACCATATAAATGGTCAATGCGCCTTTCCAGTGGAAGCTTTAGAGGATCTTAATTTCATGGCCAATCAATTTCCATACCGTCAAGGGAACTACAATCAAGGGTGGAAACCACACCCAAGCATTGGTCAAGGACAAACTCGGCAAGCTAGTCAATATAATAAGCAGCAGCAGCAACCCACCTTTTGGCAACAGTTATCTATGCTTAATGAAAGATCAACAAGGTTGGAAGAAACTCTTCAGCAATTCATACAGAAAACTGAATCTTCTCAAAAGAGCACTGAAGCTGCTATAAAGAACTTGGAGATTCAAATGGGTCAGATTACCAAGCAATTGGAAGAAAGGCCAAATAGAAATTTTGGGGCTAATACTGAGGTTAACCCCAGAGAAGAGTGCAAGGTGGTAAAGAGTGTTGATGATGATATAGTTGAGTTAGATACAGAAGAGAGAAGAGACATAGAAAGTAAAAGTACTTTTCCTTTTCCAATCCATCAAGGGAAACAACTGGACTTCACAGAATTATTCAGAATGGTGGATAATGAAGCACCTTGGGAACAGATTCTACAGCAAATCACAGTTTACACAAAATCTGATGAAGAAATCTCTACCAAGAAGAGACGTAGAGATGATGAAGCAAAAAAGTGTATAACTGTTAAAAAAGAGTCATTCCCTCCTAAAGCATCAGATCCAGGCAGTTTTTCTATCCCTTGTACCATAGGGAAGAAAAAGGTAAAGAAAGCTCTCCTTGATTTAGGTTCAAGTGTTAACTTGATACCTTACTCTTTACTAGAGCAAATTGGCAATGTTAAAGTGAAACCTGTAAAGGTTAATTTAGTAATGGCCGATGGATCTTCAAAGGAGCCATGTGGGATTGCAGAGGACATTATAGTTTGTGTTGGCAAACTTCAGTTCTTGGCAGACTTTGTGGTGATGAAGATGGAGACAGAGAAGATACCTATCATACTTGGAAGACCGTTTATGAAAACGGCCAAAGTTATCATTGATGTAAATGAAGGTATAGTAGTGCTCCAGGACAGAGAGGAGAGAGTGGTGGTAGACGTCTTCAGAGATGAGACGCGAGCAAAGGAGGAAGAAGCTAGTTATAAAGCTGCATTTCAAGATGCACCCATGACTAGCCGTAAAGATGAAAATCTCAAGGTTGCAGGTAACTATTGTTTGTTGTTTCAGGTACCCAAGGAAGAAAATATTGGAAGAGGAGGAGAAATTCCTAGTGACTGGGAGAAAAGAAGACTCCAACTTGGCTCACCTGTAAGAATCAAGAACAAGTTGTGGGTTGTGAAGGGCTTTAAAGAGAAGGAGATGATAGAGATAGAGTCTCCATATTCTAGAAGGACCAAGACAGTTCAGAGGAAACAGCTGAGGAGTTGGTGGAATGACAACATCAACTATAAAGAAGATGGAACTTGAACTTTATTGGGTCAAGCTAATGACGTTAAAAGAGCGCTTGCTGGGAGGCAACCCAGTGGATTTAAAGACTTTTGATTTGGTTTTGTAATTTTTAATTTGTGAACATTATTTTTGTAATTATTTTGTTGGAGATAGCATCTACTGAAGGATGCTAGGTGGTTAAGTATCTACTGAAGGATACTATGTTTGTAACACCTACTGATGGGTGTTGGTAAGAAAGTTTTGCACCTACTGATGGGTGTTGGTGG
Organism: Vigna reflexopilosa; assembly: GCA_027742785.1. Classification (NCBI taxonomy): domain Eukaryota; kingdom Viridiplantae; phylum Streptophyta; class Magnoliopsida; order Fabales; family Fabaceae; genus Vigna; species Vigna reflexopilosa. The sequence goes on from CM050915.1 coordinate 16,234,042, forward strand.
ATTTTGGGTCAGGCTCGTGACGTTAAACAAGCGCTACCTGGGAGGCAACCCAGTTGATTGAATATTTCTGTTTGTTTATTTTAGTTAGGGTTTGCATAAGCATTTTTAACATTGACTTGCAGGGAACCAGTGAGGGGCATGTATGGGAGGCACGTAGGTTAAGAAAAGAAGGAGAAGAGCACATCACGAAAGTGCCGCTGAGCGGTAATTTACCGCTGAGCGGTACTCTCGCAGAATGGGCTTTTGTTCCCCTTAGCGGGACCCGAGCCCATTAGGGTATTTTTAAACCCTAAGCTGCGCAATTTCTCATACTTTCAGGCTCTTCTCTGCACAAACACTCCCACATACCTTATCCAAGGTTTTCCACATCTTTTCACTCTTCCCTCTTAAGAAAATTTCTCTTCCACTCACTTTTTTCACTAGTGTGCCATCAAAGTTTGGGGTTGGAAGAGAGCATTCTAGCTTGGAAGCATTTTCATTGCATCTAGTATCTCCACCCAAGTAAGTAAAAAGCATTTTGTTCATTCTAGGGTTCTTGAATTTGAATGTGATTGTCAAAGCATGAATATTTAGGGGTTTTGATTTCTATGCATGATTTGATGATATATTTGATGTTTGAACCGATTAAACTGCATGATTATGAACTGGAAAACTGAAAATTGCATTTGGGTGGAGTTAGGACAGCTTTAAAACAAGATTTTCAAAAATCTGCAGAGTTACCGCTGAGGGGTAAACTGCCGCTGAGCGGCACTCTGCCAGATTTGGTTTTTCTGGTTTTTTGTGATCTGGACTATGGCACTGGTGGCGCTGAGGGGAAATTCTGGCCCTCAGCGGTGGTTTAGCTTCGAAAGGAGTTGTGTTCTGTATTTACTAATGATTAACATCATGTTCTGTGGTTTTGTATTTGTGTTTGAATACAGGAATGGCATCTTCTTCAGGAAAGAGATTGAAAACCATGGCAACCAAGAGAAAGGAAAAGGAACCAGAGCAACCCCACTCTAGTAGGTTCCTCTCTAGGAAACATGAGAAGCACTTTAGGGTGGTTCAGGACAGGAGACTTCTAATGGAGAGAAAGGTTGGAATGATACCTAACTTTGCTCCTCAATTTGGAGAGCAAGTGTTAGGGAATGACTGGGGAAAGCTAGCCACATATCCTGCACCTGCCAACATAGCTGTGGTAAAGGAATTCTACACCAATGCAAAGAAGATTGGTGATTATCCAGCTGAGAATTATTTAGGCTATGTCAGAGGCCATGCTATCAGGTATGATCCTGATTCTATCAATAACTTCTTGGACACTGTGTGGGCTGGTGAGCAGTGCCAGTTTGCTCTTTGCATGGAGGAAGGTGCTGATTATGAGGATGTGGAGAGAGTACTATGCATACCTGGAGGACACTTCCAAAGAAATAGATCTAGCTCAGTGGTTAACATTAGGAGGACGGATTTGACTCCTCTTGCAAAGTATTGGATGGCGTTTTCTCACGCTAATATTCAGCCATGTTCACATGTGTCAGATATTACTCTCAGCAGGGCACTATTCATCTACTGTGCTATCAGAAACTTGAATGTTAATATTGGGCAGGTGATAGCTGATGAGATTAGTGTGTGTGCCAATACCTCAAACAACAAAGCACCACTAGGACATCCCTCCTTGATCACTCACCTTTGCAAGATAGCTGGGGTGGACACTTCTGCTCCACCATTTGAGAGGCCAAGAAAAGCTATTGATGAGGCTTATTACAGGCAGTACTGTGGAGGTGAGGAAGCAGCTCAGCCAGTTCCACCACGCCGTGCTCGTAGAGAGAGAGGGCCAGCACAGAGCCAGACATCTACTGAGACACATGAAGCAGAACCATTCCAGATGAGGGACATGTATATGTCTCTTATAGGTGCTCAGTTGCAGTCCATTCACAGAGGGCAGGTGGCCACTGCTGAGATGATTGTGGGGATGTATGATACACCTCCAGCCCATAGGTGGACTATGGATGAATTCCATAATGTGGTAGCTTGGCCAGAGGAACCAGTGCATGGAGGAGGAGCTGGAGCAGCTGAAGCTTCAACTATGGAGATGGAAGAAGATGAAGCTGATGATGATGATGCATTTGAAGATGATGAAGATGAGGAGAAGAGGAAGATACAGAGGACAGCTCAGACTGATGAGGAGCTGAGATAGCATTTACTGATGAATGCTATCATATGCTTATGCTTTTGTTGGTTTAAGTTTTCTGAACTTATTTGTTTTTGTTTTTAGATTAGGGTTTGATGTACTCTATTGGACACCTGGTTTGTGTGATGGTTTGCTATTAATTGTGAGTGTTTGATAAGTAATGCTTGATGATGATTAGTGATTGATTGATGTTAAGACGATGTGCACATTAAAATGCTTATACAGGTGATTCACAAGCTTTGTGAACAAATGCAGGATATTATGATTGTGATTGTGAGATTAAGCAGGATGTGTATGTCAAATGTGAATGAGCTTATATGTGAGGTTTTGAGCTCTAGAGTTGTTATTTTTAAATGCTATTACTTTGAAAGCATGAACGACTTTGCCCAGGTTTTCTATGATTGAATCAATTGCTTGTTTTGCATCATATGATCAAGGCCGTTTGTTGGAACCCTTTTTATTGGCCAAATTCATAAAGTTAGCCCACTAAAAGAGAACACTTTGTGTTCTATCCTTTGAACCCTTAACCTTGAACATACACTGAAAACCCTTGATTGAAAATCTTTACCTTGAGTTAAGTAGAAGATCTTGTGTGGTATTGTTAAATGTTCAAGGTTGGGGTTGTTGGGAAAACATGAAAAAGGAAAAGCATTGAGCTAAGAGCTAAAAAGTAAAAAAGAAAAGAAAAGAAAAGAAAAAGGCAAAGCTCAATGCAAAAGAAAGTTGGGAAGAATAGCTTGAAATCATACTTTTATTCATATTTTCAGAAATAAGAGAACTGGACAGGTTTATGCTTGATTTCGGTGTTTTTGTACAGGTTTTAAGGTGAATTTGGTGAAAGAAGTGAAGAAGGAGAGAGATGAAATCAGAAAAGACATCAAAAAGTGCAAAAGGAGAAGCCGAAGTCACCGCTCAGCGGCAGTTTACCACTGAGCGGCACTCTGGAAGTCACGGGAGGTCCGCTGAGGAGCAAAATGGCCGCTGAGGGGAAGAAACGCACTTACCGCTGAGCGGTACTTTACCGCTGAGCAGTACTTTACCGCTGAGCGGCACTTTTATGGGCTTCGACCTAATTTTCTGTAATTTACGAATAATATATAAGCTTTAGGGTTTCCTAGGGTTAGGTATCTTTGGCTGGAACGAAGCAAACACTCTCTCTTCCACCCCTTTGAAGGAGGATCTTGGATGCTCAGGCTTCCTCTTCACCTTTCTAGGGTTTTATCTTTCATTCTTTCATTATTATTCATCTAGGTTCACCATGAATATGGTGAACTAAACTCGGTATGTTTGTTGGGGAATCAATGTAATCTTTTGAAGCTCTCATATATGGAATTTGTTTTTACATCTTTTAATTAAGACCTATGCTTTCTTTCATCATTAGTTAGGGTTTTTCCTCTTTGCTTAATGCTTGCGTTGTTTAACTCATTCGATGCATGATTATTGGTTTTGTCGATACGGGCACGTACGGGGAAGTCTAGATCCGGGGAATTTCTCCCAATATTATATTGGTTGTCGTTAAGCTCCTGCACTTATGAACTAATTATTAGGAATGCTAGGAATTGTATGAACTCGTAATTAGGGAGAAGCCTTCTTGAAAGGTACTTTAGAGAGTGGCATTAACAATGATGATTTGAATGTTGAATTCCTAAAATATATGAGAGTGGATAAGATGAAATTGACCCCCAACAACATATTCATACATATATTTCATTGAAAGTGTTTATCTTTTGCTTTTGCCATTGATCAAAACTTCATGCATACATATTTAATTTTCGTCTTTTGCATATAAAAATCCAAATATTTCGTCTTTAAGTCTTAGCTAATCAATAAACCACACAACTAAACTAGGCCGTGAGTCCTTTGGGAAGAACGATATTTGGTCTTACCAAGTTTATTACTTGAACGATTCGGTCATACTTGCCGATTGAAAAACAAGTTTGTGACATCATATTTTGGTGTTCATAAATTTGTCCATCAAGTGCAAAGGACTAAGTGTGGTCTACTTTGATAAGTCACCATTTTTCACTATACACTTAGCTTCCAACACCATATTTTGTTAGTGAATTTTGCTTAATTTTCAATTATTCTTGCATTTTCATTATTTGGGCTCAATTTCAAGACTAATTCTTATTTTATTTAATTTGAATTATTTGGGCTTAATTATTTCAATCATTTTTTGTGCAGGACAATCACAGTTGAAAGGTTGAGAAAGGATCTGCTGAAGATGACCGAACGGTCTTCTAAAGGAATGAATACCGAACAGACGGTCTTCAAAAGGAATGAATATCGAACGGTCCTGGAAGCTTTGACCGAACGGCCTATTGTAAGCCTGCACTTGATGGCCAAGCATGGAACGGTCTACGGAAGCCTTTACCGAGTGGGAGAACTTAGAATGGCTTGACGGAACGGTCTGTGAAGCATTGACCGAACGGTCTATTGAACATGACCGAACGGTCTATTGAACATGACCGAACGGTATGTTGAGAACCTGCAATGAATGGCCGAGTACGAGAATGGTTTTGTAGTGATCAAACGGTGAGCTAGAGCCTGAACTGAATGGACGAGCACCATAGAACCGAATGGTCTCAACAATTGCTCTTGACCGAACGGTCTTGTAAAGACTGCACACCATCTCCTGAGCCTGATGATAGGCTGTCGTTGAAGCTATCACATTAAAACTACTTATCAAGGCAACTTCAGTATTGCCAAGTAATATCGAAGAAAGTAGAATGGGCTAAAGTAACCCTGAGTCGTCTCCCAACGAATACGGAATTGCCTTTTAATATTTGAATCTTATGAATGCAATGCAATGTTCAAGAATAAAAATGATTTTTGGAGAAGGTTTAAAGAACAAATAAGAAACTTAAAAACAATCATGATGAAATAGGATAATTCCACTGCTTTTCCAAGATAGATTCATCATCGGTTATTCAAAGATAATTGTTCAATTGATTATTATTTAAGTTTCAAATTAATTAAAATACATTCTTAAATAATTTGAGGGCGATCATGCATTTAACCAAAGTAAATTCTCATTCAAATGCAAAACCTTTCTAAATTATTCATAATGAATTCCACCAAAGTACATTCTCAATCAAATCCTATTGTGTTTAATCATGTATAGTCTTAAATCTCCTAACCAAGTTAAAAGTTAATCAATCAAAGTAAATTCTCAATTGATTATAGTTGAAATTATTACTACGAACCAAAGTACATTCTCAATTGATAGTAAACCATTTAATCATATGAAAGTTCCTAAATTAAATCAAAGTAGATTCTGAATTAAACCTAGAAACCCTAGAACTCATATAATCAATATGCATGTAGATTCAAACACATTATGATGCAAAAATATTTACTTTTAACAAGATAGAGAGATGAAAGACATAGAGAGAGAACAACTTAAATCAATAATCAAAATAAACAATTGCATTAACTTAACGTAACCTCAGAATCCATCATGGAATTACAACAGAATAGCCCTAGATGCTTAGCTCTCCATGAATGGAGTTGAATACAAGATGAAATAAGAGAGAGAGAAGTGGTGAATGAATGAATGAAGTGAAGTCCCCCCTAGGTCTCTTTATATAGGGCTTGATTGGGCTTGGACTCGGAATATTCAGTTGACAAAATCTTTTATCTTATATCTTCCAAATAACTAAAAGATTTAGATAATTATAACATTATTTGGAAGATATTTATTGTTGATATTCCTAAATTACATTAATTCAACAACTGAATTTTATCTTTTAGCTTTTCTAACTTTCCAAAATTGCACAAATGCCCTGAAATTTCTTCTATCTGCACTTTAGCCCCTTCTGAATTTTCCAAAATTGCCCTAGAACATCTGTTGACCAGCTTTGACCAGACTTAAGCAGTGTTGACCGGCTTTGACTGAGGGAGGGCGCGACCAATGAGAGCTTGTCACGTGGAATTCCCCATTTCTCCCAAATTAGGTTTCAGATTGGGGAAAGAGCTTGCCCCTACGTCTATGCCGCCATGAGGAAAAGAGGAGAAGCTTCCAACGCTGTCGTTCTTGCTGAAAACATGGAGGCGCGAGAATGTGGAGCCTCCCACGGTGGTTGGAGTGGTGATTTCTGTTCTGGCTTTTTGGATTTGCAGGTCTGAGATGTTGGCTGCGGCACTGACGCGTTCTTGCTTCACGGTGGAGGCGATTGCAGCGGAAACGTGGAGAACCTACGGCCTTTACAGTGATTTGACTGGTGCGTCGATTTCGCGAAAGGATTGGGTTTTGCTGTTTGGTTTTTCTGAGTGCAGGTGGTGTCGTAGCGTGGATAGGTGCGACGATTGCGCGTGGTGTGCGAGAAGCGTGGTTGAGAAGATGAAGATGGTTGTGCGATGGTGGTCGAGATGTGAACTCGCAGAGGCGCGATAACGATGATGGATTTTGAAGCAACGACGACATTGATGCGAAGGGTTCGGCGAATGAGATGACAGCGAGGATGCGGCACGACAACAAGGTGTGTTCATGGCGAAGAAGATGAAGATTGTGGCGGCCTGATGAGGAACTCGCGATGAAGGAGGAGGAGTGTGCGGCGGCTTCACGGCGGCATGGAGATGGAGGTTTTAGAGCGGAAGAAGTGGTGGTCACGGTGGAAGCGCGAGAAGCGGTGGTGTGATAACAGTTGAAAAACTGTTATTTTCATGCTTAAAATTGATACTAAAAGCAACCTTTAACACTTAGAAACTAGCTTGAAATCATGCTTTTGGTCATATTTTTAGAAATAAGAGAGCTGGACAGGTTTATGCTTGATTTCAGTGTTTTATGCAGGTTTTAAGGTGAATTTGGTGAAAGAAGTGAAGAAGGATAGAGATTGAATCAGAAAAGACATCAAAAAGTGCAAAAGCAGAAGTCGCAACTACCGCTCAGTGGCAGTTTACCACTGAGCGGCACTTAGAAACCCACGTTGGCTCCGCTGAGGGGTGAAAAGGCCGTTGAGGGGAGAAAAACAACTCACGCACTTACCGTTGAGCGGTAGTTTACCGCTGAGCGGCACTATTTTGAGCATGGGCCTAATTTTCTGTATATTTTAGAATAGTATATAAGCTTTAGGACGTCCTAGGGTTTGTATCTTTGGCTGGGAGGAAGCAGAAACACACTTTTCACCCCTTGGGGGTAGATTGGGAGATGGTGACAGCACTCCTCTTCTCTTTCTAGGGTTTTTCTATCTCTTTCATTCTTTCATTATTGTTCATCTAGTTTCACCATGAATATGGTGAACTAAACCTTGTATTGTTGTTTGGGAATCAATGTAGTCTTGTGAAACTCTCATATATGGAATTTGTTTTAACATCTTATTTTAAGATTTATGCTTTCTTTCATCATTAGTTAGGGTTTTTCCTCTTTGCTTAAAGCTTGCATTGTTTAACTCATTCATTGCCATGATTATTGATTTTGTCGATATGGGAACGTACGGGGAAATCTAGATCCGGGGAATTTCTCCCAATAGCATATTGGTTGCCTTTAAGCTCCTGCACTTCAGAACTAATTACTAGGAATGCTAGGAATTGTATGAACTCGTAATTAAGGATAGGCCTTCTTGCAAGGTGATTTAGAGAGTGGCATTAGCAATTGATGAAAAGAATGATGAATTCCTAAAAGTATATGAGAGTGGATAAGATGAAATTGATAACCCCAACAACATACTCATCCATCTAATTCATTAAAGTGTTTGTTTTCCTCTTTTCCATTGATCAAATTCATGCATACATGTTTAATTACTGTCTTTTGCATTTAAACCCTACAATCAATCGTTAACAAGTCTTAAATAATCAACAAATCATATAGCTAACTAGGTCGTGAGTCCTTTGGGAAAACGATACTTGGTCTTACCTAGTTTTATTACTTGATACGATTCGGTCACACTTGCCGATTGTTAAACAAGTTTGTGGCGCCGTTTTTCGGTGTTCATAAATTTGTCATCAAGTTTTTGGCATCGCTGCCAGGGATTCGCGGTTTAACTAGTTCATTTGTATGATTATTGATTATCTTTGACTTGAATTTGAATTTTGAATTTTGAATTTATGTTTTTATTTTATTTTATTTTATTTTATTTTTATTTTATTTTATTTTTTTTTTTTATTTTTTTTTATTTTTTTTTATTTTTCTGTTTTTATTTTTTCTCTGTTTTTATTTTATCTTCTTATCTCTGATCTTATATCTTCTTCTATATCTTTTTGTGCTAACCAATTTTTCTAGGGTTTTGTTTTCTTGTGTATGCAGGAGACAATCCGAACTAGGAGCAAGAAAACTGCAGAACTTCTTCTTGAAGGTTTAGACGAGAGTAGACGGAGAAGAAGAATCCGTACATCTAGAGAACTTTTTCCTCCTCCGGAAACTCTGTTACAACCATCACCACAAGGTTCTGACCATAGCACTGAAAATATGGAGAATAATAATGCCAGAAGAACTCTTGCAGATTACACAAATATAGCTGGACCTCAACATTTTAATAGCATAGCAAGACCGAGGGTCAATGCAGCCAACATGGAGGTGAAACCAGCATTAATCCAACTAGTGAAGAGTAATCAATTTAATGGGTTGTCTCACGAAAGCCCATATGAGCACCTCACAACTTTTAATGAGATCTGCAACACGGTGAAAATAAATGGGGTGTTGGACGAAGCAATCAAACTTAGCCTGTTTCCATTCTCATTAGGAGGCAGCGCTAAGCTTTGGTTAAATTCTTTTCCAGAAGGAAGCTTTACGGAGTGGGAAGCAGTGGTGACCAAGTTCCTAAACAAATACTTTCCACAATCAAAGGTGAATAAAGGAAAGCAAGAGATTTCATCATTCAGGCAAGGCATGGAGGAATCACTAGGGCATGCATGGGACAGGTATAAAAGCTTATTAAGAAAGACACCCACGCATGGATTTAATGAAGTGGAAGTAGTCCTAATCTTCCTTGGAGGTCTTGGTTCACAAACCAAGATGATGCTTGACGCCTCAGCAGGAGGAAATATCAAATGGAAAACTCCAGAGGAAGCTACAGAAATCATTGACAATATGGCTACTAGTGATAATGAGCTAAACAGTGAACGAGGAGCTCCTAGTCAGAAGGAGTTGCTACAATCAAATGATGCCCTGCTTATTCAAAATAAAATTATTTCTCAGCAGTTGGAAAAAGTAATTATGAAACTTTCTCAATTACCACAAGAAATACAAAATGTTTCAATGGTTAAATGGCAGCAGCAAAAATGGCAAAGGATATTTACTCCATCTGAGAAGACAACAAAACTTGACGAGACTTTCGAACAGTTTTTGAAGACGAATGCATCTTATTGTAAAAATGTGGAAGTTGCTTTTGAAAATATGAATATTCATATTGAGCGAATAGTTGACAAGATGAAAAATGGTAATCTTAGAAAGGAGTGTAAGACTATTGTAACCAGAAGTGGTAAGGTGTTAGAGGAGAGAAAAAAAGAAAGAGAGGAGAAAGAAAATGAGAGTGAAAAAGAAACATATGACTGTAAAGAAGGAGTTGAGAGAGAGAAAAAGAAAGAAGAAGAAGATGAGAAGAAAGAAAAAAAAGAGAGAGAAGAGAGAGATGAGAGACAAAAAGAAAAAGAGTTTGAAAAACCACTTCCTTATCCAAAGAATTATTCAAGGAAGGAGAAAGAAAAGCAGTTGGAAAGATTCATGGAGTTGTTTAAGAAGCTGGAGATTACTATACCATTCTCTGAAGCATTGCAACAGATGCCATCATATGCAAATTTTTGAAGGAACTTCTTACAAAGAAAAACAAGTACATTGAAAAGGAAACTATCAAGGTACAGGGTAACTGCAGTGCAATCATACAGAAATTACCTCCTAAGCTTAAAGATCCAGGAAGCTTCACTATTCCATGCACCATAGGAGACTTGGAAGTTGGAAGAGCATTGATTGATTTGGGAGCTAGCATTAATTTAATGCTGCTATCCATGTGTAGAACAATTCAGGGTTTGGAAATCAAACCAACCAGAATGGCTCTTCAACTGGCGGACAGGTCTCTTAAATATCCATATGGAGTGGTTGAAGACGTTTTAGTGAAGGTTGACAAATTTGTATTCCCAGTAGATTTTATTGTAATGGAGATGGAAGGGAATAGTGTTGTACCTCTCATTCTTGGGAGACCTTTTATGAAGACTGCTAGAGTTTTAATTGATGTAGAGAATGGTAAGCTTAAATTGAGAGTTGATGATGAAAATTCACTTTTGACGTATCCAAGGCCATGACATATCCAAATGATGATAAAGCATGTTTTCAATTTGATGAACTTGATGAAGTTTGTATGGTGCAAGAAAGGATGGTGCGATATGTTTCTCCATTAGAGAAAACTCTTATTGATGCTTGTGAAGATTTAGATGAAGAAGAAAAGAAATTAATTGATGAATGTCTTATGGACTTGGAAACATTGAAAAAGAGTCCAGTGGAAGATCCAATGTTTGAAATAATTGATAAGGAAGAAGAAGTCAAAGCCAAGACGCTAGAATTAAAAAGATTACCAGCACATCTGAAGTATGTTTTTCTAGAAGAAGATGGAACAAAGCCAGTCATCATCAGTAACTCTTTATCTCTACAAGAAGAAGAACAGTTGATAGAAATTCTGAAAGCTAACAAAGAAGCAATTGGGTGGTCAATCTCAAATCTTAAAGGTATTAGCCCAACTTATTGTATGCATAAGATCTTTATGGAAGAGGATTATAAACCGAGTGCTCAACCACAGAGAAGGTTAAATCATGTAATGAAGGAGGTGGTTAGAAAAGAAGTGTTGAAACTGTTAGAAGCTGGCATCATCTATCCAATCTCTGACAGTGAATGGGTGAGTCCAGTACAGGTGGTTCCAAAGAAAGGTGGGATGACAGTAATTCATAATGATAAGAATGAACTTATTCCTACTCGGACAGTTACTGGATGGCGTATGTGCATTGATTACAGGAAGCTAAATAAAGCCACTAGGAAGGATCATTTTCCTCTTCCTTTCATGGACCAGATGTTAGAAAGATTATCAGGTCAAGCTTTCTATTGTTTTCTAGATGGATATTCTGGATACAATCAAATTGTGGTAGATCCAAAAGACCAAGAGAAGACGGCCTTTACTTGTCCTTTTGGTATCTTTGCGTATAGAAAAATGCCATTTGGATTATGTAATGCTCCAGCTACATTTCAAAGGTGTATGCAGGCAATTTTTGCAGATCTCTTAGAAATATGCATTGAAGTATTCATGGATGATTTTTAAGTTTTTGGAAATTCTTTCCAAAGGTGTTTGGCTAATTTGAACACTGTTCTTAAAAGATGTGTTCAGACAAATCTTGTTCTTAATTGGGAGAAATGTCATTTCATGGTAACTGAAGCAATTGTGCTGGGACATAAAATTTCTGCTAAAGGAATTGAGGTAGATAAAGCTAAAGTAGAAGTCATTGAGAAACTGCCTCCACCAACAAATGTAAGGGGGATTAGGAGTTTTCTCGGTCATGCTGGGTTTTATAGAAGATTCATTAAAGATTTCTCAAAAATTGTTAAACCATTGAGTAATCTTTTGATGAAGGACGCTCCTTTTGTGATGAATGAAGAATGTTTGAAAGCTTTTGACATATTGAAGAGCAAATTAGTGTTAGCTCCAGTAATTGTAGCCCCAGATTGGAATAGAAATTTTGAATTAATGTGTGATGCAAGTGATTATGCAATAGGAGTTGTTCTTGGCCAGCGAAAAGAACAAATTTTTCATCCAATTTATTATGCCAGCAAAGTTCTGAATGATCCTCAGTTGAATTATGCTACCACAGAGAAAGAATTTCTAGCTATAGTGTATGCTCTAGAGAAATTTAGACCTTATCTTATTGGGTCTAAGGTGATTATCTATACAGATCATGCAACTATCAAATATTTGTTGACAAAGTCGGATTCTAAGCCACGTCTGATTAGATGGGTACTACTCTTGCAAGAATTTGATGTGGAAATCCGTGATAAGAAAGGAAGTGAGAACTTGATTGCTGATCATTTGTCACGGTTAGTCAACAAGAAGGTCACTAGCAAGGAATCAGAGATCTGGGAATCTTTTTCAGATGAAGCACTCATGTATATTCAGCAGTGGCCATGGTTTGCTGATATGGCTAATTTCAAAGCTGCAAGGGTCATGCTAGAAGATTTAACTTGGCAATAAAGAAAGAAATTTTTGCATGATGCCAAGCAGTTTGTCTGGGATGATCCTTATTTGTTCAAGATTGGAGCAGATAATCTTCTAAGGAGATGTGTGACAAATGAAGAAGCAGAAGGAATTCTCTGGCATTGTCATGATTCACCTTATGGAGGACATTTTAATGGAGAAAGAACAGCAGCAAAAGTTCTTCAATCAGGGTTTTATTGGCCAACTGTATTTAAAGATGCTCATAATCATGCTAGAAATTGTGATAAGTGTCAAAGAGCAGGGACGACCACTAAACGTCATGAGATGCCATTACAGGGCATTTTAGAGGTTGAGATTTTTGATTGTTGGGGTATTGACTTTGTGGGACCCTTTCCTCCATCTTTCAATAATGAGTATATTTTGGTAGCAGTGGATTATGTGAGTAAATGGGTGGAAGCATTAGCTTGTCCTAAAAATGATGTTAGCACAGTAATTAAATTTTTGAAGAAGCAGATATTTTCACGTTTTGGCACTCCAAGAGTGTTGATTAGTGATGGAGGATCTCATTTTTGCAATTATCAGCTAGAAAAAGTACTCAAGCATTATGGAGTGAAACATAAGGTAGCTGCACCTTATCATCCACAAACCAATGGACAAGCTAAGGTATCTAACAGAGAAATAAAAAGGATTCTGGAAAAAACAGTGACTTCATCAAGAAAGGATTGGTCACTAAAGCTGGATGATGCTCTTTGGGCTTATAGGACGGCAATGAAGACGTCTATGGGACTATCATCGTTTCAATTAGTCTATGGGAAAACATGTCATTTGCCAGTAGAGTTCGAGCATAAAGCGTTGTGGGCTTTGAAATTCTTGAATTTTGATCCTTATGAAACTCAAGGCACACGTACAAGGCAGATTCTGGAGCTTGAAGAAATGCGATTACATGCATATGATTCATCCAAGGCTTATAAAGATAAAATCAAATTCTATCATGATAGGAAGTTGGTAAATAAAGTTTTTAATCCAGAACAACAGGTACTATTATTCAATTCAAGATTGAAGATATTCCCTGGGAAATTGAAGACAAAATGGTCAGGACCATTTGTAGTAAAAGGAGTATGTTAAGAGGGTCGCACCTCACACAAAAATTGATTGCAAAATTAATGCAGTATAAACTAGGAAGTGACTCCTAGGTCGTCTCTCAAGGACCAAATGTGGTTCGAGTCTTAGGTCAAACACGAAGTGGGGGGGGTTTGGAAATTTTGTTTTGATGCAAAAAAAAATTTAATTAAACTGGAAATTAAATAAAACCGTAACCAGAATTGATAGCATTGATGAAATTGTGGAAAATAGTAAGGCCGAACGGTTCTTTTAACAAGGCCGATCGGTTTTGACAACTAACGTGTCGAAGACCGATCGGTTCGTCAAAATCCGAACGTTCAAGGTGAGGACCGATCGGTTCCAGCAATAAAACAGAAATGCGCACAATAAAGCCGAACGGTAAAAGTAAAAACTAAAGTACAAGTAAACACCGATCATAGCAAGCAGAAACCGATCGGCTCTAAGAATGGGCCGAACGGTAAGCATGGAGACCGAACGACCTCCAAACTAACGAAATAGAAATGCAGAAAAGTCGAACCGAACGGTTAAAGCAACTTAAACAGCAAGGTAAAGGCCGAACGGCCCTACATTTGACTGAACGGTATGAACATTAAGACCGAGCGGTAGACGTAAGCATAAATGAAGGAGACGTTCGGTCTCTAACAAACCTAACGGTATGACAGTAAAGGCAGAAACAGTAAACGTGCAGAATTCAAAACCCAGCAGAAACGCAATTGCAGGAACAGTAAACGCGCACAATGCAGAAACGTAATTGCAGTGAATTAGAATGCACAAATTAAACTTAAGCATAAAACGCAAACCTAGAAACACAAACTTGAATGGAACCAGCGACTGAAAGCAAGCATGAACAATAAAATCCTACCATGGCAGCGTGAAAGAGATGATGAACAGTAAAACTTGCAGCACAATGAACAGTAAAAGCGTAAAATGAATAAGAAACTTGAGTGGAGAAACAGATTCAACTAGAAAATTCCAAAGAGACTGAGTTCAATACATGAAAACGGGAAAGAAACCAAAACCTAAACCTCCCTAAAGGTGGAGGAAGAGGTTCTGAAATTTCAAGTGACGGCCGCGAGAGCCTTCAGAAATATGATTTTTAGGGTTTTTATATACCCCAAAAGACCAAAATGCCCTTCTAATGGGCTTACTCTAGTAAATGACCTAAAAAGGGCCTAAAGTCCTAAGCTTTGACCCAAAGACCTTGTTAACCGAAACTACACTCTAACACTGACGTGGCCATACTCTTTTAGTCCCAGAATATGATTACTGCTGATAACTTCATCTGACCGTTCGGTCACAACTAGATGGTCGTTCGGTAAGCAATGGTCTGCAGGCTCAAGAATTGATCGGTGCAAACTTCCTCAGACCGTTCGGTGGATGAAATGCAGCATGTTCAGTAGAGGCTTCCAGCAGTGCTTTCTCAACTCGTTCGGTATTGACTTTGGCAAACCGTTCGTTAACGCTCGGTTTGTAGTGGTCGGCGTAAGTGCAAGCTTCAACAGACCGTTCGGCACTCATTCACCGCCCGTTCGGCCAAGTCATCAGAAGACCGTTTGGTCATGACTCTCAGATAGCTTCGGTGACCGTTCGGTATTAAGCTGACCGTTCGGTCAAGCCTATGTGTGCACTAAGTTTTCAAACAGTGAGTGCCCTGCAAAATAGTCATTGAAATAATTAAGTCCAAATAATTCAAATTAATTAAAATAAGAATTAGTCTTGAAATTAAGCCCAAATAGTGAAAGTGAGACAAAAATGGAGAATTAAACATACTTCACTAACAAAATATGGTGCGGAAAGCTAAGTGTATAGTATAAAATGGTGACTCATCAAAATAGACCACACTTAGTCTTTTGCACTCCTGGGCAAAATCAAGACGCAAAGCAAGGAACCATTCTAAATACAAGAGTGTGACACAACATCCAGACACAAACAAAAATGACACACAAGACACTAAACAGAATTACACAATCCTCAATGATTCTGGAAAAAGAAAAGGAGTAGACAACATCCTTCACACAGATAATCAGAAAATGTAGATACTCATAGAAATCATCCAAGCAATTCAAAACATGGCAAAACAATCAATCAGCTCAAGAGGTGAATCCAAAAGCAACCGAACCTCACAAATGCACTATCGGTGTTTCTCTCAAGTGTATAAGGTAAAGAATTTCAACTCAATGCACTCAAGAAAACAAACAACAGACTTGGCAAGCCTCTAATATCAACACTCAAAACATATGCATGTTCAAATCAAAAGGTCTTTTGTGGGTGAAACGGGGCCAAGGACAAGGGAGGATAAATATGGATGAGAAGCTACAAACCAAAAGAAATAGAGGAGCAATGGGGAACAAGTGTAGACACAGTCAAACACACCCAAACCTCTAATTCAATCCTCTTCTTGACACCATTATTCATAATTTTATTTTTATTTTTCTCATTTTTCTGTATTTTTTTTCTCATCTTGTCTCTTTTCTTTTCTCTCTGTTTAGGACACAACTATAAGAGACAAGATACACAACATATTTATGAAATAAATCAAGAAGATGAACCAACTAGCCAATTCATCAAAATCCCCAAGGAGACCACACTTGTTCCCAAAACACTTCTAAAGCTCCAAAATTCCCTAAAGTTAAGGTAATCATGGTTTTTCACTTAGGGTTAGTGTATGAGCTTCAAAACAAAGAAATGGAGAAAGTATAGGCTCAAAAGGGGTTATCAAAGGTTTAAAACATGGTAGGCTTATTTGGCTAGAGAGGCTCAAGAACAAAACTGTCTTTATCACTTCCAAACATGCATATCCATCAAGAACTATCAAAAAGAGTCAAGCCAAGGCATATGTGCAAGCAATCAAGAGTCATATCACACAAGAAAGAACATAAAGTGGCTCAAATCTCACACAGGGTAATTGTCACAATCCAATGAACCTCTCAAACATCATAATCATCTTTCAAGCAGAGAAAAGCAAGAATTTCAAACTAAACAGAGTATCAATTAAGTGAAGGTGAAGTCTACAAACTAAATAAAGTCCAGAAAGCAAGAGAAACATGCAAAATGTACACAAGACACGACAAAAATAACCTAGAAAAGAAAAAATTTAACCAAGAAAACAAAAACTAACAAAGAAAAATAAAAATCAAACAAAAACTAACAAAGAAAAATAAAAATCTCCCCCAATAGACCACACTTAAACTACACAGTGTCCTCAATGTGTCATAAGCATAAGATCAGAAATCAGAACAGTGAACAGATCATGGACAAGTGCAATAAAAGTAGGGAAAGGGGAAGAAGGGAAAAGAAAACTCCCCTGGTCATGGTGGCAGTTGCCAATCTTGGACTTGTAGGGAGATGTCTTCCACCATTGGATCCAGCAAGGAAGTTTTGAGGAAGAATTTCTTCATCCTCCAGATTTGATCTAGTAGGGAAATGTCTTCCATAGCTGGATCTAAGAAGCAAGGATTGTTGATGAGCGGGTTCAGCCGGTGCCTATTGATCTTCAAACTGTTGTGTACACTGGCACCTTTGTCTTCCACCATGGGCGTTTGTTGGTTAAATTCATGTGTACCTCCTGTAACATGGTTAGTGCAATGTGGCTCCAAAGAAATGACATGCAGAGGTATAACACCCAATCTTAATGTAATAGGCTGAACCTCAAATATACTCTCAGAACATGAATCACTTTCAAATTCAGAAACAATATCAACTACAGACTCAGATTCATGTTCAGTGCATGGAGAATAAACATACGAATTTGATATCAAAAATTGGTTCTCATCATGCAGAGAGGGAGAATTAAAAATAGACTCATCAACAATACAATCATCAACATACCTATCAACAGCATAGTCAAAATTAGGTATGTTTACCTCCACTTCCTTGAAGATTTGTAGAGTGTAGGAAAATGAAAATGGTCTACCTAACTCAAAATTACTGCTTATACCTGTCTGGTCCTCAAAATCTTCATCAGTCTCCTCATGTGCAAGAGTAGGGCCATAGGGCGATGGGAAAGTAAGTGGCGCAACAGTAAGCTCATGACTCTGCTCCCCATCTCCTATGCGGATGACACTAACATTATCAGGAATCTAAATAGTCTGAAATGGTGATTCCTCTAAATCTTGAGATTGTTCCTGATTGAGTTGTGTGGCCATCTGCCCTATCTGATCAGTCAAACTCTGAATGGCAGCTTTTATTTCCTGCTCAAACTCCATGTTCTCTTGCTGAAACTGAAGGTTCTACATGGTCATCTGCTCCAACAACTCCTGCAATGTAGGCTCAGAAGTAGAAGGCTGAGGAGCTATTTGGGCAGGAGCATCATATTGCTGACTCTGGTATTGCTGGACAGGTAAAGGCATACAAGCATTCTGAGATGGTACTTCTTGATATTGCTGTGGAGCATCATACCATCCCAAGCTAGGGTCATTCCATCCAGGATCGTTGTTGTAACCATACTGAGTAGGGAAGAATTCATCCAAGAACATATGCTTAAGATCTTCCCAAGAAGTGATGGATCCTGGAGGAAGACTATACAGCCAATCCCTTGCTGCTTCTTGTAATGAATGTGGGAATGCCCTTAAGAACATGTGATCAACCGGGACATGTGGAGGCTTCATTGAAGAGCGAATGATGTGGAATTCCTCCAAATGTCTATGTAGGCATTCACCTGCAAAACCATGAAACTTAGGCAGCAAATGTATTAGTCCAGCGGTGAGAACGCAATGAACATCATCCTCATTAAGTGAATTTGGCTCCCAAAGAGCACTCTCGAGAATGGGAGGATGAGTCATATTGTTCTCAACATAGAAATCAGAATGAGAACCATAATCAGAGTAACATGCAGAAGGAGAATCATAGTCATAGGCACAGGCGGAAGAAGCAGTATGTTCATAACCAAAATAGGTAGACATGTAGAAGGAAAAATGAAATGAAAATATGCAACAAAAGCAATCTAAATGCAACCACTAACAACACACACAAACAGAATGGCACACTCACAACACAAGACAAAACACAACACACACTAACATGACAAAAGACCTAAGACCGAACCGTTGGTCCCCGGCAACGGCGCCATTTTGTTGAGAGGGTCGCACCTCACACAAAAATTGATTGCAAAATTAATGCAGTATAAACTAGGAAGTGACTCCTAGGTCGTCTCTCAATGACCAAATGTGGTTCGAGTCTTAGGTCAAACACGAAGTGGGGGGGTTGGAAATTTTGTTTTGATGCGAAAAAAAATTAAATTAAACTGGAAATTAAATAAAATCGTAACCAGAATTGAAAGCATTGATGAAATTATGGAAAACAGTAAGGTCGAACGGTTCTTTTAACAAGGCCGATCGGTTTTGACAACTAACGTGTCGAAGACCGATCGGTTCGTCAAAAACCGAACGTTCAAGGTGAGGACCGATCGGTTGCAACAATAAAACAAAAATGCGCACAATAAAGCCGAACGGTAAAAGTAAAAACTAAAATACGAGTAAACACTGATCATTGCAAGCAGAAATCGATCGGCCCTAAGAATGGGCCGAACGGTAAGCATGGAGACCGAACGGCCTCCAAACCAACGAAATAGAAATGCAGAAAAGTTGAACCGAACGGTTAAAGCAACTTAAACAGCAAGGTAAAGGCCGAGCAGCCCTACATTTGACCGAACGGCCCTACATTTGACCGAACGGTATGAACATTAAGACCGAGCGGTCTCTAAACAATAATTATTACAAGCACGAACACAGAAGCCGAACGGTTCTAAAGAGTGACCGAACGGTAGACGTAAGCATAAATGAAAGAGCCGTTCGGCCTCTAACAGACCGAACGGTAGGAACATTAAGATCGAGCGGTCTCTAAACAACAATTATTATAAGCACAAACACAGAAGCCGAACGGTTCTAAAGAGTGACCGAACGGTAGACGTAAGCAATTAAGACCGAGCGGTCTCTAAACAACAATTATTATAGGCACGAACATAGAAGCCGAACGGTTCTAAAGAGTGACCGAACGGTAGACGTAAGCATAAATGAAGGAGTCGTTCGGTCTCTAACAGACCGAACGGTATGACAGTAAAGGCAGAAACAGTAAACGTGCAGAATTCAAAACCCAACAGAAACGCAATTGCAGGAACAGTAAACGCGCACAATGCAGAAACGTAATTGCAGTGAATTAGAATGCACAAATTAAACTTAAGCATAAAACGCAAACCTAGAAACACAAACTTGAATGGAACCAGCGACTGAAAGCAAGCATGAACAATAAAATCCTACCATGGCAGCGTGAAAGAGATGATGAACAGTAAAACTTGCAGCACAATGAACAGTAAAAGCGTAAAATGAATAAGAAACTTGAGTGGAGAAACAGATTCAACTAGAAAATTCCAAAGAGACTGAGTTCAATACATGAAAACGGGAAAGAAACCAAAACCTAAACCTCCCTAAAGGTGGAGGAAGAGGTTCTGAAATTTCAAGTGACGGCCGCGAGAGCCTTGAGAAATCTGATATTTAGGGTTTTTATATACCCCAAAAGACCAAAATGCCCTTCTAATGGGCTTGCTCTAGTAAATGACCTAAAAAGGGCCCAAAGTCCTAAGCTTTGACCCAAAGACCTTATTAACCGAAACTACACTCTAACACTGACGTGGCCATACTCTTTTAGTCCCAGAATATGATTACTGCTGATAACTTCATCTGACCGTTCGGTCACAACTAGATGGCCGTTCGGTAAGCAATGGTCTGCAGGCTCAGGAATTGTTCGGTGCAGACTTCCTCAGACCGTTCGGTGGATGAAATGCAGCATGTTCAGTAGAGGCTTCCAGCAGTGCTTTCTCAACTTGTTCGGTATTGACTTTGGCAAACCGTTCGTTAACGCTCGGTTTGTAGTGGTCGGCCTAAGTGCAAGCTTCAACAGACCGCTCGGTACTCATTCACCGCCCGTTCGGCCAAGTCATCAGAAGACCGTTCGGTCATGACTCTTAGATAGCTTCGGTGACCGTTCGCTATTAAGTTGACCGTTCGGTCAAGCCTATGTGTGCACTAAGTTTTCAAACAGTGAGTGCCCTGCAAAATAGTCATTGAAATAATTAAGTCCAAATAATTCAAATTACTTAAAATAAGAATTAGTCTTGAAATTAAGCCCAAATAGTGAAAGTGAGACAAAAATGGAGAATTAAACATACTTCACTAACAAAATATGGTGCGGAAAGCTAAGTGTATAGTGTAAAATGGTGACTCATCAGAGTGCATCCACATGGAGCAATTGAAATATTTAATCCAGCTGCTGATGATCCAAAGAAAAGCTGGGTGGTGAATGGTCAACGTCTCAAGCCTTATTTAGGGGGAGAAGTGCAACACTTGTCCACAATGATGTAGTTGGTTGATCCTTGAAATTCTGGGTCAAGCTCGTGACGTTAAACAAGCGCTTACTGGGAGGCAACCCAGTATTCTGAACTTACTTATGTTTTTAGAATAGGGTTTGATGTACTCAATTGAAAACTTTGTCTGTTATGATGGTTTGCTTATGATTATGATTGTTTGATAAGTAATGCTTGATGATGCTGTGATATGGATTGATGTGAGATGTGCACATTACATGCTTATACAGGTGGTTCACAAGCTTTGTAAACAAATGCATGATGTTGTGATTGTGATTATGATATTAAGCAGGATGTTGTGAATGTGGAATGTGAATGAGCTTATATGTGAGGTTTTGAGCTTCAGAGTTTTTGTGATTGAATGTTATTCCTTTGGAAGCATGAATGACTTTGCCCAGGTTTTTTATGATTGAATTACTTGCTTGTTTGCATCATATGATCAAGGCCATTTGTTGATAACCCTTCTATTAGCCAAATTCATAAATTTAGCCCACTAAAAGAGAACACTGTGTTTTATCCTTTGAACCTCTAGCCTTGAACATGATTTGAAAACCCTTGTTGAAAAGCTTTACCTTGAGTTAAGTAGAAAATATTTTGTGGTATTGATAAATGTTCAAGTTTGGGGTTGTTGGAAAATAGAAAGGGAAATTGAAAGCATTGAGCTAAGAGCTAAGAACTAAGTATGTGAAAAGAGAAAGAAAAAGAGAAAAAAAAGAAAAGAAAAAGCGAAGCTCAATGCAAAGGAAAGTTGGGAAAAGTAAGAATGATTGTGTTTATATGATTCTCTTAACTCAAGGGTTTTGTGATCTAGAGAAACCAATTTTCTTGTTAGCCCAGCCACATTATAAGCCATAGAAAAGTCCTTGTGATGATGCATGCTTGTGATTTTATTTGATTGTAGTTAAACGAAAGGCAAAGTCAATTCATGTGACATTGTGATAGTAGAGTGAATGAGTGATTACCTCTTATACACTTGTGTTTGAGTGAAACACTTTACTTAGTAAGGAAATATTCCATGAGCACATGAACATCCATGCTTAGTAGATTGATCATTCATGAAAAATAGCATTTGTTGGATATTAAGTGACTTTGTGAACACTAAAGCATGTGTATGTCTTGATTGAAGTCTTTGTCATGAGCTTAATTGAAGTTTTTACTTATCTTGAAAAGTGAATTTTTGAATGAGCGAACCATTATACGGATTAGTAGAAGATTGAGTTACATCTTGTTTGCTTGAGGACAAGCAAAGTTCTAAGTTTGGGGTTGTGATAACAGTTGAAAAACTGTTATTTTCATGCTTAAAATTGATACTAAAAGCAACCTTTAACACTTAGAAACTAGCTTGAAATCATGCTTTTGGTCATATTTTCTGAAAGGTTTAATTGCTTCCTTTGTCCCCAGTTTTCCTATATATCTGTGTCAAAGTAGTCATTTTTCCTATATAGGAAAAATGACTACTTTGACACAAATTTTTTCTATGTTTAGATTCAATTGACACTTTTACACCACGTGAGGACGACAATGAAACTTTTACACCACGTGAGGACGACAATGAAACTTTTACACCACGTGAGGACGACAATGAAACTTTTTTAAAAGTGAGGATGAATTTGACACAATTCAACCAAACTGGGGACAAAGGAAGCAATTAAACCTTTTAGAAATAAGAGAGTTGGACAGGTTTATGCTTGATTTAAGTGTTTTATGCAGGTTTTAAGGTGAATTTGGTGAAAGAAGTGAAGAAGGATAGAGATGGAATCAGAAAAGACATCAAAAAGTGCAAAAGGAGAAGTCGCAACTACCGCTCAGCGGCAGTTTACCGCTGAGCGGCACTCAGAAACCCACGTTGGCTCCGCTGAGGGGTGAAAAGGCCGCTGAGGGGAGAAAAACAACTCAGGCACTTACCGCTGAGCGGCACTATTTTGGGCTTGGGCCTAATTTTTTGTATATTTTAGAATAGTATATAAGCTTTAGGACGTCCTAGGGTTTGTATCTTTGGCTGGGAGGAAGCAGAAACACACTTTTCACCCCTTGGGGGTAGATTGGGAGATGGTGACAGCATTCCTCTTCTCTTTCTAGGGTTTTTCTATCTCTTTCATTCTTTCATTATTGTTCATCTAGTTTCACCATGAATATGGTGAACTAAACCTTGTATTGTTGTTGGGGAATCAATGTAGTCTTGTGAAACTCTCATATATGGAATTTGTTTTAACATCTTATTTTAAGATTTATGCTTTCTTTCATCATTAGTTAGGGTTTTTCCTCTTTGCTTAAAGCTTGCATTGTTTAACTCATTCATTGCCATGATTATTGATTTTGTCGATATGGGAACATATGGGGAAATCTAGATCCGGGGAATTTCTCCCAATAGCATATTGGTTGCCTTTAAGCTCCTACACTTCAGAACTAATTACTAGGAATGCTAGGAATTGTATGAACTCATAATTAAGGATAGGCCTTCTTGCAAGGTGATTTAGAGAGTGGCATTAGCAATTGATGAAAAGAATGATGAATTCCTAAAAGTATATGAGAGTGGATAAGATGAAATTGATAACCCCAACAACATATTCATCCATCTAATTCATTAAAGTGTTTGTTTTCCTCTTTTCCATTGATCAAATTCATGCATACATGTTTAATTACTGTCTTTTGCATTTAAACCCTACAATCAATCGTTAACAAGTCTTAAATAATCAACAAATCATATAGCTAACTAGGCCGTGAGTCCTTTGGGAAAACGATACTTGGTCTTACCTAGTTTTATTACTTGATACGATTCGGTCACACTTGCCGATTGTTAAACAAGTTTGTGGCGCCATTTTTCGGTGTTCATAAATTTGTCATCATGGTGTTGTTTGGATCTGCGGCGTGGTGGTGCGATGATGACCGGTGACGGTTGTGGATGGTGCGGCGGTGGCTGACGGTGCATGGCCTGGCGGAAGCAGAACGACGACTAGGGTTTCAGTGGGTGGAAGATGATGCTCATGTGTTAGGGCTGAGGTGGCATGTTCTGATTGGTTCACTAGTGAGTGCAAGGATCAGTGGTGTGGCATCATCTGAGTGGTTCAATCCGTTAGTGGTGGACTGCCACGTGGCATGATCTGGTGAAGTTTGGCTTATGAGGGGTATGGGTAGGGAAATTTAGGAGGTGTTTTCAACCTTTATTTTTCTCAGTGAAATAGGTTCCTACTTCCCATTTATAATCCATCAAACTTTTAGGCATGCTAAATGTGGGAAACAAAGTTCTCCGAATGGAATCATCATCCTCCTCACTATCTGGACCATTATCCAACTCATCTGACACCCACTCAATGTTAAACAAGCCATGAACATCATGCATGGAATCATTATCAGTTGTCCTTGGTGACTCACCTACTGGACTGAAAGGTTGTTTTTCGCTCACATTTCCTTTCGAAGTACCAATGTCACACTCAATGGTGACATCAACTAGTCTTTCTTCACTCACAGACTCATCTACATCTTCATCCTGACCATCATCTCTAGCCTCATCCTCAACCTCATCCTTAGCCTCATCTACATGATCATCACAATTCTCATCCTCTTCTACATCTTCTAGCTCAAAATCATTTACATCATGTACCTCAACCTCCTCTACATCATGTACTTCACCATCCTTGACATGTTCAATCTGTTTAGTAACTTTACTCTCACCCTGCTCCATTTCTGTTCCAACTTCAGCCTCAACCTCAGCCTCACCCTCACCCTCAACCTCACCCTCACAGTGACCCTCCTCCATTTATGTTCCAACTTCAACCTCACCCTCATCCTCACCTTGAACATGACCCTGAACCTCACCCTCCACCTGATCCTCATCCTCACCATGAACCTTACCCTGAACATCATTGACATCACCATCAATCCAATCAATCATTTCTATTATTTGTGGTTCCATGATATTATGAACCACGTACAAATGAACGTCATCATTTAACCTTGCAATATTCAGCATATGTATAACACCCTTATCATTAGTTAATAATTCTAATCTATCTGGCACCACTGACTGACCTCCTAAACTGTACCAAAGTTCTTTTATGTCTATATAACCTAAGTCTTTCACTGAAGCTAATATTCCAAAATAGCACCACAGGTCTGGATCAAGAGACCATTCTGCTATCTCGCCATCAAATTTTAAATTTCAATTGTCATCACTAACAAAATGCCCACGATGATGGACCAACACTTTAATACGTTCAACAATGCAATATTATGTTTGAAGCACAAGCTTTCAACACTTGTACATTGGGGGGGGGGATATTATGATTTCTCACTCTTTACTAACTAAGCAAACAGTCAGACATCAAGGGGACAGGTGAACAAACTAACATCCTCACTAAGGAAACTCTCAGACAAAAAAGGTGATCACTACTTCTAAACAATTGATAAATGCAATTTTGGGACCACAACAGTGTACACATTTCAACATACAATAACATACCAAAATCGGGACCCATCACAGAATAACAGTAGCAAACCAATTATAACCTAAACGCAAAAGGATAGCAAAATCGGGACAACGCATAAACATAGCAAAATAACTTTATATTCGGAAAGGCGAAAAGATACGAAACTAACCTTAACTGGGCTCCACTTTCAATTCGGTTCGTCCACCACCACGTGATTGTCTTCGTCTTCGCAAATTCTTTCGAGCCCTAATTCTCACACTCACTCACCACATCAAAATCCCTAACTCATGAAATCCCTAATTCCCTTTTAAGTTTTTCTGTTTTAGTTAAAAAAAATCCAATAAAAATCACTATTTCCCTCATTCCCTGCCACGTATATAGGTTTTTTCATAAAACTAATATCCACGTATTTAAATCATTTTAACTGAGCTAATTTTCTATGCACCACGTAATCACAGGCAAACGACGTTAGTCATAAATTAAAGGAGAGGACTTAATTGGCTTATTTTAACAAGTTTATGGACCCACTTAAGATTGACACACAAATACAAAGACCAAATTTATTATATACAAATACAAACGGAGAGGGTTATATATATATATATATATATATATTTAAAAACCTAAAAGCCAAATAATTGACATGATTAATAAATTTATTAGAAGTGTAAGAAATATCTCGTGTGATAAATTCATCTATTGACAATAAAATAAGCGATATAACGTTAATAAGTTGTTCGAACAGACATTTACTTTTACAAAATTTTATGAAACTTTAATTGTTTGGTGAATTTTGTATGTTAAAATGAAATAGTCCACATACAGTGGTTAAACATTTTCGTTTCTTTGATGCTGTAACCTTCATCATTTTGAATATGAAACACGGTAATTCTTAATTTATGAAGCCTATAACAACTTAAAGTTATTATACGAAAATCCGATGACTCTTTCGACAAATTGAAGTTAAAATATAGATTTAAGATCTGATTTATTAGATTTTTTTTTTCCAATTATTACAAATGTATTGTGTGAATAAATTGAGAAGCTAACTGCACCAATTCTGTTTCGTTGAACATGGAGTTGACTGAAGAAGGTTGGGGTCAGAATAATGAAATCTATATAACAATGTATCAGTTAATGATTTTAATAGTTTAAGCAAAATGTTATCCAATGGTAATTTATTTTAAAAAATTTGAAAGAATTAACATCTCATTAAAACTTTTAAATTATAAAAACTAAAGAAATTAATAAACCTATAGAATTGAAAAAATATTTAAAATGATAAAATCAAATGCAAATCGTTAGCAATTATCTGTTTAAATGTCCCTCCGTAGCTTTGCCCCATATCAAATTACCATAACAATGACAGAATAGTTCATTAAACATCAAGGAAAATGGGAAGTGCACGAGAGTTCATAAACATAATTTTAATGCTGTAAAATTGCTTTTAATTGAAAATAAGTTTAAGAGAAAATATTTGATATTTAAAACTTATCTAAAAAATGAAAATTCAAAATAAAACTTTAGTGCGAGATTCTTAACGTCATCCATAAATTACATTTTCTTTTAAAATTAAGTAACCAATCATCTTTTTTTTCACACAATCACCATGACAAGACAAGATATTTGATAAAAGTTAGAGACATGAACCATAAGGTGTAATCATAGTGTTTAATCTTGTCAAACCTTACAGATTGTTAGCTACCCACATTAATCCTTTTTGACATCTACAGTTCCAGGTTTAACAGGATCCACTGGATTAGGTTCACCATCTGCCTCAGCCTGCTAATAACAGCAATTTCGTAATGTCAGTTCACATTTGAATTCATGGAAGAAGCTTCATATGCTAAATCATCAAAACAAAATTGAAAGCATGCGCAAACGTCAACACAAGCATTAGCATGCGTGTGGCAAGCACAAACTAAAATGAAAAAAAAAAAAAAAAAAAACAGAATCTGTCATGTCATGAGAGAACCAACACACAAGAAGCAGAACTGAAGGGTCACCACTAACTGTTATAATATTTGCATGTTTGAGAAAATCAAATAATTGACAACAGAATAGATCGTTTCTCAATTGTGAGACGCATATCATCATCAATAACAAAAACCCTTGTCAGGTAAGCCAAATATTGTACTGGAGAACAGACAATGGAACATCACCCTAAAATTAGTCCGGACATAGTATCTATGCAAATGACTAACCCCCAGCATTCAGGCATCAAGTAACATCAGATAAAAGATAGTAGAATAAACATCACCTTTTTTTTTCTATCAACAATATTAGTTGTTAGTATTTGTTAATGGGAGAATTGAATCCACAACCTCTCAGACCCTCCTTTCCAAACCAATCAAACGAATTTTATATCCCTTAAGTGTTAATGGAGAAAGTTGAGCTTATAACCTCTCCTATTCTGCCTTCCAACTTTACCACTAAGTCAACCTATCTCCAAATTATCATTGATGTGACCAATTATACTTCGTAACAAATTACGTAGTACCAAATATGATAAAGTTGAAAATAATACAACCAACTCTTTTTTCATTCAAATTTGTAAGAATATTCTCATAACGGGAGGCCTGGCCACAAAATTCTACAGTTAATCCAGGAATTCCACATCAATCACCCTATTTATTAATCAGGATTAGGTTTTCCTCTTTCCCAACTCTTTCAGCACAATGTTCAACATCTTTGACTCCGAGCCATCAATTTTCACTTGGAATTGGCTTAGAATGATAAAGGAAGGCATCAATATTCAAGTTCTAAATCCCATTGTCGGCGACAACTTTCAGAACAAATCACCAAGAAAAAGAAAATTTGGAAGATTATGTCGCAGTGAATACTTCTCGCCTACGGCTCTTCAACGACTCATTACAACAGGTGTCCGATATCATGCTAATATATCGAATTCAAAAATTGTCTACATAGTACTAATGGTTGACAATAAGTCTTTCTGAATAAACACTCTTTACTATTACTACTTGTATTTTATTTTGGATAGTACATGAACTATTTATTAGTATTACTACTTGTATTTTATTTTGGATAGTACATGAACTATTTATTAGTATTACTACTTGTATTTTATTTTGGATAGTACATGAACTATTTATTAGTATTACTACTTGTATTTTATTTTGGATAGTACATGAACTATTTTGTCTTGGCCCTTCAACTACAGGCATTAAATATAATTACTACCAAAAGCATAATTAATTAACTTTATTGCATGCTTTAATCATTACTAGAAGCACTCCTAACCTTTGCAATCTCCTAAAAAAACATCTTATTAAATGCAACTACTCACATTTAGGTTTAGTCAACAAAATTCCCCCCTAAACTTAATGTTTCTTTTTTTTCCCACATTCCAATCATCCTTTTGCTATTCTTGAAGAGAGTGGTCAGCAATGGTTTCATGAACATATCAGCAACTTGACCTCGACTTCCTACATGCTCCGACTCCACATTTCCTTCTTTCATTTTCGCCAATTCAATGGTCAACTGAAATCACAGTCCTCCTTTCTTGTTTCATCTCTATCTTGCTTAGAAGATTTCTAAGCCAAACTGCATGGCACACACTACAAGATGTTGCAACGTACTCGATTTCGCATGTTGAAAACGTTACAATGGGCTATTTCTTCAAAAGTCAGGTGAGTGTTGCATCTCCCATGAACAATACATATTTGGATGTGCTTTTCAGATCAACATCTCCCCACCAGTCACTGAGTAGCCAATAAGTCGATAATCATTTGTCCTAGTATAAAGTAGGGAGAGTGACATTGTTCCCCTTACATACCTCCTCATCATACTTTTCCTAGGAAACAAAGATGTCTTCCTCTTCCTAAACTACCAAACCAAGGAAATACTACATAAGACCTAAGTCAGTCATCGCTCCCCCATGTCTACCACTCGGCCAACTCCTTCTCTCTCTCCCCTATACCTCCTTCTCTCATATACTTTCCAACCCCTAACACAAACACTCAAGCTCTCTAGCTTTGATTCCAATATGTTTACAACAACTCTTTTTGGATAAACACTCTTTAGTATTAGTGCTTGCGGTATTTTGCTTTTGGTAGTACATGAACTATTTATAGGTCTTTTGCCTTGGCCCTTCAACTACATGCATTAAATATAACTACTACCAAAACCATAATTAATTAACTCTATTGCATGCCTTAATCACTAGAAGCACCCTTAACCTTTGCAATATCCTAAAAAACTTCTTATTAAATGAAACTACTCACATTTAGGTTTGAGAGTAGATATGGTGATTCTTTTTTAAAAGTTGGAAAGTCAAATATTTTATCTTTAACAAACAAACAAATTTTTTATTAGATTTGTCTTTAAATCTAAATTAAAGGTGTTTTTTTTTACAATGATGACTAATAAGAGCATAAAATTTCTTGAATTAAATTCTCTTTTTATTATTTTGAATTCCATCTCTCTTTTCTTTACAATTACAAAGCTTTATTTGCTTTGATTACTAGGTTAAATTAGAAAATAGATTTTCAAGAGGTTGTATGAAATGCCAAAAGATTTTTTCCTAAGTATATTTAATTATCTTCTTCTATAGATGATTTTATGGATGTAAATTTTGATTGTCAATTAGTCATAATGATATTCAATATATATACTCAATAGTCATGTATTACAATTTGAGAATTATTGTTGTCACAGTGTCCGTGTCTATGTTTTAGTCTCAATGTTTTAGTCTCAGTATTTTATAGCAACAAAGAGTTAATAAACCGTGGTTTGTGGTTCTTTCAATAATTCTCATAAACTGAAAAACACTGCTCCATAATCCATATTTCTGGCATGGATTCACACACCCCCTCCCATACTTTATTTTAAAAAATTCTATACACAAAAACCTAAAGTACTGAAAAAAGCTTGAGCTTTAAGTGCAATGAATTGGTTATTCCAAATCATTTAGGAAGGCATTAGTTGAACTAATGGATGTGTAATGTGTTTCTAATTACTCTAAAACCATCTCAAATCTCTGTCCCATGTCCCATAAATTTTAGTGATATCTTAGTATCCATGACTCACAATATTCAGAACGTTCTACATAGCGACATACTTCAGTCATTGCACCATGCAATACAACCACACATAAGAGGTAACCCCGCTCAGAGAATGACACATTGTGATGCCAACACTTCAAAATGAAAGCTCAACTTCTCACCACAAAAGCGGTAGCTGACATCAGCGTTAAATAGCCACTGTAACAGACGGCACACCTTCAACTGTTGGGTGACCTCAACTAAATGCCTACTGTGCATTATAAGCTTTCCTCCATTCTCAGCTATCCACTATTGATAACACTAGCTGAAAGGGAGACTCACATTCCCCAATCCTTACAGGTTACAAAGTGTGGCATAAGGCCAATGAGGAATTCAAAACCCAGCATTACATTGATTATTTCCTGTTTCCAATAAACTAAAAGACAATAATCATCCTTGTTGTTCATGATGAAATCATATATTACTCCACCCTACCATTAAACAACAGAATCTTCCTTCAAAACCTCCAAATCGAACCACCCTGGCAAAATCTTGTCATTGTTCCTCACACAAACAGTTTGTTATATTTCATAATGTCACACATATCACAATTTTTAATTGTCACTGACAAAAGTCTTGTTATTGTTCCTAGGATAAGAACTATTTCAAAGTCATATACATCATGGTTTCTAATTGTCTTTTACATGCAAATGTTATTCATCCACTTCTTAACATGTTAATATAGAATTTAAAACCTGTCTCCAAGCCCTTTTACTACCAAATTACCAATCAACCTTATATCACCTGATTGATTGATAAAGTACAAATGGACAACGCATAGAAATTACATTTTGCTATTAACAATTAACATTACGCACTCACTTACCTTATTAACAGAAGAGGTTGGAGGTTTGTATGGACATGCAGGAGGAACCCTCTCTGGTTTCCTATACTCCCAACCAAAAATCCCATAGATCTTTCCCTGAAAAGAGAATTGCATATTAACAACTACCCATACATCTCCTAAACTATAAATTTCATTAATCACTACCATTGGATGTAAAATAACAAAAGCATAATATGGAAAATTGCACTTACCATGATAAAATCGAAGAGAAGAGGAAGAATGTTAACTATCGGAACCAGAAAGAGGGGCAACAAACAAGCCAAGCAAACCTGCAGTGTGGCAAATTCAATTTTGTTTAAAATTAGAAGAAAACACAAAATTGGTCACAGAAAAAACAGATAACAATACAATCAAAGATAATACTACCATGTTGAGATGAAGGAGTCTGAGAGTACACAATGAACGATGGCAACAAGGATTGTTTAGAAAAGCAGACCAATCGGTCATTAACTAAGCACATCCAAAATTATATATACGCACAATTCGGCCCATTCATTATAGTCCATGGGCTGCAATAGGAATTCAAAGCCCATCCAATAATCAATAAATTTATTTCATAAACATTCTAATGTAAGGTGGTTGGTTGGGATAAAACTCTGAATATCATATATTAATATACTTATAGCTTATATCTTATCCTAAAAGGTAAAATGTAGTCATCTATCTTATATTTATATTTCTTGGATTAAGAATTGAGTCAAGGTAAGTTTAAGATAATAGCATAAACAAATTTTTTCACTCCTTTCTTAATATATAATATATAATAGTTACAAATAAATTTAAATTATATAATAATTAAAACATAAAATTTTTATTATTATTCAAATATATTTTGAAATTAAAATATTTGCATCATAATATTAATTTTACAAAATTTATATGCTTTATTTATACATTTTAGAAAAAGTAACTATAAAAATTAAATAAAATTTGTACAATTTTGTTAATATTGATTTATATGATATTTTTCAATATTAACTTAAATATAAATTTAAATCAAATTATTTATTGAAATATTATATTAAAAAATAATTATGAAAATATTTTTTAGGACATTAATTCTAATTATGTTGTGTAAATCGCATGAGTATACATTACAATATTTTTATATTATTAAATTCTTATTTAATTATATTGTATTATCATATTTTATTATATAATTTCTAATAAATAAGTCTTAATAGTTTACTCAGAAAATATTTATTTTTTTAACAAAACTGCTTCAAATAATATTTATCACAGTTTATAATTCACAAAAATATTATATTTTCAGTGTGTGTGAGTGTATATATATATATATATATATATATATATATATATATATATATATATATATATATATCATAGTTCATAGTCAATGTTATATTAAAAAATGTTTATCAGAAATTTTTAATGATAGTATTTGTTAGTGTAAATTTTGTACATTGTTAATTATAATTAAGCAGTCAAACAAAATTATTAATATTCTTTCATGATATTATTAAAGATAACAAAATAACCCACCTAATTACAGTCAAAATGGATTGGATTTTAAATTTTGAACTTCAAATAAATGGAAATTACATATGGTTTAATACAAAATTATAAAGTCCAAAGAAAATCCTAATAAAAGTTATATTTTTCAAGGGTTTGAGATTTATTTTAGAGGCTGGTATGTTTCACTACCTATATGAGTTAGAAGGTATTTTTTTCTTAGTCAATTTTGATATTTAATGATAATAAAAGTTAATATATTTATCATACATGTTATTTGGTGATTAAATAATAGTAAAGATGAAAAATTTTAAATTTTAAAATTAATTTTATAAAAATTAAAATTAATTTATGGACTAATTTGTAAAACTTATTTGATTTTTTTAATCTGATTTTTAACTAATTTATAAAGTATTGAATTATGGAATTAAAACTTGTCCTTTTTTCTTATAAAATTTCACAGTAAACAGTTTTCTAAATTCCGTAGTAATTTTTAAAACTTTAATTTGTGTTACCTGACTTCTAAACAGTGAGATCTGATTAATATATAGTAGATTGTTGTGAATTTAAAAGTTGGATATTATCAATATTATTTATTATTGTTACATGGACTAATATGTTTTATAGTTTGTATTGGATGTTGCAGTCATCTTTTTGAACTCTAAATAAATATTTGGCGGTTCTTTTTTAACATCATATATTAAAGTTTAAGGTTTAGAAGAAGCAACTAAACCTTCAGTAGATTGTGAAATTTGAAGATTATTCATAGAAGTAAAATATGGGGCTTTATTCGCAAAGGCCTACTTACAAAGAATAACCATAGAGGTTGACTTATAAAATTGAACCATATAGGTACATCATCAAACAATTTATATAAATGCTCGTTTAAGGGAAGCACAAATTCAAAGTCTTTCTAATAGTTTTAGTAGACAACTTCAAAAGAAAAATCTCAAAGCGTTTTATCTATTTACTCCTCAAGTAAAGATTATCACCCCTTATATATAAAAAAGTATATTAATATTAAAAAATATGATGGATTATTCAATCTAAATGCATAATTGAACACATAGGATATTTTGATGCAATGTCAATAGTGCAGAATTGGCCTTTAACGTCACTCTTAGAGTTGTCAAAACGGGCGACCCGACCCGACCCGGTCTGGCCCACCACGGGTTGGTCACTTAGTGAGCCAACCCAACCCGGCTCATTTATTAGCGAGTCAGAAAAATTTGAACCCGACCCGACCCACCACGGGTTGGTGGATAAACGGGTTGACTCACTGGCTCACTTAATTACAATTTTTTTTAAATAAAAAAAATTACAAACTTTCTATAATTCAAATCTAAACAAATTTCACTCCCAACATGGGTGTTTAATTAATTTTGAAAATAAGAAACTTAAATAACTTTTTCAAGCAAAAAATAATAATAAATATTTTTTTATAAAATTAAAATCAAATTTTAATAAAATAAAAAATTAGGTAGGTGGGTTGGTGGGCCAACCCGGCCCACCACGGGTTCAACCCGCAAGAGCCGGGTTTAAATGAGTCGGGTTCAAATCTAACCCGCATAAAAAAAATACAATTTTTTCAAACCCAACCCAGCTCGAACCCGTGGTAGGCCGGGTTGGCCCGCGGATTGTGACCCATTTTGAATGCTCTAGTCACCCTGTACACGTCCGTCCAGCAAATAACCAACGTAAATTATTGACCGGTGGCATTTTCGTAAATAAATGGGCATATAGACGTCTTATAGACGTCGGGTAGGTGAGAAGTTATTTTTTTCCGCCATATAGACGTTTGTTAGGAGGGGCCCTGTCGTCTATAATATTATAAACGTCGGGGCCCCTCATAACGGACGTTTATACGCGTTACAGGGCAGGTGAAACGTTCACCTAGACGTCGGGGCCCCTCTAAACCGACGCCTATAAGCCCCGCGAATATGAATTTTTAAATCAGAAAGACGTCATATTAGTGAGGGCCCCGACGTCTATACTATTATAGACATCGGACCCCCCAAGTGCCCGACGTCTATAACCTATTATACAGGAAAACGCGAACCCGCGGGGAGTTACGCTTACTGTTCATTGTCTTCCTCGCGTTTTCTCTCTGAGGCGTTGCATTTCCATGTAGGTTTTCTCTCTTTTGGACCGTTTAAATTTACTTTTACTCCGATTAAATTACTCTTTAATGAAATATCTTCCATTTGAACCGATTAAAATTCGTATTTGTTGCGTTTTGGTGCAGTTTTTGGCGTGTGCTTGGGCGGCGTGTTTGACTGTTTTTGGCCTACGATTTTGGGCGTGCATTACTTCATTTCCCAACATTGCTTTTTTAGTTTACTAAAAAGGTTAGCTGCTTTGTTGAAAACTTTTGTTGTATGCATGTTATTGGCTTTTGTGTATGCATTTTATTGGCTTTTGCGTATGCATGTTTTTGGCTTTTAGGTATGCATGTGTTATTGGCTTTTGAATATGCATGTGATAGTTGTGTTATTATAATTGGCATGTTAGATTATAAGTATGAAATCATTGAGTGAAACTTAGTTCTCGTTTGAAATTTAACACAAACGATTAATCTTTAATCGTTTGTATTAAATTTTGAATTGTCCGATTGGACAGTTTAGGAAAATTATTTTTCATAATTTGCTATAACATGTACATTGGAGTTTATGGATAAGATTGATAAAATTTTGGTTCAGTATTTGTGTTGTTCTCCGGATGCATATTTGATTGTGGTCATCCTTGACTACTCTCATTTCGTGTATTTCGAAGACTAATGCGAAATGCTGCCGAAATCTTATCAAATTTATGATGTAGACTTCTTTGCATGTGTCTTAGCAATTTATGAAAAATAATTTTTCTGAATGGGTAGGGCCTAACCTTGTGAGAGTTAAAAAACTGAAACTGATGAAGTATGTTACGAACATAGTATGGATCGAAGCTGGATGAATGAACGTCGCATCAGTGAAGAATATGAGAAGGGTGTTTCAGAGTTCTTACAATAGTTGAACAAAATGCTAAGTTTGTGAACGAGACATATTTTTGTCCTTGTGTTCGTTGTCTTAATCAAATACGACAAGACTTAGGTAATGTGCGTGACCATCTATTCATGTTCGGCATAATGAGAACTTATACCGTTTGGACTTGGCATGGAGAAGTACTGGACCAGCCTACCACGTCACGAGGAACGGATTATGTGGAAGAATGGATGAGTGATCATTTAGAGGACATGATACATGATGTCGATGAAGATAATTTTATTTAGATTCCTAGTTTCTAACAACTTAACTTTGTTGTTTTAGGTACATGGACACAATCGCTGTAGACCAAGGTCGGTCTTCCATGTATGAATTTGTTGAACCTCAGACAATTCAACCTTCTGGTAACACACTTGAAAGCAAACAACATTATTTGCAAACATGGATGGATGAGTCAAAAAGATACGTATACCTTGTGCCATACATTGATGGATATGTGTTGTTATATGTAAAAGTTCATTAAAGTTTACTTAATTAGTTAACTAACTATTTGTGATTCGTGATAGGTCGCACTGGCAGCTGATGGTCATCATTCCAAAACAATGTAAAATTATATGGTTTTGTTCGTTGCACAGGAAGATGAAAATTGACTTGAGAACCATGCTTCAAGGGTAAGTGTTTCTCCAAAAATGACTTTGAATTTGATGTTCACCTTAAACTTTTATGATAAATATAGTTATATTAATTTTACTGTGTTTTCAATCTAAATAAAGTTATTGGTAAATCCCGAGGTCAACTAGTTCAAATTTTGTATCCAAAGGTTGTAAGTCATTTATACTTCTAATTCATTTTCTATGTTATTGAATGATCTAAATTCTTGACTATTTAGTTTGTCATTTTAGTGTAACAAGCAGCTAGATTCATGGGAATGTGGCTTCTATGTCATGTGTTGGATTAAGACCATCATTCGAGCTGTCATTACAGATGACTGGAATGAGGTAATGATGCATACTTGAATACATTACAAATCAAATTCATCTTTAAACATATATGAAACCATAATGAATCTTTCTTCATTTTGCAGCGCTTCAAGAGTACATCTCCTATACCAGAGGACACAATTAGGCAGATAAGGCAGGAGTGGACAGCTTATCTTCTGCAAAGATGGAGCTAGGAACACTTATATTTCTTGTTGAACATTACTTTGGTTTAATTTAAGTTTATATTTTGATAGTTTTGGTATTGGATTGTTTTTTACATTAAGTAGAACTTTCTTTATATGAAACACACACACACACACACACACACACACATATATGTGTATATATATATATATATATATATATATTATAGTATATTGTTCTGTGACAATTTTCTATTTTTCAGGTGTGGTTTTATTGCAACAATAAATTAATTTTTTTTAAAAAAACACCGAGTAGACGTCGGTTAATGCCATGTCCGACGTCTATTGACGTTTGTTAATGCACAAACAGACGTCCAATGAGTTACAGTGAACAAAACGTTTCAGGGCATATAAACGTCGGGTATACCCTGTTCGACGTCTATATAGATGTCTGGTATACCTTGTTGATGGACAAATTTATGAACACCAAATTATGATGTCACAAACTTGTTTTTCAATCGGCAAGTGTGACCGAATCGTTCAAGTAATAAACTTGGTAAGACCAAGTATCGTTCTTCCCAAAGGACTCACGACCTAGTTTAGTTGTGTGGTTTCTTGATTAGCTAAGACTTAAAGACTAAATATTTGGATTTTATATGCAAAAGACGAAAATTAAATATGTATGCATGAAGTTTTGATCAATGGCAAAACAAAAGATAAACACTTTCAATGAAATTTATGTATGAATATGTTGTTGGGGGTCAATTTCATCTTATCCACTCTCATATATTTTAGGAATTCAACATTCAAATCACCATTGTTAATGCCACTCTCTAAAGTACCTTTCTAGAAGGCTTCTCCCTAATCACGAGTTCATACAATTCCTAGCATTCCTAATGATCAGTTCATAAGTGCAGGAGCTTAACGACAACCAATATCATATTGGGAGAAATTCCCCGGATCTAGACTTCCTCGTACGTGCCCGTATCGACAAAACCAATAATCATGCATCGAATGAGTTAAACAATGCAAGCATTAAGCAAAGAGGAAAAACCCTAACTAATGATGAAAGAAAGCATAAGTCTTAATTAAAAGATGTAAAAACAGATTCCAGATATGAGAGCTTCACAAGATTACATTGATTCCCCAACAAACATACAGAGTTTAGTTCACCATATTCATGGTGAACCTAGATGAAAGAATAAACCCTAAAAAGGTGAAGAGGAAGCCTCAGCATCCAAGATCCTCCTTCAAAGGGGTGGAAGAGAGAGTGTTTGCTTCGTTCCAGCCAAAGATACCTAACCCTAGGAAACCCTAAAGCTTAAATACCATTCGTAAATTACAAAAACTTAGGTCCAAGCCCATTAAAGTGCCGCTCAGCGGTAAAATACCGCTCAGCGGTAAGTGCGTGTCTTGTTTTCTCCCCTCAGCGGCCATTTTGCCCCTCAGCGGATCTCCCGTGAGTGCTTGAGTGCCGCTCAGCGGTAAACTGCCGCTGAGCGGTGACTTCGGCTTCTCCTTTTGCACTTTTTTATGTCTTTTCTGATTTCATCTCTCTCCTTCTTCACTTCTTTCACCAAATTCACCTTAAAACCTGCACAAAAACACTGAAATCAAGCATAAACCTGTCCAGCTCTCTTATTTCTAATAATATGAAGAAAAGCATGATTTCAAGCTAGTTTCTAAGTATAAAGGTTGCTTTTAGTGTCAATTTTAATCATAAAAATAACAGTTTTTCTACTGTTATCACAACCCCAAACTTAAAACTTTGCTTGTCCTCAAGCAAATAAGATGTAACTCAATCTTCAACCAATTCATACGATGGTTCACTCATTCAAAAATCCTCTTTTTCAAGATAAGTGACAACTTCACTCAAACTTTTGACCAAGAATTCAATCAAGATGTGCACATGCTTTAGTGTTCGCAAAGTCATTTAAATTCCAACAAATGCTATTTTTCGTGAATGATCAATCAATTAAGCATGGATGTTCATGTGTTCATGGAATATTTCCTCACTAAGTCAAGTGTTTTACTCACACTCAAGTGTGTAAGAGGTAATCACTCATTCACTCTACTATCACAATGTCACATGAATCAATTTTTGCCTTTCATTTTACCACAATCAAAAACATTCACAAGCATGCATCATCAAAAGGACTTTTCCATGGCTTATAACGTGGCTGGGCTAACAAGAAAATTGGTTTTTCTAGATCACAAAACCCTTGAGTTAAGAGAATCATACAACACAATCATCTTATTATTTCCCAACTTTCTTTTGCCTTTGCATTGAGCTTTGCTTCTTTTTCTTTTCTTTTCTTTTTCTTTGCATATTCTTACTTTTTAGCTCTTAGCTCAATGCTTTTCATGTTTTCCCAACAACCCCAAACTTGAACATTTAACAATACCACACAAGATCTTCTACTTAACTCAAGGTAAAGATTTTTCAATCAAAGGTTTCAGTGTATGTTCAAGGCTAAGGGTTCAAAAGGATAAAACACAAAGTGTTCTCTTTTAGTGGGCTAATTTGATGAATTTGGCCAATAAAAAGGTTTCCAACAAACGACCTTGATCATATGATGCAAAACAAGCAATTGCTTCAATCATAGAAAACCTGGGCAAAATCATTCATGCTTTCAAAGTAATAGCATTCAACAATAACAACTCTGGAGCTCAAAATCTCACATATCAGCTCATTCACATTTGACATACACATCCTGCTTAATTTCACAATCACAATCATGATATCATGCATTTGTTCACAAAGCTTGTGAATCACCTGTATAAGCATTTTAATGTGCACATCATCTCAACATCAAGTAATCATAAGCATCATTCAGTATTACTTATCACACAATCACAGTTAATAGCAAACCATCACAAGAAACCAGGTTTTCAATAGAGTACATCAAACCCTAATCTAAAAACAAAAACAAATAAGTTCAGAAAACTTAAACCACAAAAGCATGATCATATGATAGCATTTATCAGTAAATGCTATCTCAGCTCCTCATCAGTCTGAGCTGTCCTCTGTATCTTCCTCTTCCTCTTCATCTTCATCATCTTCAAATGCATCCTCCTCATCAGCTTCATCTTCTTCCATATCTCTAGCTGAAGCTTCAGCTGCTCCAGCTCCTCCAGCTCCTCCTCCATGCACTGGTTCCTCTGGCCAAGCCACCACATTATGGAATTCATCCATAGTCCACCTGTGGGCTGGAGGTGTATCATACATCCCCACAATCTTCTCAGCAGTGGCCACCTGCCCTCTGTGAATGGACTGCAACTGAGCACCTATAAGAGACATATACATGTCCCTCATCTGGAATGGTTCTGCTTCATGTGTATCAGCAGACGTCTGGCTCTGTGCTGGCCCTCTCTCTCTACGAGCCCGGCGTGGTGGAACTGGCTGAGCTGCATCCTCACCTCCACAGTACTGTCTGTAATAGGCCTCATGAATAGCTTTTCTTGGCCTCTCAAATGGTGGAACAGAAGTGTCCACCCCAGCTAGCTTGCAAAGGTGAGTGATCAAAGAAGGATGTCCTAGTGGTGCTTTGTTGTTTGAGGTGTTAGCACATACACTAATTTCATCAGCTATCACCTGCCCAATATTAACATTTAAATTTCTGATAGCACAGTAGATGAATAGTGCCCTACTGTTAGGAATATCTGACACATGTGAACATGGCTGAATGTTGGCATGAGAAAACGCCATCCAATACTTTGCAAGAGGAGTCAAATCCGTCCTCCTAATGTTAACCACTAAGCCAGATCTATTCCTTTGGAAGTGTCCTCCAGGTATACACAATACTCTCTCCACATCCTCATAATCAGCACCTTCCTCCATGCAAAGAGCAAACTGGCACTGCTCACCCGCCCATACAGTGTCCAGGAAGTTATTAATAGAATCAGGATCATACCTGATAGCATGGCCTCTGACATAGCCTAAATAATTCTCAGCTGGATAATCACCAATCTTCTTTGCATTGGTGTAGAATTCCTTTACCACAGCTATGTTGGCAGGTGCAGGATATGTGGCCAGCTTTCCCCAATCATTCCCTAACACTTGCTCTCCAAATTGAGGAGCAAAGTTAGGTATCATTCCAACCTTTCTCTCCATCAGAAGTCTCCTGTCCTGAACCACCCTAAAGTGCATCTCATGTTTCCTAGAGAGGAACCTGCTAGATTGGGGTTGCTCTGGTTCCTTTTCCTTTCTCTTGGTTGCCATGGTTTTCAATCTTTTTCCTGATGAGGATGCCATTCCTACATTCAAAACACAAACAAAACCACAAAACATGATGTTAATCATTAGTAACACACAGAACACAACTCCTTTCGAAGCTAAATCACCGCTGAGGGCCATAATTCCCCCTCAGCGCCGCCAGTACCACATTCCAGATCACAAAAAACCAGAAAAACCAAATCTGGCAGAGTGCCGCTCAGCGGCAGTTTACCCCTCAGCGGTAACTCTGCAGATTTTTGAAAAACCTGTTTTAAAACTTTTCTAACTCCACCCAAATGCAATTTTCAGTTTTCTAGTTCATAATCATGCAGTTTAATCGGTTCAAACATCAAATATATCATCAAATCATACAAAGAAATCAAAACCCCTAAATCTTCATGCTTTGACAATCTTATTCAAAATCAAAAACCCTAGAATGAACAAAATGCATTTTACTTACTTGGGTGGAGATACTAGATGCAATGAGAATGCTTCCAAGCTAGAATGCTCTCATCCAACCCCAAACTTTGATGGCACACTAATGAAAAAGTGAGTGGAAGAGAAATTTTCTTAAGAGGGAAGAGTGAAAATATGTGGAAAACCTTGGATAAGGTATGTGGGAGTGTTTGTGCAGAGAAGAGCCTGAAAGTATGAGAAATTGCGCAGCTTAGGGTTTAAAAATACCCTAATGGGCTCGGGTCCCGCTAAGGGGAACTAAAACCCAATCTGCGAGAGTACCGCTCAGCGGTAAAGTACCGCTCAGCGGCACTTTCGTGATGTGTTCTTCTCCTTCTTTTCTTAACCTAAGTGCCTCCTAGACATGCCCCTCACTGGCTCCCTGCAATTCAATGTTCAAAATGCTTATGCAAACCCTAACTAACACAAACAAACAGAAATATTCAATCAACTGGGTTGCCTCCCAGGTAGCGCTTGTTTAACGTCACGAGCCTGACCCAAAATCCACCAACACCCATCAGTAGGTGCAAAATTTTCTTACCAACACCCATCAGTTGGTGTTACATCCATAGTATCCTTCAGTAGATACTTAACCACCTAGCATCCTTCAGTAGATGCTATCTCCAACAAAATAATTACAAAACTAATGTTCACAAATTAAAAATTACAAAACCAAATCAAAAGTCTTTAAATTCACTGGGTTGCCTCCCAGCAAGCGCTCTTTTAATGTCATTAGCTTGACCCAATAAAGTTCAAGTTCCTTCTTTTTTATAGTTAATGTTGTCATTCCACCAACTTCTCAGCTGTTTCCTTTGAACTGTTTTGGTTCTTCTAGAATATGGAGACTCTATCTCTATCATCTCCTTCTCTTTAAAACCCTTCACAACCCACAACTTGTTCTTGATTCTTACAGGTGTGCCAAGTTGGAGTCTTCTTTTCTTCCAGTCTCTAGGAATTTCTTCTCCTCTTCCAATCTCTTCTTCCTTGGGTACCTGAAACAACAAACAATGGTTACCTGAAACCTCAAGATTTTCATCTTTACGGCTAGTCATGGGTGCATCTCGAAATGCAACTTTATAACTAGCTTCTTCCTCCTTTGCTTGCATCTCATCTTTGAAGACATCTACCACCACTCTCTCCTCCCTGTCCTGGAGCACCACTATACCTTCATTTACATCTATGATAGCCCTGGCCGTTTTCATAAACGGTCTTCCAAGTATGATAGGTATCTTCTCGGTCTCCATCTTCATCACCACAAAGTCTGCCAAGAACTGAAGTTTGCCAACACAAACCATAATGTCCTCTACAATCCCACATGGCTCCTTTGAAGATCCATCGGCCATTACTATTTTAACCTTTGCAGGTTTCACTTTAACATTGCCGATTTGCTCTAGTAAAGAATAAGGTATCAAGTTAACACTTGAACCTAAATCAAGAAGAGCCTTCTTTACCTTTTTCTTCCCTATAGTACAAGGGATAGAAAAACTGCCTGGATCTGATGCTTTAGGAGGGAATGACTCTTTCTTAACAGTTATACACTCTTTTGCCTCATCATCTCTACGTCTCTTCTTTGTAGAGATTTCTTCATCAGATTTTGTGTAAACTGCAATTTTCTGTAGAATCAGTTCCCAAGGTGCTTCATTATCCACCATTCTGAATAATTCTGTGAAGTCCATTTGTTTCTCTTGATTTATTGGAAAAGGAAAAGTATTTTTGCTCTCTATTTCTCTTCTTTCTTCTGTTTCTCCTTCTTCTAACTCAATTATCTCTTCATTCACACTCTTTACCACTTTGCACTCTTCTCTGGGGTTAACCTCAGTATTAGCCCCAAAATTTCTATTTGGCCTTTCTTCCAATTGCTTGGTAATCTGACCCATTTGAATCTCCAAATTCTTTATAGCAGCTTTAGTGCTCTTTTAAGAAGATTCAGTTTTCTGTATGAATTGCTGAAGAGTTTCTTCCAACCTTGTTGATCTTTCATTAAGCATAGATAATTGTTGCCAAAAGGTTGGTTACTGCTGCTGCTTATTATATTGATTAGCTTGCCCAGTTTGTCCTTGACCAATGCTTGGATGTGGTTTCCACCCTTGATTGTAATTCCCTTGACGGTATGGAAATTGATTAGCCATGAAATTAACATCCTCCACAGCTTCCACTGGAAAAGCACATTGACCATTGATATGATCACCTCCACATAATTCGCACAACTGGGTTTGTACCTGTGCAGCAGTTTTCAACTCTTTAGGTAATTGTGCAAGAGTTTTAGTCAGAGTCTCCAGCTGTTGAGTTAGAATTTTATTTTGAGCTAGCAAGGCATCATGCGTTTGTAATTGAAGAACCCCTTTTTGTTGCATAGGAGCTCCTCTCTCACTGTGCAACTCATTATCACTAGTAGCCATGTTTTCTATAATTTTTGTGGCTTCCTCTGGAGTTTTCCATTTAATATTGCCTCCTGCTGAGGCGTCTAGCATCATCTTGGTTTGTGAACCAAGCCCTCCAAGGAAAGTTAAGACTACTTCCTGTTCTTCAAAACCATGCGTGGGTGTTTTTCTTAGCAGACTTTTGTATCTATCCCATGCATGCCCCAGTGATTCTTCCATACCCTGCTTAAATGAAGATATCTCTTGCTTGCCTTTTGTCACCTTTGATTGTGGAAAGTACTTGTTCAAAAACTTTGTTACCACTGCTTCCCACTCTGTGAAACTTCCTTCTGGAAAAGAATTCAACCAAAGCTTAGCATTACCTCCCAATGAGAAAGGAAACAAACTAAGTTTGATTGCTTCATCTGGCACCCCATTGATTTTCACTGTGTTGCAAATTTCATTAAATGTAGTAAGGTGCTCATATGGGCTTTCATGAGATAGCCCATTAAATTGATTGCTCTTTACCAGTTGGATCAGTGCTGGTTTGACCTCCATATTGGCTGCATTGACTCTAGGTCTAGCTATGCTGTTAAAGTGCTGAGGTCCAGCTATGTTGGTGTAATCAGCAAGAGTTCTTCTGATATTATTGTTCTCCATATTTTCTGTGCTATTGTCAGAACCTTGTGGTGATGGTTGCAATAGAGTTTTCGGAAGAGGGAAAAGTTCTCTAGATGTTCTGATTCTTCTCCTCCGTCTACTGTCTTCTAATCCTTCAAGCAGAGGTTCTGATGTTTTCTTGCTCCTAGTTCGAATTGCCTCCTGCATACACAAGAACACAAAACCCTAGAAAAGATTTGTTTAGCACAAAAAGTTATAAGAGAAGATATAAGATTCATAAAATAAAAACAGAAAACAGAAAAACAGAAAACAGAAAAAAAAAATTCGAAATTTAAATTAAAAATTCAAAAACAAGTCAAAGATAATCAATAATCACACAAATTAACCAGTTAAACCACGAGTCCCCGGCAACGGCGCCAAAAACTTGATGGACAAATTTATGAACACCAAATTATGATGTCACAAACTTGTTTTTCAATCGGCAAGTGTGACCGAATCATTCAAGTAATAAACTTGGTAAGACCAAGTATCGTTCTTCCCAAAGGACTCACGACCTAGTTTAGTTGTGTGGTT
The DNA here is from genome assembly GCA_027742785.1 of Vigna reflexopilosa. Classification (NCBI taxonomy): domain Eukaryota; kingdom Viridiplantae; phylum Streptophyta; class Magnoliopsida; order Fabales; family Fabaceae; genus Vigna; species Vigna reflexopilosa. Next base: position 16,278,952 of record CM050915.1, read on the forward strand.
TCTTGATTAGCTAAGACTTAAAGACGAAATATTTGGATTTTATATGCAAAAGACGAAAATTAAATATGTATGCATGAAGTTTTGATCAATGGCAAAACAAAAGATAAACACTTTCAACGAAATTTATGTATGAATATGTTGTTGGGGGTCAATTTCATCTTATCCACTCTCATATATTTTAGGAATTCAACATTCAAATCACCATTGTTAATGCCACTCTCTAAAGTACCTTTCTAGAAGGCTTCTCCCTAATCACGAGTTCATACAATTCCTAGCATTCCTAACGATCAGTTCATAAGTGCAAGAGCTTAACGACAACCAATATCATATTGGGAGAAATTCCCCGGATCTAGACTTCCCCGTACGTGCCCGTATCGACAAAACCAATAATCATGCATCGAATGAGTTAAACAATGCAAGCATTAAGCAAAGAGGAAAAACCCTAACTAATGATGAAAGAAAGCATAAGTCTTAATTAAAAGATGTAAAAACAGATTCCATATATTAGAGCTTCACAAGATTACATTGATTCCCCAACAAACATACAGAGTTTAGTTCACCATATTCATGGTGAACCTAGATGAATTACAATGAAAGAATGAAAGAATAAACCCTAAAAAGGTGAAGAGGAAGCCTCAGCATCCAAGATCCTCCTTCAAAGGGGTGGAAGAGAGAGTGTTTGCTTCGTTCCAGCCAAAGATACCTAACCCTAGGAAACCCTAAAGCTTAAATACCATTCGTAAATTACAAAAACTTAGGTCCAAGCCCATTAAAGTGCCGCTCAGCGGTAAAATACCGCTCAGCGGTAAGTGCGTGTCTTGTTTTCTCCCCTCAGCGGCCATTTTGCCCCTCAGCGGATCTCCCGTGAGTGCCTGAGTGCCGCTCAACGGTAAACTGCCGCTGAGCGGTGACTTCGGCTTCTCCTTTTGCACTTTTTTATGTCTTTTCTGATTTCATCTCTCTCCTTCTTCACTTCTTTCACCAAATTCACCTTAAAACCTGCACAAAAACACTGAAATCAAGCATAAACCTGTCCAGCTCTCTTATTTCTAATAATATGAAGAAAAACATGATTTCAAGCTAGTTTCTAAGTATAAAGGTTGCTTTTAGTGTCAATTTTAATCATAAAAATAACAGTTTTTCTACTGTTATCACTTGTTCGACGTCTGATTAACGTCACCCACAAAGACATCGGATATGTATCCGACGTTAAAAGGCCAAAATAACAGACATCTAAAGCCTTTTCTGCACTAGTGTGCGTAGTTTAATAGGATATTCTGATGCAGACTATGAGGGCTGTAAAATTGATAGGAAAAGTACTAGTTGTACATATCATTTTTTGGGCTGTTCTTTGGTGTCTTGGCACTCAAAGAAACAGGCGTGTGTAGCTCTATCTACCACAGAAGTAGAATATATTATTGCAGGAAACTGTTGTGCCCAAATCTTGTGGATGAAACAACAACTGGAAGATTTTGATATCTTCCTTGATCACATTCCTTTAAAATGTGACAATACTAGTGCCATAAACCTAACCAAGAATCCTATAATGCATTATAGAACCAAACACATAGAGATAAGACACCACTTCTTAAGAGACCATATTCAAAAGGGTGATTGCACAATAGAATATATTGATACATTGCATCAATTAGCTGACATTTTCACCAAGGCATTACCTAAGGATAGGTTCTATGATCTTAGAAGAGAGTTGGGAGTAATAGATATGTCTTAAAATCAAAATACATGACGTTTTTAAGTTTTTCGTAAATCCAGCGTATTTAATCGATTATCATATGGCTATAATCGATTATTTTGAGGTTTTAGAAAACTCATGTTGATTCGCAAATAATCGATTATTATCATCCACTATCAACAGTGCATTGTTCACAAAATAATCGATAATCATTAGTAATAATCGATTATCACGGGATGCAGATTAAAAACTAGGGTCGTTACAACGTTCAAAAACGGCTATAAATGACGATAAATGGCTATTTTTTGGATTTCCTCTATAAATATTCATTCATAATCGATTAACAACCACTTTTTGCACCCAAACTTGGCCAAACTCAAAATTCTTCCAAGATTTCACTCCTTTTTTCTCATACCTTCTCCTCATACCTTTCTTGGTGGTGCTTCTTCATCTCATTCTAGAGCTGCTCGTCTTGCTTCCATTGAAGGATAGATCTCCAACCTGGAGAAACAAGCAGAATTTGCCCATTTTTGGCAAGAACGTCGCATACTAGGGGTCAAATATATCAGGTTGGAATTCTATAGATACTATGGCTTTCGATTCCCTGATTTGTTTCGAATTCAAAGTATCACCCATTTGGTTGAACAAAAGGGATGCATCTATCCCGACTTGATTAGAGTGTTCTACCACAACCTCAAGAATCGTGATGGCAATGTGACAACCAAAGTAAAAGGGGTCCCAATCATTCTTGATGACGATATATGGACCAATGTCGCAAAGCTAACAATATGGGATGATACTATAAAGATTCATTTGGGTGCTCCTAACTTCAACCATCTTCTCGCATTCCAATCATTTCTACAAAACCCCCAACAACAAACCAACCGTCGTCAGTTGCTGGTTAGAGGATTCAAGGTAGAGGAGATGATGATCCACTATTTGATTGTGTGGATCTTGTGCCCTCGTGCTACTAATCATGCTCAATGTTCTGAGCAAGATCTTCTCCTATTTTATGGTATTTTTAATTATATATCGATTGGCCTGCCCTTATCACAGATAATATGTTAAAAGCACAAAAATACTCTGCATACCACCTTCCATATGCTCTCCTTATCTCTAGAATTCTTGAATACAAAGGAGTAAGCGTAGATGGTGAACAAACCCAAGCCATCCAATCAATTGGGACTGAAATTGGCGAGACAACCTTTCGAAAAATGGGATTTGTTGCTCGTGGACGTGTGCTTGTTCACAAGGATGACGAAAATCAAGATGAAGAAGATGATGACATGGATGCCCATATGGCAGAACCGATAAGAGTTGTTTTCTAGAGAGAAGTATACTAATGACATTTAAAAGAATGAATGGAATATAAAAGCGGAAAAGAGAAAGGAGGAGGAAACTTATGACTCGTAGACACGCCACTTGAGAGAGGACTCCAGGATAAGTGTCGAGGAAGGACCGCCACTTGATTTGCTCAAGATAAGGTCTGCCAAAATGGACTAAGAGACAGAAAACTATCTCTAAGAGGAATGCAAGATTGCAAGTTTCAAGCAATGTGGGACTTGGAAGGCTCCAAGAGTTGGGCAGCAGCTACAACAGCGCCCCTAGGTGCTTGGAGTCCCACATTGCCTAATTCTCTCATTCCAAAAGGGTTTATAAGCCACCTAGCTCTTCTAAAGTTCAAAAAATGAAAGCTAGCTATGCTTCCTTGCTCTACAAGCTAAGACGCCTACTTACTCTTCTTTTCTTTTAAGACTAAGCCATGGGAAGTCCCACATTGCTTGTGCTAAAAGGAAAATAAGGGTTTATAAGCGTTTATTCAACTAGAACTAACGAAAAGAAAACAAAGAGGCAAATATAAGCCTATGAAACCTATTCTACTCTTTTTGTGCTTTTGTCACTTTGAAACTCTTCATTGTTGCCCCATTTATGATCATATCATGAGTTTTGCTCATCAAGTGCGATTTGATCAGATTATTGAAATGCAACAAACTCATCAAGATTATGTCTATGAAAGGCTTGAAGATTTTGATACTCGCTTAGGCAACATTGAGGAACGTCTTAATCTTCAACCTCCAGAACGTTCCCCAAGTCCTACCTTTTAAAATTTAGATTTGTCTTAGTTGCTTTTAAATTGTTGTCTTTTATATTTTCAGTGAACTGTACTTTCCTTTGCATCAATGAATAAAACTTCTTCATTTTCCTTCATTGCATGATTTGCCTTATCGAGGGGGAGAACTTTAAGACCTTAGGAAAATGTGGTAATTAGGGAATAATGTGGTTATGAGACTTGGACATTATTATTGGTAATTGTTGTTGGATTATTTGATGTTTTTCTACAATTATAATTATTATGTTATTATTGAATTAGTAGAACACATGGTTGGTATGTTGTTATCATGATGATTTGTGTGGTGTGTTGTTACCATTATGATGTGTTGGATTGATGATTCTAGACATATCGTTCTTCTTGTTGACCGTTCGGATCGGCAATCTGACGTCGATTTTGGGAGAAAAAAGTCTCGCATCAGTAGCTCTATTTTGGAGAAGTTGTAGAACGTGATGAGAATAAGAGAATGAGTTTAGGGGTTCTGTTTAAGGTTAGGTTTGACTTGTGGATGAGATTGGAGCATGTGTGAGTGTCGGGATGTACCTTGGTATGTGATAGATGAGCGTGAGAGTGGAAGATGAGGTCTACTTGTTGTACTTAGTAAATTCTGGTTCTATCTACGGATAGGTACTCTCTTTGGCATTGGTTGTTGAAAAGAGAGTGGTGACTCTCTTTGGCATAGGTTGTTGAAAAGGGAGGGATATTCCCTTTGGCATTAGTTGAAAAGGGGATGACTCTCTTTGGCATTGGTTGTTGAAAAGAGGGTGACATTCTCTTTGGCAATTAGTTGTAGAAAAGAGAATGGTATTCGAGTGTTGAATCTTCTTTGGTGAGGGGGATAAATGTTCAGCCTTGTGTGATAGGGGAATAGGTCCAGAGCCAGAAGAAGGATGACTCGAGTGTATCTGTATGGTGGGGCTACAGATGAGACTGTAGAAGCGACTACAGTCGGTGAGGTAAGGTACAAGAGTGTGACTGAGTCTTGTCATGTTAGAGTTCATGGTTTGGTTATGCTTACGGTGTGATTTATGATTGGGATAATCATGTTGGTGGTGTACCTATGATGATGATCAGGGATCGAGGATTGAGGATCGGGGATCAAGTAATTCGTTTGATTGAATTGTTATGTTAAAGGCCGAGCGCCCCTTTAAGGGCCCTGAGCGCCAGTTAAGGCTGAGCGTCCCTTAGGGGCGTTGAGCGCCAACTTTTGTCCCGCACACCGCCAGCGCACCCCACTTAGGGCGCTGAGTGATAACGGTTGAATTTATCGTTATTTGATACTTATTTTTGGTACTAAAAATACCTTTTTGACTTAGAAACTAGTTTGGAATCATAATTTTGATGAATAAGAGAGTTGAAGGTGAACTTAATGGTTTTGTGCTAGATTTCCCTGTTTTCAACAGGAATTGAGATGATTTGGAAGAAGAGTTGAAGTAGTAAGGAGTTGGAACTCAGGAAGAACTGAAAAAGCATCAAAAAGGAGGATCGAAGCAGCGCTGAGCGCCACTTTAGAGGCCCTCAGCGTTAGAGTACATTGTCTCACGCTTGACTGCCCTTTTCTAGAGCCCTCAACGCAGGATACTCCACGCCTGCTTGCCCTCTGAGCTGACCCTGAGCGCCAATTCTGACCCGCACACCGCCTGGGCACCCCAAGTGGGGCGCTAAGCGCCAGTCTCGTGGGCTTGGACCCGTTTTCTGTTATTTTTATGTTCTATTTAAGGACTTGGATGTCCTAGGGTTCACATCTTTGGACGAAGCACATAAACACACTCTTTGATCCCTTGGAGGCGAATTTGGATGCGGAAGCTCCTATCTTCAATTTCTAGGGTTTTATCTTTCATTATTTTTCCATTGTTCAACTAGTTTCACCATGTCAATGGTGAACTAAACTCTATTTGTTGTTGGAGAATGATGTAACCTTTGTAAACTCTCACGTATTGAATTGATTCTTGATTATATATGTTTCTTTGATTAATTGTTAGGGTAATTCTTCTTCGCGTAATGCTTGCTTTGTTTAACTCATTCTTTAGCATGATGTATGATTTGCATGAGTACCGGAAGGTATCTTACAATTCATGATCTGGAGAATTATTCCCAAAAGCAGTATTTCTCAGGAATGGGTGTATGAGTTCTGGTTGTTTTAAGCTTCTGATCTTCAGAATTAATTATTAGGAATGCTAGGAATCGTATGAACTAATAGTTAAGGATATGCTTTCAAATTGCATGCATATCTACTTTTCAGTATTTGCATTCTAAACCCAAAAGAGTTTGTTTTCAAGTCTTATTTAATCAAGAAATCACATAACTGTTTAGGCCGCGAGTCTCTAGGGAAACGATACTTGGTCTTACCATGTTTATTACTTGATACGATTCGGTACACTTGCCGGAGTCTTAACAAGTTTTTGGCGCCGTGGCCGGGGACTCGTGGTTTAACTATTCTATTTGTGTGATTATTGATTAACTTTATTTTGATTTTTAATTTTGTTTTTGTGTTGTTCTAACAGTGTTTTCTAGGGTTTTGTTTTCTTGTGTATGCTGGATACAATTCGAACTAGAAGCAAGAAAACCTCGGAACCTCTTCTTGAAGGATTGAACGAAAGTAGAAGGAGGAGGAGAATCCGAACATCTAGAGAATTGTTCCCTTCTACTGAGACACTTTTACAACCTTCACCGCAAGGATCTGACCAGAGCATTGAAGAGATGGTTGGAGAAAATAATGGCAGACGCACTTTGACATATTACACAATAGTTGTTGGCCCTCATCACTTTAATAGCATTGCAAGGCCGAGGGTGAATGCTGCAAACATGGAGGTAAAGCCTGCGTTGATACAATTGGTGAAAAACAACCAATTTAATGAACTGTCTCATGAAAGTCCATATGAGCATCTAACCACATTCAACGATATTTGCAACAGTGTAAATATCAATGGAGTGTCGGATGACGCTATAAAGCTTAGTTTGTTTCTTTTCTCATTGGAAGGTAATGCTAAGTTATGGTTGAATTCTTTCCCGGAAGATAGCTTTACTGAATGGGAAGTCGTGGTGGCAAAATTTTTGAACAAATACTTCCCATAGTCGAAAATCAACAAGGGTAAGCAGGAAATTTCCTCTTTCAGGCAGGGCATGGAAGAGACTTTAGTTCAAGCATGGGATAGATACAAGAGCTTGTTGAGAACGATGCGCACGCATAGCTTTGATGAAGCCACAGTAATCATTCTTTTCCTTGGAGGTCTTGGTTCACAAACCAAATTGATGCTAGATGCCTTGGCTAGAGGTAATATCAAGTGCAAGACTCGAGAGGAAGCCTATGAATTAATTGACAACATGGCTACTAATGACAATGAGATGCATAATGAAAAATGAGCTCCACCTCAGCAGAAGGAAGTCCTATAGTTACAATCTCATGATGCTCTGCTTGCACAAAATAAGATTATCACTCAACAATTGGAGAATTTGACGAAGAAACTCTCTCAATTGCCAAAGGAGCTGCAGAATGTTTCACAGGTTCAACAGGAACTCTATGAATTATGTGGTGGTGATCATATTAATGGTCAATGTGCTTTTCCAGTGGAGGCCCAAGAAGACGTCAACTATATGAGCAATCAATTTCGCCAAGGTAATTTCAACCAAGGGTGGAAACCTCACCCAAGTATGGGTCAAGGTCAATTTGGGCAATCTGGGCAAGCAAGACAATTTAATAGACCACCGCAACAACAATCACAATGACAACATATATCTGCATTATCTGACAGAACTTCAAAGCTTGAAGAAACCTTTCAACAATTTATGCAGGTAACTATCTCCAACCACAAGAGCACTGAAGCTGCTGTAAGAAATTTGGAGATGTAGGTGGGCCAACTGGCCAAGAAGTTGGAGGATAAAGTTGAGAGGCAATTTGGGGCTAATACTGAAGTTAACGCTAAGGAAGAATGTAAAGCTATTGTGATCATAAGTGATGAGAGAGTAGGGGATAGAAAAGAAAGAATTGAGTTAGGAGAAGAAAAGAAAATAGGTGAGGTTGAGAGAAAAAGAAAGAAAAGAAGAGGGGAGAGAAAAAAATTGAAAAAGTTGAAAAGATTCTTCCTTACCCTACTAAGGAGAGTAGCAGAAAAGAAAAGGAGAAGCAATTAGGGTGTGTTAAAGAAATCTTCAAAAAATTGGAGATTAAAAGTCCTTTGTGTTGGTATCGGAGGGGGTATTTTTCGAAGAGTATAGCGCAGCGGAATTAAAACTCAGAGAGCGGAAAGCGTGTTCGATCACAATTAAAATTAATTTGGTCCTTTTAGTAAAAATAATTTTCTTTCAGAAAATTAATCAAACAGTTGATATACGTAAAATAATATAAGTGTAGGGAATAGAAAAATCAGACAGATATTTTTATACTGGTTCGATTCAACAGAATCTACGTCCAGTCGTTAATCACTATAAACAGTGATTAACAGTTCCACTAAAAATGGTTTAACAGATTACAATCAAATGAATAGGAATAAAACGAAAAGAACCACTCTACCAACTTGAAGAGAACCGCTCCGGCAATCGACCAACGATTCGCAAGCTTCTCCTTTCACAAGACCAGGCAGAGTACCTTGCTAACTTGAAGAGAGTCTGCTCCGACTATCAACACACGATACGTGAGCCTCTCCTTTCACAAGACCAAGCAAGGGAACAATGAACAAAAAGCTCTCTAAGAACGTTCCTCTGACACACAGTGTTCTAAGCTTTCTCAGTTCAAAAAAAAATGTTACCTTCTGATTTCTCCAAATCAAATTATATAGCCAAGTACACTGAATGCCAAAGGTCAGCTCCCAACTGCCATGAATAATCGATTATTGTAAGTGATAATCGATTATTCAAGTCCATTACAGAGTTTTCAAAAAAGTGATAATCGATTATATGAAGTGATAATCGATTATTCAAGTATGACTTGTGATAATCGATTATTGCTTAACCATAATCGATTATACTAGTAAAAATTAAAATGTTTAACATTTTCCTACTACATTCAAAATCTACAAGTTGCTTTTTTTAAATATTTTCCTACTACATCCAAAATCTATAAGTTGCAGCATCATCAAAACACATCTTCAGGTTTTACCAATACTTCTTATTGGTAACAATCTCCCCCTTTTTGATGATGATCAAAAACTCTCTTTTTAAAAGCAACTCAGGTTTACCTGCAACATATATAAACTAATGGACAACCACAGAGTTAGCAGTACCTGTTGATGAGTGCATATTTATGCCCACATTTATGCTTTAAAATTCAAATTTTTGATGGGATAATTGTGCTTAAATGGTTGATTTTAAGTGAATTTGTGATGATTGGAATTGTTGGGTTTGGGAAATAAAGAGACGTAAAAAGTGAGTTTTAGCGCATAAATTATTCTTGGATGTTCTAATGTTTATTTGTGCAGCTGAAAATATAAGTTTTATTGGTCCAAATGGCAATTCAAGGCCCAAAATCAGATTTCATTTGGAAAATTCAGAACGGACTAAAGTGTAGATAGAAGAAATTTCAAGGCATTTGTGCAATTTTGGAAAGTCAGAAAATCTAAAAGATAAAATTCAGTTGTTGAATTTAATTTGGGAATATCAACAAAAATATCTTCCAAATAATTTTATCATTATCTAAATATTTTAGTTATTTGGAAGATATAGGATATAAGATAATTAAGTTAATATCTATCAAATATTCTTTAAAACTGACTTAATCTAATGAATATTTGAAAGATATAATATATCAACAGAAAATATCTTATCAACAAACTATTCAGAGTCCAAGCCCAATCAAGCCCTATTTAAAGAGACCCAGAGGACTTCACTTAATGCATTCTCTCATACTCCTCTCACTTTTCTTTCATCTTGTATTCAACTCCATTCATGGAGAGCTAAGCATCTAGGGTTATTCTGCTGTAATTCCAAGACGGATTCTGAGGTTATGTTCAGTTAATGCAATTGTTTACTTTGATTATTGATTTAAGTTGTTCTCTCTATGTCTTTCATTTCTCTATCTTGTTAAAAGCAAAGATTTTTGCATCATAATATGTTTGAATCTATATGCATATTGATTATATGAGTTTTAGGGTTTCTAGGTTTAAATTGAGAATCTACTTTGATTTAATTTAGGAACTTTCATATGATTAAATGGTTTTTACTATCAATTGAGAATGTACTTTGGTTGGTAGTAATAATTTCAACTATAATCATTTGAGAATTTACTTTGATTGATTAACTTTTAATTTGGTTAAGAGATTTAAGAATAGACATGATTAAACACAATAAAATTTGATTGAGAATGTACTTTGGTTGAATTTATTGTGAATAATCTAGAAAGGTTTTGCATTTGATTGAGAATTTACTTTGGTTAAATGCATGATCGCCCTCAAATTAATTAAGAATGTACTTTAATTAATTTGAAACTTAAATAATAATCAATTGAACAATTATCTATGAATAACCAATGACGAATCTATCTTGGAAAAGCAGTGGAATTAACCTATTTAATCATAACTATTTTTAAGTTTATTATTTGTTCTTTAAACATTCTTCAAACATCATTTTTATTCATAAGCATTGCATAGCATAAGAGTCAGATATTCAGAAGCAATTCCGTGTTCGTTGGGAGACGACTCAGGGTTACTTTAGCCCTATCTACCTTCTTGAATACTACTTGGCAATACTGATTTTGCCTTGAAAAGTAGTATTAATTTGATAGCTTCGACGACAGCTTATCAAATTTGGCGCCGTTGCCGAGGAACACGGTTAGTATTTTAAATATTTTGATTCTTATTTTATTTTATTTTATTTTTTATTTTTTATTTTTTTTATCTTTATTTTATTTTTTTTAACACACATACATTTAATTTAATTTGAGTTATTTTGTAGCCTTTAGTCATTCTTATTTTAGGAAAAATCTTTGTTCTTGTTTTTATTAAGAATTTCTTTTGAGAAATACTTGAGGCTAGTTTGAATACACTCTGGCTAGGAAAGACTTGGTACTTAAGTTGTCCAGTGTGACGCACCCCTCTTTCTTGAGAGTGGATCCAACAAGTCTCTCTTATCTCTTATTTGAAATTTGTCTCTAAAGCAAGAACAAAAGAAAAAGAGAAGTCAAGAGAAACAACATCAAGCAGATTACATAGTGCATGACCAGAGCTAACCCGGGAGAATTTTATCAAATTAACCCGGAAGTCGAAAGGAATTTGCGTAAGCTGCGGAAAAGATTGAAATTTGGGTGTTCTACTGAGGGAACACTTCCTACATCTGAAGTTATTCCACCTTCATTATCTCCAATCACAAACATACCATCCAATCCTTTACCTGATCCTAACCCAAACAATATGGCACAAAGAACCATCAGACAATTAGCCACCTCCCACAATACAGCTATCCGAAGTAACATTGAATACCCTAATGAGGAGTGGGAGTTGAGACCTGACCTGTTGAATGCCTTACCAAAGTTCAATGGGTTATCAAGGGAGAATCCACACAAGCACTTGAGACAATTTCACATGTTGTGTGAAAACTTTAGATCTCCCAGGATCACAATAGAGAGCCTTAAAATGAGAGCTTTTCCTTTTACTCTTCAAGGCGCAGCTCAAGATTGGTGGTATTATCTCTCTGCACGGATTACAAATTGGGAAACTATTGAAAGACTCTTTCTTGAGAAGTATTTTCCTGCATCCAGATTATCAGCTATCCGCAGAGAAATTCAAGATATAAGACAGAGAGATAGAGAGAATCTTAGTGAATATTGGGAAAGATTCAAGAAACTATGTTCTTCATGCCCTCAAATCCAAATGGAAGATTTTATTCTAAGCTTTTATGAAGGCTTAAGTCCTACTGATAGGTCATGGGCAGATGCTGCAAGCGGAGGATCTTTCTTAGACAGGTCACCAGAAGATGGTATAGATCTAATAGAAAGGAAGGCAGTAGACAATCAACAATATGGAACAAGAGAAAATTCAGTGACTTTGTTGAAGGGAGTACATGAAATTGATAATGGTGCAATTGATGGAAAGAGGATAGATGAAAGATTGAATAAGCTAGAAACCAAACTCGACGAGATTGCAAGTTTGTTTAAAACCTCAACTCCACAAATTGTTAAGAAGTGTGGAATTTGCATTTCAACTAACCATTATACTGATGAATGTCCTAGCTTGGTGGAGACCACTGTGGAAAACCCATCTCAAGCTTTTGCTGCAAACATGATTGGAGGAAATAGACCATACCAGAATTATCATGATTCATCCTCCAATAGATATCAGCAGAACAGACAACCTTATGTTCCACCTCAACAAAGGGAGCAATCTCAGCCTGAAATATCACTACAAGATTTCATGAAAACAATACTTGAGCAAAATTCAGAAATCAAGAAATCAATTGTAGATTTGACTCAGAGGGTGGAAAAATTAGAGGCTAAGGAATCAAACAAACTACCTGCACAAACAGTGATCAACCCGCAAAATGTAAGTGCTATTACTTTGAGAACGGGTAAGCAAGTAGAAAGCTCTGAAGGAGCCCAAGAGGATGAAGATAAGGAGAAAGAAGGAGCACAAATTGATGATAATGGAGGACCGAGTGAACCATCACCTGAGACTACCATTGATAAATCCAGGTTAGTATCTTCTAACTCTTCTTCTAAAAATTCTTCTTCATCTTATTCTCCACCTCCTCCATATCCAAATCGGTTGAAGCCGAGAAACAAAAAAATGGAGGAATTAGATCAAGAGATCTTAAATACTTTCAAAAAGGTGGAGATCAATATTCTCTTGCTAGATGCTGTTCAACAAATCCCTAAATATGCCAAGTTTTTGAAAGAAATTTGTACAAATAGAAGGCGTTTTAGGGATAATGAGGTTGTGAATTTGGGAAGGAATGTGTCAAGCTTGATTAAGAAGCATATTGAAATACCACGAAAATGCAAAGATCCAGGTATGTTTTCTGTTCCATGTGTTATTGGAAATTCAAAGTTTGACAATGCCATGCTAGATTTAGGGGCTTCCATAAATGTAATGCCTTTATCAGTGTTTACTTCTCTATCTCTGGGACCTCTTAAGACTACTGGTGTGGTCATTCAACTAGCCAACCGTAGCATAGTTAACCCTGCAGGTGTGCTTGAGGACGTCCTTGTCCAAGTAGACAAATTAATTTTTCCTGCAGATTTTTATATCTTGGACATGAAGGATGATGAAGGAATCAGTCCAACAACTATTATCTTGGGAAGACCCTTCATGATGACAGCACGAACCAAGATAGATGTGCATGCAGGATCATTGACAATGGAGATAGGAGACGAGAAGGTGCGGTTCAACGTGTTGGAAGCTGGGAAGCACCAGATTAAAGATCATTCTTTGTTTTGTATTGACTTATCAAGAGATGTTGTAAACAATTTTTCTTTTTCAAATATGTCGTCCCTAATTTTGGACGAAAAAGGAAACAGTAAAGCAGGTGATATTGAGGACGCAGTATTAATAGATGATACCTTTGTGGCGTCCGAGTGTGATGTTGAGGTGGCTGAGAATACCTTAGGCAGTAAGATGTTGCCATCTGTGGTACAGCCACCCGTTTTGGAGAAGGATGCTAAACCAGTGAGACAACCTCAAGGAAGACTGAATCCTCAACTGATGGGGGTTGTAAAGAAAAAGGACACCAAGTTGCTACAAACAGGTCTTATATATTCAAATTCTGACAGCACTTGGGTGGGCCCTATACATGTGGTTCCCGAGAAATATGGAATCACAATGGTCAAGAACGACAAGGACAAGTTGACTCTTATTCAAGACAGAAGTGGGTCACATAATGTAGTAGTTGACCATCTTAGTAGGATTGAAAAGGGAAAAGATAGCATTCCTATACAGGATGACTTTTCCAATGAAGTCCTACTAGCATTCCTTCCACCATGAAGGAGGTAAGTTCCCTCTTACTTTTTCTTTGCATTTTATATATAAGGCATACATTGAGGACAATGCATAGTTTAAGTGTGGGGGTGTGGGGAAACAATTAATTTTGTTCCCTATTTTGTTTGTCTATTTTGTTTGTTTTTAATAAATATTTGCATTGGATTTGAGAGTTTGAATCGGTAACTGGAATGATCATGAATTCAAGAAAAAAAATGAGTCATGTTGATATGAGTGGATTGCTTCTATGATTTGCTGATTGAGTTGACTTGAGAATTTCCTGATTAAATCTTTTGTGAAAGAAATTTGAACCATGTGAGTTTTGAACTCAATGTTAAGGATGAACCACCATGTGCCATACCTATTTTTCTTGTGTGAATTGTCCATGTTTTGTTGATACTCTAATAGTTAGCTTGATTCTGTGTTGTGCTACTAAGGAGAATATGCATGATTTGATATGATTGAGGCATTGCTTGTTTTAGCTACTTGGCCAAATAAACTTGTCCTAACATTAATCCATTGGTACCCTCTTTGAGCCTTAAGCTTATTTTTCTTGTTTCCAGTCATTGTCAAATGAGAAAAGAAGAATCTTATGTTCCTTACCTTAGGAAAGAAGAAGGAGTAATGAATTATGTTAGAAGTAAAGTGATCAATAAGTGTGTGGGTGAGTACCTCACCCACAAAATAACTATTAAAAAAAGCAAAAAGGAAGATGAAAAGTTAGAGTTTTCAAGAAAAAAAAAAGATAAAAAAATCTTCCTTAAAAGAGCAAGAAATAGAGTTGTTTTTGAAATCAAGTGTCATTACTCTTTCTATATCAATTTCAAAAGCTCAGAAATTCCAAGAAAATTTCCTACCTTTACCTTGGCCTCAATACAACCTTTAAAAAGTCCTCATGATCAATAATTGCATGTTTTCTGAAGTATGTGAATGATATAGTCTTGTTAATATCAAGGGTGTCTACTTACATGGGTATTTTGAGTGTAAACACAAGCCAAAAACACTTGAGAGAGTTGGAGAGGAATAAATACATATTGACTTGAGTGTTATCTTTCATATTTCATTTTCTTGGGAATTCAAAAAGGTCCACTTATGTGTGAAGAATAGAGTGATTTCATTTGCATGTCCATGACAAAGTAATGTCTAGATGATTGATCTATGTCTAGTGCTACTCATTCTTTTGATCCAAATGCAAATATGGAATAAAATGACTCAGAACAAAGTCTTGGAATTAATCAATTTTGCCCAGGAGTGCAAAAGGATAAGTGTGGGGGTGTGATGAGTGCATATTTATGCCCACATTTATGCTTTAAAATTCAAATTTTTGATGGGATAATTGTGCTTAAATGGTTGATTTTAAGTGAATTTGTGATGATTGGAATTGTTGGGTTTGGGAAATAAAGAGACGTAAAAAGTGAGTTTTAGCGCATAAATTATTCTTGGATGTTCTAATGTTTATTTGTGCAGCTGAGAATATAAGTTTTATTGGTCCAAATGGCAATTCAAGGCCCAAAATCAGATTTTATTTGGAAAATTCAGAACGGACTAAAGTGCAGATAGAAGAAATTTCAGGGCATTTGTGCAATTTTGGAAAGTCAGAAAATCTAAAAGATAAAATTCAGTTGTTGAATTTAATTTGGGAATATCAACAGAAAATATCTTCCAAATAATTTTATCATTATCTAAATATTTTAGTTATTTGGAAGATATAGGATATAAGATAATTAAGTTAATATCTATCAAATATTCTTTAAAACTGACTTAATCTAATGAATATTTGAAAGATATAATATATCAACAGAAAATATCTTATCAACAAACTATTCAGAGTCCAAGCCCAATCAAGCCCTATTTAAAGAGACCCAGAGGACTTCACTTAAGGCATTCTCTCATACTCCTCTCACTTTTCTTTCATCTTGTATTCAACTCCATTCATGGAGAGCTAAGCATCTAGGGTTATTCTGCTGTAATTCCAAGACGGATTCTGAGGTTATGTTCAGTTAATGCAATTGTTTACTTTGATTATTGATTTAAGTTGTTCTCTCTATGTCTTTCATTTCTCTATCTTGTTAAAAGCAAAGATTTTTGCATCATAATATGTTTGAATCTATATGCATATTGATTATATGAGTTTTAGGGTTTCTAGGTTTAAATTGAGAATCTACTTTGATTTAATTTAGGAACTTTCATATGATTAAATGGTTTTTACTATCAATTGAGAATGTACTTTGGTTGGTAGTAATAATTTCAACTATAATCAATTGAGAATTTACTTTGATTGATTAACTTTTAATTTGGTTAAGAGATTTAAGAATAGACATGATTAAACACAATAAAATTTGATTGAGAATGTACTTTGGTTGAATTTATTGTGAATAATCTAGAAAGGTTTTGCATTTGATTGAGAATTTACTTTGGTTAAATGCATGATCGCCCTCAAATTAATTAAGAATGTACTTTAATTAATTTGAAACTTAAATAATAATCAATTGAACAATTATCTATGAATAACCAATGACGAATCTATCTTGGAAAAGCAGTGGAATTAACCTATTTAATCATAACTATTTTTAAGTGTATTATTTGTTCTTTAAACATTCTTCAAACATCATTTTTATTCATAAGCATTGCATAGCATAAGAGTCAGATATTCAGAAGCAATTCCGTGTTCGTTGGGAGACGACTCAGGGTTACTTTAGCCCTATCTACCTTCTTGAATACTACTTGGCAATACTGATGTTGCCTTGAAAAGTAGTATTAATTTGATAGCTTCGACGACAGCTTATCACCTGTACAATTAAAAACTATTTTTTCTTTAATCCTCCCCTTATATTTCTTCTCCCCCTTTTTGATCATAAGCAAAAAGAATAATGTAATAACCTCCCCCTTAATATGAGCTCCCCCTCAAAAATGGAATATATGCACAAAATAAAAGCTCATTATATTAAGAACAGAAAGGAATTACATGAAATTCATAAAGATTAAGAAACTAAATACCATAAAGAAAATAACATAACAATCAAACTTAGAGGCCTAAAACCTAGAATTCAGGACTAGGAGAACGTTCAGGAGGTGGGATATTAAGATGACCCTCGATGTTAGATAGGCGAACATCAAGATCAAGAAATTGATCAACCATGTACTCATCAACAGATCGCTGCCACTCATAAATCTCCTCAAAGTGAGTCTTTTGTGCAAGACTCATATCCTCCAACTGTTTAGATAACCTTGCAAAATGTTCTTCCATAGAAGTTGAGGAAGAGGAGGGTATGTTGGATGGTCCAGCATCAGACAGAGCAGCAGCACTTACTGGGTCAGCCATATGAGTGTCCATGTCATCATCTTCATCTACATCAGGATGGTCATCATCTTTGTGAATAAGGACTCTGCCTCTAGTAATGAATCCCATTTGACGAAAGGTAGTATCTCCAATTTCTGATCCCACAGCTTCAATAGTTTGAACGAGTTCTCCTTCAACAGGTACACCTTTGAATTCTAAAATCCTAGAAATAAGAAGAGCATAGGGAAATTGATATGAATGGGATTTCTTGGCTTTTACCATTGTGTCAGCAATGAGAGCAGGCCAGTCGATGTGTATGTGATTTAGAATCCCATACAACAGAAGTAAATCCTGCTCAGAGCATTGAGCATGGTTGGTTGCTCTAGGACATAAAATCCAGACAATCAAGTAGTGGATCATCCTTTCTTCAACTTTAAAACCTCCAACCAGTAATTGCCTTCTATTGGTTTGCCGTTCAGGATGACGCAGGAAGGATTGAAAAGTCATCATCCTGTTGAAATCTTCAAGTCCTAAATGGACTTTGACAGCATCATCCCAGATGGGAAGTTGAGCAACATTGGTCCATACGTCATCATCTAAAATGATGCGTACTCCCTTGACCTTAGTAGATATTATCCCATCTCGATAGCGCAAGTTGAAGTAGAAGACTCTTATAAGATCAGGATAAATGCATCCTTTTTGTTCTAACAGATGCGTTAACCCCTGCTCAGCAAAAGTGTTTGGAAATTGAAAGCCATAGAAGCGGAAAAAGTCAAGACGAATAAACTTTACCGCCATGATCTTCCTTTCTTGCCAAGAATTAACAAAGTCTGCATGTTTCCCTTGATCTGAAATCCATCCATCTATGTTTGCAAGACGTGGTTGAGAAGAAGAGGAGGCTCCAGCTGTTCTGCGACGGTGCCTTCTTGAGTCAGCCATGGAGGAAGAATGGGAAAATGAGATTTTGAGAAGGTGAAGAGAAATGAAGAAGATTTGAGCTCTAGATTTGATTTCAGCAGTATTTGGGTGCAAAGGAGTGTCTAATAATCGATTATGGGGGCTATTTATAAGAAAAATGGAAAAAACTAGCCATTTATGGCCGTTTATAGCCGTTATGGGATGCTCCAACGGCTCTATTTTTGAAACTGTCAGCGCGATAATCGATTATGGCTCGTGATAATCGATTATCAGTTCAATAATTACTGCCCAGAATTGCATGATAATCGATTATGCATAATGATAATCGATTATCTGCTCAAGATTTTCCAGAATTGAATTTTATGCATGAATAATCGATTATAACTTAGTGATAATCGATTATGAAGCGTTAAGTTTACGAAAAATGCAAAAATTTGCATAGATTTTGATTCTAAGATATGTCTAACACTCCTAACTCTCTTCTAAGCTCAAAAAATCTATCTTTAGGTAGAGCCTTGGTAAAGATATCAGCTAATTGATGTAAGGTATCAACATATTCAATTTGACAATCCCCCTTTTGAATATGATCTCTTAAGAAATGGTGCCTAATTTCTATATGCTTAGTTCTTGAATGCATTATGGGGTTCTTGGTCAAATTTATCGCACTAGTATTGTCACATTTTAGAGGAATTTTGTCAAGGAAGATATCAAAGTCTTCCAATTGTTGTTTCATCCACAAAATTTGGGCACAACAGTTTCCAGCTGCAATATATTCAGCTTCGGTGGTAGACAAAGCTACACATGCTTGTTTCTTTGAGTGCCATGACACTAAAGAACATCCCAAGAAATGACAGGTTCCACTAGTACTTTTTCTATCAATTTTACAGCCACCATAATCTGCATCAGAGTATCCTATTAAACTAGGTGAGGCATCAGAGGGATACCAAAGTCCAAATGAAGTAGTTCCCTTAAGATATTTTAGAATTCTCTTAACTGCAGTCAAATGAGATTCTTTAGGATTGGCTTGGTATCTAGCACATACACAAACACTCTGCATAATATCTGGTCTACTAGCAGTTAAGTATAGCAAGGATCCTATCATGCCTCTAAACATGGTTTCATTCACTCCTTTTCCAATTTCATCCTTATCTAAATAACATGAAGTACCCATGGGTGTACTAGCTTCCTTGCAGCTATCCATACCAAATTTCCTAAGAATTTCTCTACAGTATTTAGTTTGGGAGATGAATGTTCCACCATTCATTTGTTTTATCTGTAGTCCTAAGAAAAAGTTTAACTCACCCATCATAGACATCTCAAATTCACCTTGCATTATTTTTGCAAACTCTTCACACAAAGAATCATCAGTTGACCCAAAAATGATATCATCTACATAAACTTGCACGATTAAAATGTGTTTTCCTACTTTCTTAATGAATAAGGTTGAATCAACCTTTCCTCTAGAAAATTCATTTTCAATTAAAAAGGTACTAAGTCTTTCATACCAAGACCTAGGTGCTTGTTTAAGACCATAAAGGGCCTTTTTCAACTTGTAAACATGATCAGGAAATTTAAAATCTTCAAAGCCAGGAGGTTGACTAACATACACTTCTTCTTTTATAAAACCATTTAAGAAAGCACTTTTTACATCCATTTGATATAGTTTAAATTTCATCAAAGATGCATATGCAAGTAATAATCTAATTGCTTCTAACCTGGCTACCGGTGCATACGTTTCATCATAATCTATACCTTCCTCTTGACAGTATCCCTTAGCAACTAGCCTTGCTTTATTCTTTGTGATGTTTCCATCCTCATCAAGCTTGTTCCTGAATACCCATTTTGTTCCTATGACTTGGAATTCTTCTTGTTTTGGAATAAGTTCCCAAACTTCATTCCTTTCAAATTGATTTAGCTCTTCTTGCATAGCAATGCACCACTTGTCATCTTGAAGAGCTTCCTTTATATTTTTAGGTTCTACCTGAGACACAAAAGCAACAGTTAGACAAAAATTATTTAAATTATGTCTAGTAGTTACCCCTTTTGATATATCTCCTATGATGTTGTCCAAAGATAGTCCTCTTGGTTGTTGATAGCTTTTGGAATCAACGACTTGGGGTGTTTCTTGAAGCTCCGGAGGATAATTTTCATTTAGATACATCTCCTCAAGGGCTTCTTTTAAGTAATCCTCATCACCTGCAATGGGTCTATTTGACTCAAGAGGATTTACCTCAAGGTCTACAATCTCATCAAAGACAACATGCATTGATTCTTCAATTATCAGTGTTCTTCTATTGAACACTCTATAAGCTTTGCTAGTCAAAGAATATCCTAGAAAAATTGCTTCATCAGATTTTGCATCAAATTTTCCAAGATTATCTTTTCCATTATTTAAGACAAAGCATTTGCATCCAAAAATTTTCAAATGAGATATATTTGGTTTTCTACCATTCAACAGTTCATATGGAGTTAATTTTAGAATTGGCCTAATAAGCATCCTATTTAACACATAACAAGCAGTACTTACTGCATCAGCCCAAAAGTATTTTGGCACATTAGATTCATTCATAAGCGTTCTAGCTAATTCTTCTAATGATCTATTTTTCCTTTCAACAACACCATTCTGTTGGGGAGTTCTAGGTGCAGAAAAATTATGTGCAATGCCAAATTCTTCACAAAATTTTCCAAACGATTCATTTTCAAATTCACCACCATGATCACTTCTCAAAGTTTTGATTTTCAAATCTTTTTCATTTTGAATACGTTTAGCAAAAGTTTTAAATGCTTTGAAAGCTTCACTTTTCAGAGTTAAAAAGAAAGTCCAAGTAAATCTAGAGTAATCATCAACAATTACAAGAGCATAGTAGTTTCCACCAAAACTTTTAATTCTAGATGGACCAAACAAGTCCATATGCAAAAGTTCTAAAGGTTTTGATGTTGAAATCATGCTTTTAGATGAAAATGAAGATTTGGTTTGTTTACCCTTTTGACATGCAGAACAAAGTTTATCTTTCTCAAATTTTAGTTTAGGCAAACCAATCACAAGATCCTTAGAGATTAATTTATTTAAGTGTTGCATGTGAATATGTGCAGCTCTTTTGTGCCATAGCCATGGATTTTCTTCTTTAGCAACTAAGCATGTTATACTATGACTAGATTCACTCTCAATATCAATCAAATATATGTTATTATGCCTAACACCTTGCAAAGCAATTTCAGCAGAATTTTTAAAATAAACAGTACATTTGTCACTCTCAAAAGTTACCTTGAAACCTTTGTCGCATAGTTGGCTTATGCTTAGAAGATTATGTTTGAGGCCTTCAACGTATAAGACGTCTTTTATTGTCAAAGTGTTTCCTCCTCCAATGTTTCCAGTACCCATTATTCTGCCTTTATTGTTATCCCCATACGTTACAAATCCTTGCTTCTTCTTCTCAAAAGAGATGAATCTTTTCTTGTCACCAGTCATGTGTCTTGAGCAACCACTGTCAAGATACCACAGTGACTTCTTGGACTTAGATTGATCCTACAAAACAAGTTAGCAAGAATTTTAGGTCCCCAATCTCAATATGGGTCCTTGGGGTTAGTTTTTGCAAGTTTACATCATCTCACAGCTTTAACCCAAGCATATTTGCCACTTGGAACACCAACATGTTTGATATTGCATTTGTTTGATGTGTGACCATGCTTCATACAGAAAAAGCAACATACATCACTAATTTTATTTTTAATAAAAGTTCCTTTAACAACCCAAATTTTTCGAGTTCTTCTTACCTTGGATTTAAAATTTTGATGCATGTTTCCATTGCTCTTATTAAGGTTTGTTTTAGCATGTGAATTAGCTTTAGTTGCCTTAGCAAGTAAGTTTTCAAGTATATCAATATCAAACATATAACTTTTGCATGACAAGCATTCAACAGGTTCAACAGTAGCATTTGCATCTGATAATTTAATTTCTAAGGTATTAACTCTATTTCTTAGAACAACTTCATCATCAAGCAGTTTATCATATTTTAACTTCAATTCATTATGTTCCTTTTTTAAATTTTTATGAGCAGCATTAAGTTTCTCAGATTCATTCATCAATTCAAAGAAAGCTTTTTGTAAATCTAATTCACTAGATTCAAAGCTGGAATCGCTTACTTGACTTCCAGTTTCTTCAGAATCTGCCATAAGGCATAGATTGGCTTCTTCTTCTGTGTCACTTGAACTCGTTGAGCTAGAGGCATTATCCTCCCAAGCTATGTATGCTTTCTTTTTCCTTTGAAATTTTCTTTCCTTCTTGTCTTCACTTTTCTTGCTTTTTGGACACTCAGATTTTACGTGCCCTCTTTCTCCACAACCGAAGCACTTTACGTTTGATGGAGATTCTTGACTTTCTTTCCTATCTTTGTGAAACTTGTCCTTTCCCTTTGCTTTCATGAACTTTGCAAATTTCTTTATCATCAAGCTCATGTTTTCTTCATCATCAGAATCATCTTCTTCGATCCTCTTAGAGCTTTTTCCTTTAGATATTTCAGACTTGAAAGCTAGAGTTTTCCTTTTGCCTTGATCCTCTTCAGCAGTCAATCTCCTCAGCTCAAGTTCATGCTCACGGAGCTTTCCAAACAAGATTGGCATTGACATCTGAGTAAGATTTTGAGATTCCGAGATGGCAGTCACCTTTGGTTGCCAAGACCTGTCCAGAGATTTCAGAATTTTCACATTAAGTTCATCAGTATCAAAAGTCTTACCCAACCCTGTTAAATGATTCACAATATGAGTGAATCGTTTTTGAACGTCAGAGATCGTTTCTCCAGGTTGCATTCTGAACATCTCATATTCCTGAATGAGAGTGTTCTTCCTAGCGCGCTTCACGTCCTCTGTTCCTTCATGAGTGACTCTGAGGACTTCCCACATTTCCTGTGCTGTCTTACACACTGAAATTCTATAAAATTCATCAAGTACAACAGCAGATGAAATTATATTGCGAGCTTTAATATCAAACTGAGCTCGTCTATTTTCTTCAGCAGTCCAATTAAAATAAGGTTTTTCAGTCTCTACACCATCAACAGTATTCATAGGAATATAAGGGCCATTTTGTACAGCTTCCCAGATACCTCTATCAACAGACCCCATAAAAATCTCCATTCTCACTTTCCAAAAAGCATAGTTATCACCAGTAAACAATGGAGGTCTGTTAATGGAAGCACCCTCAGCATATACATGGTTTTGATTGTGACCGGCCATTTTCGCAAATATTTTTTTTTGAAAAACTATCAAAGCAAGCTCTGATACCAATTGTTGGTATCGGAGGGGGTATTTTTCGAAGAGTATAGCGCAGCGGAATTAAAACTCAGAGAGCGGAAAGCGTGTTCGATCACAATTAAAATTAATTTGGTCCTTTTAGTAAAAATAATTTTCTTTCAGAAAATTAATCAAACAGTTGATATACGTAAAATAATATGAGTGTAGGGAATAGAAAAATCACACAGATATTTTTATACTGGTTCGATTCAACAGAATCTACGTCCAGTCGTTAATCACTATAAATAGTGATTAACAGTTCCACTAAAAATGGTTTAACAGATTACAATCAAATGAACAGGAATAAAACGAAAAGAACCACTCTACCAACTTGAAGAGAACCGCTCCGGCAATCGACCAACGATTCGCAAGCTTCTCCTTTCACAAGACCAGGCAGAGTACCTTGCTAACTTGAAGAGAGTCTGCTCCGACTATCGACACACGATACGCGAGCCTCTCCTTTCACAAGACCAAGCAAGGGAACAATGAACAAAAAGCTCTCTAAGAACGTTCCTCTGACACACAGTGTTCTAAGCTTTCTCAGTTCAAAAAAAACGTTACCTTCTGATTTCTCCAAATCAAATTATATAGCCAAGTACACTGAATGCCAAAGGTCAGCTCCCAACTGCCATGAATAATCGATTATTGTAAGTGATAATCGATTATTCAAGTCCATTACAGAGTTTTCAAAACAGTGATAATCGATTATATGAAGTGATAATCGATTATTCAAGTATGACTTGTGATAATCGATTATTGCTTAACCATAATCGATTATACTAGTAAAAATTACAATGTTTAACATTTTCCTACTACATTCAAAATCTACAAGTTGCTTTTTTTAAATATTTTCCTACTACATCCAAAATCTATAAGTTGCAGCATCATCAAAACACATCTTCAGGTTTTACCAATACTCCTTATTGGTAACACTTTGGCTGAAGCATTGCAACAGGTTCTTGTGTATGCACAATTTCGGAAGAGATTCCTCAAAAAGAAAAGATATATAAATTAGGAAACCATTGATGTACAGGGTAATTGCAGTGTTATGTTGTAGAAGGCACTTCCTCCAAAAGTTAAAGATCCAGGAAGCTTTACTGTTCCTTACGTCATTGGGAATATTAATATAGGGAAAACCCTAATTGATTTAGGGTCAAGCATTAATTTGATGCATTTTGTCTATGTTTGAGAGGATTGGTGGTCTTAAAGTGAAGCCTACAAAGGTTACTTTGCAACTGATGGATGGATCTACCAAAAAGCCTTATGGTGTGGCGGAAGATGTTGTGGTTCATATAGACAAACTTGGATTTTTTTGTTGATTTTGTAGTGATGGAGATGGAGGAAGATATGAAGACTCCTATTATTCTTGGAAGGCCATTCATGAAAACGGCCAAGGTAATCATCAATGTGATGATGGGATGATAACACTTAAAGACCAAGAAGAGGAGGTGATTGATGGACAAATTTATGATCACCAAAATATGATGTCACAAACTTGTTTTACAATCGGCAAGTATGACCGAATCGTTTCAAGTAATAAACTCGGTAAGACCAAGTATCGTTCTCCCAAAGGACTCACGACCTAGTTTAGTTGTGTAGTTCGTTGATTAGCTAAGACTTAAGAACAAAATATTTGAAGTTTAATATGCAAAACAGAAAATAAACATGTATGCATGAGATTTTGATCAATGGCAAAAGCAAAAGACAAGCACTTTCAATGAAATATATTGATGAATATGTTGTTGGGGGTCAATTTCATCTTATCCACTCTCATATATTTTAGGAATTCAACATTCAAGTCATCATTGTTAATGCCACTCTCTAAATTACCTTTCAAGAAGGCTTCTCCCTAATTACGAGTTCATACGATTCCTAGCATTCCTAATAATTAGTTTATTTAGCACAGGAGCTTAAGGCAACCAATATACTTATTGGGAGAAATTCCCCGGATCTAGACTTCACTGTACGTTCCCGTATCGACAAAACCAATAATCGTGCATTGAATGAGTTAAACAAAGCAAGCATTGAGCAAAGAGGAAAAACCCTAACTAATGATGAAAGAACGCATAAGTCTTAGATTAAGATGCAAGCATATATTCCATATATGAGAGCTTCAAAAGATTACATTGACTCCCCAACAAACATACAAGGTTTAGTTCACCATATTCATGGTGAACCTAGATGAACAATAATGAAAGAATGAAAGATAAAACCCTAGAAAGGTGAAGAGGTAGCCTGAGCTCCAAGATCCTCCTTCAAAGGGGTGGAAGAGAGAGTGTTTGCTTCGTTTCTGCCAAAGATACAAACCCTAGGACGTCCTAAAGCTTATATACTATTCTAAAATTACAAAAAATCTAGGTCCAAGCCCATAAGTGTGTCGCTCAGCGGTAAAGTACCGCTCAGCGGTAAAGTACCGCTCAGCGGTAAAGTACCGCTCAGCGGTAAGTGCGTGAGTCGTTTCTTCCCCTCAGCGGCCATTTTGCCCCTCAGCGGTCCTCCCGTGAGCTCCTGAGTGCCGCTCAGCGGTAAACTGCCGCTGAGCGGTACTTTCGGCTTCTCCTTTTGCACTTTTTAATGTCTTTTCTGATTCCATCTCTCTCCTTCTTCACTTCTTTCACTAAATTCACCTTAAAACCTACACAAAAACACTGAAATCAAGCATAAACCTGTCCAGCTCTCTTATTTATGAAAATATGGATAAAAACATGATTTCAAGCTAGTTTCTAAGTGTAAAGGTTGCTTTTAGTGTCAATTTTAAGCATGAAAAGAACAGTTTTTCAACTGTTATTAGTGATCTTTAATGTCTTCAATACTGAGCCGAATCAAGTGAGGAAGACTAGTCATAAAGTTGAAGATAAAGATTCACCAGTGACTAGCCTTAAAGTTGCCAAGCCGGTTATCAAAGGTAAAAATTGTTTCTTGTCACAGGTTAAGGAAGGAGAAGAAAAAGATGGCAAAGGAAAGATGGTTCATCATGGCTTTGTGGATGAACAACTCAAACTTGGCACACCAGTGAGATTCAAGGGCATAGTGTGGGTTGTTAAAGTGCTTAAAGATAATGGAGTCATAGAGATTGAAGCTTTGTACTTAAGGAGATAAAAAAGGTGACAAGGAAGATGTTGATGAGTTGGAGTGAGAGGAAAAATAAGAACATTGATGACAAATTTATGAACACCGAAAAACGGCGCCACAAACTTGTTGAACAATCGGCAAGTGTGCCGAATCGTATCAAGTAATAAAACAAGGTAAGACCAAGTATCGTTTTCCCAAAGGACTCACGGCCTAGTTTAGCTATGTGATTTGTTGATTATTTAAGACTTAAGAACAATTTAATTGTAGGTTTCAATGCAAGAGACAGTAATTAAATATGTATGCATGAATTTGATCAATGGAGAAATTCATCATTCTTGTTGGGGGTTGTAAGACCCTTGATATTTAGCAAAGATAATTTCTGACATCCTCACCATTAATGCACGCCACATCATTTCTCAGCCATTAAAACCCACTACCTAATCTGATCCCCTCCCTCTCTGTCGTACCCGGAAAAGCCGCGCCCATCATTTCTCTGAAACATTAAAAACGTACCAAACACTGCAATGCACACACGCAACCTGTCACGGGAGAAGCTTCCCATTTCAGAGTTCGGTGTGCAGGTGTCAACTTGGGAGACGTTCGTCGACCGAACGTGAGTTAACACAACTAGAATTTTTGAAAACTCTCTCTCACCTGCACCATTCATCTTCTTCCTCAGAACCCAACCTTTCGTTTTCTCCAACTTCTCTCTAGAAACCTTCACCTTCTCTTTACTATAACTCATCACCTTCTTCTTTCTCTTCTCCGTTCACGTTCAGAAACCGTAGAACCATTCCTGGTGTCGTGAGCTTCGTTTTGAACCGATCACCTCAACGTTCTGATACTGGTAAGTCTCTCTTCTTCGTCGAAAGTTTTCTGTCTCATGCAAAGCCAAATCCTGGTTGCATGAAGGGTTGAGTTCTTAGTATTTCTTGGTTTTATGGTTAGATCGGGTTGGAAGAATTAAGTGATCCTGTGTGAGTAGAGAACTGTTAGCGGGCGAACCAAACACCTTGAGTTAGGACGTTCACTTCTGATCCAAGTAAGGGAAGCTTATTAAATTTAATTCGTATGTTTGTCTTGTACTGTATGAACATTATGTGTGTCGCATGAAGTATGAACTGTGTTATTTGATTGTTGGTATATGATCATAAGTATGAAGTGTATATTGGTTGAGTATGCATGGTCGAACGTTGTTGTACTGCATGAACAGGGTATATGTTGGTTGAAATGTATGATATGAGTGATACGTGTGAAAAATGAATATACATGCTTAGAAGTAGTGAACGTAAGTGAAAATTGAATATCAAATTCCCTATGATAACGTGTGTCCGACATTAAACGGTTCTCGATCGTTTGGTGTTCCAGTAAACTTCTTTGAATTGGAATACTTTCGTTTGGGAAGGATTCTAGTCGAGCATGAGTTATGTAGGTCTTTTACTTAGAGCTCATAATGAGCAGTGTCGATCTTGCACCTAGTAATCGTATTGGGTAGTGCTCGGTCTTACGCTAATCACTCTTACTCTTTTCTTGAAAAATCCTTGAAATACAGATCCTTCATCTGTGTCGACCAACAGTGTCGAGCACCCTTGATATTACAGATCATTCATCTGTGTCGACCGACAATGTCGAGCATCCTCGTAATACAGATCATTCATCTGTGTTGACCGACAGTGTCGAGCACCCTTGATAATACAGATCATCCATCTGTATCGACGACAGTGTCGAGCACCCTTCGTAATACAGATCATTCACCTGTGTCGATCGACAGTGTCGAGCACCCTTCTTAATACAGATCATTCATCTGTGTCGACCGACAGTGTCGAACACCCGTGTTAATACAGGTCGTCCGTCTATCTGGTAGTCGGTCCTATTCTGTTTTGGAACGGGGTAAATTCTTCGGTCTCGTTCCTCACGGTTGTCCTCGTTATAAAGAGGGCTGAACGTTTAGGATTTTTATGTGCTTGGACTGAAAGACAAAAATGAAAATAAAAGTGAAAGATTATGGATGATGAACATTATATGAGATGAATAAACGGTTGTGGATTTTGGACGAGCGTTCCAGGGAGGAACGACTCATGGTTGAATATGGAATTTTGTAAAGTATGACTGTGGGCATGCTAATGCTGGCTTGGTCCATCCTGATATTCCGTGATACTCATCTTCACGTAGAGGAGAGTAATTCATGTGTGGGAATGGCAGGAGGTCCTTAGTCCATAAGTTAACATGGGCGACGTAAGAAACGGACTAACCTCGAGTGGCAGCTGTCGAGTGTAATACAGTTACTACACCACTCGGGTGCAAGGACGCCTGTAGCTACACAGATTCATACAGTCCGGACGGTCAGTCTAGTATCAGAAATTGATTTGAGTTAAGGGATTGATTTAATTATATGTTGTGAAATAGTTGATATGTTGAGGTACTATGAAATGAATGATTTTACTTGAATTAAATTCAATAAGCTTACCCTGTGTTCTCTTCTTTGTGTTGTCGATTGTCTTTGTATGTCCGTCTTGTCCTTGCGATGATCATCCATGTGGATGGGAGCAGATGGAAGTGAGCTGCTGGAAGAGGCGCTGGCGGGAGAAATTTCGGAAGATGTTGATCCGGTTAAAGTAGGGTTTAAGGTCGAGCCCTAGAGTGCTCGACATGTGGTAGCTGTTAATATTTTTGTTTAGTCTTAGAATTTGAATACCGTCGGCTACATTACTTTTTTGTATTTTAAGCCGTTCGACGTTTTGGACCTCGTATCTTTTTGTAAAGACTGCACTGTTCTAATGATTAATGTAATTAATTCTGATTATGGTTATCACTATATTTTGGGATGTTACATTAGTGGTATCAGAGCAGTTTTGTTCTATAAAAAGGACACTGTAGGATATGAGTGCACTGTGTTTTTGCTGTGTGCTTATTATAGGTTTGGTGAGTTATTGTTTTAACTCTTACCCATCACTAACGTTCGTTTTTCTCTGGCTCAGAGAACAAATGGCGCCTAGACTTCCTCCTCCTCCACCACCCAATGGATCGGATACGACCGACAGTGCCAGATTGTTGGAAACCGTGATCGAACGGTTGCAACAACAAAATGCTACACTAATGGAGCAGAACGCAGCTGCTTTAAGAAGTCTTGAGGCCGCACGCGAGAACTCCGAAGCTACTCAGAGACAATTAATGGAACTCATTGCCGCCACCAGAGGCACGCCGGGAGCGTCCTCTTCCAATGCTGTTCATCATACCGAGTGGAGTTTGGAAAATTTTCTTCAATACCATCCGGCCAAGTTTAGTGGGAATGGTCTTCCGGATGGGGCAGATCAGTGGCTGCAAGATATGGAACGGATTTACAATGCTAAGAGGTGTCCAGATGAGAATCGTTTGGCTTTCACGGAGTATTTGCTTACTGGAGAAGCAAGCCATTGGTGGTCGAGCGCGAAAGCTATACTGACGGACGCTCACAGACCTGTTACTTGGGAAGTTTTCAGGAGCAAATTCTATGAGGAGTACTTCCCGGATAGCGTCCGTTTTGCTAAAGAAGTGAAATTTTTGCAACTGGTGCAAGGGGGAATGTCAGTTTCAGAATATACAAATAAGTTCAAGCACTTGGTGAGGTTCAATACTATGGCCACCAGTGAGGAGTGGCAATGTCGGAAGTTTGAGAACGGCCTAAGAAGTGATTTGAAAGTTATGATTTCAAGTTTGTGCATAAGAACGTTTCCTGCCATGGTTGAGAGGGCCAAAGTGTTGGAGAAGAACATGGCGGAAGCTGAACGACACAAGAAACAGCAACAAGTGAGTAGGGGACCGATAGTGTCCAGGGGAGGTATGGTTCAGAGGAGGACTCCGTACGCTCGTCCTAGTCCACCACCTCATGCAGGCGGATCACAAGCAATCGTTCCTGTCGGACAGTCTGGACAAGTGAACGTAACTTGTTTCCAGTGTGGGGGACCACACTACCGTTCTTCCTGCCCACAGCTGATGGGAGGTAAATTCTGCACTCGATGTAGAAGAAATGGACATCTGGAGAGTGAATGCAATATGGGCGGGCGCGCTGTTATGAGGCCGCCGAACGCTGGAAGGAACCAGCAAGGGGGAGGCGGTCGAGCCCAAGCTGTTGGGCGTGTGTATGCCATTACTAGAGTGGAAGCAACGAGTTCAGGTACGCTCATCACCAGTACCTGTCTCATTTATGGAAAACAATGTTGTGTGTTGTTGGATTCGGGGGCGACACACTCCTTCATCTCGAAGGCGTGCGTTGATAAGTTGGGTATAGCTGAGAGCGAGATGCAGTTTGATCTGGTGGTGTCGACCCCAGCAGCTGGTGAGATCAGGACATCTACTGTGTGTGTTAGATGTCCTATTGAGGTAGAAGGGCATAGATACAAGGTGAACCTCATATGTTTGCCTCTAAAAGACTTAGAGGTAATTTTGGGAATGGATTGGCTGAATACCAATCGCATTCTCATAGATTGTGGAGCGAAGAAATTAATCTTTCCTGATGAAGTAGAGGAAGTTTTTTCAGTGACGTTCGGTCAGCTGAAGGAAGGTATTATGGAAGGCGCCAGCTGTTTCCTCATCATGACGCACGAAGACAGTGGAGTTGTGAATGAGAATGAGGAACGATCGTCCAAGGTAGTGGACGAATTCCCTGAAGTTTTTCCGGAAGATATCCCTGGACTGCCTCCGGTTCGTGAAATTGAATTCACTATTGACTTGGTGACGACAGCAGCACCCATCTCTGTTCAACCATACCGAATGGCGCCTGCAGAACTGGTTGAACTCAAAAAGCAGATTGAAGAGCTAATGGAGAAGAACTTTATCAGGCCGAGCGTATCACCATGGGGAGCGCCTGTGCTCTTGGTGAAAAAGAAGGATGGCAGCTCTCGGTTATGTATAGACTACAGGCAATTGAACAAGCTGACCATCAAGAATAAGTATCCGCTGCCAAGGATAGATGATTTATTGGATCAACTGCATGGGGCGACAGTGTTTTCTAAGATTGATTTGCGTTCGGGATATCATCAGATCAGGGTGAAGGAGAGCGACATCCAGAAGACTGCTTTCAGGTCTCGTTACGGACATTACGAGTATGTAGTGATGCCGTTTGGTGTGACGAACGCGCCAGCAATCTTCATGGACTACATGAACAGAATATTCCGACCATATCTGGACAAGTTTGTAGTGGTCTTCATTGATGATATCCTGATTTACTCCAAGAGCCATGAAGAGCATGAAGAACACTTGCGGTTTGTGCTTGGAGTGTTGAAGGAGAAGGAATTGTACGCCAAGCTGTCGAAGTGTGAATTTTGGACGAAGAGCGTGCAGTTCTTGGGGCACGTTGTGTCAGCTGAAGGAATCTCTGTGGACCCGGCAAAGGTACGAGCAGTTACGGAATGGGAAAGTCCGCGTTCGGTCACGGAAGTAAGGAGTTTCGTTGGTCTCGCGGGCTACTATCGACGCTTCATTGAAGGATTTTCCAAGATAGTAGCACCACTAACACAGCTCACGCGCAAGGATCACCCGTTCGCTTGGACCGATCAGTGTGAAGAGAGTTTCCAGGAGCTTAAGCGGAGGTTGACGAGCGCTCCGGTTTTAGCGATTCTAGACACTGCCCAACCATTCGAAGTCTATTGCGATGCCTCTCATCAAGGTTTGGGCTGTGTGCTGATGCAAGAGAGACGAGCAGTGGCGTACGCCTCTCGACAACTAAAAATTCACGAGAAGAATTACCCCACACACGACTTAGAGTTGGCAGCAGTCGTGTTTGCACTGAAGATTTGGAGGCATTTCTTGTATGGATCCACGTTCCAAGTTTTCAGTGATCACAAGAGTCTCAAGTACCTCTTTGATCAGAAGGAATTGAATATGAGGCAGAGGAGGTGGCTTGAGTTCTTGAAGGATTATGATTTCGAGCTACTCTACCACCCAGGAAAGGCGAACGTGGTAGCGGACGCGCTGAGCAGAAAAGTGGTGCATGTGTCGTCCATGATGGTGCGCGAGCTGAGTTTGGTGGAAAGCTTTAGAGATCTAAGGTTACACTTTGAGTTGGAGTCGAACAGTATCAAGTGTTGTAACCTTAGAATATCCAGCGACGTGTTTGAGCGGATCAGAACAAAGCAACGAGAGGATGAAGAGTTAGTGAAGATATTTGATGCCCTCGGTACGGATCAGGCCAAAGAGTTTAACATTGGAACGGACGGTTTCTTACGTTATAAGGGCCGGACGTGCATTCCGAATGATGGAGATCTGAAGAGAATTATTCTGGAGGAAGGTCATCACAGCCGTCTTAGCATGCATCCTGGCATGACCAAGATGTATCAAGACCTCCGGAAATCATTTTGGTGGCCTGGAATGAAGAGTGATGTCGCTCGTTTTGTGGCATCATGTTTAACTTTGCCAGCGTGCAAAGGTTGAACACCAACGACCAGGCGGCTTACTTCAGCAATTGGAGATTCCCGAATGGAAGTGGGATAGCATATCCATGGACTTCGTGACTCACCTACCACGTACGATCAGAAATCATGACTCAATTTGGGTGATCGTGGATCGACTGACGAAGAGCGCCCATTTCCTGGCAGTAAATTTGAAGATGTCGATGACCAATCTGGCCAAGCTCGACATTCAGGAAATTGTTCGTCTGCATGGAGTGCCGTCGAGCATAATTTCTGACCGAGACACAAGGTTCACTTCACGGTTGTGGCAGTCACTTCAAAGCGAGCTCGGTAGTAAGTTGCAAATGAGTTCAGCCTATCACCCTCAGACGGACGGCCAGTCTGAACGGACCATCCAGACACTTGAAGATTTACTGAGGACGTGTGTCCTAGATCACTTAGGCGCCTGGGATGAGGTTCTGCCGCTAGTGGAGTTCACGTACAACAACAGTTTCCAGGCGAGTATTGGAATGGCACCGTTTGAAGCACTTTATGGGAGGAAGTGTCGAACGCCACTTTGCTGGTTCCAGGAAGGAGAGAACGTGCTAACTGGACCCGAACTGATCCAGCAGACGACAGAAAAAGTGAAGTTAATCCAGGAGAGGTTGAAAACGTCGAGGAGCAGGCAGAAGTCCTATGCCGACAAGAGAAGAACACCGTTAGAGTTCCAAGCTGACGATCACGTATTCCTTAGACTGAATCCAACCACGGGAGTCGGCAGAGCTATGCGACCAAAGAAATTATCCCCGAAGTTCGTCGGACCCTATCAAATACTAAGGAAGATTGGCCCAGTAGCGTACGAGCTAGCATTACCTCCTCAACTCTCAAATCTTCATCCTGTCTTCCACGTTTCCCAGCTCCGGAAGTACATAGCCAATCCTTCTCACGTTTTGGAGTTGGAAGACGTCCATTTGCGCCCAGATCGAACGTTGGAGTTGCAGCCTGTGCGAATTGAAGAAAGCAATACTAGATATTACAAGAAGAAAGCTGTTCGAATGGTGAAAGTGTTATGGGACGCAAGAACTGGTGACTCAACGTGGGAAGTGGAGAGCGCCATGAAGGACTTGTACCCACACTTGTTTATGGGTAAGTTTTTAATTTTCGAGGACGAAAATTTTTGTAGTTAAGGAGAATGTAAGACCCTTGATATTTAGCAAAGATAATTTCTGACATCCTCACCATTAATGCATGCCACATCATTTCTCAGCCATTAAAACCCACTACCTAATCTGATCCCCTCCCTCTCTGTCGTACCCGGAAAAGCCGCGCCTATCATTTCTCTGAAACATTAAAAACGTACCAAACACTGCAATGCACACACGCAACCTGTCACGGGAGAAGCTTCCCATTTCAGAGTTCGGTGTGCAGGTGTCAACTTGGGAGACGTTCGTCGACCGAACATGAGTTAACACAACTAGAATTTTTGAAAACTCTCTCTCACCTGCACCATTCATCTTCTTCCTCAGAACCCAACCTTTCGTTTTCTCCAACTTCTCTCTAGAAACCTTCACCTTCTCTTTACTGTAACTCATCACCTTCTTCTTTCTCTTCTCCGTTCACGTTCAGAAACCGTAGAACCATTCCTGGTGTCGTGAGCTTCGTTTTGAACCGATAACCTCAACGTTCTGATACTGGTAAGTCTCTCTTCTTCGTCGAAAGTTTTCTGTCTCATGCAAAGCCAAATCCTGGTTGCATGAAGGGTTGAGTTCTTAGTATTTCTTGGTTTTATGGTTAGATCGGGTTGGAAGAATTAAGTGATCCTGTGTGAGTAGAGAACTGTTAGCGGGCGAACCAAACACCTTGAGTTAGGACGTTCACTTCTGATCCAAGTAAGGGAAGCTTATTAAATTTAATTCGTATGTTTGTCTTGTACTGTATGAACATTATGTGTGTCGCATGAAGTATGAACTGTGTTATTTGATTGTTGGTATATGATCATAAGTATGAAGTGTATATTGGTTGAGTATGCATGGTCGAACGTTGTTGTACTGCATGAACAGGGTATATGTTGGTTGAATCTTAGGAAGTGACTCCTAGGTCGTCTCTCAAGGACCAAATGTGGTTCGAATCTTAGGTCAAACACGAAGGGGGGGGGTTTGGAAATTTTGTTTTGATGCAAAAAAAGTGAACTAAATTAAATACAACCAAACATAATTGAAAACACTCAAAGAGAATGAAAACATTAAACTGAATAGTCCTAAAGCAAGATGTGTGAACTAGCCAATTAAATGCACATTAGAATGAAGCTTGGAAATTGTAAAACAAAATCACCACCGATTCAAGCATCAACATAATATAAAGAGACCTTTTTAGAGCTAAAGGAAAACAAAAGACAATTATGCAAACCAAGAGCTTCCAAAGAGAGAAAATAAAATTGTGCTTCCTTCCAAGAAAGTAAATCAGCACCCCTAAATCAAATAAAGTAAATGCATTCCCAAAGCAATTGAAGCACCGTGCATCCCCACTCACTATGAATCCCATCCATTCCCGTGTCCGAGAGTAAAAAAATGGAAAATGTGTGTGTGAAAACTAAAGTGCAATATAGAAATAAGAAAGCCTTGACGTGAATAAAAAACACCAACGTTTAACATAAGCACCTATAACTTGGACATGAAATTACTAAAGCATAAATTCATTTTTTCGTGAATTAAAAAACAACGATTACATTAAGAAAAAAAATGAGCAGTTGATTGTATTCAAAATAAAGAAGACCAAATAATAAAGACACCAAATAATCAACCAACATATCTCTCTTTTTCTAAGCAAACTGAAATAATAAAAATTCATTCCTCTTGACGCAACTCATTTAACTGTGGTCCTCCATCCTCTCGGTGACTCTTCCACTCCGTGCACTACATTTCCTTCAAGCCAAAAATCCAACTTTTCCTAGGTGGCGGCTGCTGCCTCCTCCAAGTGTGCCCCTTTCTTCATATTCCTTCCAGCTCAACCATTCTCCTCCGTGGCGGCTACAGCTAGTGCGTTCCTGTTGCTACCCATAGCCCTCCATTCTCTCAACGTCCGTGTACGTGGCCTCTTCTTCCAAAATGCTAAAAGAAAAACATCCAAAATGAAGCACCTCGCTGCTGCTCCCTCTCCAGGTTGAGAGCTACTCCCAAAGACAAGGCTGTTGGAATAAAAACCCTTCTGGACGTGCTGTTGTTTTGCTCATGGGCCGTGTTGCTGCATTTTTTCTGGCCAAAACCGAGCTGCTCCCAAGCCTTGCTTGACTGAAGAAATGAGTGACCATCATCAACGCCTCTCTCCAACAAGCTGGACTTTTCCGTGTGCACCCATGCCTTGGCTGGAACGTTCTCATGGGCCACCGCATGCTCTCTTTCTTTCCAAGCCACCTGGACAATCCTGGACTTGCAACCCTTCACACCATTTCTCTTTGTTGGACCGTCTCCCAAGCTGGATCAGGCCGTGTGCGTGTGCTTTCTAAAGGGCCGCTGCTACTCCGCTTCTTCTTTTTCAATTGAGAATCAAATTCTCTTTTCTCAGGGGGCAGCTCCAACACGTCCAAGCTCTGTCCCGTGATTCAATGTGGGCTGCCTTAATTTGCTGGATGCGTGAAAATGCTTCTTCTTTGGACACCCCTAGATGTGCTGGACCTCTTCAATTGGGCCGTGAGCTTCCTTTTCCAAATGAAGTCAGGGCCTCTACATCCCTTCTTTCGGTGGCTGCCTTACTTGAATACGTGAAGCTTCTTCAAAGCCAGCTCCTTTTCTTGTGGGCCTCTCTTCTTTCCAAGCACACATTTATCATTTAACCTTCAAATGTCCCAAATTATATTTCCAAAATTTTCCCTAAAATCAATAATGCAAATAATAGCCTCAGATAATTCAAATTAATTAAAATAAGAATTTCTGATGAAATTAAGCACAATTGGCAAAAACGGAAAAATACCGGACATTTAAGCCCAATTCCCTGATTAATTCTAGCACACTAAACTAAGTGAAGTGAATAAAATATTGACTCATCAAAATAGACCACACTTAGTCTTTTGCACTCCTGGGCAAAATCAAGACGCAAATCAAGGAATAGTTCAGAGGACATCCAGGGAAGTGACACAACTCAGCACACAGAAAACAAAGACTAACAATGACAGAAACATAATTACACAGTTCTCAAGGAATCTGGACCAAGAAAGGAAGTAGACAATATCCAACACAGAATCAATAAGAGAAAGCAGATACTCATGAAATCATCCAAGCAATTCAAGACATGGCAAAATGATCAATCAGCTCAAGAGGTGAATCAAAGTAACAAAACCTCACAGATGCACTATTAGTGTTTCTCTCAAGTGTATAAGGTAAAGAATTTCAACTCAATGCACTCAAGAAAGCAAACAACAACAGACTTGGCAAGACTCTAATATCAACACTCAAAACATATGCATGTTCAAATCAAAAGGTCTTTTATGGATGTAATGGGGCCAAGGACAAGGGAGGATAACATATGGATGAGAAGCTATAAACCAAAAGAAATAGAGGAGCAATGGGGAACAAGTGTAAACACAGTCAAATCACACCCAAAACCTCTAATTCAATCCTCTTTTTGACTCCATTATTCACAAATATATTTTTTTTTCATTTGTTTTCTATTTTTTTTTCATCCTGTCTCTTTTCTTTTCTCTCTTTTCAAAACAAAACTGTAAAAGACAAGATACACATATATTTACAAAAACAAAACAATAAGAGGAACCAACTAGCCAACTCATAAGAATCCCCAGCGAGACCACACTTGTTCCCAAAACACTTCCAACGCTCCAAAATTCCCTATGGTTAAGGTAATCATGGTTTTTCGCTTAGGGCTAGTGTATGAGCTTCAAAACAAAGAAATGTGGAATGTATAGGCTCAAAATAGGTTATCAAAGGATTAGAACAAGGTAAGCTTATCTGGCTAGAGAGGCTCAAGAACAAAAATGTCTTTATCACTTCCAAACATGCATATCAATCAAGAATTATCAACAAGAGTCAAGCCAAGGCATATGCGCAAGCAATCAAGAGACATATCACACACAAGAAAGAACATAAAGTGGCTCAAATCTCACACAGGGTAATTCTGTCACAATCAATTCAACTCTCAAAAATCATAATCATCTTCCAAGCAAAGAAAAGCAAAGATTTCAAGCCAAGTATCAATGAAGTGAAAGACAAGTCTACAACTTAAACAAAATCCAGAAATTATGAGAAACATGCAAAACTGTACACAAGACACAACCAAAACAACCTAGAAAAGAAAAAAAAAATTTAACCAAGAAAACAAAAACTAAGGAAGAAAAATAAAAATCTCCCCCAATAGACCACACTTAAACTACACAGTGTGCTCAATGTGTCATAAGTATAAGATCAGAAATCAGAACATTGAACAGATCATGGACAAGTGCAATAAAAGTAAGGACAGGGGGGAAGGGAAAAAGAAAACTCCCCAGATCATGGTGGCAGTTGCCAATTTTGGACTTGTAGGGAGATGTTTTCCACCACTGGATTCAGCAAGGAAGTTTTGAGGACGAACTGCTTCATCCTCTAGATTTGATCTAGCAGTGAAATGTCTTCCACAGCTGGATCTAAAAAGTGATTGTTGATAAGCGGGTTCAGCTGGTGCCTATTGATGTTGAAACTGTTGTGTATGTAAGCACCTTTTTCTTCCACTGTGGGTGCATGTTGGTCAAATTCATGTGTACCTCCTGCAACATGGTTAGTCCAATGTGGCTCTACAGAAATTACATGCAGGGGTATTGATAACAATTGAAAAACTGTTATTTTCATGCTTAAAATTGACACAAAAAGCAACCTTTACACTTAGAAACTAGCTTGAAATCATGCTTTTATCCATATTTTCAAAAATAAGAGAGCTGGACAGGTTTATGCTTGATTTCAGTGTTTTTGTGCAGGTTTTAAGGTGAATTTAGTGAAAGAAGTGAAGAAAGAGAGAGATGGAATCAGAAAAGTCAACCAGAAACCAGAAAAGTCAACCAGTCAACCAGAATACAAAAAAAGTCAACCAAAAAGTCAACAGTCAACCAGAATACGAAAAAAGTCAATCAGACGAGTTTTGGGCCAGTTTTATGCGATTTTATGATCTGTTTGGGCCTGGACCCGTTTTCTATAATTTTTATGTCCTATTTAAAAGACCTAGATGTCTTAGGGTTGGTATTTTTGGCAGAAACAAAGCAAACACTCTCTCTTCCACCCCTTTGAAGGAGGATCTTGGATGCTCAGGCTACCTCTTCACCTTTCTAGGGTTTTATCTTTCATTCTTTCATTATTGTTCATCTAGGTTCACCATGAATATGGTGAACTAAACCTTGTATGTTTGTTGGGGAATCAATGTAATCTTTTGAAGCTCTCATATATGGAATTTGTGCTTGCATCTTAATCTAAGATTTATGCTTTCCTTCATCATTAGTTAGGGTTTTTCCTCTTTGTCTAATGCTTGCTTTGTTTAACTCATTCAATGCATGATTATTGATTTTGTCGATACGGGAACGTACGGGGAAGTCTAGATCCGGGGAATTACTCCCAATATTATATTGGTTGTCGTTAAGCTCGTGTGCTAAGAGAACTAATTATTAGGAATGCTAGGAATTGTATGAACTCGTAATTAAGGATAGGCCTTCTTGACAAGGTAATTTAGAGAGTGGCATTAACAATGATGATTTGAATGTTGAATTCCTAAAATATATGAGAGTGGATAAGATGAAATTGACCCCCAACAACATATTCATATATATATTTCATTGAA
This sequence comes from Vigna reflexopilosa, assembly GCA_027742785.1. NCBI lineage: Eukaryota > Viridiplantae > Streptophyta > Magnoliopsida > Fabales > Fabaceae > Vigna > Vigna reflexopilosa. The sequence goes on from CM050915.1 coordinate 16,318,382, forward strand.
AGTGCTTGTCTTTTGCTTTTGCCATTGATCAAAATCTCATGCATACATGTTTATTTTCTGTTTTGCATATTAAACTCCAATTATTTCGTCCTTAAGTCTTAGCTAATCAACGAATCACATAACTAAACTAGGCCGTGAGTCCTTTGGGAGAACGATATTTGGTCTTACCGAGTTTATTACTTGAAACGATTCGGTCATACTTGCCGATTGTTCAACAAGTTTGTGACATCATATTTTGGTGATTATAAATTTGTCCATCAAGTTTTTGGCGCCGTTGCCGGGGACTCGTGGTTTAACTGGTTAATTTGTGTGATTATTGATTATCTTTGACTTTAATTTTGAATTTCTGTTTTTATTTTCTGTTTTTATTTTTTCGATTTTTATTTGATTTGATTTTATTTTATTTGATTTTATTTGATTTTATTTTATTTTATTTGATTTGATTTTATTTTATTTTATCTTATTTGATTTGATTTGATTTTATTTTATTTTATTTTATTTGATTATATTAGATTTTATTTGATTTGATTATATTAGATTTTATTTGATTTGATTTGATTTGATTAGATTAGATTTTATTTGATTTGATTTGATTTGATTAGATTAGATTTTATTTTATTTATTTTATATTATTTTATCTTATCCTCTGAATCTTTTATCTTCTGAATCTATATCTTCTCCTATATCTTTTTGTGCTAACAAATCTTTTCTAGGGTTTTGTTTTCTTGTGCATGCAGGAAGCAATTAGAACAAGGAGCAAGAAAAGAACATAACCTCTGCTTGAAGGTCTAGACGAGAGTAGACGGAGGAGAAGAATCCGAACATCTAGAGAACTTTTCCCTTCTCCATAAACTCTCTTACAATCATCACCACAAGGTTCTGTTCATAGCACAGAAAATATGGAGAACAACAATGTTAGAAGAACTCTTGCTGACTACACCAATATAGCTGGACCTCAGCACTTTAACAGTATAGCTAGACCTAGAGTCAATGCAGCTAATTTGGAGGTGAAACCAGCACTGATTCAACTGGTGAAAAGCAACCAATTTAATGGGTTATCTCATGAAAGCCCATATGAGCACCTCACTACCTTCAATGAGATTTGCAACACAGTCAAAATTAATGGGGTGCCAGACGAAACTATCAAACTTAGCTTGTTTCCTTTCTCATTGGGAGGCAATGCTAAGCTTTGGTTGAATTCTTTCCCAGAAGAAAGTTTCACAGAGTGGGAAGCAGTGGTCACAAAATTTTTAAACAAGTACTTCCCACAATCTAAGGTGACAAAAGGCAAGTAAGAGATTTCTTCATTTAAGCAGGGTATGGAAGAATCACTAGGGCATGCATGGGACAGATACAAAAGCTTGCTAAGAAAAACACCCACGCATGGCTTTGAAGATCAGGAAGTAGTCTTAACTTTCCTTGGAGGGCTTGGTTCACAAACCAAGATGATGCTGGACACCTCAGCAGGAGGCAATATTAAATGGAAAACTCCAGAGGAAGCAACAGAGATTATAGAAAACATGGCTACTAGTGATAATGAGCTACACAATGAGAGAGGAGCTCCTATGCAAAAAGGAGTCCTCCAATTACAGACACATGATGCCCTGCTAGCTCAAAACAAAATTCTAACTCAACAGTTGGAGACTCTGACCAAAACTCTTGCATAATTACCCAAAGAGTTGAAAACTGTTGCACAGGTACAAACCCAGTTGTGCGAATTGTGTGGAGGCGACCATATCAATGGTCAATGTGCCTTTCCAGTTGAAGCCGTAGAGGATGTAAACTACATGACCAATCAGTATCGTTAAGGAAGCTACAATCAGGGGTGGAAACCACACCCAAGTATTGGTCAAGGGCAAACTGGGCAAGCTGGTCAATATAATAAGCAGCAGCAGCAACCCATCTTATGGCAACAGTTATCTATGCTTAATGAAAGGTCCATGAGGATGGAGGAAACTCTCAACAATTTCATACAGAAAACTGAGTCTACCCAAAAGAGCACTAAAGCTGCTATCAAAAATTTGGAGATTCAGATGGGGCAGATCGCCAAACAGGTGGAAGAAAGGCCAAACAGAAATTTTGGGGCTAATACTGAGGTTAACCCCAGAGAAGAGTGCAAGGTGGTAGAGAGTGTTGATGATGAGAAAGTTGAGTTAGATACAGAAGAGAGAAGAGAAATAGAGAGCAAAAGCACTTTTCCTTTTCCAATCCATCAAGGGAAACAACTAGACTTCATAGAATTATTCAAAATGGTGGATAATGATGCACCTTGGGAACAGATTCTACAACAGATTACGGTTTACACTAAATCTAATGAAGAAATCTCTACAAAGAAAAGACGTAGAGATGATGAGGCAAAGGAGTGTATAACTGTTAAAAAAGAGTCATTCCCTCCTAAAGCAACAGATCCAGGCAGTTTTTCTATCCCTTGTACCATAGGGAAGAAAAAGGTGAAGAAAGCTCTTCTTGATTTAGGTTCAAGTGTTAACTTGATACCTTACTCTTTACTGGAGCAAATCGGCAATGTTAATGTGAAACCTGTAAAGGTTAATCTAGTAATGGCCGATGGATCTTCAAAGGAGCCATGTGGGATTGCAGAGGACATTATAGTTTGTGTTGGCAAACTTCAGTTCTTGGCAGACTTTGTGGTGATGAAGATGGAGACAGAGAAGATACCTATCATACTTGGAAGACCGTTTATGAAAACGGCCAGAGCTATCATTGATGTAAATGAAGGTATAGTAGTACTCCAGGACAGAGAGGAGAGAGTGGTTGTAGACGTCTTCAAAGATGAGACGCAAGCACAGGAGGAGGAAGCTAGTTATAAAGCTGCATTTTAAGATGCACACATGACTAGCCATAAAGATGAAAATCCCAAGGTTGCAGGTAACCATTGTTTGTTGTTTCAGGTACACAAGGAAGAAAAGATTGGAAGAGGAGGAGAAATTCCTGATGACTGGGAGAAAAGAAGACCCCAACTTGGTACACCTGTGAGAATAAAAAACAAGTTGTGGGTTGTGAAGGGCTTTAAAGAGAAGGAGATGATAGAGATAGAGTCTCCACATTCTAGAAGGACCAAAATAGTTCACAGGAAACAGCTGAGGAGTTGGTGGGATGACAACATCAACTATAAAGAAGGAACTTGAGCTTTACTGGGTCAAGCTAATGACGTTAAAAGAGCGCTTGCTGGGAGGCAACCCAGTGGATTTAAGAACTTTTTAAGTTTTCTTTGGTTTGTAAATTTTTAATCTGTTGAACATTACTTTGTCATTATTTTTGGAGATAGCATCTACTGAAGGATGCTAGTTTGACATAGCATCTACTGAAGGATGCTAAGTTGTAACACCTACTGATGGGTGTTGGTGAGAAAATTTAGCACCTACTGATGGGTGTTGGTAAGTTGTAACACCTACTGATGGGTGTTGGTGGATTTTGGGTCAGGCTCGTGACGTTAAACAAGCGCTACCTGGGAGGCAACCCAGTTGATTGATTGTTTTTGTTTGTTTTATTTTAGTTAGGGTTTGCATAAGTATTTTAAACATTGAATTGCAGGGAACCAGTGAGGGGCATGTCTAGGAGGCACGTAGGTTAAGAAAAGAAGGAGAAGAGCACTTCACGAAAGTGCCGCTGAGCGGCAACTTACCGCTGTGCGGTACTCTCACAGAATGGGCTTTAGTTCCCCTTAGCGGGACCCGAGCCCATTAGGGTATTTTTATACCCTAAGATGCGCATTTGCTCATACTTTCAGACTCCTCTCTGCACAAACACTCCCACATACCTTCTTCAAGGTTTTCCACATCTTTTCACTCTTCCCTCTTAAGAAAATTTCTCTTCCACTCACTTGCTCACTAGTTTTCCATCTAAGTTTGGGGTTGGGAGAGAGCATCATTGAAGGGGCTGATTTCTTCATTGTGGTTTACTAATGCTTAACAATGTATCTTTTGGTTTTGTGAATTATGTTTGATGCAGGGATGGCCTCCTCATCGGGCAAAAAGAATCAAGACTATAAGATCCAAGAAGAGGAAGATACAGAGGACAGCTCAGATTGATGAGGAGTTGAGATAGCATTTACTGATGAATGCTATCATAACTAGAGCAGGACTTATGCTTTTGTTGGTTTAAGTTTTCTAAACTTATCTATTTTTTGTTTTAGATTAGGGTTTGATGTACTCTATTGGAAACATGGTTTGTTATGATGGTTTGTTATTAACTGTGATTGTTTGATAAGTAATGCTTGATGATGCTTATTGATTGATTGATGTTGAGAAGATGTGCACATTAAAATGCTTATACAGGTGATTCACAAGCTTTGTGAACAAATGCAGGATATCATGATTGTGGTTGTGAGATTAAGCAGGATGTGTATGTCAAATGTGAATGAGCTTATATGTGAGGTTTTGAGCTCCAGAGTTGTTATGTTTGAATGCTATTACTTTGAAAGCATGAATGATTTTGCCCAGGTTTTCTATGATTGAATCAATTGCTTGTTTTGCATCATATGATCAAGGCCGTTTGTTGGAACCCTTTTTATTGGCCAGATTCATAAAGTTAGCCCACTAAAAGAGAACACTTTGTGTTCTATCCTTTGAACCCTTAGCCTTGAACATACACTGAAAACCCTTGATTGAAAATCTTTACCTTGAGTTAAGTAGAAGATCTTGTGTGGTATTGATAAATGTTCAAGTTTGGGGTTGTTGGAAAAACATGAAAAAGGAAAAGCATTGAGCAAAGAGCTAAAAAGTAAGAATATGCAAAGAAAAAGAAAAAAAGAAAAGAAAAAAAAAAGAAGCAAAGCTCAATGCAAATGCAAAGGCAAGTTGGGAAAAATAAGAATAATTGTGTTGTTATGATTATCTTAACTCAAGGATTTTGTGATCCTGAAAAACCAATTTTCTTGTTAGCCCAGCCACATTATAAGCCATTGAAAAGTCCTTGTGATGATGCATGCTTGTGAATGTTTTTGATTGTGGTCAAATGAAAGGCAAAGTTGATTCATGTAACATTGTGATCGTGGAGTGAATGAGTGAAACACTTTACCTCTTATACACTTGTGTGTTGAGCTAAACACTTTACCTAGTGAGGAAATATTCCATAAGCACATGAACATCCATGCTTAATTGATTGATCATTCATGAAAAATAGCATTTGTTGGAATTTAAATGACTTCGTGAACACTAAAGCATGTGCACATCTTGATTGAACTCTTGGTCATAAGTTTGAGTGAAGTTGTTACTTATCTTGAAAAAGAGGATTTTTGAATGAGTGAACCATCATATGAATTGGTTGAAGATTGAGTTACATCTTGTTTACTTGAGGACAAGCAAAAGTTCTAAGTTTGGGGTTGTGATAACAGTTAAAAAACTGTTATTTTCATGCTTAAAATTGACACAAAAAGCAACCTTTACACTTAGAAACTAGCTTGAAATCATGCTTTTATCCATATTTTCAGAAATAAGAGAGTTGGACAGGTTTATGCTTGATTTCAGTGTTTTTGTGCAGGTTTTAAGGTGAATTTAGTGAAAGAAGTGAAGAAGGAGAGAGATGGAATCAGAAAAGTCAACCAGAAACCAGAAAAGTCAACTAGTCAACCAAAAAACTCAACCAGTCAACCAAAAAGTCAACCAGTCAACCAGAATACGAAAAAAGTCAACCAGACGAGTTTTGGGCTAGTTTTATGCGATTTTATGATCTGTTTGGGCCTGGACCCGTTTTCTATTATTTTTATGTCCTATTTAAAAGACCTAGATGTCTTAGGGTTGGTATCTTTGGCAGAAACAAAGCAAACACTCTCTCTTCCACCCCTTTGAAGGAGGATCTTGGATGCTCAGGCTACCTCTTCACCTTTCTAGGGTTTTATCTTTCATTCTTTCATTATTGTTCATCTAGGTTCACCATGAATATGGTGAACTAAACCTTGTATGTTTGTTGGGGAATCAATGTAATCTTTTGAAGCTCTCATATATGAAATTTGTGCTTGCATCTTAATCTAAGATTTATGCTTTCCTTCATCATTAGTTAGGGTTTTTCCTCTTTGCCTAATGCTTGCTTTGTTTAACTCATTCAATGCATGATTATTGATTTTGTCGATACGGGAACGTACGGGGAAGTCTAGATCCGGGGAATTACTCCCAATATTATATTGGTTGTCGTTAAGCTCGTGTGCTAAGAGAACTAATTATTAGGAATGCTAGGAATCGTATGAACTCGTAATTAGGGATAGGCCTTCTTGACAAGGTAATTTAGAGAGTGGCATTAACAATGATGATTTGAATGTTGAATTCCTAAAATATATGAGAGTGGATAAGATGAAATTGACCCCCAACAACATATTCATATATATATTTCATTGAAAGTGCTTGTCTTTTGCTTTTGCCAATGATCAAAATCTCATGCATACATGTTTATTTTCTGTTTTGTATATTAAACTCCAATTATTTCGTCCTTAAGTCTTAGCTAATCAACGAATCACATAACTAAACTAGGCCGTGAGTCCTTTGGGAGAACGATACTTGGTCTTACCGAGTTTATTACTTGAAACGATTCGGTCATACTTGCCGATTGTTCAACAAGTTTGTGACATCATATTTTGGTGATTATAAATTTGTCCATCGGGTATAACACCCAATCCTAGTGTAACAGGCTGAACCTCAGATATACTCTCAGAACATGGATCAATTTCAAAATTACAAGCAATATCAATAACAGACTTAGATTCATGTTCAGTGCATGGAGAATAAACATTGGGATGTGATATCAAAAAGCGATTCTCATCATGCACAGAGGGAGAATTAAAAACATGCTCAGCAACAATATGATTATTAGTAACATACCTATCAACAGCTTAATCATTAAAAGCATAATCATCAACAGCATAGTCAAAATTAGGTATGTTTACCTCCACTTCCTTGAAGATTGGTAGAGTGTGGAAAAATGAAGGTGGTCTACCTGGTTCAGAATTACTGCTTATTTCTGCCTGCTTCTCAAAATATTCATCAGTCTCCTCAGGTGCAAGGGTAGGGACATAGGACGATGGGAAAGTAGGTGGCACAATAGTAAGCTCATGACTCTTCTCCCCATCTTCTATGTTGATGCCACTATCATCATCATCTGGAATCTGAACAGTCTGAAATGGTAACTTTGAATCTTGAGACTGTTCCTGATTTAATTGAGTAGCCATCTGCCCTATCTGGTCATTCAAGCTCTGAATGGACGCTTTGGTCTCTTGCTGAAACTGCAGGTTCTGCATGGTCAACTGCTCCAACAACTCCTACAATGTAGGCTCAGAAGTAGAAGGCGGAGGAGTTATTTGGGCAGGAGCATCATACTGCTGACTCTCGTATTGTTGGACTGGTGGAGATATAAAAGTACTCTGGAATGATGGTTCCTGATATTGCTGTGGAGCATCATACCATCCCAAGCTAGGGTCATTCCATCCAGGATCGTTGTTGTAACTATTTTGCACAGGGGGAAATTTCTTCAGAAACTGATGCTTAAGATTTTCCCATCTGGTAACGCATCCTCGAGGAAGATGATCTTTCAAATCCTTTGATGCTCCTTTTAATGAGTACGAAAATGCCCTTAAGAAAACCTGATCATCCGGGACATTTGGAGGTTTCATAAAACATCAAATTCGATAGAACCGCTCCAAATGTGCATGTGGGCATTCATCTGCAAAACCATGAAACTGGGGCAGCATTTTTATCATTCCAGTGTTGAGAAAGAGATGATCACCATCCCTATTAGGTGGAACTGGCTCCCAAGGAGAGCTTTCATAAGTTAGAGGATGAGCCATATTATTCTCAACATAAAAATCAGCAGAATATGAATTACAGTCAGAGTAACATGCAGAAGGAGAATCGTAATTAGAGGCACAAGCAAAAGAAGCAGTATTCACATAATCAAAATAGGTAGACATGGTGAAAGAAGGGGGAAGGTGGAAAGGAAATGCTAAAAATTACGAAACAAACAAAACTCAACACAATCAAACATGCGACACGCACACACAATAACACAAACACAAAACAAAACATCACACTCACAATACAAGACGAAACACAACACACAGTAACACAACAAAAGACCTAAGACCGAACCGTTGGTCCCCGGCAACGGCGCCATTTTGTTGAGAGGGTCGCACCTCACACAAAAATTGATTGCAAAATTAATGCAGTATAGTACTAGGTGGAACCAACCCTTATAGACCGAACCTGATTAATTCTAGCACACTAAACTAAGTGACGTGAATAAAATATTGACTCATCACATTACAAACGCACAGAGGCTTAAAAGCAACCAACCCTTATATCCCCATGTCTAGGCAATACTCCTTTTGGGAGAGATTCGCCAGATCTAGATTTCCCCGTATTTGTCCATATCGACAAAATCAATTATCATGCTATGAATGAGTTAAACAAAGCAAACATAGGGTATAGAGGAAAAACCCTAACAATTAATGAACAAAGCATTTAAAATAAGAATCAATTCAATACATGAGAGTTTCAGAGGATTACATCGTTTCCCCAACAACAATTGAAATTTAGTTCACCATAGACATGGTGAAACTAGATGAATAATGGAAAAGAATGAAATAGAAAAACCCTAAAAGTTGAAGATAGGAGCTTCTGCCTCCAAATCCGCCTCCAAGAGACTGTTTCTGCGCCTCTTCTGTCATGAGATACCAAGCCTAGGACGTCCAAATCCTTAAATAGATCACAGAAAAAGTCCAAGCCCACGAGACTGGCACTCAGCGCCCCAACTTAGGGTGCCCAGGCGTGACTGCAAAAGCATCTGTGCTCAGCACCCGTGGAAGGGCGTCCAAGCGTGAGTTGTGGTACTAACTGGCGCTTAGCGGCACAAAAAGGGCGCTCAGGCGCCAAGGCGAGACTTTAGTGCTGAGGGCCTCCAAAAGGGCGCTCAGGCGCCACTTGCGGTCCTTCTCCCTGATGATTTTCTAGCTTTTCCTGACTTCCATCTCCTTGATACTTCAACTCTTCTTTCAAATCATCATAATTCCTGTTAAAACAAGGAAAACCAAGCGTAAAACCAATAATTCCACCTTCAACTCTCTTATTCTCATAACTAAAGCAAAAACATGATTTCAAGCTAGTTTCTAAGTGATAAAGGGTGTTTTTAGTATCAAAATTAAGTATCAAATAATGGTATTTTCAACCGTTATCACAATCGAGGAATCGAGTTTTAAGTACTTTAGATAGTGACATTAACATTAATGAAGAAGTATTATTCATATATGCATGAGAGTAAACTAGGTAAAACCTAACTCCAACAACATATTCATTCCATAATATCAAATCCGTTCATCTTTTCACTTTTGTCCAATTGATCAAATTGCATGCATATCTCATTTCCAGTATTTGTATTCTAAACCCAAAAGAGTTTGTTTTCAAGTCTTATTTAATCAAGAAATCACATAACTGTTTAGGCTGTGAGTCTCTAGGGAAACGATACTTGGTCTTACCATGTTTATTACTTGATATGATTTGGTTCACTTGCCGGAGTCTTAACACTGAGCGCCAACGAGGTGGACTTGGACTTGTTTTCTGTTATTATTTTTATCTATTTAAGGACTTGGACATCCTAGGGATTGTATCTCTTGATGGCTTGAGCACAAAAACACACTTTTCACCCCTTGGGGTAGATTTGGCGATGTGACAACTCTCCTATTCTCTTTCTAGGGTTTTTCTTTCTCTTTCATTCAATTGTTCATCTAGTTTCTCCATGTTAATAGGAACTAAACCTTATTTGCTGTTGGGGAAGATGTAACCTCTAAACTCTTATGTATTTGAATTAGTTTTAATTACATATGCTTTTTTCATTAATGGTTAGGGTAATTCTTCTTCACTCAATGTTTGTTATGTTTAACTCATTCATGGCATGATGTATGATTTGCATGAGTACCGGGAGGTATCTTACAATTTAGATTCTGGAGAATTGCTTCCAAAAGTAGTATTGCTCAAGGATGGGGGTATGAGTTTTGGTCGTCTTAAGCTCCTAATTGTAATGCATAATTAATTATTAGGAATGCAAGGGATTCTAGTATAGTAATTAAGGATAAGCTTTCTTCACCGAGGGATCAGGTTTTAAGTAATTTAGAGAGTGACGTTAAAATTTTAATGAAGAAGAAGAATTCATATATGCACGAGAGTGATTAGGTGAAATCTAAACCCCAACAACATTATCATCTCATATTATCAACTTCATCCATTCATTCTAGTGTTTAGCCTCAATTGATCAAATTGCATTCATGTTTATTCTTATTGCATTTTCATTCAAAACCCCAAAAATTGTTCTTAAGTCTTAATTAGTTAAGCAATTACACAATTGTTTAGTGTCGCGAGTCCTTTTGGATACGATACTTGGTCTTACCATTTTATATTACTTGATACGATGCTTGCTTTGTTTAACTCATTCAATGCATGATTATTGGTTTTGTCGATAGGGAACGTACGGGGAAGTCTAGATCCGGGGAATTTCTCCCAATAGTATATTGGTTGTCGTTAAGCTCCTATGCTAAAAGAACTAATTATTAGGAATGCTAGGAATTGTATGAACTCGTAATTAGGGATAGGCCTTCTGGACAAGGTAATTTAGAGAGTGGCATTAACAATGATGAATTGAATGTTGAATTCCTAAAATATATGAGAGTGGATAAGACGAAATTGATAAACCCCAACAACATACTCATCCATATATTCCATTGAAAGTGTTTGTATTTTGTTTTAGCCATTGATCAACCTCATGCATACATGATTATTTTCGTCTTTTGCATAGTAAAATCCAATTATTTTGTTCTTAAGTCTTAGCTAATCAACGAATCACATAACTAAACTAGGCCGTGAGTCCTTTGGGAGAACAATACTTGGTCTTACCGAGTTTATTACTTGAAACGATTCGGTCATACTTGCCGATTGTTCAACAAGTTTGTGGCGCCGTATTTCGGTGTTCATAAATTTGTCATCAAGTTTTTGGCGCCGTTGCCGGGGACTTGTGGTTTAACTGGTTAATTTGTGTGATTATTGATTATCTTTGACTTTAATTTTGAATTTCTATTTTTATTTTTCTGTTTTTATTTTTTCTGTTTTTATTTTATTTTATTTTATTTTATTTTATTTTATTTTATTTTATTTTATTTTATTTTATTTTATTTTATTTTATTTTATTTTATTTTATTCTCTGAATCTTATATCTTCTCCTATATCTTTTTGTGCTAACCAAATATTCTAGGGTTTTGTGTTCTTGTGTATGCAGGAGGCAATTCGAACTAGGAGCAAGATAACTGCAGAACCTCTTCTTGAAGGTTTAGACGAGAGTAGACAGAGGAGAAGAATCCGAACATCTAGAGAACTTTTCCCTCCTCCGGAAACTCTGTTGCAACCATCACCACAAGGTTCTGACCATAGCACAGAAAATATGCAGAACAATAATATCAGAAGAACTCTTGCTGATTACACCAATACAGCTGGACCTCGGCACTTTAACAGTATAGCTAGACCTAGAGTCAATGCAGCTAACATGGAGGTCAAACCAGCATTGATCCAACTGGTGAAGAGCAATCAATTCAATGGGTTATCTCATGAAAGCCCATATGAGCACCTCACTACATTTAATGAGATCTGCAACACAGTGAAAATCAATGGGGTGCCAGATGAAGCGATCAAACTTAGCTTGTTTCCTTTCTCATTAGGAGGCAATGCTAAGCTTTGGTTAAATTCTTTTCCAGAGGGAAGTTTCACAGAGTGGGAAGCAGTGGTAACCAAGTTTCTAAATAAATACTTCCCACAATCAAAGGTGAACAAAGGCAAACAAGAGATTTCTTCATTCAGGAAGGGCATGGAAGAATCACTGGGTCATGCATGGGATAGATACAAAAGCTTGCTACGAAAAACACCCACCCATGGATTCGATGAAGTGGAAGTAGTCCTTACCTTCCTTGGAGGTCTTGGTTCACAAACCAAGATGATGCTTGATGCCTCAGCAGGAGGAAACATTAAATGGAAAACTCCAGAGGAAGTAACAGAAATTATTGAAAATATGGCTACTAGTGATAATGAGCTCCACAGTGAAAGAGGAGCTCCTATGCAACAGAAAGGAGTTCTACAATTACAGACACATGATGCCTTGCTAGCACAAAATAAAATTCTACCTCAACAGTTGGAGACTCTTACTAAAACACTTGCACAATTGCCTAAAGAGTTGAAAACTGCTGCACAGGTACAATCTCAGTTGTGTGAATTATGTGGAGGCGACCATATCAATGGTCAAGGTGCCTTTCCAGCAGAAGCCGTGGAGGATGTAAATTACATGACCAATCAATACCGTCAAGGGAACTACAATCAAGGGTGGAAACCACACCCAAGCATTGGTCAAGGGCAAACTGGGCAAGCTGGTCAATTTAATAAGCAGCAGCAGCAACCCACCTTATGGCAGCAGATTTCTATGCTTAATGAAAGGTCCATGAGGATGGAAGACACTCTTAATAATTTCATACAGAAAACTGAGTCTACCCAAAAGAGCACTGAAGCTGCTATCAAGAATTTAGAGATTCAGATGGGGCAGATCACCAAGCAGGTGGAAGAAAGGCCAAATAGAAATTTTGGGGCTAATACTGAGGTTAACCCCAGAGAAGAATGCAAGGTGGTAGAGAGTGCTAAAAATGAGATAGTTGAGTTAGACAAAGGAGAAATAGAAGAGAAAAGAGAAATAGAGAGCAAAAATACTTCTCCTTTTCCAATACATCAAGGGAAACAACTGGATTTCACAGAATTATTCAAGATGGTGGATAATGATGCACCTTGGGAGCAGATTTTACAACAAATTACGGTTTACACTAAATCTGATGAAGACGTCTCAACAAAGAAAAGACGTAGAGATGATGAGGCAAAGAAGTGTAAAACTGTTAAAAAGGAGCCATTCCCTCCAAAAGCAACAGATCCAGGAGGCTTTTCTATCCCTTGTAGTATAGGGAAGAAAAGGATTAAAAAAGCTCTTCTTGATTTAGGTTCAAGTGTTAACTTGATACCTTACTCTTTACTGGAGCAAATCGGCGATGTTAATATGAAACTTGTAAAGGTTAATTTAGTAATGGCCGATGGATCTTCAAAGGAACCATGTGGGATTGCAGAGGACATCATAGTTTGTGTTGGAAAACTCCAGTTCTTGGCAGACTTTGTGGTGATGAAGATGGAGACAGAAAAGATACCTATCATTCTTGGAAGACCGTTTATGAAAACGGCCAAAGCTATCATTGATGTAAACGAAGGTATAGTGGTGCTCCAGGACCGAGAGGAGAGAGTTGTCGTAGATGTCTTTAAAGATGAGACGCAAACACAAGAGGAAGAAGCTAGTTATAAAGCTGCATTTCAAGATGCACACACGACTAGCCATAAAGATGAAAAGCCCAAGGTTACAGGTAACCATTGTTTGTTGTTTCAGGTGCATAAAGGAGAACAGATTGGAAGAGGAGGAAAAGTTCCTGATGACTGGAATAGAGGAAGACCCCAACTTGGTACACCTGTGAGAATCAAAAACAAGTTGTGGGTTGTGAAAGGCTATAAAGAGAAGGAGATGATAGAGATAGAATCTCCACATTTTGGAAGAATCAAAACAGTGCACAGGAAACAGCTGAGGAGTTGGTGGGACAAGAACATCAACTATGAAGAAGGAATTTGAACTTTACTGGGTCAAGCTAATGACGTTAAAAGAGCGCTTGCTGGGAGGCAACCCAGTGATTTAAAAACTTTTGATTTTGTTTTGTAACTTTTAATTTGTGGATATTATTTTTGTAAATACTTTGTTGGATATAGCATCTACTGAAGGATGCTAGGTGGTTAAGTATCTACTGAAGGATACTAAGTTTGTAACACCTACTGATGGGTGTTGGTTAGAAAATTTTGCACCTACTGATGGATGTTGGTAAGTTGGTAACACCTACTGATGGGTGTTGGTAAGATTGTAACACCTACTGATGGGTGTTGGTGGATTTTGGGTCAGGCTCGTGTCGTTAAACGAGCGCTACCTGGGAGGCAACCCAGTTGATTGATTTTTTTTATTGTTTCATTGTAGTAGTATAATAGGGTTGTGCATAAGTAACCTGAGAATTGAATTGCAGGGAACCAGTGAGGGGCATGTTTAGGAGGCACGTAGGTTAAGAAAAGAAGGAGAAGAGCACATCACGCAAGTGCCGCTGAGCGGTACTCTAGCAGAATGGGCTTTAGTTTCCCCTTAGCGGGACCCGAGCCCATTAGGGTATTTTTATACCCTAAGCTGCGCATAAGCTTCTGTTTGCTGGCTCTTCTCTGCACAAACACTCCCACATACCTTCTCCAAGGTTTTCTACACCTTTTTACTCTTCCCTCTTAAGAAAATTTCTCTTCCACTCACTTTTTCACTAGTGTGCCATCAAAGTTTGGGGTTGGAAGAGAGCATTCTAGCTTGGAAGCATTCTCATTGCATCTAGTATCTCCACCCAAGTAAGTAAAAAAGCATTTTGTTCATTCTAGGGTTCTTGATTTTGAATGTGATTGTCAAAGCATGAATATTTAGGGGTTTTGGTTTGTATGCATGATTTGATGATATAATTGATGTTTGAACCGATTAAACTGCATGGTTTTGATCTGGAAAACTGAAAATTGCATTTGGGTGGAGTTAGGACAGCTTAAAAGAGATTTTTCAAAACTCTGCAGAGTCACCGCTCAGGGGTAAATTACCTCTGAGCGGCACTCTGCCAGACTTGATTTTCTTGATTTGTTGCGTGGCACTGGTAGCGCTGAGGGGAAATTCTGACCCTCAGCGGTGGCTTGGCTTCGAAAGGAGTTGTATTTTGTGTTTTACTAATGATTAACATCATGTTCTGTGGTTTTGTATCTGTGTTTGATTGAAGGAATGGCATCCTCTTCAGGAAAAAGATTGAAAACCATGGCAACCAAGAGAAAGGAAAAGGAACCAGAACAGACCCATTCTAGTAGGTTCCTCTCTCGGAAACATGAGAAGCACTTCAAGGTGGTGCAAGACAGGAGACTCCTTATGGAGAGAAAAGTTGGAATGATACCTAACTTTGCTCCTCAATTTGGAGAGCAATTGTTAGGGAATGACTGGGGAAAGCTAGCCACATATCCTGCACTTGCTAACATAGCTGTGGTAAAAGAATTCTACACTAATGCAAAGAAGATTGGTGATTATCCAGTTGAAAATTATCTGGGCTATGTCAGAGGCCATGCTATCAGGTATGATCCTGATTCTATCAATAACTTCCTGGATACTGTGTGGGCTGGTGAGCAGTGCCAGTTTGCTCTTTGCATGGAGGAAGGGGCTGATTTTGAGGATGTAGAGAGAGTACTTTGTATACCTGGAGGACACTTCCAAAGGAATAGATCTGGCTCAGTGGTCAACATTAGAGGACTGATTTGACTCCTCTTGCAAAGTATTGGATGGCATTTTCTCATGCTAACATTTAGCCATGTTCACATGTGTCAGATATTACTCTCAGCAGGGCACTCTTCATCTACTGTGCTATCAGGAACTTAAATGTTAATATTGGTCAGGTGATAGCTGATGAGATTAGTGTGTGTGCCAATACCTCAAATAACAAAGCACCCCTAGGACATCCTTCCTTAATCACTCACCTTTGCAAGATAGTTGGGGTGGACACTTCTGCTCCACCATTTGAAAGGCCAAGAAAAGCCATTGATGAAGCCTATTACAGACAGTACTGTGGAGGTGAGGAGGCAGCTCAGCCAGTTCCACCACGTCATGCTCGCAAAGAGAGAGGGCAAGCACAGAACCAGACATCTGTTGAGACACATGAAGCAGAACCGTTCTAGATGAGGGACATGTATATGTCTCTTATAGGTGCTCAGTTACAGTCCATTCATAGAGGGCAGGTGGCGACTGCTGAGATGATTGTGGGGATGTATGATACACCTCCAGCTCATAGGTGGACTATGGAGGAATTCCATAATGTGGTAGCTTGGCCAGAGGAGCCGGTGCAAGGAGGAGGAGCTGAGCAGCTGAAGCTTCAGATAGGGAGATAGAAGAAGATGAAGCTGATGATGATGATGCATTTGAAGATGATGAAGATGAGGAAGAAGAGGAAGATACAAAGGACAGCTCAGATTGATGAGGAGCTGAGATAGCATTTACTGATGAATGCTATCATGAACTTATGCTTTTGTTGGTTTAAGTGTTTTGAACTTATTTACTTTTGTTTTAGATTAAGGTTGATGTACTCTATTGGAAACCTGGTTTGTTATGATGGTTTGCTATTGACTGTGATTGTGTGATAAGTAATGCTTGATGATGATTATTGATTGATTGATGTTGAGATAGATGTGCACATTAAATGCTTATACAGGTGATTCACAAGCTTTGTGAACAAATGCAGGATATTATGATTATGATTGTGAGATTAAGCAGGATGTGTATGTCAAATGTGAATGAGCTTATATGTGAGGTTTTGAGCTCCAGACTTTTTATTGATTGAATGCCATTACTTTGGAAACATGAATGATTTTGCCCAGGTTTTCTATGATTGAATCATTTGCTTGTTTTGCATCATATGATCAAGACCGTTTGTTGGAACCCTTTTTATTGGCCAAATTCATGAAATTAGCCCACTAAAAGAGAACACTATTTGTTCTATCCTTTGAACCCTTAGCCTTGAACATAAATTGAAAACCCTTGTTGAAAAGCTTTACCTTGAGTTAAGTAGAAAATCTTGTGTGGTATTGTTAAATGTTCAAGTTTGGGGTTGTTGGGAAAGCATGAAAAAAAAAAGGAAAAGCATTGAGCTAAGAGCTAAGAAAGAAGAATGTGAAAAGAAAAGAAAAAGAGAAAGAAAAGAAAAGAAAAGGCAAAGCTCAATGCAAAGGCCAGTTGGGAAAAATAAGAATAATTGTGTTGTTATGATTCTCTTAACTCAAGGATTTTGTGATCCAGAAAAACCAATTTTCTTGTTAGCCCAGCCACGTTATAAGCCATTGAAAAGTCCTTGTGATGATGCATGCTTGTGAATGTTTTTGATTGTGGTTAAATGAAAGGCAAAGTTGATTCATGTGACATTGTGATAGTGGAGTGAATGAGTGATTACCTCTTATACACTTGTGTGTGAGTGAAACACTTTACCTAGTGAGGAAGTATTCCATGAGCACATGAACATCCATGCTTAATTGATTGATCATTCATGAAAAATAGCATTTGTTGGAATTTAAATGACTTTGTGAACACTAAAGCATGTGCACATCTTGATTGAAATCTTGGTCATAAGTTTGATTGAAGTTTTTACTTATCTTGAAAAGAAGATTTTTGAATGAGTGAACCATCATATGAATTGGTTGAAGATTGAGTTACATCTTGTTTGCTTGAGGACAAGCAAAGTTCTAAGTTTGGGGTTGTGATAACAGTTGAAAAACTGTTATTTTCATGCTTAAAATTGATACTAAAAGCAACCTTTATACTTAGAAACTAGGTTGAAATCATGCTTTTATTCATATTTTCATAAATAAGAGAGCTGGACAGGTTTATGCTTGATTTCAGTGTTTTTGTGCAGGTTTTAAGGTGAATTTGGTGAAAGAAGTGAAGAAGGAGAGAGATCGAATCAGAAAAGACATCAAAAAGTGCAAAAGGAGAAGCCGCAACTGCCGCTCAGCGGCAGTTTACCGCTGAGCGGCACTCAGAAGCTCGCGTTGGATCTGCTTAGGGGCAAAATGGCCGCTGAGGAGAAGAAACCAACTCACGCACTTACCGTTGAGCGGCACTTTACCGCTGAGCGACACACTTATGGGCTTGGGCCTAAATTTTCTGTAATTTTAGAATAGTATATAAGCTTTAGGACGTCCTAGGGTTTGTATCTTTGGCAGAAACAAAGCAAACACTCTCTCTTCCACCCCTTTGAAGGAGGATCTTGGATGCTCAGGCTACCTCTTCACCTTTTTAGGGTTTTATCTTTCATTCTTTCATTATTGTTCATCTAGTTTCACCATGAATATGGTGAACTAAACCTTGTATTGTTGTTGGGGAATCAATGTAGTCTTGTGAAACTCTCATATATGGAATTTGTGCTTATATCTTATATTTAAGACCTATGCTTTCTTTCATCATTAGTTAGGGTTTTTCCTCTTTGCTCAATGCTTGCTTTGTTTAACTCATTCAATGCATGATTATTGGTTTTGTCGATACGGGAACGTACGGGGAAGTCTAGATCCGGGGAATTTCTCCCAATAGTATATTGGTTGTCGTTAAGCTCCTGTGCTAAAAGAACTAATTATTAGGAATGCTAGGAATTGTATGAACTCGTAATTAGGGATAGGCCTTCTTGACAAGGTAATTTAGAGAGTGGCATTAACAATGATGAATTGAATGTTGAATTCCTAAAATATATGAGAGTGGATAAGATGAAATTGATAAACCCCAACAACATACTCATCCATATATTCCATTGAAAGTGTTTGTATTTTGTTTTAGCCATTGATCAACCTCATGCATACATGTTTATTTTCGTCTTTTGCATAGTAAAATCCAATTATTTTGTTCTTAAGTCTTAGCTAATCAACGAATCACATAACTAAACTAGGCCGTGAGTCCTTTGGGAGAACGATACTTGGTCTTACCGAGTTTGTTACTTGAAACGATTCGGTCATACTTGCCGATTGTTCAACAAGTTTGTGGCGCCGTATTTCGGTGTTCATAAATTTGTCATCGGTGCTCTAGTGTAGTGGTCTTTAGTGTCTATAGGATAAAATCTGAAAATCTGTACTAAAAGCACAAGGTCATCAAGAAGTTGAAGAAGGTCACAGGGCGCTTGACTGCCCCTTTAAGGGCCTTCAGCGCAGGATGTCACACATCACTACCTGGACGCCCCATTGAGGGCTCTGAACGCCAGCCTTCAAGTGCCATCAAAATCTTTGTTTTTAGGTCTGAAAGTAGAGAAAACTGCCAATTGTAGATGAAGAAGGCAGATAATGAAGAGAATTTAGTTCAGCAAGACTCTGTGCATGAAGTGGTTAAAGATATCAAAGAGAATGGAGTTATTTAGATTGAGGCTCCTTATTCAAGGAGGGTAAAGATGGTGAACAGGAAGATGTTGGAGATAAGTTGGTGTGATGAAGGCAAAAGGAACAGCAACATCAAAGATCCAGGTTGAGCTTAATGGTGTCAGGCTTGTGACGTTAAATAAGCGCTATTATTGGGAGGCAACCCAATTTCTGACATTTTCTTGTTAATTTGTGTTGTTTGGATTTGATTTTGCATTGCAGGAATGACAACATCTACTGATGAATGTTGGATAACATCTAGTAAGGGATGCTAGGAGGACTCAAATGATAGCATCTACTGATGGATGTTGCTATGATGAGGGTGATGAATGATAGCGTCTACTGATGGAGGCTATGTGATTAAGCATCTACTGATGGATGCAATGTGATTAAGCATCTACTGATGGATGCTACTGACGACATCTACTGATGGATGCCGATGAAGTTGAGAAAGATCAACATTTACTAATGGATGTTGATCAGAAAGATTAGACTGTGAGAAAGATCAACATTTACTAATGAATGCCGATGAAGTTGAGAAAGATTACCATTATTAAATTGTGGAACTTGATTTAGTCTGTGAGAGATTGGGCTCCAGAGTTTTTGATTGATTGAATGCTATTTCTTTGGAAGCATGATTGATTTTGCCTAATTTTCTATGATTGAACCACTTGTTTGCTTGTTACACATGATCAAGGCCTTGTTTTCTTTTCCCTTAGAGCCAATGCCAATAGGTGAACCTAACAAAGAACAATGTTTCTCTTTACCCTTTGAGCATTGAGCCAAAATTTGAAATTTGAGAAAAACCTTTTTAGAATCCTTGCCTTGAGTTGAGTAGAGTATATTTATATGGTAATGGAGAATAGTTCAAGTTTGGGGTTGTGAGAAACCGGAAAGAACTTTGTGAAATTCATTGAAAAGTATTGAGCAAAAGGAAAAAGCAAGAGAAAAAGCAAAAGAAAAGAAAAGGTTAAGCTCAATGCAAGTAAAGTTGGGAATAAGTTAAAAATTGGTTTCTCACATAAAAGAAGAAAGAGAGTTAAGTTGTTATGTGAATAAATAAATTGTGCACTCTTTTAACTCAAGGATTTTGTTGTCTAGGAAAACCAATTTTCTTCTTAGCCCGGGCATGTTACAAGCCTTGAAAAGTCCTTGTGATGATAACATGCTTGTGAGTGTGTTTGATTTGTGGTTAAATGAAAGGCAAAGTTGATTCATGTGACGTTGTGATGGTAGAGTGTAAGAGTGTCACCTCACTATACACCTTTGAGTTTGAGTGAAACACTTTTGAGTGCTTGAGTGAAACACTTTTGAGTGCTTGAGTGAAACACTGTCTTTGGTGAGGAATTGTTCCATGCACTTTATGATAACATTCTTGCTCGGTTGTTGATTACTCATAATGTTGCATCTGTTGTGTATGTCTTGATTATGTGAGCACTATAGTTGAAGCTTGATTGGCTAAAGCATCATTATATCTTCATTAATCTTTCTATGATGAGCATTCATGAGTGATTTACTTGTCTAAAAAAAAAAGTTTTTTGATATGCTTGACCATTGTAGTATGATTATTTTGTTTAAGCCAAGTTACATTTTTCTTGAGGATAAGCAAAGTTTCAAGTTTGGGGTTGTGATAACGGTTGAAAATACTGTTATCTGTGATATAATTTTGATGCTAAACGAACCCTTTTTGACTTAGAAGCTTGCTTGAACTCATGTTTTTAGTTTAGTTTTGTGAACAAGTGAATAAAGGGTATACTTAAATATTTTATCACTAAATTCCCTTGATTTTGTAGGTTATTGGAATGATTTGAAAGAGGAGTTAAAGTACCAAGGAGTTGGAATGCAGAAAAAGAGAAAAAAACGCAGTGCAGAAAAGTCAAGCTGAAGCTGAGGGCCCCCTCCGGGGCCCTGAGCGCCAGCCAGTCAAGACTTGAAAAGCTAGAAAAAGAATTAGAAACTACATTACAATCTGCTAAAACAAATGCTAAAACTGAAATACAACTTGTGGAATAGAAATGTGATAATTGTCCAATACACTTAGAGAAGATAGATTACTTAACAAGCACTCTAGCTAAATTAACTCAAGGCAAAGGAAATCTAGATGTTGTGTTAAGATCTTCTGGTAGAGCAATTAATAGGCAAGACATTGGATATAAAGAAAAGAGTAATAGAATTAACTCTAAAAACTTTATTGATCTGAGTAAACCTATTTCACATTCTTGCTTCTATTGTAATACTATTGGTCATAATATCAGAAATTGCTATTATAGAAAAATTGGTGTTCCTAAAGGAGAATATAAGTGGATTCCTAAGGAACAGCCCCCTGCAACTAACAAGAAAGGACCCAAGTTTATATGGGTACCTGCATCAAAATCATTTAATTGTTTTGCAGAAAAATGAGCTGCTGATTGAAGTAGTGCAGTGCTCAAGGAAGAACTATAAATGAACAAATCATAAGTTCTTGAGTATCAAAACATGGTAACTTCTATAGTTATTTTTTTCATACATTCATGCATCAAAAATATTTGTATGAATGACTGTTACATGCATGTTTGATGTGTGTTTAATTGTTGGATCTGATTGTATGAAAATCTTATTGTACGACTTTTAATCGATTGGATTATGTATAGAGTTGATTATGTTCACTGTGCGTAGTTCTCTGTTCTTGATGAAATAGTGTAAAATGCAAAGTCGATCCATAAGTAATGTAGTCGATTAAGATTCTATGTTATGGGCTTTGTATATTTTTTTATGGGCTATTTTCATAAAGCTTTTATTGCGCGCCCTTATAAACGTTTGAATTGATAAATTTTGCACACATTGTGAACGTCCCAAAACTTTGAAACATCAAACCCTTATCTGTGCCAAAAAGTCTCTACGATTCTTCAGTATTTATCATGGCCGCATCATCTTCTCGACCTGGAAAGCGCCCTGCCCCTTTGGTCAGAGAAGCAAATCCGTTTGGCTGGTTTAGTGATGATGATTGACGTATTGATTTCATATGTTAGTGGAGCTTCAAGGAGGTTATCAGACACAAAGGCCTAAGTATCTTCTTCTTTCGTGCTGAAGGGTTTATGTTTCAAGAATGACTACTCTACTCTAGACTAACAAAGTTTGTTGAACTCGAAGGAGACTACTATCCAAACCTGGTAAAAGTGTTCTATGCAAACTTGAAAAATGAGAGAAATTGTCTTTTGTCCAAGGTAAAGGGTGTGACTGTTCACATTGATGAAGTTTCATGGAGAATAGTTGTTGGACTATAACCAGGTGGATTTAAATCACATCATGGCATACCAGGCCTCAACAAGATTGATATATACAACAATTACTTAAGAAATCCATACATGATAGAAAATTATGATTCTTTCAATATTAATCATCTAAGCAAGGAAGACAAGATGTGTGCATCAGTGATCACTTGGATTTTGCTTCCAAGATATGAAGATCAAAATTTACTGATTGTAGAGGATATGTATCTATTGTATGCACTAAGAACCAATATTCAAACGAATTGGATTTCTATAA
The DNA here is from genome assembly GCA_027742785.1 of Vigna reflexopilosa. Taxonomy (NCBI): domain Eukaryota; kingdom Viridiplantae; phylum Streptophyta; class Magnoliopsida; order Fabales; family Fabaceae; genus Vigna; species Vigna reflexopilosa. The sequence goes on from CM050915.1 coordinate 16,340,950, forward strand.
TCAATGATCATATGGTAAAGATAGTCAGGCAGAAAGAATATTACCTACTATATGCTATTTTCATAAGCAAAGTACTAAGATTTTACGACATGGAAATCACAAATGAAGTTACCATTAGCTATAACAAGAAGAATGTAATCGAAAACTGTTTCTAGATCACATGGGGCTTAGAAAAAGTGAAGAAGGCTGGATATTCAAGGAAGAATATCACCCTGGTACTAATGAAGTTGGACCTGTCAGTATTAGTGCATCAAGGTATAATTTCAAACCTCAACCAGGATTTAAGAAGCTTGTGGATGAGAGATTCAAGAGACTTGATGATAAAATGTCAGTGCTTCAAAGATCCTTATCTGAAGTACATCGAAAAATGGATTATGCACTGAGGATAAATGCTTTTGGTGGCACCTCTGAAGATGATTCAGAAAGTGAAAAGAATAGTGCAGATAAGAAGATTGTAGAGTCATCTGAATCAAAATAAGGGTCTTAGGGTCATAGTTTTGAGTCATGATTCTGCTTTTGTTTTGTTGCTATTTTTTAGTTTTGTTGGTTTGTTTTATAATGATTGGCCATAATTTCCATATCTTTAGGTGTGTTTTACTTCTATATGATTGTAATCAGTTCTTATTATATTAATGAAATGGAAGTTAATTTTAGTTTAAATCAATCTGTGTTTGATAATTACATTTGTGATTGATTCTATGAAATTGATGCACAAAATTGTTTACCCTATGTGTATGAATTCAATTGATATTTTAAATGTTACATTCACATCATTGCATATTCATACCTTAAATGTGTTGATTACTGTACTGCATTAATACTAAAATGCTTGATCTAGATGAATCTGAAAGGTTATGCAGGAACAGTGGTTGCTAACTTATTTTAAATGGAAATCAACAATGCTCTGCAACATGAAATCGATTAAGATGAACCTCAAATCGATTAGTTTTCGTAACTGGGTTTGAAGATTCCAAACACTTGATATGTAATATCTTTAAACCTTGATTTACTTTCTGTTGATTGTTTATTCAGCTTATATCTCTGTGTTGATCCATTGTGAATATATTTTGGGATAATAAGTGATTAAACTGATTTGTTAAAATAACATGTATCAATATGCTCTGATATATAGTGATACAGCTTGCTCTAACATACTATTTTTTTAACATTGCTCTGATACATTACTTGTATATGCTCTTACATGCTGAATGTTGCATACTCTGATATGACATGCATAATGACAGGGGGAGCATTATATAAGTTTGATTAATTCACATGTTTCCACAAAGGGGGAGAAATTAATAAATTCATGTGAATATTAATGATAGGGGGAGAATCATATTAATTCTGCTTATCTGATTGATGCATCTCTATATGTTTGATTATTTGTGTTACAATTACTGCAAACTCTCAATACCTTTTTTGTTAATGCCCAAAGGGGGAGAATATCTGATGTAATTAAATGAGAGTTGTAATTGTGAATATAAGTGTTTGTACATAATGGTTTTATTAATCTTTTATTAATCATGGTTGTGCATCATGCAAAAAAGGGGGAGATTGTTGAGATTGTTGATAGGGGGATCACAAGTTTAGCTGAACCCACAATCTCAGTGATATCTGTGTTTTTTATGATGACAACACATAGTTAATAAAAACTCATGTGGTTGTACTATGTTACATGTTACATGCTTATATGCTTACTGTGTTGTATTTGTTAAAGCGTGTATGTGAACATATTATGTTGATCAATGCATAACACTGTGATTGATATGTGATTTTATCTGTGTATGCAAAACATAAGGTTTCGAAAATGAAAAACCACGAGCACTTAAGTTGAACTTTAAAGTGTGAAAAAAAAAACAGTTTTAAGTCGATTACATTATTTGTGAAATCTATTAAAACTCGTGTGTTTGCACAAATATTTTTCAAGTGTGCTGTGATGAATTTGTGAAGAAAATTTTTAAAAAATGTGCTAAGTGTTTTTACTTAATCAAATGCATGCAACTTGTATTCGACTATGTTAGTTGTTGTTTTGAAAACTGGTTAAATGCTTGACATAACTGTCACAATGGTCATATTTTTGAATATGTTGAACAAACATTTATTATAAATCGATTACATTAAATGCGCTTTCAATTAATGCATTTGACTGCTATTATTCTGATATATCTGAGAAATGTATTCGATTACATTAATAGCTAAATTGATTAAAACATGTCTGTTTAGTGAAAAACTATATATTGACGCATGACTTGATTTCTGTAAGAAGAAAAATAATTGATTCTAACACTTTCATATCTTTCAGTATATTGTGAAATATCTTACAGAAGAGGAAAAAGCTCCAAGAACCACTGTGGTGATCGCAATCTTGATGGATTCTTGAGCTGCAAGGTTTATTGGATTTGAACGTCTGATCACTCTACACAACAAGGTGTATATTGCTCGATCAGGAACTTATGCAATCGTGAAGATTGACTGGTTTCTTTGTGGTGTTTGCAGAAAGAAGAACTGTGTTCTTGACTTTGCGGGTGGCTCAAAGGGTTCGACAGCAGAAGAGGGTGTTCTTGTTGCGTGTCTTGGTTGCTATATTTCCTATATTAGATTAGAGGGTTAGAGAGGTGATGAGGCTGTCGCGGCCCATACAAATTTGATGTGCAAATAAATGCAGTATAATGCTAGGAAGTGACTCCTAGGTCGTCTCTCAAGGACCAAACTGTGGTTCGGGAATCAGGTCAACACGAAGAAAGAGGGGGTTTTGGAGGTGTTTTTGTGAATGCTGATGGACTAAATTAAAACACGAACATAAACACGGATGTAAACACAGAATAAAAATGGTTGGTCATTAACTCAATTACAATACTTTCAATCATAGATTAACAAAATGAAGTGCTACTCTAACGTCTTTTCCAACACAAATTTCCCAACTAACTTAAACTAACATCACAACTAAATTAAGGAAAACTTGCTTGACTCACTTGAATAAAAATTGATACATCAAAAAACACACATTGCATCTTGGAATAAACAATTGCTACACTTAAGCTAATAAAATTTCAATTTAAAAGGGTTGGAACCAATTGAAATGCAACGGATATAAACGAAATGCCAAAGTGTGTGACAAGTGGAAATGCAATAAATAAATGACCAAATGCATCATTACTACTGGAATAAAAGAAGTTATGCCTTATCTAATAAATGAAATGCAACATTCGGAACAACTAAGAAAGCAAGAAAGAAATCTGTGTTGCACCCAATTAAAGAAAAATCAATCTCTGTGCTCTTCTAAAATAAATCACCACTTCTTTCTCGATCTTCGTGCGCCTCCTGGGACATGAGCTGCTGAATGTAATTCCATCATCAGCCGTAGCCGTCCATCCTCCAAAGTGAGAAAGAATCAATCAATCCCCTTAGCGGCTGCCCCCTTTTCTTGGACGCTAACCCCTCTTTTCTGGATGCGTGAAGTCTTTGCTGGATGCTGGACTAGGCCCCTACTGCCCATTTCTCTCCCAGCACCTCCTCAAATCCAAGCTGTTGGATGCTCTTTACTCTAGCTGCTGCTGTTGGACGCTGGACTGTGAGTGTCTCCCAGTTGAATCCATCCCATTGCCATTTGAAGCTCCTCTCACATGGATGCAACATTTCATTTTGTGCGTGTGTGACAGCTGGACGTGAAGGCTTCCTCAAAGCTTGCTGAACCGTGAGCTGTTGTACGTGCCAAGTGTGGGCCGCTGCACCTCTCAATGCACCTCCTGGACGTGTGATTCAATGTGGGCTGTTGTACCAATTCAAAGCTGTTGGACCAACTTCTTCTGTTTGACACCACCTGTTGTTGCTAGATGCTGCCCATGGGCCTGACGTGTTGCTGCTGCCTTGGACTAAGATCGTGACACTTGTTGTCCGCGTACAGGTGAGGTGTTGCTGCCGTGAGCATGTGAAGTGTTGCTGCCAAAATTAAATTACCGTGCACCCCTCTTCTGCTGTTGGGCCAATTGCCTTGTGCACCTCTTCGTGTTGTCTTCCATGGGCCCATGTGTTTTCTTTCTTTTCACTAAATGAAGCCCTTTTTATTCACGTGCTGGACGCTCCAAAAGTGCTGTTGGAATCCCATCCATTCTTGTGACCGAGAGTAAAAATAAAAGCATGAAATTTTGGTAGCGGTTGGACCTTCCAAGTGTGGGCTGTAACATATTGCTTTTTGAAGCTCCTTTTTGAATGCCAAATGCTTTTCTGGATCTCACTCTCCTATTTCTTCTCCACACTTCTTTTGTGGAGAGTCTTGAATTATGTGATAACCCTCCAAATGTCCCAAATTATTATCCAAGAATTTCCCTACAATTAATAATGCAAATAATTAGTCTCAGATAATTCAAATTAATTAAAATAAGAATTTTTGGTCAAATTAAGCACAATTAACAAAAATGGGGAAATACTGGACATTAAAGCACATTTCCCTAATTAAATCCGGTAAAATAAACTCACTGAAGTCAGGAAAATATTGACTCATCAAAATAGACCACACTTAGTCTTTTGCACTCTTGGGCAAAATTAAGACGCAAATCAAGGAATAGTTAAAAGGACATCACAGAAGTGACACAAAAAACAAAGACTCACGAGAAAACAAACAGAATTACACAGTCCTCAAGAAATCTGGACAGAGAAAAGAAGTAGACAATATCCAACGCAGAAGGAATCAGAGAAAGCAGATACTCATTAAATCATCTAAGCAGTTCAAGACATGGCAAAATGATTAATCAGCTCAAGAGGTGAATCCAAAAGCAACAAAACCTCACAAATGCACTATCGTGTTTCTCTCAAGTGTCTAAGGTAAAGAATTTCAACTCAATGCACTCAAGAAAGCAAACAACAACAGACTTGGCAAGCCTCTAATATCAACACTAAAAGCATATGCATGTTCAAATCAAAAGGTCTTTTATGGATGTCATGGGGCCAAGGACAAGGGAGGATAAATATGGATGAGAAGCTACAAACCAAAAGAAATAGAGGAGCAATGGGGAACAAGTGTAAACACAATCAAATCACACCCAAAACCTCTAATTCAATCCTCTTCTTGACTCCATTATTCACAATTTTTTTTATTTTTCTCATTTTTCTCTATTTTTTTTCATCCTGTCTCTTTTCTTTCTCTCTCTTTAGCACACAACTATAAGAGACAAGATATAAATCATATTTCCGAAAACAAAACAAGAAGAGGAACCAACTAGCCAATTCATCACTTAGGGCTAGTGTATGAGATTCAAAACAAAGAAATGTGGAAAGTATAGGCTCAAAAGGGGTTATCAAAGGTTTAGAACAAGGTAGGCTTATTTGGCTAGAGAGGCTCAAGAACAAAACTGCCTTTATCACTTCCAAACATGCATATCAATCAAGAATTATCAACAAGAGTCAAGCCAAGGCATATGTGCAAGCAATAAGGAGACATATCACACATAAGAAAGAACATAAAGTGGCTCAAATCTCACACAGGGCATTTGTGTCACAATCAATTCAAGCTCTCAAACATCATAATCATCTTCCCAAGCAAAGAAAAGCAAGGATTTCAAGCCAAGTATCAATAGAGTGAAGGTCAAGTCTACAACCTAAACAAAGTCCAGAAATCAAGAGAAACATGTAAAACTATACACAAGACAAAACAAAAACTACCTAGAAAAGAAAAACAAATTTAACACGAAAAACAAAAACTATCAAAGAAAAATCAGAATCTCCCCCAATAGACCACACTTAAACTACACAATGTCCTCAATGTGTCATAAGCATAAGATCATAAATCAAAACAATCAACAGATCATGGAGAAGTGCAACAAAAGTAGGGAAAGGGGGAGAAGGAAAAAGAAAACTCCCCTAGGTTAGGGTGGGAGTTGCCAATTTTGGACTTGTAGGGAGATATCTTCCACCACTGGATCCAGCAAGGAAGTTTTGAGGAAGAACTGCTTCATCCTCCAGATTTGATCGAGCAGGGAAATGTCTTCCACAACTGGATCTAAGAAGTGATTGTTGATGAGCGGGTTCAACCGGTGCCTATTGATTTTCAAACTGTTGTGTATGTAAGCACCTTTGTCTTCCACTATGGGTGCATGTTGGTCAAATTAATGTGTACCTCCTGCAATAGTGTTAGTGCAATGTGGTTCCAAAGAAATGACATGCAGGGGTATAACACCCAATCCCAATGTAATAGGCTGAACCTCATATATACCCTCGGAACATGAATCAAGTTCAAATTTAGAAGCAATATCAACAACAGACTCAGTGTAATTAGTCTCAGATAATTCAAATTAATTAAAATAAGAATTTCTGGTCAAATTAAGCACAATTAACAAAAATGGGGAAATACTGGACATTAAAGCACATTTCCCTAATTAAATTCGGTAAAATAAACTCAATGAAGTCAGGAAAATATTGACTCATCAAGAGGTGTTTTACATTTTTAACGTAAGGTCGCTGTAAAAACCTGGGTGTAAAAACCTTGATCTCTATAGTGCATTTGCTTCCTATGGTTGGAAGGACATTAGATGTAGGCTTGGCCGAAACAGTATAAAAACCAAGGTTTGAATTTTCTGATCCCTACACTTTTCATTACAGTCGATTAATTTGTTTCTGTATTCAATTAAGTGAATTGTTGCATTACATACCATTTAACTTGCGATTCAAGAAAAGCGTAAAAACATCCTATTTTGTGAAAAAGATTTTGAAAACTTATATTTCTACGCTTCACCAATTCAACCCCCCTCTTGGTGTGAGAATCTAAGCCTTTCTTTTTTAACAAAACCAAAACATACATAGGATCTTGTTCTTGTCCCAAACATGCCCCTTTCTAGGTGTGCAAAACACAAATTTATTAATTTTGAAAAATGAATAAAGAACAAATTTGAGACCAACGGGTAACCACTTGTGAGAGATTGGAAAAAATGCACTTGTAAAAGCCGAGATCATGAAATTTCGAAAAAATCAAAACGAAAATAGCGAACCAATTTTTTTTTAAAAAAAGGGAAACAAAAATTAAAAAATTAGTGTTTATGTGTGTTTTTACTTACCAAAGGGTCTTGCTTGTTGTGTTGTCTATGTGCCCCACTTTCACTGATGCCGGAGGGATCATCCCAACCGTTGCTTGCACTAGTGCAGAAAGGGTTTTAGACGTCTGTTATTTTGGGCTTTTAACATCAGATCCCGATCCGACGTGTTTATAGGTGACATTAATGGGTAGTCGGACCTATAGAGACTGACATCTATAAAGACGTCAGATTACACCAAAACCGACGTCTAAGGGCACTATAGACGTCTGACATGGCATTAACCGACGTCTAATGCAGCTCGTGTCTTTGGGTAGCGTAGTAGCACCTTCTCCCTTTGCTAGTTTTCTCATAAGAAAAGCTTACGTCTTTTGGATCTCTTATGGCATTTCAACCGAAAACCGAATCTGGGTCGTTGCCTAGTTCCATTCCAACTGGTCAATTTTTTACACGGTCAATTTTTTACGTTGGATATTATGTGATCTGACGTCTAAGGGGTGACATTAAAGGCCATTTCTGCACTAGTGTTGGCTTCCCAATCGAAGAAAGAGACTGATCAGATGGCTTGCAATGATCTGAGCTCCACGAAGCAACATGGCAATGGAGGACTACAAAAGAAGGAGAAGAAGAACGTTTCGCTGCCGTGGAAGCAGCCTCGCTTAGTTGCACCATTATCGGCGACCGACTGATCAGGTGTGGATCTGATAGAGGCAACGGCAAGACCGATGACGGGAAAACACTATAGGAAATATGTTGATTACCGAAGGCATATTACCGACGGCCTTCAGTCCTTCGGTAAAAGTCATTTATCGAAGGATCTTCCGACGGCTCGCCTTAAGTTATTTACCGAGGGTCAAGAGCTGGTGACATAACATACCGACGGTCGTTGGCCTTCGGTAATGTCCGCGATGGGTTAAGTTCTCGAATTGGGTATTCATTCCCATTTACTCAGAATTTCCCCAATTTCCCTCCCCTTTGCCCTCGTCTCCAGCTCCCCTTCCCTTTCCTTTCCCATTGTGCTCGTGCCATGAATTAACGTTGGTGCTCTCGTATCCACTATCAGTTGCTCGGTTGGTTCATTGACGGCAGTTTGGGGGTTGTGTGCTAGGTTTGGTGACGCTGCTTTGTGGGTTGTGCTAGTTGTTTGTTTGTGCCGATTTGGGGGTTTTGCAATTGGGTTAGTTGACTTCATTTTGGGGTTTCTGCGGCCAGGGTTCGTGATTGGATTTTTCCTCTAGCGTTAGAGGTCGTGGGCCGTGGATATCGTGAGGAGGTCGTTGCGGTAAGCCATTGAAAGTATGCTTCTATTTCATTTGAATACTTGTTTTTGTTTCTATTGAATACTCGTTAGATGCCCATTAATTTTCACATCTATTGAAATGATCCTGTGATGGGTTGTTGTGTGAGAACTAGCTAGCTTTTGTGATGTGGATGGAAGAATTCCAAGGATTAATTTGTTTATATAATGGACTTTGTCACAGGATTTGATACAAGTGTTACTAGTTTAGGAGGTTTCTTTATTGCTCTATTTTTGAAGGTTTTATGTTCTTCTAAATCTGGTGCATTGGTAAAAAACATAAGTAAGTGTGATAGGTTAGATTCATTATGATGCAAGTAGATATTGTCTTCTTAAAGTTATGTTACTTCCACAATAATCAAAAGCATACCTTTAAACCTATACTCTCCCTTTATTTATACTAATTATTTCCTAAATAAAATATTTCCCTAGAATAAAATCTTTCCCTAGAATAAAATATTTACCTAAAATATATTCTTTTGTAGTCACGCCTGGGCGCCCTATATTGGGGCGCTGAGTGCTAGTCTCGTGAGCTTGGACTTTTTTGTGCTCTATTTAAGGATTTGGACGTCCTAGGCTTGGGATATTTTGACAGAGGAGGCGCAGAAACACTCTCTTTGAGGTGAATTTGGAGGCGGAAGCTCCTATCTTCAACTTTTAGGGTTTTTCTATCTCATTCTTTTCGATTATTCATCTAGTTTCACCATGTCTATGGTGAACTAAACTTCAATTGTTGTTGGGGAAACGATGTAATCCTTTGAAACTCTCATGTATTGAATTGATTCTTATTTTAAATGCTTTGTTCATTAATTGTTAGGGTTTTTCCTCTATACTCTATTCTTGCTTTATTTAACTCATTCATAGCATGATACTTGATTTTGTTGATATGGACACATACGGGGAAATCTAGATCTGGGGAATCTCTCCCAAAAGCAGTATTTCCTAGACATAGGGATATGAGGGTTGGTTTCCTTTAAGCTTTTGTGCGTTCATAATGCAAAATTAGTTGCTAGAGAGACAAGACATTGTAAACTAGTTGATGCAGGCTGTCGCGACCCATCAAATTTGATGTGCATTAAAGAATGCAGTATAGTGTTAGGAAGTGACTCCTAGGTCGTCTCTCAAGGACCAATTGTGGTTCAGGTAATAGGTCGAACACATTAGAGGAGGGGTTTTGTGAAAGGTTTGTGAATGCAATTGAACTAAAAAAATGAAAATTAAAAACAACCGAATATAAATAAAAGCATTAAAATGGAAACTACAACAGATAAATATCCAAACACAATTCAAGCTGTAAACATGCAACGGTTACACTAAAACATTAAATGCACAATATTGTCATCTATCCTACACATTCACCACCAAAAAGAAGAAAATCAATTCAACATATAATATAAAATATTTTAAGGCAAAAGAAATAAAAGAAAATAAAACTTCTCTAGCGTGACCCATTCATCTATCAAAAGAAATTGAAATTTGCCATTGCTTCTAAAAAAAATACTCCTTGGCCATGACTCTTCCATTCCATTCAAAGAAAATTGAAATAATTGAAATGCTTCCCTTTATTCCTCTTTGGCCGTGACACCTTCTCTTAAATTACAACTACTACTCCCATTTAGTCTTCATTCTCAAGGAATTAAAAGAAATGCAACAAGTGGGCCACTTCTTCTTCTTTCACGTGAATCACCAACAACCCATCCACTTCTGCTTTCTAAAGTGGATTCTTCTCCACGTGGAAGCTGCATTCTCCACATAAATAAATCAATGTCTCTCCTCTCTCATCCATTCCCGTCCTGCACAACTTAAAAGAAAGAAAGAAAACTCCAAAATGTTGAATCACCATCCAAATTAAATCACGTGACAACAGCAACACCATTTCTCCATGCCAAACCGTGACAGCTACTCTATCTAATCACTCTACTACTATTCTCTAAAGAAAGAAAGGGAGAATTAAATAAAAGGAAGGCTACTTCCTTCCAGCAGCCGTGACCGAGAGCTCCCCTCTTCTTCCTTCCTTTCCATCTTCTCAAAATGTTCAAGCAAAAGCCAATAATGAAGGTGGCGGCTGGACTGCACCAAAATAAAAATCACTCGTCCAGCCCCCTTCTCTTAAATGTTCCCTTCCTTATATATAGTGGCTGTAGCACCTCTATTCTCGGTTGGATGTTGGAAACCTTTCTTTTCGTAACCCTTTTTCTTCAAGCCAAAATCCCTGCTGGATGCGTGATGAATGAAGCCAAGACCGTGCTATCCGCTGCTGTGCTGGACCGAGAATTGTGTGCTGCACCTCCTCCAAATGAATCAACGTTGCTGCCTCCTCTTTGCTCATTGGCCGTGTGCTGCTGGACGTAGCACCCTTCCTCTCCATGCACACCAAAATGAAGCCCCTTTCTCTTGGACCGTGGTGGGCCTCGCTGGACAGCGCACCCTGATAACAGTTGAAAAACTGTTATTTTCATGCTTAAAATTGACACAAAAAGCAACCTTTACACTTAGAAACTAGCTTGAAATCATGCTTTTATCCATATTTTCAGAAATAAGAGAGCTGGACAGGTTTATGCTTGATTTCAGTGTTTTTGTGCAGGTTTTAAGGTGAATTTAGTGAAAGAAGTGAAGAAGGAGAGAGATGGAATCAGCAAAGTCAACCAGAAACCAGAAAAGTCAACCAGTCAACCAGAAAAGTCAACCAGTCAACCAAAAAGTCAACCAGTCAACCAGAATACGAAAAAAGTCAACCAGACGAGTTTTGGGCCAGTTTTATGCGATTTTATGATCTGTTTGGGCCTGGACACGTTTTCTATTATTTTTATGTCCTATTTAAAGACCTAGATGTCTTAGGGTTGGTATCTTTGGTAGAAACGAAGCAAACACTCTCTCTTCCACCTCTTTGAAGGAGGATCTTGGATGCTCAAGCTACGTCTTCACCTTTCTAGGGTTTTATCTTTCATTCTTTCCTTATTGTTCATCTAGGTTCACCATGAATATGGTGAACTAAACCTTGTATGTTTGTTGGGGAATCAATGTAATCTTTTGAAGCTCTCATATATGGAATTTGTGCTTGCATCTTAATCTAAGATTTATGCTTTCCTTCATCATTAGTTAAGGTTTTTCCTCTTTGCCTAATGCTTGCTTTGTTTAACTCATTCAATGCATGATTATTGATTTTGTCGATACGGGAACGTACGGGGAAGTCTAGATTTGGGGAATTACTCCCAATATTATATTGGTTGTCGTTAAGCTCCTGTGCTAAGAGAACTAATTATTAGGAATGCAAGGAATCGTATGAACTCGTAATTAGGGATAGGCCTTCTTGACAAGGTAATTTAGAGAGTGGCATTAACAATGATGATTTGAATGTTGAATTCCTAAAATATATGAGAGTGGATAAGATGAAATTGACCCCCAACAGCATATTCATATATATATATATATATTTCATTGAAAATGCTTGTCTTTTGCTTTTGCCATTGATCAAAATCTCATGCATACATGTTTATTTTCTGTTTTGCATATTAAACTTCAAATATTTCGTTCTTAAGTCTTAGCTAATCAACGAACCACACAACTAAACTAGGCCGTGAGTCCTTTGGGAGAACGATACTTGGTCTTTCCGAGTTTATTACTTGAAATGATTCGGTCATACTTGCCGATTGTTCAACAAGTTTGTGACATCATATTTTGGTGATCGTAAATTTGTCCATCACACCCCTTCTTCCTTTTCAACATGAAGTCAGCAGCTGGACGCGTGAAGCTTGCTGCTGTCCGTGCACCAGCGTGGCAGCCATTCTCCAAGGATCCAGCACCATGTGATTACTTGGACGTGTGCTACTGGGCTGCCTTCGTGTGCTCACCAAAATTCCATTACCGTGCACCCCTTCTCATGCTGTTGGGCCACCTGCTTGTGTGAAGGCCGTGAGCCTCCCTTTTTCTTCCAGCACCACTTCTTAGCTTCTCCAATCAAGCCCATCTCCATGTGCACTCCCATAATTTAAATCCACACCTCCTCACTCATTTTAGTTTAAAGTATATTTGATGTGGCATTTTCTTGAAGTCCCAAAAGGTTATCCAAAATTTCCCACTAATAATGTAAATAATTAGTCTTAGATAATTCAAATTAATTAAAATAAGAATTTCTGGTCAAATTAAGCATAATTAGCAAAAATGGGAAAATACACTGACATTTAAGCACAATTCCCTGATTAATTCTAGCACACTAAACTAAGTAAAGTCAAGAAAATATTGACTCATCAAAATAGACCACACTTAGTCTTTTGCACTCCTGGGAAGTGACACAAACTCAGCACACAGAAAACAAACACTAACTAGGACCAGAACAGAATTACACAGTTCTCAAGGAATTTGGACAAAGAAAAAGAAGTAGACAATATCTAACACAGAATCAATTAGAGAAAGCAGATACTCATGAAATCATCCAAGAAATTCAAGACATGGCAAAATGATCAATCAACTCAAGAGGTGAATCAAAAGTAACAAAACCTCACAGATGCACTATCAATGTTTCTCTCAAGTGTATAAGGTAAAGAATTTCAACTCAATGCACTCAAGAAAGCAAACAATAACAAACTTGGCAAGCCTCCAAAATCAACACTCAAAACATATGCATGTTCAAATCAAAAGGTCTTTTCATGGTTGTAATGGGGCCAAGGATAAGGGAGGATAAAATATGGATGACAAGTTACAAACCAAAAGAAATAGAGGAGCAATGGGGAACAAGTGAAAATACAATCAAATTACACCCAACCCTCTAATTCAATCCTCTTCTTGACTCTAATTCAATCCAAAATTGCCTAAGGTTAAGGTAATCATGGTTTTTCACTTAGGGCTAGTGTATGAGCTTCAAAACAAAGAAATGGGGGAAAGTATAGGCTCAAAAGGGGTTATCAAAGGATCAAAACAAGGTAAGCTTATTTTGCTAGAGAGGCTCAAGAACAAAATTGCCTTTGTCACTTACAAACATGCATATCAATCAAGAGTTATCAACAAGAGTCAAGCCAAGGCATATGCGCAAGCAATCAAGAGACAAATCATACACAAGAAAGAATATCAAGTGGCTCAAATTCTCAGACAGGGTATTTGTCACAATCAAATCAACCTCTCAAACATCATAATCATCTTCCCAAGCAAAGAAAAGCAAGGGATTTCAAACCAATAAGTATCAATCAAGTGAAGTGAAAGACAAGTCTACAACTTAAACAAAATCCAGAAATTATGAGAAACATGCAAAATTGTACACAAGACACAACAAAATAACCTGGAAAAGAAAAAATTTAACCAAGAAAACAAAAACTAACGAAGAAAAAACAGAATCTCCCCCAGTAGACCACACTTAAACTACACAGTGTCCTCAATGTGTCATAAGTATAAGATCAGAAATCAGAACAGTGAATAGATCATGGACAAGTGCAATAAAAGTAAGGAAAGGGGGGAAAGGAAAAAGAAACCTCCCCTGGTCATGGTGGCAATTGCCAATTTTGGACTTGTAGGGAGATGTCTTCCACCATTGGGTCCAGCCAGGAAGTTTTGAGGAAGAACTGCTTCATCCTCCATATTTGATCAAGCAGGGAAATGTCTTCCACAGCTGGATCTAAGAAGAAGTGATTGTTGATGAGTGGGTTCAGCCGGTGCCTATTGATCTTCAAACTGTTGTGTACCTTAGCACCTTTGTCTTCCACCGTAGGCGTTTGTTGGTTAAATTTATGTGTACCTCCTGTAACATGGTTAGTGCAATGTGGCTCCAAAGAAATGACATGCAGAGGTATAACACCCAATCCTAATGTAACAGGCTGAACCTCAAATATACTCTCAGAACATGAATCACTTTCAAATTTAGAAACAATATCAACAGCAGGCTTAGATTCATGTTCAGTACATGGATAAGAAGTATTCAAATAGGTTGGCAAAAGTTGTTTCTCATCATGCACAGAGTGGAAATAAAAATCATTTTCATCAACAATATAATCATCAACATACCCCTCAACAACATAATCATCAACATAATGAAATTGAGGTATGTTTACGTCCACTTCCCTAAAGATTGGTAAAGTGGTGGAATATGAAAGTGGTCTACCTGGCTCACAATTGCTGCTTATACTTTCCTGGTCCTCCAAATCGTCATCAGGATTTATCTCCTCAATCGCAAGAGTAGGGACATTTGAAGGTGGGAGAGTAGGTGGCACAATGAGCACAAGACTCTGGTTCCCATCTCCTAAGTCAATGACACTAACATCATCTGAAATCTGAACAGTCTTAAATGGTAACTCTGAATCTTGAGAGTGTTCCTCAGTGAGTTGAGTGGTCATCTGCCCTATCTGATCAGTCAAACTCTAAATGTCAGCATGTGTTTCCTGCTGAAACTCCATGTTCGCTTGCTTGAACTGAAGATTTTGCATGGTGATAGGCTGTCGTTGAAGCTATCAAATTAATACTACTTTTCAAGGAAACTTCAGTATTGCCAAGTAGTATTTAAGAAAGTAGATAGGGTTAACGTAACCCTGAGTCGTCTCCCAACGAACACAGAATTGCTTTCTAATATCTGACTCTTATGAATGTTATGCAATGCTTATGAATAAAAGGAATGGTTTAAGAATGTTTAAAGAATAAATAAGAAACTTAAAAACAATTATGATGAAATAGGCTAATTCCACTGCTTTTCCAAGATAGATTCATCATCGGTTATTCACAGATAATTGTTCAATTGATTATTATTCAAGTTTCAAATTAATTAAAGTACATTCTTAATTAATTCGAGGGCGACCATGCATTTAACCAAAGTAAATTCTCAATCAAATGCAAAACCTTTCTAGATTATTCACAATAAATTCAACCAAAGTACATTCTCAATCAAATTTTATTGTGTTTAATCATGTTTATTCTTAAATCTCCTAACCAAATTAAAAGCTAATAAATCAAAGTAAATTCTCAATTGATTATAGTTGAAATTATTACTAATCAACCAAAGTACATTCTTAATTGATAGTAAAAACCATTTAATCATATGAAAGTTCCTAAATTAAATCAAAGTAAATTCTCAATTAAACCTAGAAACCCTAGAACTCATATAATCAATATGCATGTAGATTCAAACACATTATGATGCAAAAATCTTTACTTTTAACAAGATAGAGAGATGAAAGACATAGAGAAAGAACAACTTAAATCAATAATCAAAAGAAACAATCGTATTACATCAATGTAACCTCAGAATCCATAATGGAATTACAGTAGAATAGCCCTAGATGCTTAACTCTCCATGAATGGAGTTGAATACAAGATGAAAGAAAAGTGAGAGGAGTATGAGAGAATGAATTAATTAAGTGAAGTCCCTGGTCTCTTTATATAGGGCTTGATTGGGCTTGGACTCTGAGTATTCAGTTGATAGAATCTTTTATCTTATATCTTCCAAATAACTAAAAGATTTAGATAATTATAACATTATTTGGAAGATATTTTTGGTTGATATTCCCAAATTAAATTAATTCAAGAACAAAATTTTATCTTTTAGCTTTTCTGAATTTCCAAAATTGCACAAATGCCCTGAAATTGTCTCTATCGGCACTTTAGCCCCTTCTGAATTTCCCAAAATTGCAACTGAACCCATTAGTTGACCAGAATCAATTCTGTTTGACCAGTTTTTCGCAGTCAATGGGAGACTGACACGTGTCAGCCCCTTTCCCACCCAAAATTAGGGTTTCAGATTGGGGAAAGCTCTTGTGCCGCCGCGAGAACGCGTTGTTCTCTACGCTTGTGCCTTCGTGGTGGTGATGATGCTTCTGTCTCTGGGTTTTCTGAATGCAGGTGCGTGTTGATGATGGGGAGCGGCGGTCTTGCGGTTTCATATCCGGTGATGACGCATGGAGGTTGGCGTTGATGGAGACGCGATTGGGTTCCGAGAATGGGAGAATGGAGAAGATGAAGATGGTCGAGATGCGAAACTGTGGTGGTGATGGCGAGACCGAGGCGGTGCTGTGGAGATGGTGAGAAGCGTGAATCGTGGTGTGTTGAGGAGGATGGAACTCGCAAGATGATGATGCTGTTTGAAGGTTCTCGCAGCGGAGGTGTGATGCGGCAGTCATGGAGGTTTCGCTATTGGCGGTTTCACGATATTGGCTTTCGCGATTCTGGGTCTGTGTTTCTTTGAAGGTTCTGATGCGATGATGGAGGAAAGGTTCACAGCGTGGTGGTGGCACGGCAGTGACGGCAGCTGTTGATGGTTGCGTCAACGGTGCACGAGAAGCGTGGCGTCGCGGCGGCCATGGATGTCGCGCTTTGGTGTTGGCGGCGCGATGAGGAAGATGGTGGCCTGAAGATTGTCCGGTCATGGCAGCGGCGTGATGGTGATGATTTCAGAGGAGGAGAGGCGCTGTGGTGGCGGGAGTGGTGGTCGCGGCAACGGTGCGGCGGCTTCGAACTCTTGCATGAAGGAGAGAGTACTCTCGTGGTGGTGCTGCTGGCGGCGCTTGGTTGCGGCAAGATGGTGACCGACGGCGGTTGTGTGTGACGGCTCGACGGCGCTGAGGTTGGCGGCGGAGCGACGCGGCGGCAGTTGACGATGTTACGGCGGAAGCAGAACGGCGGCTTACGGCATTGGCGGCATTGGCAGCATTGGTGGCATTGGCGGCTAGGGTTTCTGTGGAGAAGGTGGAAGATGATGCTCATGGGTTAGGGCTGAGGTGGCGCGTTCTGACTGATTCACTAGTGAGTGCAAGGATCAGTGATGTGGCATCATCTGAGTGGTTCAATATGTTAGTGGTGGACTGCCACGTGGCATGATTTGGTGAAGTTTGGCTTAGGAGGGGTGTGTATAGGAAACTTAGGGAGGTGTAGTATAAAGGGCTTAGTGTTTGGGCTTGGTCTTTGGCCTGTTTCACAAATAGGAGTGTATGTAGGGATTTTAGAGGGTGTAAGGGTAAAGTCTGCCTGTTTGGCCCATATGTACATTATTTTCCAAATAAAACCTTGTTTTGGGCCTTGAATTGCCATTTGAACCAATAGAACTTATAATTTCAGCTACACAAATAAACGTAAGAATTTCCAAGAATAATTTATGCAATTAAAATCACTTTTTAAGTCCCTTTTAATTCCAAACACAATATATCAAATCATCACAAATCCTCTTTAAATCAATCATTCAAGCACAATTATCCCATAAAAAATTTGAATTTTAAAGCATAAATGTGGGAATAAATATGCACTCATCACATGGTCATCTGCTCCAATAACTCCTTCAATGTAAGCTCAAAAGTAGAAGGCTGAGGAGCTATTTCGGCAGGCTCATAAGACTGTAGCTGTTGTAGCTCCTGGACTGGTGGAGGCATACAAGTATTCTGGAGTGGTGGTTCTTGATATTGATGTTCTGGAGTACTATGCCATCCCAGGTTAGGATCATTCCATCCAGGATCGTTGCTGTAACCATACTGCAGAGGGAAGAATTTGTTTAGAAACTGATGCTCAAGATCTTCCCAACTGGTGACGGATCCTAGAGGTAGACAATAACACCAATCCTTCGCTGCTCCTTGTAATGAGTGTGAAAATGCTCTTACGAAAATGTGATCATCCGGGACATCTGGAGGTTTCATTGCAGAGCAAATGAGATAGAACTTCTCCAAATGTTTATGTGGGCATTCACCTACAAAACCATGAAACTCAGGCAGCAAATTTATCAGTCCAGTGTTGAAAACACAACGAACATCCTCCTCATCAAGTGGAACCGGCTCCCAAGGAGCACTCTCAGAAGTTGGGGAATGAGCCATAGTGTTCTCAGCACAAAAATTAGCAGAATAAACATGAGGACTGTACTCAGAGTTAGATGCAGAAGGAGAATCATAATCAGAGGCACTGGCAGAATAAGCAGTATTCACAAAATCAAAATAGGTAGACATGGAAAAAGAAGGGGGAAGGTAGAAAGGAAATCCTAAAAATTACGAAACAAACAAAACACAACACAATTAAACATGCGACACGCACACACAATAACACACACACACAAAACAGAACATCACACTCACAACACAAGACAAAACACAACACACACTAACACAACAAAAGACCTAAGACCGAACCATTGGTCCCCGGCAGCGGCGCCAAAATTTGATGCGGGCTGTCCCGACCCATCAAATTTGATGTGCATTAAAGAATGCATTATAGTGCTAGGAAGTGACTCCTAGGTCGTCTCTCAAGGACCAATATTGGTTCAGGTAATAGGTCGAACACATTAGAGGGGGGGTTTTGTGAAAGGTTTGTGAATGCAATTGAACTAAAAAAATGAAAATTAAAAACAACCGAATATAAATAAAAGCATTAAAATGGAAACTACAACAGATAAATATCCAAACACAATTCAAGCTGTAAACATGCAACGGTTACACTAAAACATTAAATGCACAATATTGTCATCTATCCTACACATTCACCACCAAAAAGAAGAAAATCAATTCAACATATAATAATTGAAATACTCCTTCTCTTAATGCCATTGCTTCTAAAAAAAATACTCCTTGGCCGTGACTCTTCCATTCCATTCAAAGAAAATTGAAATAATTGAAATGCTTCCCTTTATTCCTCTTTGGCCGTGACACCTTCTCTTAAATTACAACTACTACTCCCATTTAGTCTTCATTCTCAAGGAATTAAAAGAAATGCAACAAGTGGGCCACTTCTTCTTCTTTCACGTGAATCACCAACAATCCATCCACTTTTGCTTTCTAAAGTGGATTCTTCTCCACATGGCAGCTGCATTCTCCACATAAATAAATCAATGTCTCTCCTCTCTCATCCATTCCCGTCCAGCACAACTTAAAAGAAAGAAATAAAATCCAAAATGTTGAATCACCATCCAAATTAAATCACGTGACAGCAGCAACACCATTTCTCCATGCCAAACCGTGACAGCTACTCTATCTAATCACTCTACTACTATTCTCTAAAGAAAGAAAGGGAGAATCAAATAAAAGGAAGGCTACTTCCTTCCAGCAGCCGTGACCGAGACCGTGCTATCCGCTGGATGCGTGATGAATGAAGCCAAGACCGTGCTATCCGCTGCTGTGATGGACCGAGAATTGTGTGCTGCACCTCCTCCAAATGAATCAACGCTGCTGCCTCCTCTTTGCTCATGGGTCGTGTGCTGCTGGACGTAGCACCCTTCCTCTCCATGCACACCAAAATTAAGGCCCCTTTCTCTTGGACCATGGTGGGCCTCGCTGGACAGCGCACCCCTTCTTCCTTTTCAACATGAAGTTAGCAGCTGGACGCGTGAAGCTTGCTGCTGTCCGTGCACCAGTGTGGCAGCCATTCTCCAAGGATCCAACACCGTGTGATTACTTGGACGTGTGCTACTGGGCTGCCTCCGTGTGCTCACCAAAATTCCATTACCGTGCACCCCTTCTCATGTTGCTGGGCCACCTGCTTGTGTGAAGGCCGTGAGCCTCCCTTTTTCTTCCAGCACCACTTCTTAGCTTCTCCAATCAAGCCCATCTCCATGTGCACTCCCATAATTTAAATCCACACCTCCTCACTCATTTTAGTTTAAAGTATATTTGATGTGGCATTTTCTTGAAGTCCCAAAAGGTTATCCAAAATTTCCCTACAATTAATAATGTAAATAATTAGTCTCAGATAATTCAAATTAATTAAAATAAGAATTTCTGGTCAAATTAAGCACAATTAACAAAAATGGGAAAATACACTGACATTTAAGCACAATTCCCTGATTAATTCTAGCACACTAAACTAAGTGAAGTCAAGAAAATATTGACTCATCCCTAGTAATTAAGGATAGACTTTCTTCACCGAGACATCTGGTCTAAAGTAAATTAGAAAGTGACATTAATATTAATGAAGAAGACGAATTCATAAATACATGAGAGTGGATAGGATAAGTCGAACCCCCAACAACATAATAATTCCATCTTTTACAAACCAATCACATGTGCATTCTTATTGTCGATTGATCAACTCTTGCTTCATGTTTATTTTATGCATTTTAAACCAAAAGATTTTGTTCTCAAGTCATATTTAATCAAAGAAATCACATACATGTTTAGGCCAAGAGTCTCTTTGGAAATGATACTTGGTCTTACCATATTTATTATTTGATATGATTCGGTACACTTGCCGAGGTCTTAACAAGTCTTACTTGATACTTGGTCTTAACTTTCTATTTGTGTGATTATTGATTAACTTTGATTTGATTTTTTTTATTTTGTTTTGTTTTGCTTTAAAAGTGCTTTTTGAGGTTTTTAAGGTTTTGATTTGATTTCTTGTCTTAACCAAGGGTGGAAACCTCACCCAAGTATGGGTCAAGGTCAATTTGTGCAAGCAGGACAATTTAAAAGACCACCACAGCAACAATCACAATGGCAACAGATATCTGCATTATTTGATAGAACTTCAAAGCTTGAAAAAACTTTTCAACAATTTATGTAGGTAACTATCTCCAACCACAAGAGCATTGAAGCTGCTATAAGGAATTTGGAGATGCAAGTGGGCCAACTGGCTAAGAAGTTGGAGGATAAAGTTGAGAAGCAATTTGGGGCTAATACTGGGGTTAACCCTAAGGAAGAATGTAAAGCTATTGTGAGCATAAGTGATGAGAGAGTAGAGGAGAGAAAAGAAAGAGTTGAGTTGAAAGAAGAAAGAGAAGAGAGAATAAGTGAGGTTGAGAGAAAAGAGAAAGAACAGAAGAGGGGAGAGAAAAAAATTGAGAAAATTGAAAAGATTCTTCCTTACCCTAAGAAGTGTGAAAAAATTGATAAAGAGAAGCAATATGAGCGTTTTAAGGAGATCTTTAAGCAATTGGAGATTACTATGCCCTTGCCGAAGCACTACAGCAAATTCTTGTTTATGCGAAGCACATGAATAAAGTCCTAAAAAAGTAGAGCTATTTAGATGAGAAAACTATTAATGTGCAGGGCAATTGCAGTGTTATCTTGCAGAAGGCACTTCCTCCAAAAGTTAAAGATCCAGGAAGTTTTACTATTCCTTGTGTTGAGAGGGTCGCACCTCACACAAAAGTTGATTGCAGAATTAATGCAGTATAAACTAGGAAGTGACTCCTAGGTCGTCTCTCAAGGACCAAATGTGGTTCAGTCAATAGGTCGAACACGTAGTGGGGGGATTTGTGAAGAATTTTGAATGCAAACAGAAATATAAAAACTGTTTCAAATAAAAAAAAATTAAATTGATTGGTCACTACTAACATTATAACTAAAGTATCACAACCAAGCAAAATAGACAACACTAAAATGAAAAGTGCTTTAATCAAATTAAAATGCAACGTTGAAAAAAAATTGAAAAGCTGAAAGACACATCCATCACATATAATATAAAAATAGCTTTAGTTTAAGTGTGAAAGTAATAAAAATAAAACCGGATTTTATCTCTTCTGGACGAACCATGTGCACATTCCAATAAAAAAATAAAATTCCATCACCAGCCCAAATGAGCATAATCCACCGAGTGCACCAGCTCCTTGCTTCACCTTTTCTCCCTCATTAAAACAACATCCTATTCTCTAATTTCAGCTTTGTAGGTGGCGGAGATGAAATAAAAAAAATGCCAGCACCACCCAAAGTCCATCCGGACGTGACAATGCTCTCTTTTCAACAATGAATGAACACTCTTTTCAATAACACAAAGTAAATTCAGCACTCCAAAGCAATTGGAAAGAAAAGTGAATCACCACTTTTACAAGTTGTCCTCGCTGGAATCCAGCTTCAATAAAAAGTGCATAACCAAATTGAAAGCAGCACATTCAACAAAATTAAAACTTCCCCCTTTTTTTTTCAATCACCGTGCACATCATTCCAGCCCCTCTGCCAGGCCGTGACACTTGTGTGCTTACTTTTCTTCAATCCATCACCGTTGCTGCTTGCTGCCTTACGAACGTGAGTTGTGTGCTCCCTTCAGCATCAGCGTGTGTCGTCTCCTGCTTGGAGCTCTCCATCCAGCCGTAACACCTCCTCAACAACGGGACCTGTGCCTCATTCTAACCAACGTGCTGCTGCTTCCAAAACTAAATTAAATGCACTTTCCCTCTCCTTCCAGCAAAGTGTGCACGCTACCTAAAGGCAAAGTCAATCCGTGCTTGTTCATTCCAGCAATGTTAATCACCATTCTCTTCTTCATTTCTCGATAACCGTGCACAACAATTGTAAATTAAAAACACCTTTCATTTCATGCTCTTCTCTCTTCTTCACGTGACATTGCTTAACATTAAAATGAATCAACACCTCTCCCTAATTTAAAAGAAAACTAACTCCCTTGATGTGACCGTGTGCCAGCTTCCAACAAACTAAAATACACCTTGCCTAAAGGAAGTTAAATGAGCTGCTCTATATCAGGACATGACACCACTTGCTTGCTAAATGAATCAGCCGAAAGCTCATACACTATGCATCACCGCTTCATTCTCTTTGACCGAGTGTTCCAATGAAAAGAAAAATGTGTCCTGGAATAAAATAAATCTTCAGTGCAAAGTGCTAAAGCCATTTTTCATCCCATGAGAAATTAAAAAACGTTAGAAAATGAGAAGGGTTTTCTTTCATTGCCATTCTCGGACTCAAGAACTCAAAACCAAGAAAAATTATCAAGTGGCGGCTGGACCCTTAAAGGCCATGTGTCACCTTTTAATAAGGGTAGGATCCACAAAACAAAATTAAAAACCCTAACCTAAAAGGCACATGTCCTACAAATGAGTTTTTGTTTACAAAATTGCCCCTAAAAGGGTCCAAAACACCTAATTCTAATTAAGGGCTTCTAGAAAACGAAATTACAACTTTAATTAGAATCTAAATGACTAAATGTTGAGCCTTTTGAGTGTGTCACGCCATATCCCAATGCTCCAGATGATGTTTCCACAACTTCCCTGCAACCAGAAATGCACTTAATCAGCTCAGAAAACCCAAATTAGTACAATTACGAATTTCCGACCAAATTAAGCAGAATTCGGAATACGGGGAAATAACAGACAATTAAACACAATTCCCTGGTTTATTTAAGTGCAATAAACTAAATATAATTCAAGAAATAACGACTCATCACCTTGCGTCATAGGGAATGTTGAGATAGGGAAAACCCTAATTGATTAGGATCAAGCATTAATTTAATGCCCTTATCTGTGCTTGAAAGGATTGGTGGTCTTAAAATGAAGCCTGCTAAGGTTACTTTGCAATTGGCGGATGGATCTACCAAAAAGCCCTATAGTGTGGCGGAGGATGTTGTGGTTTGCATAGACAAACTTAGGTTCTTGGTTGATTTTGTGGTAATGGAAATGGAGGAAGACATGAAGATTCATATTATTCTTGGAAGGTCATTAATGAAAACGACCAAGGTAATCATCAATGTGAATGATGGGGCGATAGCACTTAAATACCGAGAAGAGAAGGTGATCTTTAATGTCTTCAATGTTGAGTAGCAGATTCAAGTTAAGAAGAATAGTCATAAAGTTGCATAAGAAGATGCACTAATGACTAGGCCTGAAGATGCTAACCTGGTCAACAAAGGTAAAAATTGTTTCTTGTCACATGTTAAGGAGGAAGAAAAAGATGGTAAAGGGAAGATGGTTCATCATGACTCGGTGGATGAACAACTCAAACTTGGCACATCGGTGAGATTCAAGAACAAGTTATGGGTTGTGAAAGAGTTTAAAGAGAATGGAGTAATAGAGATTGAAGCTCCGTATTCTAGAAGAGTAAAAAAGGTGGACAGGAAACTATTGATGAGTTGGTGTGATGAAAGCAAGAGGAACACCAACATAGAAGATTGGACTTGAGCTTTATTGGGTCAAGCTAGTGACGTTAAAGAAGCACTTACTAGGAGGCAACCCAGTTTTCTAAAATTTTTCTTATTATTCGTTTCTGTTTTAAGAATAGGTTGTGATGTATTTGGCTAAAACTTATATCTGATGCAATGGTTTGATGATGTTGTGTTGTGATGAGTATTGCTTGATGATGCTCTTATAATTGATTGATGTTGAGATGGTGCATAAGATGCTGATATACTGGAGGTTGCTCATATGATTATGATCATGATGTTGAGCAGGATGTTTATCTAAATTATAACTTTGAATTACCTTGTATGTGAGGTTTTGAGCTCCAGAGTTTGTGTTGTGAATGATGGCTATTCCATTGAAAGCATGAATGATTTTGCCCAGGTTTCTATGATTGAATCGCTTGCTTGCATGTGTCATATGTTCAAGGCCATCTATTGTTATCCTTTTTTAGCCAATGCATGATTTTAGTCCAACAAAAAGAGCACAATGTGTTCTATCCTTGGAACCTTGAGCCTTAAATCATGAAATAAAACCCTTTGTTGAAAATCTTTACCTTGAGTTAAGTTGAGAATATTTTGTGTGGCATTGATAAAGGTTCAAGTTTGGGGTTGTTGGGAAAAATAAAATGAAAAGAATAAGCATTGAGCAAATGAAAGCAACGGAAAAAGAAAAGAAAAAAAAGCTCAATGTAAGGGAAAGTTGGAAATAAGTGAAATTGAGTTATTGGAAAAAGAGATTGTGTTTGAATGAAAAAAAAAATTATGAATGACTCTCTTAACTCAAGGATTTTGTGATCCAGAAAAACCAATGTTCTTCTTAGCCCAGCCACATTACAAGCCATGGAAAGTCCTTGTGTTGATAATTGTTTGTGAGTGTGTTTGATTGTGGTTAAATGAAAGGTCATTTTGTGTTATGTGACATTGAGATAGTAGAGTGAAGGAGTTACCTCTATATACACCTGTGTGATTGAGTGAAACACTTTGACTGGTGAGGAGTAGTTGCATGAATACATGATTACATCTATGCTTAGTTAATTGATCATTCATGAGAATAGCATCTATTGGATATTATGTGATTTTGTGAGCACCATGATGAGTTTTTTGAATCAAGGCATGTGTACATCTTGACTGAATTCTTTGTAATGAGCGGATTTTGAGTAATTACTTGTCTTGAAAGAAAGAGTTTTGGAATCTGTAAACCATTGTATTGATTATTTGAAAGCTGAGTTACATCTTGTTTGCTTGAGGACAAGAAAAGTTTTAAGTTTGGGGTTGTGATAACGGTTGAAAATACCGTTATTTGATACTTAATTTTGATACTTAAAACACCCTTTATGACTTAGAAACTAGCTTGAAATCATGCTCTTGCTTTAGTTATGAGAATAAGAGAGTTGAAGGTGGAATTATTGGTTTTACGCTTGGTTTTCCTTGTTTTAATAGGAATTAGGATGGTTTGGAAGAAGAGTTGAAGTATCAAGGAGCTAGAACTCAGCAAAAGTTGGAAAATCATCAGAGAGAAAGACCGCAGGTGGCGCCTGAGCGATGAAATCTCGCCTTGGCGCTTGAGCGCCCTTTTTGTGCCGCTGAGCGCCAGTTAGTACCACAACTCACGCCTGGGCACCCTTCGAGGGGCGCTAAGCGCAGATGCTTTCGTAGTCACGCCTGGGCGCCGTAAGTTGGGGCGTTGAGCGCCAGTCTCGTGGACTTGGACATTTTCTGTGCTCTATTTAAGGATTTGGACGTCCTAGGCTTGGGATCTTTTGATAGAGGAGGCGTAGAAACACTCTCTTGGAGGCAGATTTGGAGGCGGAAGCTCCTATCTTCAACTTTTAGTGTTTTTCTATCTCATTATTTTGCATTATTCATCTAGTTTCACCATGTTTATGGTGAACAAAACTTCAATTGTTATTGGGGAAACGATGTAATCCTTTGAAACTCTCATGTATTGAATTGATTTTTATTTTAAATGCTTTGTTCATTAATTGTTAGGGTTTTTCTTCTATCCTCTATGTTTGCTTCTTTTAACTCATTCATAGCATGATAATTGATTTTGTCAATATGGACACATACGGGGAAATCTAGATTTGGGGAATCTCTCCCAAAAGTAGTATTACCTAGACATAGGGATATGAGGGTCGGTTTCCTTTAAGCTTTTGTACGTTTATAATGCAGAATTAATTGCTAGGGAGACAAGACATTGTAAACTAGTAATTAAGGATAAAATTTCTTCACCGAGACATCGGGTCTAAAGTAATTTAGAAAGTGGCATTAACATTAATGAAGAAGACGAATTCATAAATACATGGGAGTGGATAGGATAAGTCGAACCCCCAACAACATAATCATTCCATATTTTACAAACCAATCACCTGTGCATTCTTATTGTCAATTGATCAACTCTTACATTCATGTTTATTTTCTTCATTTTAAAGCAAAAGATTTTGTTCTGAAATCATATTTAATCAAGAAATCACATAATTGTTTAGGCCGTGAGTCTTTTGGGAAACGATACATAGTCTTACCATATTTATTACTTGATACGATTGTACACTTGCTGAGGTCTTAACACACTAGTACAGTCAAGTGAAATAGCAGCGGTTGTTTTTCGTTATAGGCACTGGTTCTCGAACCGAGGCATATGCAGGCGATGCAAAAAGTGTACTACTTTTGGCCTCGGGCTTGAACCGAGGCATAAAGGGACAGGATTTGACATTGGTTCAACCATAATCGAAGCAGTAAAGTTTTTGGTTTTTTTTCTTTTTTTTTTTCGAAGGACTATATGCCTCGGGTTAGTGGAACCGAGGTCGTATGTTCCACCTACTGCCTCGGTTCAAGCTTGAACCGAGGCAGTCGAGGTCTTTTTTTTTTACGAAGTACTTTCTGCCTCTGATGTGGTCATAACCGAGATCATAAGTTCCTTTTCTACCTCGGTTTTGACACTAACCGAGGCATATATCCTTGTTTTTTTTTAAAAAATGAGGTCTGTTTCTGCAACATTCCCAACAATAGAAACAGACATACATATACATTTACAGCCAGAACAAACAGTATATTCAAGCATATCATAAAATTTTAAGAATATATATCTATAATTAAATCAAGTTTATCAATAATAACCAGGGAGGCTTCATTTTTGCTTCCGCAATTTTCTATTTTTCCCTTGCTTTTGGTAAACTACGTGTTCCTTTATCATGCCAAATCTATAATTAAACAAGTAATGAATTGATTTGGTAAACTACGTGCTCCTTTATCATGCCAAATTTTCTTTATCAATACCACAAATGATTTGGATGAATAACCTATACACAACCAATGGAAGCAATGGAAATTTCCTTTATCAATACCTGGGAGCGTGGCAGCAAGTTTGGCGAGACTGAAAGCCGCGACTGAAATGGAAGCACCGACGACGGAGATGGAAGCAGACGCAACAGCCACCAAAATCTGAGACGCGGCGAAGATGGAAGCAAAGCGGACAAAACACCAAAGCACTTGGCAGTGGTGACTGATAATAGTTGAAAAACTGTTATTTTCATGCTTAAAATTGATACTAAAAGCAACCTTTAACACTTAGAAACTAGCTTGAAATCATACTTTTGGTTATATTTTCATAAATAAGAGAGTTGGACAGGTTTATGCTTGATTTCAGTGTTTTTATGTAGGTTTTAAGGTGAATTTGGTGAAAGAAGTGAAGAAGGATAGAGATGGAATCAAAAAAGACATCAAAAAGTGCAAAAGGAGAAGCCGCAAGTACCGCTCAGCGGCAGTTTACCGCTGAGCGGCACTCAGAAACCCACGTTGGCTCCGCTGAGGGGTGAAAAGGCCGTTGAGGGGAGAAAAACAACTCACGCACTTACTGCTGAGCGGTAGTTTACCGCTGAGCGGCACTATTTTGGGCTTGGGTCTAATTTTCTGTAATTTTACGAATAGTATATAAGCTTTAGGTGTTCCTAGGGTTTGTATCTTTGGTTGAGACGAAGCAAACACTCTCTTTTCCACCCCTTGAAGGAAGATCTTGGATGCTCAGGCTACCTCCTCATCTTTCTAGGGTTCTATCTTTCATTCTTTCAATATTGTTCATCTAGTTTCACCATGAATATAGTGAACTAAACCTTGCATTGTTGTTGGGGAATCAATGTAGTCTTGTGAAACTCTCATATATGGAATTTGTTATAACGTCTTATATTAAGATATATGCTTTCTTTCATCTTGAAATGCAGCTTTATAACTAGCTTCTTCCTCCTGTGTTTGCGTCTCATCTTTAAAGACATCTACAACAACTCTCTCCTCTCGGTCCTGGAGCACCACTATACCTTCGTTTACATCAATGATAGCTTTGGCCGTTTTCATAAACGGTCTTCCAAGAATGATAGGTATCTTTTCTGTCTCCATCTTCATCACCACAAAGTCTGCCAGGAACTGGAGTTTTCCAACACAAACTATGATGTCCTCTGCAATCCCACATGGTTCCTTTGAAGATCCATCGGCCATTACTAAATTAACCTTTACAGGTTTCATATTAACATCGCCGATTTGCTCCAATAAAGAGTAAGGTATCAAGTTAACACTTGAACCTAAATCAAGAAGAGCTTTTTTAATCCTTTTCTTCCCTATGGTACAAGGGATAGAAAAGCCTCCTGGATCTGTTGCTTTTGGAGGGAATGACTCCTTTTTAACAGTTTTACACTTCTTTGCCTCATCATCTCTACGTCTTTTCTTTGTAGAGACGTCTTTATCAGATTTAGTGTAAAACGTAATTTGTTGTAGAATCTGCTCCCAAGGTGCATCATTATCCACCATCTTGAATAATTCTGTGAAATCCAATTGTTTCCCTTGATGTATTGGAAAAGGAGAAGTATTTTTGCTCTTTATTTCTCTTTTCTCTTTTGTTTCTCCTTTGTCTAACTCAACTATCTCATTTTTAGCACTCTCTACCACCTTGCATTCTTCTCTAGGGTTAACCTCAGTATTAGCCCCAAAATTTCTATTTGGCCTTTCTTCCACCTGCTTGGTGATCTGCCCCATCTGAATCTCCAAATTCTTGATAGCAGTTTTGGTGCTCTTTTGGGTAGACTCAGTTTTCTATATGAAATTATTAAGAGTGTCTTCCATCCTCATGGACCTTTCATTAAGCATAGAAATCTGCTGCCATAAGGTGGGTTGCTGCTGCTGCTTATTAAATTGACCAGCTTGCCTAGTTTGCCCTTGACCAATGCTTGGGTGTGGTTTCCACCCTTGATTGTAGTTCCCTTGACGGTATTGATTGGTCATGTAATTCACATCCTCCACGGCTTCTGCTGGAAAGGCACATTGATCATTGATATGGTCGCCTCCACATAATTCACACAAATGAGATTGTACCTGTGCAGCAGTTTTCAACTCTTTAGGCAATTGTGCAAGTGTTTTAGTAAGAGAAAGGAAACAAGCTAAGTTTGATCGCTTCATCTGGAAAAGAATTTAACCAAAGCTTAGCATTGCCTCCTAATCAGAAAAGACATCAAAAAGTGCAAAAGGAGAAGCCGAAGACACCGCTCAGCGGCAGTTTACCGCTGAGCGGCACTCAGGAGCTTACGGGAGATCCGCTGAGGGGCAAAATGGCCGCTGAGGGGAAGAAACCAACTCACACATTTACCGCTGAGCGGTACTTTACCGCTGAGCGGTACTTTACCGTTGAGCGGCACTTTTATGGGCTTGGACCTAATTTTCTGTAATTTACCAACAAGTTCCTTTCCCGCAAGCATGAGCACTACTTCAAAGTTGTCCAAGATAGGAGGCTTTTAATGGAAAGGAAGGCTAGATTGATACTTGACTTGGCTCCACAGTTTGGGGAGCAATTGGAGAACAGGAACTGGGGGAGACTAGCCACTTACCCTACACCAGCTAACATAGCAGTGGTGAAAGAATTTTACACCAACGCAAGAAGGTTGGGTGATCATCCTGCTGAAGATTATCTGAGCTATGTTAGAGGAAACGCCATTCGGTATGAACCTGATTCCATTAATAGATTCTTAAATACTGAATGGGGTGGTGAGCAGTGTCAGTTTGCTCTCAATATGGAAGAAGGAGCAGACTTTGGTGATTTGGAAAGTATGCTATGTGTGCCTGGTGGACACTTTCAGAGAAACAAGAATGGTGCTCTAGTGAACATCAGGAGAGTTGATATGACTCCTCTAGCAAAGTATTGGATGACATTTTCTCATGCCAACATTGATGAACAAATCTTAAAGCCCAAAAATAGAGTCAAAGACTTGTTAACCCTCGACAAGTGTAACCGAATCGTATCAAGTAATAACCTGGTAAGACCAAGTATCATTTTCCCAAAGGACTCACGGCCTAGACAGTTGTGTGGTTTATTGATTAGATAAGACTTGCAAAACCGATTGATTAAGAGTTTAATGCAAATACCCAAAAGTAAATATGTATGCATGTATTGATCAATGGGCAAGAAGAAACAAAACACGTGATTTGAATTATATGGATGAATATGTTGTTGGGGTTTATCAATTTCATCCTATCCTCTCTCTTGTATTTAGGAATTCATCAATCTTTTCATTAATGTTAATGTCGCTTTCTAAATTACTTAAAACCAGATTTCTCGGCGAAGAAAGCCTAATCATAATCACTAGTTTACAATGTCTTCTCTCCCTAGCAATTAATCATGCATTATAATGAACAGAAGCTTAAAGGTAACCAACTATCATATTCCTGTGTCTAGGTTGGTAATATACTTTTGGGAGAGATTCCCTAGATCTAGGTTTCCCCGTATGTGTCCAGATCGATAAAACCAATAATCATGACATCGAATGAGTTAAACAATGCATGCTTTAAGCAAAGAGGAAAAACCCTAACAATTAATGAAAGAAAGCATGTATCATAAAAATGATCTTGAAGAACAAATTCCATACAAGATAGTTTCTAAGGATTTACATTGATTCCCAACAACAAAATAAGTTTAGTTCTTCATCGTAATGGAAGAACTAGATGAATAGTGGAATGAAAGAATGGAAGAGATAAAAAAACCCGAGAAAGAGAAGAGGAGAGCCGTCACTATTTCCAATTCTACCCCCAAGGGGTGAAAAGTGTATTTCTGCTTCGTTCCAGCCAAAGATACAAACCCTAGGACGTCCTAAAGCTTATATATTATTCTAAAAAATACAGAAAAGTAGGCCTGATGACTCAATATTTTCTTGATTTCACTTAGTTTATTGTACCGGATTTAATTAGGGGAGTGTGCTTAAATGTCCAGTATTTTCCCATTTTTGCTAATTATGTTTAATTTGACCAGAAATTCTTATTTCAA
Source organism: Vigna reflexopilosa (assembly GCA_027742785.1). NCBI lineage: Eukaryota > Viridiplantae > Streptophyta > Magnoliopsida > Fabales > Fabaceae > Vigna > Vigna reflexopilosa. The sequence goes on from CM050915.1 coordinate 16,372,355, forward strand.
TTAATTTGAACTATCTGAAGCTAATTATTTGCATTATTAATTGTAGGGAAATTGTTGGATAATAATTTAGGACATTTGAAGGTCAAATGAGAAATGGCAATTGGGTCCAAAGCTGAATCACTTGGGCTGAATGAAAATACGCGGACCACACGCTGCACTCATTTGCTTTGGAAAAAAAAAACACATGGGCTTCAATTATTACATCCAATAGCGTCCAGCATGTGATGGCATCATAATCTCGTCCAGCAGTGAGATGCTTCAAGAAGTGCGGCACGTTGAAGTGGGCTTAAAGAAAACAAGGCAACGGGTGCACACGTAAAGAAGCAGCCACCGAGAATGAGGAGCGATGATGGGCTTTAGGTGTATGTTTGGTGATGTGGGCTACACGTCCAGAATGTCACGGCATGGTGTGCTGGATGAATGAAGGGGTGCACTCGGTCCAACAGCTGATGCACGTCCAGCAGAGTGAAGCCACGGTCCAACACAAAGCACACGCGACCCACATCCAGCTTGAGCAAGGGGCTTCACGCGGAGAATGAGATCCACGTTTTGAAGGGCAGCAAGGCAAGAGGCTCACGGCCTTCACACAAGCAAGGTGTCGTCCAACACTTCACACGGTGGAAAGCAACAAGCACCAAGCACGGGCTTCATCCAAAGGGTGGTGCACATCTTCACGCATCCAGCAGCTTGACACGGAGGGCTTCACCACGGTCCAGCAGCGGCCCACACTTGAGACACGAGTAGCTTCCAACAAAGAGGAGGCTTCACTGGACACGCTGGCAGTAGGGGCCCATGGGAATCAACTTTGCACAGCGTCCAGTAGCTGACGCGTTCAGCAAGCTTGAAGCAAGTAGCGTCCAAAGGAGGGGGGTGCAGGAAGGAAAAAGAGGAGACGCGTCCAGCAGCTTGGAGGAGGGTTTTAAAAACCCGTGCGCTGGATGGAATGAGGTGTGTCTCGGCCTGGAGCTGGTGCAGCCGCCACCATGGTTGGAGCTCTCGGTCACAACAATAAAGTTTTAGTTTTGATCCTAAATTGAAGAAATCAAGCACCTGTTACAACTTGGATGAAGCGGAGAGCGTTGGGAAGCACACGGTCTGGGAAGAACTCCGAAGCACATTTCAATATTTTTCACTTTAGAAAAATGTAGCGAATTCAATTTGAGAACAGGGGTATGCACGGTGTCCAGTAGCTGATACGTCCAGAAGGGAATGGGGCTTAGCTCCAATAGGTTTTGTGTGAGACTCTAGAAAATCAGCATTTCAAATCCCTGTCACATCACCATTAATACACGCCACATCATTCTCTGAAAACGCACATGGCTTCACATGCACGCACACCACGTGTCACGGGAGAAGCTTCCAATTCAGAATTTAGTGTACAGGTGTCAGCTTGGGATACGTTCGAACGAACATGAATTTAATAAAACTGGATTTTCTAGAACTCTCTCTCTCACCTGCACCACTCATCCTCTTCCTCGGAACCCAAACCCTTCATCTTCTCCAACTTCTCTCTAAAACCAGTAAACTTCTCTCTACTGTAACTCACCAAGCTTTCTCCGAATTCCATTTCAGAACCGTAGGAACGTTCGTCCAGCGGTGAGCTTCATTTTGGACCGAACAAATCTCAGTTCTGAAAACGGTAAGTCTCCCAACTTAGGTGTCGTTTCTGGATACTCCTGCGAACCCAGATTTAGTTGCATGCAAGGGTAGGAGTTGATATTTTACAATTCTTTGGTTAGGTTTAGTTGAAAGAAGATTAAGGAATCATTGAGTATAGAAGAGCTGTGGTTGAATGAGTTAAAGTCGTACCCTTAGGACGTGCACTGCTATCCAGGTAAGGGAAGCTTATTAGATTTAATTCATGTGATTGTGTTGTACTGCATGTGCGTTTAAGTGTTGCTTGAATGTATGATTCATGATATTGTATTTTGGTATGCGAATATGATTCTAAAATGATGCGTGTAAATGATGAAATGTGCTATGGTTGGATTAAATTGAAAAATGAGTTGTATGATGAGATGATGTATGATGAAGTATGAATTTGTGCCATGATATGAGTGATTAAATGCATGAAAGTTTATACTGAAAAATATGGTTACTGTATGTTGAAATTGAATATGAAAATCATATGAAAATGAACGTTCGTTATCTAAACGGTCTTTGACCGTTCGGTAGTCCTACGTAAATTCTTTGTAGTAGTTGAACCCTTTCATTTGGGAAGGATTCTCTTTGAGGACGAACGCCCTCTATTATAACTTTACGTTCGTGCGTTCGGCCAGACGTAAACATCTTGAGTATTGTGTGAGATTTGAGAAGCCTGATAATATCCCTTTGAACACTTAGTCAAATTGTAAGACATAAATTTTAAGTATCTTATCTTATATAAATCCCAAACTTCTTTGATTTTGAATCAGTGAAAAGTCTTGACCTAAAAGCGTACGTCCTTAACTGGCGTTCGGTCTTATACCGAACGCTCGTCCCAAAGAGTAAGTAATAAGTAGCGCTCGGTCTTATACCGAACGCTCGTCCCAAATAAGTATGTGATAAAGAACGCTCGGTCACATACCGAACGTTCGTTTCTTCTTTAATTTTCAACGAACAGTAATAGCGTTCGTCTTGAATTGAAATAGCGTTCGTCCATAAATCTAAACAACGTTCGTCCAATAGTTATATTGACGTTCGTCCAAGTCCTCAGTGACGTTCGTCCAAAATTCATTGAAAGCCTATTTTCGTGCTCGGTCATTAACTGGCGGTTTGTCTCCTGAATTAAATCTTGTCCAGTTTATTTATCTAAACAACTTGTGATTTTACCTATCCATTGGATTCGCTCAAGTGTTATTGAACTTAGATTTTTCTAAGTATTATTTGAATCGTACTAGAATCAGTTCATTCAACTGATTCGAAGGAGTCTTTCTTGGTCTAGCTCTTGACGTTCGTCCTCGTTATGAAGGGGAGTGAACGTTCGTCTTTTTATGCAAGAGAAATAACGAATGAAAATGTATTTAAGATGATGAATTAAGATGTGCGAACACTATGAGAAATGAAATTGTGATTGTGGATTTTGAACGAGCGTTCCAGGGAGGAACGACTCATGGTTGAATATGGAATTTTGTAAAGTATGACTGTGGGCATGCTAATGCTGGCTTGGTCCATCCTGATATTCCGTGATACTCATCTTCACGTAGAGGAGAGTAGTTCATGTGTGGGAATGGCAGGAGGTCATTAGTCCATAAGTTAACATGGGCGACGTAAGAACGGACTAACCTCGGGTGGCAGCTGATGTGATTATGACAGTTACTACATCACCCGGGTGCAAGGACGCCTGTAGCTACACAGATTCATACAGTCCGGACAGTCGTTATTTATGAGAATTGGATGATTTACTCTATGCTAATTCATTGGTGGATGTTTTGTATGTTAATTTCTATGTTAAAATTGTATGTGATTTGTATGAATTAAATTTCATAAGCTTACCCTTGCATTTCCTTGTGTTGTCTTGTCCTTGTACGTCCGTCTTGTCTTGCAATGATCATCCGTGTGGATGTGAGCAGATGGTGGTGCGTCCCTTGAAGAAATGCTGGAAGAAGAAGACTTGGATGACGCTAATCTGGTGGAAGTGGAAGTAAAGACCGAGCCTTAGAGCGCTCGTTAGATTAGGGTTGTAAATGGTAGCTTAATTAGACGTTCGGTTAAATGTTTTGTAAAACCGTTCGTCCTGTTTATCTCTGAATTCTATTTTGGCGTACGTTATTGTTGTACTTGAAGTCGTTCGGCTCTAGAACCTCTTTTGTGAATTTAAAGACTGCATTGGTTACTGTTAATTGTAATTAATCCTGATTTATGGTAATTACTATATTTTGGGATGTTACATTTTGCTTGTCATGTCGTAATGCTTGAACAAAGAATCATTTTATTATTTTATACATTGGAATGCATTAATGGAAGCAGCTGACTCATTTGTTTATTTTACTATTAACGTTTCTTTTTAGTGTCATTTTCGTGATAATGTGCATTTCATTGTTTCACTTTTTAGATTAATCATTGCATTTCAATATTAGATGTGTTTCTGTGATGCTTACCACTTCATTTTATTTTTACTGTTCAAGCGCTTTTAAATTTATTATTTCCGTGAAGAAATCGAGTTGATAGATATTGTAAGGTGCCTTTCATTCATTAGCTTAAGCGTTGCACGTTCTCTTTGATTCCCGCCGCATTATGCTTATGGGTTGATGCAAATTTGCATTTATGATGTGTACATTTAATTTGGTCCATGCAAGCCGAAAGTGAAGGGCATTTTTGCTGCACGGCGTTTCCCTATTCCAATGCGTGCCCCACTCGGTTCTATTCTCTTTTATTAACTACTCCATTTTTCAAGCCCAATTAAATTAGCTGGCTGGTGTGCATTGTTCGGTTTAGAACTGTTAAGTTTAATGTTTTCATTTACTTTAATGATTTTCAATTATGTTTGGTTGTATTTAATTTCCAGATTTAATTTAGTTCATTTCTAAGCACGAAAACAATTCCAAAACCCCCACTACGTGTTTGACCTAAGACTCAAACCACATTTGGTCCTTGAGAGACGACCTAGGAGTCACTTCCTAGCACTATACTGCATTCTTATTTGCACATCAAATTTGATGGCCCGTGACAGCCCGCATCAAGGCCCAAGCCCAGAAAAGTGCCGCTTAGCGGTAAATACTGCTTAGCGGTACTAGCGTGTTTCACTTCCTCCCCTCAGCGCCAGGTCTCCCCTCAGCGGTGCCAACGGGTACTGAAAAGTGCCGCTCAGTGGTAATTGGCGCTGAGCGGTACTTGCTGATTCTCTTCTTTTGCACTTTTTGTGTCCTTTTTTGTCTCCATCTCTTTCCTACTTCACTTCTTTCATCAAATTCATCTTTAAACTTGCAAAAACAAGGAAATCAAGCATAAAACCTGTCCAACTCTGTTATTTCCAATAATTCAACAAAATCATGAGTTCATGCTAATTTCTAAGTCATAAAGGTTGTAATTGAAGTCAATGTTAAGTATAAAAATAACAGTTTTTCAACTGTTATCAAACATCCAGCCATGCTCACATGTCTCAGACATAACTGTCAGTAGAGCGTTTCTCTTGTACTGTGTGCTCAGAGGGATGACCATTAATATTGGCTAGGTTATAACTAATGAGATACAGGTGTGTGCCAACACTATGAATAACAAAGCACCTCTGGGGCACCCTCTTTGATTACACATTTATGTGAGCTAGCTGGGGTGAATATCTCTGCTCCACCATTTGAGAGGCCTAGGAAAGCTATTGATGAGGCATATTACAGACAATATTGTGGAAGTGATGAGGCGGCTCAGCCAACATGGAGGTGAAACCGGCGTTAATCCAACTGGTTAAGAGTAATCAATTTAATGGGTTGTCACATGAAAGCCCATATGAGCACCTCACAACCTTTAATGAAATTTGCAATACAGTGAAGATAAATGGGGTGCCTGACGAAGCAATCAAACTTAGCTTGTTTCCTTTGTCATTGGGAGGCAATGCTAAGCTTTGGTTGAACTCTTTTCCAGAAGGGAGCTTTACAAATTGGGAAGTTATGGTGACAAAGTTTTTGAACAAATACTTCCCATAATCCAAGGTAAACAAAGGAAAGCAAGAGATCTCATCTTTCAGGCAAGGCATGGAGGAATCACTAGGTCACGCATGGGTCAGGTACAAAAGCCTATTAAGAAAGACTCCCACGCATGGATTTGACGAAGTAAAAGTAGTCCTATTCTTCCTTGGAGGTCTTGGTTCACAAACCAAGTTGATGCTAGACGCCTTAGCTGGAGGCAATATTAAATGGAAGACTCCAGAGGAAGCAACTGAAATAATTGAAAACATGGCTACTAATGACAATGAGCTGAACAGTGAAAGAGGAGCTCCTATTCAACAAAAAGGAGTTCTACAGTTGCAATCCAATGATGCCTTGTTAGCTCAAAACAAAATAATAATTCAACAACTGGAGAATCTCACAAAGGCACTTGCACAACTGCCAAAAGAGTTAAAGATTGTTGCACAGGTTCAACAACAGATGTGTGAACTATGTGGAGTTGACCATATCAATGGTCAATGCGCCTTTCCAGTGGAAGCTTTAGAGGATGTTAACTTCATGGCCAATCAATTTCCATACCGTTAGGGGAACTTCAATCAAGGGTGGAAAGCACACCCAAGCATTGGTCAAGGACAAAGTGGGCAAGCTGGACAAGCAGGGCAATTTAACAAGCAACAACAACAACCAACCTTATGGCAACAAATGTCTATACTTAATGAAAGATCAATAAGGATGGAAGAAACTCTTCAGCAATTCATACAGAAAACTGAATCCACTGAAAAGAGCACTGAACCTGCTATTAAGAACTTGGAGATTCAAGTGGGTCAACTTACTAAGCAGTTGGAAGAAAGGCCCGACAAGAATTTTGGGGCTAATATTGAGGTTAACCCTAGGGAAGAGTGTAAAGTGCTAGTGAGTGTAAATGTTGAAGAAGTTGAGTTGGAAAAAGAAGAGAGAAGAGAAAGAAGAAGAGAAAATTTGTGTGAAGATGAAGAAAGCGAGTGCAAAAAGAGAAAGCAAAAAGAAAGTGAGAGAAAAGAAAAAGAGGACGAGAGAAAAAAAGAAAGAATCATATGAAAAACCTCTTCCTCATCCAAAGAAGTATCATAGGAAGAAGGAATTTGAGCGCTTTATGGAAATCTTCAAGAAATTGGAGATTAAAGTTTCTATGATTGAGACATTGCAACAAGTTCCTGGTTTTATTAAATTTCTGAAGAAGTTCAGTAGAAAGACGAAAAAGAAGGAGGAACTTGAGTTTTATTGGGTCAAGCTAGTGACGTTAAAAGAGCGCTTGCTGGGAGGCAACCCAGTGATTTAAGAACTTTTGTTTTTGGTTTAGTTATGAACTTTTGTTATTTTTGTTATAAATTTGTTTACAGGGTATAACATCTACTGATGGATGCTAGGTGGTTAGGTATCTACTGAAGGATACTATGTTTGTGTACACCTACTGATGGGTGTTGGTAAGAAAGATTTGCATCTACTGAAGGGTGCTGGAGGACTTTTGGTCAGGCTCGTGACGTTAAATAAGCGCTACTTGGGAGGCAACCCAGTTGATTAACATTATTTTAATTGTTTTTGTTGATTTTGTTCTAGTTGCATGATAGGGATTGAATGTTTGAGTGATGTGAGAACCTAAATACATTGAGTGAGTGAGAGGTATTAGAATAAAGACACCTAGGGCGAGCTAGGAAGAAGGTAAGTTGAAGCCGTAAGTGTCGCTTAGCGGTAAATACCGCTGAGCGCCACCACTGCATAGTTAGATGGACTTCCTAGGGTGTGTTTTGGTAGGAACTTTTAGATCTCACTCCTCCCACACACTCTCAAGCAATCTCCCAAGAGTTCCCTTCATTTTTATTTTTCTTCCCCCTTCATAAAACCTCTCTTCTATTCATTTTTGCATCAAGTTTCCATTCAAGTTTGGGGTTTGGTGAAAGCATTGTTGTTACGGGCTGATTTCTTCATTGTGGTTTACTAATGCTTAACAATGTGTCTTGTGGTTTTGTGAATTATGTTTGATGTAGGTGAAAAACCCCATCCTCATCTAAAGAAGAATCATAGGAAGGAAAAGAAATTTAAGTGCTTTATGGAAATCTTCAAGAAATTGGAGATTAAAGTTCCTATGATTGAGACACTGCAACAGGTTCTTGGTTTGATCAAATTTCTAAAGAAGTTCAGTAGAAAGAAGAAGAAAAAGAAGATGGAACTTGAAGCTTTATTGGGTCAAGCTAGTGACGTTAAAAGAGCGCTTGCTGGGAGGCAACCCAGTGATTTAAAAACTCTTAATTTTTGGTTTGGTGATGTAATTTTGAACTTTTGGGTATTTTTGTTTTTTTTATAAGTCTGTTACAGGGTTTACATCTACTGATGGATGTTAGGCGGAAGAGTATCTACTGAAGGATACTATGTTTGTATACACCTACTGATGGGTGTTGGTAAGAAAGATTTGCATCTACTGAAGGGTGCTGGAGGATTTTGGGTCAGGCTCGTGACGTTAAACAAGCGCTACCTTGGAGGCAACCCAGTTGATTGATTTTATCTGTATTGTTTGTTTTGATTCTGCTTTAGTTGCATGATAGGGATTGAATGTTTGAGTGATCTGAGAAATTAATTGCAGGGAGCAAGTGAGGGGCATGAGTAGAAGGCACCTAGGGTAAGCTAGGAAGAAGAAAAGCACAACACGAAAGTGCCGCTGAGCGGTGGTATCGTAAAAGGGGCTTAGGTGAACTTGATGACAAATTTATGAACACCGAAAAACGGCGCCACAAACTTGTTTAACAATCGGCAAGTGTGACCGAATCGTATCAAGTAATAAACAAGGTAAGACCAAGTATCATTTTCCTAAAGGACTCACGGCCTAGTTTAGCTATGTGATTTGTTGATTATTTAAGACTTAAGAACAATTTAATTGTAGGTTTTAATGCAAGAGACAGTAATTAAATATGTATGCATGAATTTGATCAATGGAGAAAAACAGAATACAAACACTTCAATGAATTAGATGGATGAGTATGTTGTTGGGGTTATGAATTTCATCTTATCCACTCTCATATATTTTCAGGAATTCATCATTCTTATCATTAATGCTAACGCCACTCTCTAAATCACCTTGGAAGAAGGCCTATCCCTAATTACGAGTTCATATAATTCCTAGCATTCCTAATAATTAGTTCTTAAAGTGCAGGAGCTTAAAGGCAACCAATATGCTATTGGGAGAAATTCCCCGGATCTAGACTTCCCCATACGTTCCCGTATCGACAAAATCAATAATCATGACAATGAATGAGTTAAACAAAGCAAGCAATAAGCAAAGAAGAAAAACCCTAGCTAAAGATGAAAGAAAGCATATATCTTAATATAAGACATTAAATCAAATTCCATATATGAGAGTTTCACAAGACTACATTGATTCCCCAACAACAATACAAGGTTTAGTTCACCATATTCATGGTGAAACTAGATGAACAATAATGAAAGAATGAAAGATAGAACCCTAGAAAGAGGAGGAGGTAGCCTGAGCATCCAATATCTTCCTTCAAGGGGTGGAAAAGAGAGTGTTTGCTTCGTCTCTCCAAAGATACAAACCCTAGGACGTCCTAAAGCTTATATACTATTCTAAAATTACGGAAAATTAAGCCCAAGCCCAAAATAGTGCCGCTCAGCGGTAAGTGCGTGAGTTGTTTTCTTCCCCTCAGCGGCCTTTTCACCCCTCAGCGGATTCAGCGTGACTGCCTGAGTGCCGCTCAGTTGTAAACTGCCGCTGAGCGGCAGTTGCGGCTTCTCCTTTTGCACTTTTTGATGTCTTTTTTGATTCCATCTCTATCCTTATTCACTTCTTTCACCAAGTTCACCTTAAAACCTACACAAAAACACTGAAATCAAGCATAAACCTGTCCAGCTCTCTTATTTCTAAAAATATAACCAAAAGCATGATTTCAAGCTAGTTTCTAAGTGTTAAAGGTTGCTTTTAGTATCAATTTTAAGCATGAAAATAACAGTTTTTCAACTGTTATCACAACCCCAAACTTAGAACTTTGCTTGTCCTCAAGCAAACAAGATGTAACTCAATCTTCTACCAATCCTTATAATGGTTCACTCATTCAAAAATCCTCTTTTCAAGGTAAGTAAAACTTTAATCAAACTCATGACAAAGATTTCAATCAAGATGTACACATGCTTTGGTGTTCACAAAGTCACTTACTATCCAACAATTGCAATTTTTCATGAATGATCAATCAACTAAACATGGATGTTCATGTGCTCAATGAATATTTCCTCACTAGGTAAAGTGTTTCACTCAAACACAAGTGTATAAGAGATAATCACTCATTCACTCTACTATCACAATGTCACATGAATCGTCTTTGCCTTTCATTTAACCACAATCAAAAACATTCACAAGCATGCATCATCACAAGGACTTTTCAATGGCTTATAACGTGGCTGGGCTAACAAGAAAATTGGTTTTTTCTGGATCACAAAATCCTTGAGTTAAGAGAATCATAACAACACAATTATTCTTATTTTTCCCAACTTGCCTTTGCATTGAGCTTTGCCTTTCTTTTCTTTCTCTTTTTCTTTTCACATTCTTATTTCTTAGCTTTTAGCTCAATGCTTTTCCTTTTTCATGCTTTCTCAACAACCCCAAACTTGAACATTTATCAATATCACATAAGATTTTCTACTTAATCCAAGGTAAAGCTTTTCAACAAGGTTTTTCAATTTATGTTCAAGGCTAAGGGTTCAAAGGATAGAACACAAAGTGTTCTCTTGTAGTGGCTAACTTTATGGATTTGGCCAATAAAAAGGGTTCCAACAAATGGCCTTGATCATATGATGCAAAACAAGCAATTGATTCAATCATAGAAAACCTGGGCAAAATCATTCATGCTTTCATAGTAATAGCATTCAATCAATAAAAACTCTGGAGCTCAAAACCTCACATATAAGCTCATTCACATTTGACATACACATCCTGCTTAATCTCACAATCACAATCATAATATCCTGCATTTGTTCACAAAGCTTGTGAATCACTTGTATAAGCATTTTATGTGCACATCTATCTTAACATCAATCAATCAATAATCATCATCAAGCATTACTTATCACACAATCACAGTCAATAGCAAACCATCATAACAAACCAAGTTTCCAATAGAGTACATCAACCCTAATCTAAAACAAAAGTACGTACAAAACACTGGGTTGCCTCCCAGTAAGCGCTTGTTTAATGTCACGAGCCTGACCCAAACCTTCAAGGATCAACCAAAAGCATCATTGTGGACAATTGTTGCACCTCTCCCCCTAGATAGGGCTTGAGACGTTGACCATTCACCACCCAACTCTTCTGTGGATCATCAGCATCAGGATTAAATATTTCAATTGCTCCATGCGGATGCACTTCTTTTACCACAAATGGTCCTGACCATTTTGACTTCAGCTTCCCAGGAAATATCTTCAATCTTGAGTTGAACAATAGTACCTGTTGTCCTGGATTGAAAACTCTATTCACCAACTTCCTATCATGATAAAATTTGATCTTGTCTTTGTAAGCCTTGGATGAATCATATGCATGTAATCGCATTTCTTCAAGCTCCAAAATCTGCCTTCTGCGTGTGCATTGAGTTTCATAAGGATCAAAATTCAAGAATTTCAAAGCCCATAACGCTCTATGCTCCAATTCTACTGGCAAATGACATGCTTTCCCATAGACTAATTGAAACGGTGATAATCCCATAGATGTCTTCATTGCCGTCCTGTAAGCCCAAAGAGCATCATCCAATTTGAGTGACCAATCCTTTCTTGATGAAGTCACTGTTTTTTCCAAGATCCTTTTTATTTCCCTGTTAGATACCTCAGCTTGTCCATTGGTTTGTGGATGATAAGGTGCAGCTACCTTATGTTTCACTCCATAGTGTTTGAGTACTTTTTCTAGCTGATAATTGCAAAAATGAGATCCTCCATCACTAATCAACACTCTTGGAGTGCCCAAACGTGAGAATATCTACTTCTTCAAGAATTTAATTACCGTGCTAGCATCATTTTTAGGACAAGCTAATGCTTCCACCCATTTACTCACATAATCCACTGCTACCAGAATATATTCATTGTTGAAAGATGGAGGGAAGGGTCCAACAAAGTCAATACCCCAGCAATCAAAAACCTCAACCTCTAAAATACCTTGTAAAGGCATCTCATGACGTTTAGTGATCGTCCCTGCTCTTTGACATTTATAACAATTTCTAGCATGATTATGAGCATCTTTAAATAAGGTTGGCCAATAAAATCCTGATTGCAGGACTTTTGCTGCTGTTCTTTCTCCATTAAAATGTCCTCCATAAGGTGAATCATGACAATGCCAGAGAATTCCTTATGCTTCTTCATTTGTCACACATCTCCTCAGAAGATTATCTGCTCCAATCTTGAACAAATAAGGATCATCCCAGACAAACTGCTTAGCATCATGCAAAAACTTTTTTCTTTGTTGCCAAGTTAAGTCTTCTGGCATAGCCCTTGCAGCTTTGAAATTAGCCATATCAGCAAACCATGGCCTCTGCTGAATATACATGAGTGTTTCATCTGAAAAAGACTCCCAGATTTCGGATTCCTTGCTAGTGACCTCATTGTTGACTAACCGTGACAAATGGTCAGCAATCAAGTTCTCACTTCCTTTCTTATCACGAATTTCTACATCAAATTCTTGCAACAGTAGTACCCATCTAATCAGACGTGGCTTAGATTCTGGCTTTGTCAACAAATATTTGATAGCTGCATGATCTGTATAGACAATCACCTTAGACCCAATAAGATAAGGTCTAAATTTCTCTAACGCATACACAATAGCCAGGAATTCTTTTTCTGTGGTAGCATAATTCAGTTGAGCATCATTCAGAACTTTGCTAGCATAATAAATTGGATGAAACTTTTGTTCTTTTCACTGGCCAAGTACAACTCCTATTGCATAATCACTTGCATCACACATTAATTCGAAATTTTGATTCCAATCTGGCGCTACAATTACTGGAGCTGACACTAATTTATTCTTCAATGTGTCAAAAGCTTTCAAACAATCTTCATTCATCACAAAAGGAGCATCCTTCATCAAAAGATTACTCAATGGTTTAGCAATTTTTGAGAAATCTTTGATGAATCTTCCATAAAACCCAGCATGACCGAGAAAACTCCTTATCCCCCTTACATTTGTTGGTGGAGGCAGTTTCTCAATGACTTCTACTTTAGCTTTATCTACCTCAATTCCTTTAGCAGAGATTTTATGCCCCAACACAATTCCTTCAATTACCATGAAATGACATTTTTCCCAATTAAGAACAAGATTTGTTTGAACACATCTTTTAAGAACAGTGTTCAAATTCGCCAAACATCTTTGAAAAGAGTTCCCAAAAACTGAGAAATCATCCATGAACACTACAATACATTTTTCTAAGAGATCTGCAAAAATTGCCTTCATACACCTTTGAAATGTAGCTGGAGCATTACATAATCCAAATGGCATGTTTCTATATGCAAAGATACCAAAAGGACAAGTAAAAGCCGTCTTCTCTTGGTCTTTTGGATCTACCACAATTTGATTGTATCCAGAATATCCATCTAGAAAATAATAGAAAGCTTGACCTGATAATCTTTCTAACATCTGGTCCATGAAGGGAAGAGGAAAATGATCCTTTCTAGTAGCTTTATTCAGCTTCCTGTAATCAATGCACATACGCCAGCCAGTAACTGTACGAGTAGGAATAAGTTCATTTTTATCATTATGAATTACTGTCATCCCACCTTTCTTTGGAACCACCTGTACTGGACTCACCCATTCACTATCAGAGATTGGATAGATGATACCAGCTTCTAGCAGTTTCAACACTTCTTTTCTAACCACCTCCTTCATAACAAAATTTAACCTTCTCTGTGGTTGAGCACTTGGTCTATAATCTTCTTCCATAAAAATCTTGTGCATGTAATAAGTTGGGCTAATACCTTTAAGATCTGATATTGACCACCCAATTGCTTCTTTGTTGGCTTTCAAAATTTCTATCAACTGCTCTTCTTCTTGTAAAGATAAAGAGTTATTGATGATGACTGGCTTTGTTCCATCTTCTTCTATAAAAACATATTTCAGATGTGATGGCAATCTTTTTAATTCTGGCATCTTTGCTTTGACTTCTTCTTCTTTATCGATTATTTCAAAGATTGGATCTTCCATTGGACTCTTTTTCAATGTTTCCAAGTCCATCAGACATTCATCAATTAATTTCTCTACTTCTTCATCTAAATCTTCACAAGCATTAATGAGAGTTTTCTCTAATGGAGAAATATTTCGCACCATCCCTTCTTGCACCATACAAACTTCATCAAGTTCATCAAATTGAAAACATGCTTTGTCATCATTTGGATATGTCATGGTCTTGGACACGTCAAAAGTGACCTCTTCATCATCAACTCTCAATTTAAGCTTATCATTCTCTACATCAATTAAAACTCTAGCAGTCTTCATAAAAGGTCTCCCAAGAATAAGAGGAACATCACTATTTCTGATACAAGAAGGCCTAGCACCATAGGACCCATCACAAGAGGGATGGCCAAAAAGCTCCAAGATGAGTATTCTCCCCAAGGTCAAATACTATTTGCTATTTTTGGATGGAAAATTGGAGAACAAGAAGATGTTACAAATTTGCCAAAACATGGAGAAGGGTAAAATGGACATTTCCACACAAGAAGGGGTGTGCTTATCCTTCTATGGGGTGGCATTAGTAATTGTTTTCTTCATGTAAAACTCATTTCTCACGTGTTTCATAAGGCTTTCTAGAAGCCACACATTTAGCACATGGTTAGCATTTCAGATCTAAAAAAACGTGTAAAAGGCTTGCTTAAGCTTTGAGATTGATCTATAAAATCCCATAAGCAAAGCTTGTAGCTCACTTTTGAAGATATTGAGTTTTACTCTGCTGATGCATTTTCCAGCAACCAGAACTCTGCCAAAAGTTACCTCTTATTGAGCTTTCCTTCTCCTTCTAGCTTCCTTCAAGTGAAGGCCGTCTGAGCTAGAGAATCCACTCACCATAGAGCTCTTCCTCCATCTCTGCATCCACTGAATTCACTATTCCGCTGCTGCCACACCACAATTCATTCTGCTGCCAGCTGCTTCTCGTGAGCCAACTTCGACACTGCTAATGATCCAATTCATCATTTCCCTGTCTTCAACCCACACCTCTTCTGTAGCAACTTCATCAAGTGGTATTCAGAGCCTAGGTTCTGCATCACGCTCCAGCTGAGTATCTGTTTTCATTCGCTGCATTCTGTCAATATTTCCATTCTTGTTTTCTGTATTCTGTTGTACTATTACATTGTTTTCACAGTTCCAGTAGATTTCAATTGAGAAATTTGTTGTTTCTAGCTTTTAATTGCTTTATTGTTCATCATTTTAATCGGTCAATTCTTTGCTTTGAGTCTTTTAATTTAGAAATCTAATTCTGTCATGTCTAGTAATGTGTTTTGGTTTATTTTGTCAAATTTCTGAGTTGAAACTGGTTTGGGATAAATCTGTTGTGTTTGATTGGATTTTCAATAGAAGCACATGAGATGAGCAATGATTAAAGAGCTCAGTGCATCTTGAATTCCATCACAGTGCAGTGTGATGAGTCGATATTTTATTCACTTCACTTAGTTTATTGTGCTAGAATTAATCAGGGAATTGTGCTTAAATGTCCGGTATTTTCCCGTTTTCACCAATTGTGCTTAATTGACTAGTAATTCTAATTTTGATTAATTTGAATTATCTAAGCTAATTATTTGCACTATAAATTACAGGGAAAATTTGGAAATACAATTTGGGATATTTGAAGGTTTAATAAAAAAATACAACTGGACCGAGAAAAATCTGGCAGCATCCAAAAATGCAAATGGGTTTGGACGTGAAAATGGTCTTGAATGTGAAAGGGGTAGTCATTCATCTTAAAGCAAAATTATTGGTGCAAAGCCATGAAGGGGTCACCACATTGAGACACACACGGTCCACGTGGAGAAGAGATGTGCAGATTTTATTCCCCATGTTTTTCATTTCACATCAGCTTTTTATTATTCAATTGATAAACAAAAAAAAAAAGCACATGGCCCATGGACAAGTAACGTTGGCAAGCTCCAAAAGGCAAAGTGCTGAAGAAGTGAAATGATGGAGGGACCACATTCCATTCACGGAAGAGGGTCACGGCCCATGAGCACATTGGGGGTGCAGCGGCCCACATCCAGCAGATTGGAATTGGTGTGCACGTTGAGGAGGTGCTTGGACAGCAGCGGGGTGCATCCAGCAAGCAGCTGCACACACGTCCAGCTTCCACGTCCACACTTGGAACCAAGCATCCAGGAGCTTCCTCTCGGTGCAGGACACATCCATCTCCACCATTCAGCAGCACGCGTCCCAAAAGCACACTCCAGCAAGCACTTCACGGCCCACATCCAGCATCTTAGGGTGTGACACACAGCAAAAATTGGAAGTTCACGGCCCAGCTAACATGCAGCAGATTGGAAGTGGTGTGCGCATGGAGAGAAAGGGTGCAAACGAGAGGTCCAGCAACATTACAGGTCTAGCGTCCAGCAAGCAACATGGGGTGCACACGCGAACAGCAGCAGATTTGGTCCATCCAGAAAAAGAGAAGCACACGGTCCAGAAAAAGGGGGGAGCTGCACGAAGTAAGTAGGTCACGGAATGGAGTATTAGGGGGGAGTTCCAGTAGGGGTAATGAGGGCAGAAAGAGAGAGAGAACCACCGAGAGAGAATGGGGTGATGGGAGTAGGTGGTGTGCTGAAACGTGGAGAAGGGAAGTAATCACGCTTCATGAGGAAGCCGCCACCGAGGAGAAGAATGTTTTCTTTCTTAGCTTTTCAGTGAACCATGTTTACCTTCTTGGATTTTGGATGAATGAGAATGGAAAGCTTTATGTTAATTTCATTTTTCTGATTTACTCATTGCCTTCTTTTTATTTTTGGTTCTTACACTTTCTATTGAAGCTTAAATCTATGATTATATTGTCTAATGGTGCACGGTGATTGAGAAATGGTGCAGCAACTCACGTCCAGCACATAGTTGCACGGTGATGATAAAATTGGAGAGGCCCACACGGTTTGTTTTATTTTCTTTTTTTTCACGCGTGGATCAAGGATGAATTTTATAGTCTACGTGTTACAACAATTGCATCATTTAATGCATTTAAATGTTTTGAAATCAATTCTACTTATTAAGCAAATTAGTTTACTATTTAACGTTTGTTCTTTTTGTAATTTCCGTGATGAATTATTTTCAATGTTTAGCTTACTCGTTGCATTTAAATAGCTTCAATTGCATTTGGATATTTAACTATTATAGTATTCACTTTAATGTTTTCTTTTATTTCAATGTTTTTAATTATGTTTGGTTTTATTTAATTTCCATTTTAATTTAAGTTCATCCGCAAACAAAAAAAACAAACCTTTCAAAACCCCCCCCACTACGTGTTGATCTAAGACTGAACTCAATTTGGTCCTTGAGAGACGACCTAGGAGTCACTTCCTAACACTATACTGCATTCTTTTATGCACAACTTTTGTGGGAGGTGCGACCCTCTCATTCAAAATGGCGCCGCTGCCGGGGACCAACGGTTCAGTCTTAGGTCTTTTTGTTGTGTTAGTGTGTGTTGTGTTTTGTCTTGTGTTGTGATGTGATGTGATGTTCTGTTTTGTGTGTGCGTGTTGCATGTATAAATGTGTTGTGTTTTATTTGTTTCGTGATTTTTAGTATTTTTCTTTCACCATGTCTACCTATTTTGATTATGTGAATACTGCTTCTTTTGCTTGTGCCTCTAATTACGATTCTCCTTCTGCATGTTACTCTGATTGTAATTCTGCTGACTTTTATGCTGAGAACAATATGACCCATCCTCCAACTTCTGAGAGCTCTCTTTGGGAGCCGGTTCCACCTAATGAGGATGGTGATCATTTAGTTCTCACCACTGGACTGATGAATTTGTTGCCCAAGTTTTATGGTCTTGTAGATGAATGCCCACATGAACATTTGGATAGGTTTTATCGAATCTGCTCTTTAATGAAACTTCCAAATGTCCCGGACGATCTAGTTTCCTTAAGGGCATTCCCGCACTCATTAGAAAGAGCAACAAAAGATTGGAAAGACTCTCTTCCTCCAGGATCCATTACCAGATGGGAAGATCTTGAGCATAAATTTCTGAGCAAATTCTCCCATGTGCAAGATGGATACAACAACGGTCTTGGATGTAATGACCCTACCTTGGGATGGTACAATGCTCCACAACATCAATATCAAGAACCACCATTCCAGAGTACTTTCATGCCTCCACCAGTCCAGCAATATCAGAGTCAGCAATATGATGATTCTACCGAAATAGCTCCTCAGCCTTCTACTTCTGAGCCTACATTGCAGGAGTTGTTGGAGCAGTTGACCATGCAGAACCTGCAGTTTCAGCAAGAGACCAGAGCGTCCATTCAGAGCTTGAATGACCAGATAGGGCAGATGGCTACTCAATTAAATCAGGAACAGTCTCAAGATTCAGAGTTACCATTTCAGACTGTTCAGATTCCAGATGATGATGATAGTGGCATCAACATAGAAGATGGGGAGAAGAGTCATGAGCTTACTACTGTGCTATCTACTTTCCCATCATCCTATGTCCCCTACCCTTGCACCTGAGGAGAGTGATGAATATTTTGAGGAGCAGGCAGAAATAAGCAGTAATCCTGAACCAGGTAGACCACCTTCATCTTCCCACACTTTAGCAATCTTCAAGGAAGAGGAGGTAAGCATACCTCAATTTGATTATATTGATGATTATGTTGTTGAGAGGTATGCTGATGATTATATTGTTGTTGAGTCTGATTTTAATTTTCCCTCTATGCATGATGAGAACCAATTTTTGCTGTCGCATCCGAATGTTTGTTCTCCATGCATTGAACATGAATATGAGTCTGTAGTTGATATTGCTTGTGATTTTGAAATTGATTCATGTTCTGAGGATGTATATGAGGTTCAGTATGATAATTTGGGTGTTATACCCCTGCATGTTATTTCTTTGGAACCACATTGCACTAACCCTATTGCAGGAGGTACAAATGAATTTGACCAACATGCACCCACAATGGAAGAAAAAGGTGCTTACATACACACTAGTTTCAACATCAATAGGCACCAGCTAAACCCGCTCATCAACAATCACTTCTTAGATCCAGCTATGGAAGACATTTCCCTGCTCGATCAAATCTGGAGGATGAAGAAGTTCTTCCTCAAAACTTCCTTGTTGGATCCAATGGTGGAAGACGTCTCCCTACAAGTCCAAAATTGGCAACTGCCACCATGATCAGGGGAGTTTTCCTTTTCTCTTCTCCCCCTTTCCCTACTTTTATTGCACTTGTCCATGATCTGTTCACTGTTTTGATTTTCGATCTTATGCTTATGACACATTGAGGACACTGTGTAGTTTAAGTGTGGTCTATTGGGGGAGATTCTGATTTTTCTTCGTTAGTTTTTGTTTTCCGTGTTAAATTTTTTCTTTTCTAGGTAGTTTCGGTTTTGTTTTGTGTACAGTTTTACATGTTTCTCTTGATTTTTGGACTTTGTTTGGGTTGTAGACTTATCATTTCCTTCACTTGATTGATACTTATATGTTTGAAATCCTTGCTTTTCTCTGCTTGGAAGATGATTATAATTTTTGAGAGTTGAATTGATTGCGACAGAATTACCCTGTGTGAGATTTGAGCCACTTTATGTTCTTTCTTGTGTGTGATATGCCTCTTGATTGCTTGCGCATATGCCTTGGCTTGACTCTTGTTGATAACTCTTGATTGATATGCATGTTTGGAAGTGATAAAGGCAATTTTGTTCTTGAGCCTCTCTAGCCAAATAAGCTTACCTTGTTTTGATCCTTTGATAACCCCTTTTGAGCCTATACTTTCCCCCATTTCTTTGTTTTGAAGCTCATACACTAGCCCTAAGTGAAAAACCATGATTACCTTAACCTTAGGGAATTTTGGAGCTTTGGAAGTGTCTTGGGAACAAGTGTGGTCTCCCTGGGGATTCTGATAAATTGGCTAGTTGGTTCCTCTTCTTGTTTTGTTTTTAGAAATATGATTTATATCTTGTCTCTTATAGTTGTGTGCTAAAGAGAGAAAAGAAAAGAGATAGGATGAAAAAAAAATGCAAAAAAAATGAGAAAAAAAAAATTGTGAATAATGGAGTTAAGAAGAGGATTGAATTAGAGGTCTGGGTGTGATTTTACTGTGTTTACACTTGTTTCCCATTGCTCCTCTATTTCTTTTGGTTTGTAGCTTCTCATCCACATTTATCCTCCCTTGTCCTTGGCCCTATTTCACCCATAAAAGACCTTTTGATTTGAACATGCATGTGTTTGAGTGTTGATATTAGAAGCTTGCCAAGTCTGTTGTTGCTTGCTTTCTTGAGTGCATTGAGTGACATTGATTTACCCTAAACACTTGAGAGAAACACTGATAGTGCATCTGTGAGGTTTTGTTACTTTTGATTCACCTCTTGAGCTGATTAATCATTTTGCCATGTCTTGAATTGCTTGGATGATTTCATGAGTATCTGCTTTCTCTAATTCATTCTGTGTTGGAATTGTCTACTTCTTTTCTCTGTCCAGATTTCTTGAGGACTGTGTAAATTCTGTTTGTTTCCATGCGAGTATTTGTTTTCTGTGTGCTAAGTTTGTGTCATACCTTGAATGTCCCTTGAACTATTCCCTAATTTGCGTCTTGATTTTGCCCAGGAGTGCAAAAGACTAAGTGTGGTCTATTTTGATGAGTCGATATTTTATTCACTTCACTTAGTTTATTGTGGTAGAATTAATCAGGGAATTGTGCTTAAATGTCCGGTATTTTCCCGTTTTCACCAATTGTGCTTAATTGACTAGTAATTGTAATTTTGATTAATTTGAATTATCTAAGCTAATTATTTGCACTATAAATTACAGGGAAAATTTGGAAATACAATTTGGGATATTTGAATGTTTAATAAAAAAAATGACAACTGGACCGAGAAAAATCTGGCAGCATCCAAAAATGCAAATGGGTTTGGACGTGAAAATGGTCTTGAATGTGAAAGGGGTAGTCATTCATCTTAAAGCAAAATTATTGGTGCAAAGCCATGAAGGGGTCACCACATTGAGACACACACGACCCACATGGAGAAGAGATGTGCAGATTTTATTCCCCATGTTTTTCATTTCACATCAGCTTTTTATTATTCAATTGATAAACAAGAAATAAAAAACCACATGGCCCATGGACAAGTCACGTTGGCAAGCTCCAAAAGGCAAAGTGCTGAAGAAGTGAAATGATGGAGGGACCACATTCCATTCACGGAAGAGGGTCACGGCCCATGAGCACATTGGGGGTGCAGCGGCCCACATCCAGCAGATTGGAATTGGTGTGCACGTTGAGGAGGTGCTTGGACAGCAGCGGGGTGCATCCAGCAAGCAGCTGCACACACGTCCAACTTCCACGTCCACACTTGGAACCAAGCATCCAGGAGCTTCCTCTCGGTGCAGGACACATCCATCTCCACCATTCAGCAGCACGCGTCCCAAAAGCACACTCCAGCAAGCACTTCACGGCCCACATTCAGCATCTTAGGATGTGACACACAGCAAAAATTGGAAGTTCACGGCCCAGCTAACATCCAGCAGATTGGAAGTGGTGTGCGCATGGAGTGAAAGGGTGCAAACGGGAGGTCCAGCAGCATTGCAGGTCTAGCGTCCAGCAAGCAACATGGGGTGCACACGCGAACAACAGCAGATTTGGTCCATCCAGAAAAAGAGAAGCACACGGTCCAGAAAAAGGGGGGAGCTGCACGAAGTAAGTAGGTCACGGAATGGAGTATTAGGGGGGAGTTCCAGTAGGGGTAATGAGGGCAGAAAGAGAGAGAGAACCACCGAGAGAGAATGGGGTGATGGGAGTAGGTGGTGTGCTGAAACGTGGAGAAGGGAAGTAATCACGCTTCATGAGGAAGCCGCCACCGAGGAGAAGAATGTTTTCTTTCTTAGCTTTTCAGTGAACCATGTTTACCTTCTTGGATTTTGGATGAATGAGAATGGAAAGCTTTATGTTAATTTCATTTTGCTGATTTACTCATTGCCTTCTTTTTATTTTTGGTTCTTACACTTTCTATTGAAGCTTAAATCTATGATTATATTGTCTAATGGTGCACGGTGATTGAGAAATGGTGCAGCAACTCACGTCCAGCACATAGTTGCACGGTGATAATAAAATTGGAGAGGCCCACACGGTTTGTTTTATTTTCTTTTTTTTCACGCGTGGATCAAGGATGAATTTTATAGTCTACGTGTTACAACAATTGTATCATTTAATGCATTTAAATGTTTTGAAATCAATTCTACTTATTAAGCAAATTAGTTTACTATTTAACTTTTGTTCTTTTTGTGTAATTTCCGTGATGAATTATTTTCAATGTTTAGCTTACTCGTTGTATTTTAATAGCTTCAATTGCGTTTGGATATTTAACTATTATAGTATTCACTTTAATGTTTTCTTTTATTTCAATGTTTTTAATTATGTTTGGTTTTATTTAATTTCCATTTTAATTTAAGTTCATCCGCAAACAAAAAAAACAAACCTTTCAAAACCCCCCACTACGTGTTGATCTAAGACTGAACCCAATTTGGTCCTTGAGAGACGACCTAGGAGTCACTTCCTAGCACTATACTGCATTCTTTTATGCACAACTTTTGTGGGAGGTGCGACCCTTTCAACACAGTGCCAATGAATGCCTATCCAAATCTGTTTTAAATCTGGTTTTTCATGTGTTTTCTCTGAAACTGCACCGTATGGAAACATCATCCTTGGCTGTGTTGATATGCTGACTTTACAATATGTGCAAACCATATGAATATTGTATTGTCTAAGACCATAAAAACTGGATGCACCATTATGCAGAATCTGGAAATCCTGGTTTAAGCAGCTTGACCGAACTGCAATCATCTTTGTTTGAGTTTTCTTTTTTTTTCTGATTTAAAAATCTATCCAGTTTAGAACTCCCTGCTGGATTTCCTTCAAATCATTTCTAGAGTCTTGTTTAAGTTTGATTTGCTGTCCTAGAGTCATTTTAATTGATTACATATCAGTTTGATTCCTTTGCTAAAAATTGGATGGTGAATTGGCCAAATTTGGTGTGAAAGAGCAACTGCAATAGTAAAATTTTGATTTAAAAGCATTTAGCCTCTGCTGGCAGTTTGCACAAGTCATATTTGGTAAAACAAATTTGCTCAAATCATAAAATTAAGAGTCCAAATTTGTTTGTGCAAAATGACCATTCAAACCACCAATTTTTAAGCACTTTTTCTGGTATAGTTGCAGATTTTTTTAATTTGAAAGCTTGTTGTGATTACTGCATCAAAGTTAGTTTCAATTTGGTAGCAAAAGCTTGGTTCAGGTGATTATAAAGAAGTGCAACATTGAAAATTAACAATAGACTGCATTTTAAAAAAAAAAGCTGTATGAACCAGTGCTAAGCAAATTTTAAACTCTGATGCACATTTTTGTTCAGCCTTCTGCTAGGCATTTATTCAAACACTTTGCCTAGTTTAAATTTGGTTTCGAATTGATCATAGCTGCAACTTATCTTTGTTTCTTGCTTTTCAAATCCACTCTAGATCCTTTCCTAAGTTCATTTTGAGTGCCACCATTCATTGGAAACCGATTAATTGATTGATTTAAGTTGTTTGAAAATCCTGCACATAAGCTGTTTGATAAAATCACAGTTGTGCATTCTGGTTTAACAGTTTTCTGGCAGCAGCAGTGTTGATTTTCTGGCTTAATAATTGATTATTGGTGGTTTGTATGAGCTCTCTGTTGGGTGCAGAACTATCTCAAAACGTCCTACAACACTAGTAGCATCTTAGGCAGTGGATTGGAGCAAGGAAAGATCAACTTTGGAGTTGATTTTTGGTGCAGCAGAACCACATTCTTCACTGGTCTGCATCAAACTGGTTGCTGCAACAGCAACATAATTCACTTTGCAGCTGAGAGAATTGCATGAATCCAGTCTGATTCATTACTTGTTTGAGAGCAACCAAAGCTGCCACATTCAACTACATCCTTATTTTCCCAAATTTTGTTGTTTTCCTTGTATTTTTGTGTTTACTTTCTTTTCCAATTTTGTAAGTTGGCCATTTCAAGCAAGTGAAGTGGAAGAGCTCATAAGTGTTCTTCCCTCATTTGCTAACTTGACTGAAAGTCTCATCACTTTAAAATTGGTAGACGGTGAGTGTGTCTTAGATCCAAAGTCTAAGCCTCACCTAGGAGACCTCACTTTGATTGCTTTTCCCATTCTCGACTAGATATCATATATCTTGTGCGAATAGGAAGCTCTTTTAGGGGTCCGAATTTAGAGTTTAGGTTGTGTCTTTTCTTTGCTTTGTGTTTTCTTTTTTGTCTTTAAGACTTAAGTGGATTTAAGAGTGATTTTGATCTAAGGACTCTAGTAAGTAGCCAGAAGCATATTTGGCAAGGATAAGGTTTGGTACTTAAGCATTCCTAGTGAATCACCTCCCTTACCTGGAATATTGCTTTCAAGCGAAAATCTCTAGTCTTTACTTCAAGAATAACATTTAAGTCCATCATAATGTCTAGAAGGCATTCTCCTAGGATTAGTGATAGTGAAAAAGAACATTTTTCTCTTCAAACTTTAGTTAATGAATTCAAGGAAATAAGAAGAGAAATGAATGAAGAGAAAGCCAATAGAGAGCTTCAAAATGCTGTTATTCAAGATGAGTTGAGATTGATAAGGAAAAGTAAGTCTAGGGGAAGTCAGAGTGAAAACTCTCAAGAGGGAGGGATGTCTTTGAGTCTGGGTGATTATTACCCTCATCAGCCTTCTACTTCTAGGAGGCATAGAAGAAATTCTCATGCACCCCCACCCCCTAAAGAAGTCAATGTTGTGTTGCCTCACTTCCATGGGAAGGACAATGTAGAGGCTTATCTTGATTGGGAGATGAAGGTAGAACAATTGTTTGAATGCCATCAAGTGAGTGAAGAGAGGAAGGTCTCTCTAGCTACCCTAAGCTTTCAAGGGTATGCAATGTATTGGTGGACTGCCTTGGTCCAAGAGAGGCTTAGACATCAAGCCCCTCCCATCCACTATTGGAATGATCTCAAGTCTGCCCTTAGGAGGAGACACATTCCCTCCTACTACAATAGAGAACTCATGGATAAACTCCAAAGGTTACAACAAAGGTCTATGAGAGTTGAGGAATATAGACAAAAGATGGAGTTGTATATGATGAGGGCAGGCATAGTAGAAGGTCCAGAAACTACTTTAGCTAGATTTTTAAGTGGGCTCAATTTTGACATAAGAGATAGGGTTGAACTTCTACCTTATAGAGATTTGAATGATCTTGTTCAAATGTGTATAAAGGTAGAACAACAAAACTTGAGAAAATCTTCTTCTAAAAGAATTCAAGTTCAACCTACTTTTGAAAAGAAAATTTTAAAGAAAAAGAGCCATTTAAACCTCTAGCCAAAATAGAAGAGAGACCCAAGAAAGAGACACCCTCACACACCAGAACAAGTGAAATCAAATGCTTCAAATGTCTAGGAAGGGGTCATGTAGCTACTCAATGTCCTACAAAAAGAAACATCATTTTGAAAGGCAAGGACATTTATAGTAGTGAAAGTGACACCCCAACTAGTCAAAGTGAGAGTGAGGAAGAAGAAAGGGAAGAGGAAATATATGCTGATGATGGACAACTTCTCATGGTGAGAAGGATACTTAGCAACCAACCAAGTCTTGAACACCTATCACAAAGAGAGAACATCTTTCACACAAGATGTAAAATTCAAGAAAATCATTGTTCTCTCATTGTTGATAGTGGATCTTGTTGCAATTGTTGTAGCACAAGGTTGGTTGAGAAGTTGAAGCTTGATATTATACCCCATCCAAAACCTTATAAACTTCATTGGCTAAATGAAGATGGGGATATAATAGTCAAGAATCAAGTGAAGTTGGCATTTTCCATTGGGAACTTCAAAGATGAAGTTTTATGTGATATAGTTCCCATGGAAGCATGTCATGTGTTATTGGGGAGACCATGGCTATTTGATCATCAAACTATCCATCATGGTCTAACCAATACCATCACTATCCATCAAAAGGACAAGAAGTTTGTGCTTCATCCTTTGACTCCTACCCAAGTGGCTAAGGATCAAGCACAAATGAAGTTGTTAAGAAAGCAAGAACATGATCAAAAGAAAAAGTCAAAAAGAAAGAAGGGTATAGAGATAAGTGTACCACCTAAGGTCACTCAACATGAAGTTCTTTTAAACAAAAAGACTCTAATCAATACACTTCAAGTTGAGCAACCTTCATACCTTCTTCTTTGTCAAGGGACACTTACATGCATAGCTAGTGATCCAAAGACTTCAACTCCTTCTCCACCCATTCAAAAACTTTTGAAAGAATTTGATGATCTATTTCCAAAAGAAATTCCAAAAGGGCTTCCACCCATAAGAGGAATAGAACATCAAATTGATTTCATTCCAGGGGCAATTCTTCCTAATAGGCCAGCCTATAGGACAAACCCCCAAGAAACTAAGGAGATTGAGACACAAGTCCAAGAGTTGCTAGATAAAGGCTTAGTTCAAAAAAGTCTAAGTCCCTGTGCTGTACCAGTGTTGCTTGTACCAAAAAAAGATGGGAAGTGGCGCATGTGTTGTGATTGTAGAGCTATCAACAGCATCACAATCAAGTATAGACATCCCATTACTAGGCTTGATGATATGTTGGATGAATTGCATGGAGCACAAATATTTTCAAAGGTAGATTTAAAAAGTGGCTATCACCAAATAAGAATTAAAGAAGGTGATGAATGGAAAACTGCCTTTAAGACCAAGTTTGGATTATATGAATGGCTAGTTATGCCTTTTGGTCTTACAAATGCTCCAAGCACATTCATGAGACTTATGAATCATGTCCTTAGGGATTGCATTGGGAAGTTTGTAGTTGTCTACTTTGATGACATCTTGGTATATAGTCAAAATTTGCAAACTCATGAAAATCATTTGAGAGTTGTTTTAACAATTCTTAGAAAACACAAATTGTTTGCAAACTTTGACAAGTGTACCTCTTGTGTTGATAGTGTCATATTTCTTGGATTTGTGGTCACCAAAAATGGGGTTCATGTGGACCCAGAAAAAATAAAGGACATCCAAGATTGGCCTCCTCCAAAGAATGTAGGAGAAGTAAGGAGCTTCCATGGGTTGGCAAGTTTTTATAGAAGATTTGTTCCTAACTTCTCTAGTCTTGCTTCACCCCTCAATGAGTTGGTGAAAAAAGATGTTACATTCCATTAGGGGGATAAACAACAAAAGGCTTTTGAGCTACTCAAAGAGAAGCTCACACAAGCACCCATTCTAGCTTTGCCAAATTTTTCCAAAACTTTTGAGCTAGAATGTGATGCTTCAGGATTTGGCATAGGTGCAGTATTATTACAAGAAGGACACCCAATTGCATACTTTAGTGAAAAACTTAATGGTGCCTCTTGTAATTACCCCACCTATGACAAGGAACTCTATGCACTTGTGAGGGCTCTTCAAACTTGGGAACATTACCTTGTTGCCAAGGAGTTTATCATTCATAGTGATCATGAATCACTTAAGTATTTGAAGAGTCAACACAAGTTACAAAAGAGGCATGCTAAGTGGTTGGAATTCATTGAACAATTCACCTATGTTATTAAATACAAGAAAGGAAAATCCAATGTGGTGGCTGATGCTTTGTCAAGAAAAATTAATCTATTAGCCACATTGGGAGCTCAAATTCTTGGATTTAATAACATTCTTGAATTATATTCACAAGATCTTGATTTTCCTCATATCTATGAGGAATGTCTCAATAAACCTCAAGGAGGATTCTATGTGAAAGAGGGGTATCTTTTTAAAGAAGGAAAAATTTGCATTCCTCAAGGTTCACATAGAAAACTCCTTGTTAAAGAGACACATGAGGGAGGATTAATGGGACATTTTGGGGTAGAAAAGACCCTTGGCATGTTGAAAGAAAAATTCTTTTGGCCTCACATGAGAAGGGATGTTCAAAGGCATTGCTTTAAGTGTATAACTTGTTTAGAAGCTAAATCTATATCAATGCCTCATGGACTTTATACTCCTTTGAATGTTGCTTCCACCCCTTGGGAAGAGATAAGTATGGATTTTGTGTTAGGTCTTCCCAAAACTTCTAGGGGTTTTGATTCTATCTTTGTGGTGGTAGATAGATTTAGCAAAATGGCTCATTTTATACCTTGCCACAAAGTAGATGATGCGAGCAACATTGCAAAGTTATTCTTTAGAGATGTGGTTAAACTTCATGGGTTACCTAAGGTAATAGTTTCGGATAGAGATACAAAATTTCTTAGTCACTTTTGGCAGACCTTACGGTCTAGATTAGGGACTAAGTTATCTTTTTCTACTACTTGCCATCCTCAAACAGATGGTCAAACTGAAGTAGTCAATAGATCTCTTTCCACTTTGCTAAGGGTAGTTCTTAAAGGCAATCACAAATCTTGGGATGAGTACCTACCTCATGTTGAGTTTGCCTACAATAGAGTAGTTCATGGAACTACTAAATTGTCTCCTTTTGAAGTTGTTTATGGTTTTAATCCTTTGACACCCATGGATTTAATACCCCTTCCAAATTCTATTGATTTTATTCATCAAGATGGGGTATCTAAGTCTAAATTTATCAAAGATTTACATCAAAGGGTTAAAATTCAAATTCAACAACAAAATGAGAAATATGCCAAGCAACATAATAAGGGCAAGAAAGAGTTAATCTTCAATGAAGGAGATTTAGTTTGGATTCATCTTAGAAAGGAAAGATTTCCTCAACTAAGAAAATCCAAACTCAATCCTAGAGGAGATGCACCTTTTAGAGTGATAAGGAGGATTAATAACAATGCATATCAACTTGATCTTCCTCCTGAATATGGTGTTCATGCTACCTTCAATGTATCTGATCTTAAACCTTTTTCAGGATTTGATAGTGAAGATGAAGACCTTTTGGATTTGAGGGCAAATCCTTCTCAAGAGGGAGGGGATGATACAAGAAGGCCTAGCACCATAGGACCCATCACAAGAGGGATGGCCAAAAAGCTCCAAGATGAGTATTCTCCCCAAGGTCAAATACTATTTGCTATTTTTGGATGGAAAATTGGAGAACAAGAAGATGTTACAAATTTGCCAAAACATGGAGAAGGGTAAAATGGACATTTCCACACAAGAAGGGGTGTGCTTATCCTTCTGTGGGGTGGCATTAGTAATTGTTTTCTTCATGTAAAACTCATTTCTCACGTGTTTCATAAGGCTTTCTAGAAGCCACACATTTAGCACATGGTTAGCATTTCAGATCTAAAAAACGTGTAAAAGGCTTGCTTAAGCTTTGAGATTGATCTATAAAATCTCATAAGCAAAGCTTGTAGCACACTTTTGAAGATATTGAGTTTTACTCTGCTGATGCATTTTCCAGCAACCAGAACTCTGCCAAAAGTCACCTCTTATTGAGCTTTCCTTCTCCTTCTAGCTTCCTTCCAGTGAAGGTCGTCTGAGCTAGAGAATCCACTCACCATAGAGCTCTTCCACCATCTCTGCATCCACTGAATTCACTATTCCGCTGCTGCCAAACCATAATTCATTCCGCTGCCAACTGCTTCTCGTGAGCCAACTTCGACACTGCTAATGATCCAATTCATCATTTCCTTGTCTTCAACCCACACCTCTTCTGTAGCAACTTCATCAATTTCCTTCCATCTCCATCACAATAAAATCCACTGGAAATACAAATTTATCAACCTTCACTAGAACATATTCAACCACTCCATATGGATATTTAAGAGACCTGTCCGCCAGTTGAAGAGCCATTCTGGTCGGTTTGATTTCCAAACCCTAAATTGTTCTGCACATGGATAGCGGCATTAAATTAATGCTAGCTCCTAAATCAATCAATGCTCTTCCAACTTTCAAATCTCCTATGGTGCATGGAATAGTCAAGCTTCCTGGATCTTTAAGTTTAGGAGGTAGTTTCTGTATGATTGCACTGCAGTTACCCTGTACATTGATAGTTTCCTTTTCAATGTACTTGTTTTTCTTTGTAAGAAGTTCCTTCAAAAACTTTGCATATGCTGGCATCTGTTGCAATGCTTCAGAGAATGGTATAGTGATCTCCAGCTTCTTAAACAACTCCATAAATCTTTCCAACTGCTTTTCTTTCTCTTTCCTTGAATAACTCTTTGGATAAGGAAGTGGCTTTTCACCCTCTTTTTCTTTTCGTCTCTCCTCTCTCTCTTCTTCTTTTTTCTTTTTCTCTCTCTCAACCCTTTCTTTCCACTCACATGTTTCTTTTTCACTCTCACTCTCATTTTCTTTCTCCTCTTTTTCTTTTTTTCTCTCCTCTAACACTTTACCACTTCTGGTCACAACAGTTTTACACTCCTTTCTGAGATTATCATGTTTCATCTTGTCAACTATTCGCTCAACATAAATCTCCATATTTTTAAATGCAGCATCCACATTCTGACAATAAGATGCATTCGTCTTCAAGAATCTTTGGAAAGTCTCGTCAAGTTTTGTTGTCTTCTTAGATGGAGTAGATTGCATTTGCCATTTTTGCTGTTGCCCTTGAACCATTGAGACCTGTTGTATTTCTTGTGGTATTTGAGAAAGCTTCATAATTACTTCTTCCAACTACTGAGAGATAATTCTATTTTGAATAAGCAAAGCATCATTTGATTGTAACAACTCCTTTTGACTAAGATATCCTCTTTCAATATTAAGTTCGTTGTCACTAGTAGCCATATTTTCAATAATTTCTGTTGCTTCCTCTGGAGTTTTCCATTTAATGTTTCCTCCTGCTGAGGCATCAAGCATCATCTTGATTTGTGAACCAAGACCTCCAAGGAAGGTTAGGACTACTTCCTCTTTTTTGAATCCATGCATGGGTGTTTTTCGTAACAAGCTTTTGTATCTATCCCATGCATGACCCAGTGATTCTTCCATGCCCTGCCTGAATGAAGAAGTCTCTTGCTTGCCTTTGTTCACCTTTGATTGTGGGAAGTATTTATTTAGAAACTTGG
Organism: Vigna reflexopilosa; assembly: GCA_027742785.1. NCBI lineage: Eukaryota > Viridiplantae > Streptophyta > Magnoliopsida > Fabales > Fabaceae > Vigna > Vigna reflexopilosa. The sequence goes on from CM050915.1 coordinate 16,403,100, forward strand.
TTACCACTGCTTCCCACTCTGTGAAGCTTCCCTCTGGAAAAGAATTTAACCAAAGCTTAGCATTGCCTCCTAATGAGAAAGGAAACAAGCTAAGTTTGATCGCTTCATCTGGCACCCCATTGATTTTCACCGTGTTGCAGATCTCATTAAATGTAGTGAGGTGCTCATATGGGCTTTCATGAGATAACCCATTAAATTGATTGCTCTTCACCAGTTGGATCAATGCTGGTTTGACCTCCATGTTAGCTGCATTGACTCTAGGTCTAGCTATACTGTTAAAGTGCTGAGGTCCAGCTGTATTGGTGTAATCAGCAAGAGTTCTTCTGATATTATTGTTCTCCATATTTTCTGTGCTATGGTCAGAACCTTGTGGTGATGGTTGCAACAGAGTTTCCGGAGGAGGGAAAAGTTCTCTAGATGTTCCGATTCTTCTCCTCCGTCTACTCTCGTCTAAACCTTTAAGAGAGGTTCTGCAGTTATCTTGCTCCTTGTTCGAATTGCCTCCTGCATACACAAGAGAACAAAACCCTAGAATATTTGGTTAGCACAAAAAGATATAGGAGAAGATATAAGATTCAGAGAATAAAATAAAATAAAAATAAAAACAGAAAATAAAATAAAATAAAATAAAATAAAATAAAAACAGAAATTCAAATTTAAAGTAAAAGATAATCAATAATCACACAAATTAACCAGTTAAACCACGAGTCCCCGGCAATGGCGCCAAAAACTTGATGACAAATTTATGAACACTGAAATACGGCGCCACAAACTTGTTTAATAATCGGCAAGTATGACCGAATCGTTTCAAGTAATAAACTCGGTAACACCAAGTATCGTTCTCCCAAAGGACTCACGGCCTAGTTTAGTTATGTGATTCATTGATTAGCTAACACTTAAGAACGAAATAATTGGATTTTACTATGCAAAAGACGAAAATAAACATGTATGCATGAGTGTGATCAATGGCTAAAGCAAAATACAAACACTTTCAATGGAATATATGGGTGAGTATGTTGTTGGGGTTATCAATTTCATCTTATCCACTCTCATATACTTTAGGAATTCAACATTCAATTCATCATTGTTAATGCCACTCTCTAAATTACCTTTCAAGAAGGCTTCTCCCTAATTATGAGTTCATACGATTCCTAGCATTCCTAATAATTAGTTTTTTTAGCACAGGAGCTTAAGGCAACCAATATACTGTTGGGAGAAATTCCCCGGATCTAGACTTCCCCGTACGTTCCCGTATCGACAAAATCAATAATCATGCATTGAATGAGTTAAACAAAGCAAGCATTGAGCAAAGATGAAAAACCCTAACTAATGATGAAAGAAAGCATAGGTCTTAAATATAAGATGTAAACACAAATTCCATATATGAGAGCTTCAAAAGATTACATTGATTCCCCAACAAACATACAAGGTTTAGTTCACCATATTCATGGTGAACCTAGATGAACAATAATGAAAGAATGAAAGATAAAAACCTAGAAAGGTGAAGAGGTAGCCTGAGCATCCAAGATCCTCCTTCAAAGGGGTGGAAGAGAGAGTGTTTGCTTTGTTTCTGCCAAAGATACAAACCCTAGGACGTCCTAAAGCTTATATACTATTCTAAAATTACAAAAAATTTAGGCCCAAGCCCATAAGTGTGCCGCTCAGCGGTAAAGTGCCGCTCAGCGGTAAGTGCGTGAGTCGTTTTCTCCCCTCAGCGGCCATTTTGCCCCTCAGCGGTGCCAACGTGAACTCCTGAGTGCCGCTCAGCGGTAAACTGACGCTGAGCGGCAGTTGCGGCTTCTCCTTTTGCACTTTTTGATGTATTTTCTAATTCCATCTCTCTCCTTCTTCACTTCTTTCATCAAATTCACCTTAAAACCTGCACAAAAACACTGAAATCAAGCATAAACCTGTCCAGCTCTCTTATTTATGAAAGTATGAACAAAAGCATGATTTCAAGCTAGTTTCTAAGTGTTAAAGGTTGCTTTTAGTATCAATTTTAATCATGAAAATAACAGTTTTTCAACTAGTATCAGACACATACGGTAAAATCTAGATCGGGGGAAATTCTCCCAAAAGCAGTATTGCCTAGACATAGGAATATGAGGGTTGGTTGCCTTTAAGCTTCTGTGCTTCAGAATTAATTATTAGGGATGCTAGGAATTGTATGAACTAATAATTAAGGATAGGCTTTCTTCACCGAGATATCGGGTTTAAGGTAATTTAGAGAGTGGCATTAACATTGATGAAAAGAATGATGAATTCCTAAAATATATGAAAGTGGATAAGATGAAATTGATTGCCCCAACAACATACTCATCCACATATTTCAATTCACGTGTTTTGTTTCTTCTTTCCCATTGATCATCACATGCATACATGTTTACTTTTTGTCTTTTGCATTTGAAACTTATAACAATTTGTTCTCAAGTCTTAAATAATCAAGAAATCATATAACTAACTAGGCCGTGAGTCCTTTGGGAGAACAATACTTGGTCTTACCGAGTTTATTACTTGATACGATTCGGTCACACTTGCCGAGGGTTAAACAAGTTTTTGGCACCGTTTTAGGACAGCAGAGCTGGAGCAGCTGAAGCTTCAGTTATGGATGATGAGGATGATGAAGATGCTTTTGAAGATGCTGAGGATGATGAAGAGGAGGAAGATACAAATGACAACATGGGTTGATGAGGAGCTGAGATAACATCTACTGATGGATGCTATCACCTCTAGAGCAGGATTTGTTATCTTTTGTTTTGTACTGTTGAATTTATTTGCTTCTATTTTTAGAATAGGATTTGATGTATTAAGTTTGAAACTTTATCTGCTATGATGGTTTGCTTGTGATTTATGCATGATGAGTATTACTTTATGATGCATGGATAATGATTGATGTTGAGATTGTGCATTATATGCTGATATACAGGTGGTGGTTCACGAGCTATGTGAACAAATGCATGATGTTGTGATTGTGATTATTATGCTAAGCAGGATGTGTATGTGGAATGTTGAATGAGCCTACATGTGAGGTTTTGAACTCAAGAGTTTTTGGTTTATGAATGCTATTACTTTGAAAGCATGAATGACTTTACCCAGGTTTCTATGACTGAATCACTTGCTTGTATGTATCATATGATCAAGGCCATCTATTGTTACCTTTTATTAGCCAAATGCATGATTTTAGCCCAATAAAAGAGAGCATAATGTGGTCTATCCTTTGAACCCTTAGCTTTGAACATGATAGAAAACTTTTTTTGAAAAGCTTTACCTTGAGTTGAGTTGAAGATATCTTGTGGTATTGATAAATGTTCAAGTTTAGGGTTGTTGGGTGGTTTAAAAAAAGGGAATATGAAAAGCATTGAGCTAAGCATGTGAAAAGTAAAAGAAAAAGGAAAAGAAAAGAAAGAAAAAGGAAGGCTCAATGCAAAAGAAAGTTGGGAAGAAGGAAGAATGGTTGTGTTTAGATGATTCACTTAACTCAAGGATTTTGTGATCTAGAAAAACCAATTTTCTTGTTAGCCCAGCCACATTATAAGCCATAGAAAATTCCTTGTGAGGATACTTGCTTGTGAATGTGTTTGATTGTGGTTAAATGAAAGGCAAAGTTAATTCATGTGACATTGTGATAGTAGAGTGAAGGAGTGACCTCTTATACACTTGTGTGTTTGAGTGAAACACTTTATCTAGTAAGGAAAGATTCCATGAGCACATGATTACATCTATGCTTAGTTGATTGATCATTCGTGAGAATAGCATTTGTTGGATACTATGTGATTATGTGAACACTAAAGCATGTGTGCATCTTGACTGAATTCTTTGTGTTGAGCTGATTTGAGTAATTACTTATCTTGAAAGAAGGAGTTTTGAATGTGGTGAACCGTTGTATGGATTGGTGGAAGATTGAGTTACATCTTGTTTGCTTGAGGACAAGCAAAGTTCTATGTTTGGGGTTCTGATAACGGTTGAAAAACCATTATTTTTATACTTACTTTTTACCTTAAAGACAACCTTTATGACTTAGAAACTAGCTTGTAATCATGCTTTTGCTTATGTTTTGGAAATAAGAGAGTTGGATGGGTTTTATTCTTGGTTTCTCTTATTTTTCCAGGTTTTAAGATGAATTGTATGGAAGAAGTGAAGTAGCCATAAGTTAGAGTCAGAAAAGGAAGAAAAATTGCATAAAAGAAGAGGGGCAAAACTACAGCTGAGCGTCAAATAGAAGAACCGCACTTACCGCTGAGCGGTATTTTAATGGGTCTTGGGCTACTTTTCTGTAATCTTTAAGAGTCTATATAAGGTTTTGGTGGACCTAGGGATAGTATCTTTTGGCAGAACGAAGCAAAATCACACTTTCTTCACCCCTTGGAGGAGGATTTTGGATGCTCAAGCTCCACTCTTCAAATTCTAGGGTTCTATCTTTCATTCTTTCATTATTTTTCATCTAGTTTCACCATGATTATGGTGAACTAAACCTTCATTGTTGTTGGGGAATCAATGTAATCCTTTGAAACTCTCATGTATTGAATTGGTTCTTTAATTCATATGCTTTCTTTCATTAATTGTTAGGGTTTTTCTTCTATACTTTATGCATGCTTTGTTTAATTCATTCAATTGCATGATCATTGATTTTATTTGTATGGACACATATAGATAAATCTAGACATGAAGGAACTCTCCCAATAGTACTATTGCCTAGACATAGGGATAGGAGGATTGATTGCCTTTAAGCTTCTGTGCGAATGTAATGCATGAATAATTGCTAGGGAGACAAGACATTGTAAACTAGTGATTAGGAGTAGGCTTTCTTCACCAAGACATTGGGTTTAATGTAAATTAGAAAGTGGCATTAACATTATTGAAGAAGATGAATTCTTGAATACATGAGAGTGGATAGGATGAATTGAAAACCCCCAACAACATCATCATCATATATTTCAATTACGTTTTTCTTCTTTTTTTCAATTGATCAATACATGCATTCATATTTACTTTTTAGTATTTGCATTTAAATCTACAAAACTTTGTTCACAAGTCTAATTTAATCAATAAATCATATAACTGTTTAGGCTGTGAGTCCTTTGGGAAACGATACTTGGTCTTACCATTTATTATTACTTGATACGATTCGGTTACACTTGCCGAGGGTTAACAATGTCATCAGGACTCCATGCTACAAAAGATACAGCATGTTGGTGACCATTAAGTGTGTGTTTTTGTTAGGATATATGGTGATAGGACATTATGGGTAATGGGTTTAGGATAGAAGGCAGAGGAGTAAAGAAGAGCGGGGAAGTTTGTTAGGCTGTTTGAGGGAGAGAGAGTATAAATAAACCTTTTGGGTAATTCTGGAAGGTGATGACAAATTTATGAACACCGAAAAACGGCGCCACAAACTTGTTGAACAATCGGCAAGTGTGACCGAATCGTATCAAGTAATAAAACAAGGTAAGACCAAGTATCGTTTTCCCAAAGGACTCACGGCCTAGGTTAGCTATGTGATTTGTTGATTATTTAAGACTTAAGAACAAATTGATTGTAGGTTTCAATGCAAGAGACAATAATTAAATATGTATGCATGAATTTGATCAATGGAGAAAAACAGAATACAAACACTTCAATGAATTAGATGGATGAGTATGTTGTTGGGGTTATCAATTTCATCTTATCCACTCTCATACTTTTAGGAATTCATCATTCTTATCATCAATGCTAATGCCACTCTCTAAATCACCTTGCAAGAAGGCCTATCCTTAATTACGAGTTCATACAATTCCTAGCATTCCTAGTAATTAGTTCTTAAAGTGCAGGAGCTTAAAGGCAACCAATATGCTATTGGGAGAAATTCCCCGGATCTAGACTTCCCCGTACGTTCCCGTATCGACAAAATCAATAATCATGGCAATGAATGAGTTAAACAAAGCAAGCAATAAGCAAAGAGGAAAAACCCTAGCTAAAGATGAAAGAAAGCATTTATCTTAATATAAGACTTTAAAACACAAATTCCATATATGAGAGTTTCACAAGACTACATTGATTCCCCAACAACAATACAAGGTTTAGTTCACCATATTCATGGTGAAACTAGATGAACAATAATGAAAGAATGAAAGATAGAACCCTAGAAAGAGGAGGAGGTAGCCTGAGCATCCAAGATCTTCCTTCAAGGGGTGGAAAAGAGAGTGTTTGCTTCGTCTCTGCCTAAAGATACAAACCCTAGGACGTCCTAAAGCTTATATACTATTCTAAAATTACAGAAAATTAGGCCCAAGCCCAAAATAATCACCCCTCAGCGGATCCACCGTGATTGCCTGAGTGCCGCTCAGCGGTAAACTGTCGCTGAGCGGTAACTTCGACTTCTCCTTTTGCACTTTTTGATGTCTTTTCTGATTCCATCTCTATTCTTCTTCACTTCTTTCACCAAATTCACCTTAAAACCTGCATAAAAACACTGAAATCAAGCATAAACCTGTCTAGCTCTCTTATTTCTAAAAATATAACCAAAAGCATGATTTCAAGCTAGTTTCTAAGTGTTAAAGGTTGCTTTTAGTATCAATTTTAAGCATGAAAATAATAGTTTTTCAACTGTTATCAAAAGGGGGGAATCATTTTTACTATTTGTAAACAGGTCTTGGACCTTGTTGAGGGGGATTAGGCCTCCACTAGGGTTAAGAGAAGGATTAGGCCTCCATTAACGCTATCTGTGTTCCTTCTTTCAATATCAATACAAAAACTCATTCCTTTCACAGTGTTCATTCTTGTTTGTTTGTGTGATTGGGTTGTCTTAAATGGGTCTCCAACTCAAGAACCTAACAAATTGGTCCGACCTGCCGGATCTTCATCGGAGGAGCGAATAGAGCGCGTGTGAAGAAGAAGAATGGAGGGAAGGTTGATTGCGATTGAATCATCGGTAGAAGAGTTGAGAGCGATAACTTGCAAACTACAAGCATTTAGCCGCACTCGTGAACGACGAACCAGAAACCAGCATCGGAGCTCCAAAGGAGGTCTTGATTCCGTCAATGTTGGACGCGAACGACGATCGCCGGAGAACTCGGAGGAGGAATCAGAAGAGGACAGAAGAGAAGTTCGACGCAGTTGGAGGAAGCGCATTGAACTACCTATTTTTGAAGGTGTGAGTCCCACTGGCTGGATCACACAGGCAGAGGAATTCTTCGATCTCGAGAGAGTGACAGAGAAGGAGAAGATGAAGCTCGTTGCCACATGCATGGAGGGTAGCGCAGGGTACTGGTTCCGATTCTAGAGGGAGAAGGCCAAGAACCAGTCTTGGGTAGGATTGAAAAATGCGTTGGTGGTAAGGTTTGGAACCATTGTTGAGCGTTTGGCGACATCGAAACAGACGGGGACGGTGGACGAGTATGTACATTGCTTCAAGATATGGGCGGGTCGAACGAAGAAGGTGCCGGACAAGCAGTTGTTAGGATATTTTCTGGTGGGATTGCAAGAGGACATACAAAATCAAGTCCGAACGCATGACCCGCAGGACTTGATGGTGGCGATGCGAATCGCAAGGGATGTTAAAGAATTCCAATAAGGCGAAAAGGAGAGGACGATCGGATCTGAACAGGAGAGGATTGCTAGACTCGAACGGGAGAGAACCACCGAATCCGAATATGAGAGGACGACAGGAACCGAACGGTCTTACCGTTGTAGTCACATGCCTAACGGTCTTACAGTCAAAACAATTTCCCCGTCATTGGCCGAGCAGTCCGAGGCCATAGAAGACTATTAACACTTCGACAAGTGTACCGAATCGTATCAAGTAATAATAAAATGGTAAGACCAAGTATCGTTTTCCAAAGGACTCACAGCCTAGACAGTTATGTGATTTCTTCATTAAATTAGACTTGTAAACAAAATCATTGTGTATGAATTGCGGAAAATAAACATGAATGCAAGTTTTGATCAATTGGATCAAAAGAAGCAAAAGAGATGGATGTAGAATATGAATGATTATGTTGTTGGGGCTTCCGACTTATCCTATCCACTCTCATGTATTTAAGAATTCATCTTTCTTCATTAATGTTAATGCAACTTTCTAATTTACCTTAAACTCGATGTCTCGGCGAAGAAAGCCTACTCCTAATCACTAGTTTACAATGTCTTGTCTCCTTAATCACCATTCACTAATGTTATTGCCAAAAGAGAATTTTATTAATATTTAAAAGATGATTGATTACAACCAGCAAAACAAAAGATGGCTTAAGACGCCACTGATTACAAAATTAAAATCAAACAACAAAAATCCATATTCTTCTGTTGCACAATTATTTTGATCACTTTCTGGTTGTTCACATCACCTTCCTTTCCATTTTGTCGATGATTTTTCAATCCTTAAACTCTTTTGTCAATGACTGTGTCAACTTTCAATATACTTGACCCCCAATAATCTTTTTAGTGATTCTGACATACAAAAGATGATTACAACCAGTGAAACAAAAGATGGCTTAAGAAGCCACTAATTACAAAATTAAAATCAAACAACGAAAATCCATATTCTTCTGTTGCAGTCAGCTTTCAATTTACTTGAGCCCCAAGAATCTTTTTGAGCGATTCTGACATACATTCTATTTTCACCGCATAACCATCTAGCCCACTCATCTTCTTCAGCTTTTGTCGAATTTGTTTTGTTTGCATTCCAAGAATCAGATATGGGATAGACTTGCTGATGATCATCATTTTTTCTGTTGTGAATCCAATAAGTCCATGATGACCAATCCAAATTTGAAAGAGAAAGCCTTCTTTGCTGATCGGTTGATAAACGACAATCCCAATCCAAACCTCTTTGATCAGCTTCATATCAACCCCCTTGACTTTGTTACAACCATATTTGATCACTCACCTTTAAGTTGGAGTAGAACACGGTCACCAGTTTTAGATATCTGTGAGAAACCACGGTTTTAATCTTCCTTACACTAAAAAGCTTCTGTTGAATATCTTCATCACTAATCCAACCTGTAGGATTAGCATTCCTTGGAATCCGGGCAACCTTCCATTTTCTTCTTGATGATGATGAAGAAGCCATTTCTGATCAATTCTAGAACGTCTTTCACATTTCTAGGGTTTGTAACTCTTCAGTTTAGAAAACACTGAGTGCGTTTTGAAATCTAGTATTTATAAAGTTGTGCATCACTTCTTATTAGTTTCAGGCCCAACTAAAATTTTCAATTTTATATATCCCATTAAAATAATTTCATCAACGAAGAATGTCAAAAGGGTTCGAGGTTTTATTATGCGGTTGAAGTTGAACTCTGACAATATAAGGATTGTCTTGATGGGCAAAGAATTTCTAAAGGGTTCGACGTTTTATTATGCGGTTGAAATTGAACTATGACAATATAAGAATTGACTTGATGGACACTGGAGTAGTGGGGCGCATTAGTGGCTCCCAACATTTTCTTTAAATACAGTTTCGGATCCTTTGGAACTACCCTTTGAAAACCTATACTACAGAGCTTTCATAACCAAATTCATGTTAACTTTTTGCTTATGGTGTCCATCACTACCTCTACTAAACGAAGACATTTCTTTGTTAACGATGAAGGCATGGTGGATACTCTGAGGAAAATGTTAACACTTATGAATTTCAAAAACATTCTCCATTGTTTTTCTGTTTTTTTTTATTTAATTTGTGTGTTTTTTTTAATGTAGTTTCTTGTTCAAGTAAAAGATATAGGACGTCGAATAGAAATCAAATTCGACGACAAACTTTAACAGGGAAATTAAAAGTTAATAAACTTCAATGTTTAAAAATGAATACTTCTGCAGGCAAATAAACTGTCATATAGTTTGATTAAATCTATCATGTATCATTGTCAGAAACAAAATTCTTAAACCCTTCTTGTAAATGTCTAAATCCTGTTCTCAAATGGCTTCTTCATCTTCACGGAGTGGAAAGAAGGCTGCACACCTTCTAAGAAATGCTAGTCCAAATGGGTGGATCAGTGATGACGAAGAATGATACAAATTTGGATGTTATAGAAAACTCTTCAAGGTGGTCCCTTACAAGTTCTTGGATGTGGAATTATTCAGAAGAGAGGGGTTTATCTTTCAAGAATGGCTTGTAGATGTTGGTCTTCTAAAATTTGTAGAAATGACCGGTGATTGCTATCCTGACCTGGTACAGGTCTTCTACCACAATCTGAAGGTTGTTGATGGTGTTATATGCTCTCGGGTGAAAGGTGTCGATATTAAAATTGATGACGAGATATGACTATCTTTTACTGGTCTGAAAGCAGAAGGCTTCATGTCTCATGAAAGAAATTCTGAACTCAACTAATGGACCAACAAGAAGAAAATTTATAAGGAATATATGAGAAGTCCAACAAGGTTAAAGGTATACAAGCCGTATCTACTTGATGGTTCGAAAATGGAAGTAAAAATGTGTGCTTTTGTACTTACTTGGGTAATACTACCTTGAGGATGTTTACGTGATTATCTAACTACTGCAGATTTATTTTTGGTTCATGCCATAGAAACCCGGATACCAACCAACTGGGTTGCTATCATGAGTGAGCACATGATTGAAATTGCAAGTAGTCATGGACATATTCTGCCATATGGTGTTTTTATCAGCTGTGTATTGAAGCATCATCAAGTTGATCTTACTGGTGAAAAACAAATTTGGTGCACCGAATCAAATGAAATAGGGAAAGAGGCATTGAGACATAATGGTCTAAAGAAAACAAAAGATGGCTGGGTGTTCAAGGATGTTGACGAAACTCCTTCTACCTTCATTCCACAGACTGAGTTTGAAAGATTTGTTGTGGATCAATTTCGAATGCTTTCAAGAAGAATTTCAAAAGTTGAAAAATCTCTGATCATGATTCACAAGAAATCAGATGAAGACAATGCTCTCATAACTCCCTCAGCAAGTGAATCTGATGATGAAGACGACACAACAAAAGTTGAGAGTATGGAGACATCTGACTCAAATTAGGAAGAAGAGTCCATTTTAGTTTATTTTTCTGAAATTAATGTAATATTTTAATATATTTTTGTATGTTTGAACTTTGTTTGAAATTTTAATATATACTTTTCGTGGTTATATTTTCATATTTTTCCTTTGTTTAATGTTATTATATGTTTTTTTTAAATAGGAAAAAATGAATGTTACGTCGCATATTGTAAAAGTTGACGTCAAAGATCAAGTTCATTTTTATAAATACACTTGTGCATCCTTGATCTAGTCCTCCACTCATAAAATTTAGCGTAACTTGTCATCTGATATCATATTTTTTATGGTTCCTCATAGTTCTTCCAAGGTCCAAAAGTTAGGGTGACGCATGAAAGAGCTATAGGAGACACAAGAAATAAGTTAACATATTTGGATTTCGTTTCAAGTAGTTCAATTTCATTCATATTCATAGTGATTACAATCAGATTAGAAGCACAACAGACACATAACATAAACACAAAACCGACTCCATACTAAAATTCTAAGCCTCTATTCTAATTTAGAATGTTTCCATTGAATCCTCCTCACTAGACTCTTCACTTGAATCTATAGTTGGAGAATCATTTTTATTCTTTTTCTCATGCATAGCGTCTATCTCCTGTTTGAGTCTCCTGAGTTTTTCAATAACAAATCTTTCAAAATTGGTTTCAGGGACGAAGTTGGTGCGATCTTCATTTAGTGCAGGTGTACTTCCAAAACATTGAACCATATTCTCTTCATCCTTGAAGCACCATCCCTTTGTGGTCTTCACAAGGCCAATAGAAGTCAAGGTGTTTCGATTTATCACATTTGAGCAGTTACAAGAGCATTTCTTTTCACTAGTAACATCCACACCTTGAAGGGTCAGGATTTTGCTGATAAACACAACATATGGTAGATGTCGTGCATGTTTGGTTCCTACATCAATCATATGATCTTTTATTACTTCCACCCAATTGGTAGGAACATCATTCTTGATGGCATACAACAGAAAAACATCTTCAGTTGTCATTCTGTCTTGTACTTGTACAGGTCTAACAGGTAAAATCACCCAAGTAAGAATATGTGTTGTTATCTTTTCTTCTTTATTCACTCCCTCATGCACATATAATCTTTCAATTGTGTATCTCCCAGGAAACCTTAACCAGTTACTATACACGTCCTTTTTCTTCAGCCATCTGTTTGTTTCTGAGTACCGTAAGTGAGAGAATAACCCTTCGGCTTTTAATCCAGCAAGTTGAAACCAGACAGCATTGTCAATGTGAACATTTAATCCTTTTACTCGAGAATGAAGGACACCATCTATGTTTCTCATATTGTTGTAGAAGACCCTTACTAAGTCAGGGTACCAATCACCCTTCATCTGGATAAGTGTAGAGAGACCTTGAGTTTCAATCCATTCCTGGAACTGAAATCCCTCCTTTTCAAATAAGTCGAGGTTCAGATATTTGTGAGGAACAATATGTTTAAACTTCATCGACCTCAAAAACTCTAGACGAGTCTCTTCATCACTGATCCACCCGGAGAGATCAGCCTTTCTTGCAGCCACAACAACCTTTCCTCTGTCTGTTGAAGGATGTGATAAAAAGCCATTTGAATTTGAATACTAGATAATTTTCCTCAGTATTAGGGTTTACCAATATAGAAACAACTCAGTGTACATAAGATTTTCAAATTCAGCATAGATAAGGGTGCGCAACGTCACGCGTTCAATGTCAAATAAAATAACAGGCAATGTAAACAATAACCGGTAGCATTGTTGTAAATAAATTCAGTGAAAAAGTAAAAAAATCTCTGGTGCTTCTGACGAAAAAAATGCCGAAGATCTAAAATGCTTGGACGTTAAAGTGAGAGTTTAAAAGGAAAACGAAAAAGTAATAAAAAATGGAGCGAATATTTGCTTTTGGATGAAGATTAAAACGTCAATAACATTCTTGTCACACAATTAATCTTCCCAACCACTCCAATGCCCTTCGTGTTGATAAATAAGTAGACCCATTGAAAACCTATCCCACATAACTTCGGTAATCAAATTCATGTTAACTTTTCTCTTGTGTTTTCCTTCTTTTCCTTTATTAAACAAAGACATTTCTTTGTTAACCATGAAGGCATGGGGGAAAACACAGGAAAAAGATAAAACTTATGAATTTCGAGTAGACCCTTTCAAAACCTATCCTACATTACTTCCCCAACCAAATTCATGTTAACTTTTTCCTTTGGTTTTTTTTTACTTGGTTTTGGTTATAATGTTTTCCATCATCTTTGGTCTTCATTTTAGATTAAGTGTTTTGTAAGAGGAGATTTCCTTTTGAAATCCTCTAAGTTACAGGACGTCGACGATCCCAAAAAGAAGACGTCAATCACCAGGCCTTTGCGTCCAATGCACCCAATATTCGACGTCAAATTTATAAATTTAACTGGTCTTGGATTTGTTTCCACCATAGGAAATCAAATAGCTCTGAAATCTAATGGTAGAAGACAACTACAAGACAATTTAAAAAATGATTCATACATTGTTGAATGATGAAGTTGAACATCTTTATATAATTATTTTAGATCATAAAATTGTTTCAGCATTAAACATATTGTGAACCATTATTCTTTTTCCTAAGCGTTTCCCTTTCAGTAAGATAACTTAAGTATTTTTGTACTATAAAAAGCATTTTGTTGACTTGAATTTCAAAGGCCACCTTCATATGAACTGAGACCTGAATGCGACACTTTGAAATTCAAGTGAGCAGATTGCAATTTTGAGGAACAAAAATGCTTCAAAATCTAAGGAAAAGAAAACACAAAGGATATAAAAACCATGAATCCTAATATGTTCAAAAGAGAAACAGGATGGCAGGGATTACACGAAATTTAAGCTATATTTATAGATGAAATGACGACGTTCAAACATCATTCAGTGGAAAGTAATACATCTCTTTTGATTCAACTAAGAACTAATTGACGTCCAGCCCCCAACAATAGACGTGAAAAAGATCGTTTGAAACATTGTCCCACTACTCCATAGAGTCGGACGTGCTATTGAATGATTAAAAATTAAAAAGAAAAAATACAAAAAATTAGATGATCCGCGTAGCAAAATTAAATCATTTTAAAAGCAGCACACATGATTAATATCCTAAACGTCGAAACCCCGCACAATTCGACGTTCAAACATCATTCACTGAAAAAGTAAAAAATCTCTTTGGATTCTTAAGAACTCCTTGTTGACTAAACGTAGATATTTCTATGATGAATAATGATATAGGATGTCCGCGAGCACAAATATTTGACATTAACTTTCTGAACGTCGAAGCCCCTCCGAATTCGAAGTTAAATCATCATTCACTGAATAAGTAAAACATCTCTTTGGATTCTTCTAAACTCCTTGCTGACTAAACGTACACATGTCATTGAGCAGTCTTTCGTATCCAATGCACTCAACATTTAACGTCAAATTTATAAATTTAATTTATCTTGGAGTTGTTTCCACTATAAGAAATGAAATAGCTCTGAAATCTAATGGTTGAAGACAACTCCAAGACAATTTAAAAAACGATTCATACATAGTTCAATGTTGAAGTTGAACATCTTCTTTATATAATTATTTTAGATCATAAAATTGTTTCAGCATTAAACATATTGTGAACCATATTTCTTTTTCCCAAGCACTTTCCTTTCAGTAAGATAACTTAATCATTTCTGTAAAAAGCATTTTGTTCACTTGAATATCAAAGGCCACCTTCATATGAACTGAGACATGAATGAGGCACTTTGACATGTAATTTAAAGAACATACATGTTTAGATATCTAAGGAAAAGAAAATGCAAAGGAGATAAAAAACATGAATCCTAATATGTCAAATACGAAAACAAGAGGTAGGGATTATGTGAAATGCAAGCTATATTTATAGATGAACTGATGATGTACATCGTGTAATTATGCTTAGTAACTGTCACACTCCACTTTCTTGTATGAACGTCGAAGCCCCGCCGAATTCGACATTTAAACATCATTCAATAAATTTCGTTTGATTCATTTAAAAATAAAATGACGTCCCGCTCCCCAGAAATTGTCTACTTTTGAATCACCCGCGAAGAAGGTTAGATTTAGAGGGCTTGAAGTTAAAAAGTTTGATATGCCCCTCTATATTCATATAATTCCACTCTCAATTTGGCTAAGTTAATATAATCGATTCTAAGTAATAAAGAATCGATTCAAAGCGTTATAAATTAAGAAATGCAAATAATGTTATTCATAGTATTTTCCTAATAATGTTATTCATACTATTTTTTTATATCATAATCATTTATACTAATAACTAATTATAATTATTAAATTATTCAAAATAATTTATCTCAATGTGGCAAATAAAAGTTGTTCTGAGAGTTTGTTTGATCTTTGATCGTCGTTGACTTTTTAAATTCAAATTTTTTATAAATGCTTATGTGGTAGTCGTGATCACTCCGTTTCAAATGTACAGACAAATAAAAGAGTAACATAGTATATTGTCAAAAAAGTTGTTAACATATAGTTGGTTCCTAAAAAAAATTTTGTTTTTCCTAGAATTCTGACAAATCTCTTTTATGACCTTGCTCGTCCGTCTTGACTTTTTAAAATTTTACTTATGGTTCATAAGACAAAGATGGAAATGCCACAGTATAGGTATAAATGTTTAAGGCACCTAATTAGACAACCCTAAAACAAATATTTGCCACAAAGATGTTAGTCTTTGATAAGAATCAGATAACAAAGAACCAAAAGAATCCTCTATCAACATTGCAAATGCAAATTTATGACTTCCAAAATGTCTACATATGTATTTGGTGTCCCTGTAT
This sequence comes from Vigna reflexopilosa, assembly GCA_027742785.1. Classification (NCBI taxonomy): domain Eukaryota; kingdom Viridiplantae; phylum Streptophyta; class Magnoliopsida; order Fabales; family Fabaceae; genus Vigna; species Vigna reflexopilosa. The sequence goes on from CM050915.1 coordinate 16,418,878, forward strand.
ATAGGTATAAATGTTTAAGGACCCTAAGAAACCCTAAAAGAAAGATTGCCACAAAGATGTTAATCTTTGATAAGAAAAATACAATTTATGTTTGTTAACATATCGTTGGTCCCTAAGAAAATTTTTGTTGTTCCTAGAATTCTGACAAATCTCTTTGATGACCTTGCCCGTCTCTCTCAACATTTTTAAATTTTACTTATGGTTCATAAGACAAAGATGGAAACGCCACAGTATAGGTATAAATGTTTAAGGCACCTAAGAAACCCTAAATTAAATATTTGCCAAAGATGTTAATCTTTGATAAGAATCAGAGAACCAAGAACCAAAAGAATCCTCTCTCAACATTGCCAAGTCCCTAAGAAACCCTAATGTTTAAGGCACCTTTGGTCTTATTCTCCGAACATTCATTTTGGGTCAACCAGTCTCCACCGTCAAACTTAATTTGCCTTAATTTTTGACCCAACCCATTCTTCTTAATTTTTGGTCTAGATCAGTCTGACTATTCCCATACACGCGGTCTCTTCTCGATATTTGACCTGGTATGATGCATCACTGTTGTTAACTTGTCTAAATATTTTTGGATAATTATACTTTGACAACATTTTTTTAACAACATTTTTTTCTAACTGACTTATCTTCATTTTTGTCCAAAATATTTTATCTTAACAGCTTTAGTTTATCAGTCAACTTATTTTTTTCTCAAATTTATGGTATTATAATTTAAAAATGAATCAAAGTCTTTTAGTATAATCATACTTATATTTAACCTAAAACATTCATTTCAAATCACTTTTAACCAGTGATCATTGAATCTTTTTGATAATTATTGTAGACCCTACTTTTCCATGTTTTTTGTTTTTCATTTTGTAATAATGGCTAGCAAGCCACCTATGTTTCTATATATCTTTCGGTTTTAGATTGAAATGAAATGAAGATTTATTTTGGTAAATGATCTGTGAATTGTGAATGTTGATTGCATTGTGTCTGGACTAACCCTCAATCTAGTTGAGAATAGAAGATTATGTTGTTCTGATATTGATCAAAAACTGATCACTGGTTAAAAGTGCAAATTTTAGTACACTACTAACTTGAATCAATTAAGGAAGAAGTAAAAAGAAAAAATTTCATGTCTGATTTTAAAGAAAAAAGAATCATAAGAGCGCCACCTTTTCCTATTGCGGAAGAAGAAAACGTCGAAGCCTGATAACAAATTTATGAACACCGAAAAACGGCGCCAAAAACTTGTTTAACCCTCGGCAAGTATGACTGAATCGTATCAAGTAATAAACTCGGTAAGACCAAGTATCGTTCTCCCAAAGGACTCACGGCCTAATTAGTTATATGATTTTTTGATTATTTAAGACTTGTGAACAATTGATTGTAGGTTTTAAATGCAAAAGACAATAATTAAACATGTATGCATGAATTTGATCAATGGAAAAGAGGAATACAAACACTTTAATGAATTAGATGGATGAGTATGTAGTTGGGGTTATCAATCTCATCTTATCCACTCTCATATACTTTTAGGAATTCATCATTCTTTTCATCAAATGTTAATGCCACTATCTAAATCACCTTGCAAGAAGGCCTATCCTTAGTTACGAGTTCATACAATTCTTAGCATTCCTAATAATTAATTCTGAAGCACAAAAGCTTAAAGGCAACCAATATGCTATTGGGAGAAATTCCCCGGATCTAGATTTCCCCGTACGTTCCCATATCGACAAAATCAATAATCATGGCATTAAATGAGTTAAACAATGCAAGGTTTAAGCAAAGAGGAAAAACCCTAACTAATGATGAAAGAAATCATGTATCTTAAAATAAGATGTTAACACAAATTCCATATATGAGAGTTTCACAAGACTACATTGATTCCCCAACAACAATACAAGGTTTAGTTCACCATATTCATGGTGAAACTAGATGAACAATAATGAAATAAGGAAAGATAGAACCCTAGAAAGATGAGGAGGTAGCCTGAGCATCCAAGATCTTCCTTCAAGGGGTGGAAAAGTGAGTGTTTGCTTCATCTCAGCCAAAGATACAAATCCTAGGAACACCTAAAGCTTATATACTATTCGTAAAATTACAGAAAAGTGGGCCTAAGCCCAAAAGATTGCCGCTCAGCACTAAACTACCGCTCAGCGGTAAGTGCGTGAGTTGATTCTTCCCCCTCAGCGGCCTTTTCACCCCTCAGCGGATCCAACGTGAGTTCCTGAGTGCCGCTCAGCGGTAAACTGCCACTGAGCGGTAGTTGCGACTTCTCCTTTTGCACTTTTTTATGTCTTTTCTGATTCCCTCTCTATCCTTCTTCACTTCTTTCTCCAAATTCACCTTAAAACCTGCATAAAACACTGAAATCAAGCATAAACCTGTCCAGCTCTCTTATTTCTAAAAATATGATCAAAAACATGATTTCTAGCTAGTTTCTAAATGTTAAACGTTGCTTTTAGTATCAATTTTAAGCATGAAAATAACAGTTTTTCAACTGTTATCACAACCCCAAACTTAGAACTTTGCTTGTCCTCAAGCAAACAAGATGTAACTCAATCTTCTACCAATCAATATAATGGTTTACTCCATTCAAAAATCTTCCTTTCAAGATAAGTAAAAACTTCAATGAATATGGTGAACTAAACCTTGTATTGTTGTTGGGGAATCAATGTAGTCTTGTGAAACTCTCATATATGGAATTTGTGTTAACATCTTATTTTAAGATACATGCTTTCTTTCATCATTAGTTAGGGTTTTTCCTGTTTGCTTAAAGCTTGCATTGTTTAACTCATTCAATGCCATGATATTGATTTTGTCGATATGGGAACGTACGGGGAAATCTAGATCCGAGGAATTTCTCCCAATAGCATATTGGTTGCCTTTAAGCTTCTATGCTTCAGAATTAATTATTAGGAATGCTACGAATTGTATGAACTCGTAATTAACGATAGGCCTTCTTGCAAGGTGATTTAGATAGTGGCATTAACATTTGATGAAAAGAATGATGAATTCCTAAAAGTATATGAGAGTGGATAAGATGAAATTGATAACTCCAACAACATACTCATCCATCTAATTCATTAAAGTGTTTGTATTCCTCTTTTCCATTGATCAAATTCATGCATACATGTTTAATTACTGTCTTTTGCATTTAAAACCTACACTCAATTGTTCACAAGTCTTAAATAATCAATAAATCATATAACTAACTAGGCCGTGATTCCTTTGGGAGAACGATACTTGGTCTTACCGAGTTTATTACTTGATACGATTCGGTCATACTTGCCGACGGTTAAACAAGTTTTTGGCGCCGTTTTTCGGTGTTCATAAATTTGTCATCAAGTTTTTGGCGCTGCTGCCGGGGACTCGTGGTTTAACTAGTTCATTTGTGTGATTATTGATTATCTTTGACTTGAATTTTAATTTTGAAATTTGAATTTCTGTTTTTATTTTCTGTTTTTATTTTTCGGTTTTTATTTTATTTTATTTTATTTTATTTTCTGTTTTTATTTTTTCTGTTTTCTGTTTTTATTTTTCTGTTTTTATTTTTTCTGTTTTTATTTTTATCTTGTATCTTTCTAACTTTTATCTTCTTATCTCTTATTTTGTATCTTCTCTATCTTTTTGTGCTAACAAATTTTTCTAGGGACTTGTTTTCTTGTGTATGCAGGAAGCAATTCGAACTAGAAGCAAGAAAACCTCGGAACCTCTTCTTGATGGCTTAGACGAGAAAGACGGACGAGAAGAATCCGTACATCTAGAGAACTTTTCCCTCCTCCGGAAGATCTTTTACAACCTTCACCACAAGGTTCTCACCATAGCATTGAGGAGATGGAGAATAATAATGTTAGACAGACTCTTGCAGATTACACCAATGTGGTTGGCCCTCAATATTTTAACAGCATAGCAAGACCGAGGGTCTATGCAGCCAACATGGAGGTGAAACCAACATTGATCCAACTGGTTAAGAGTAATCAATTTAATGGGTTGTCTCATGAAACCCCATATGAGCACCTCACAACCTTTAATGAAATTTGCAATACAATGAAGATAAATGGGGTGCCTAACGAAGCAATCAAACTTATCTTGTTTCCATTCTCATTAGGAGGCAACGCTAAGCTTTGGTTGAACTCTTTTCCAGAAGGGAGCTTTACAAAGTGCGAAGTTGTGGTGACAAAGTTCTTGAACAAATACTTCCCACAATCCAAGGTAAACAAAGGAACGCAAGAGATCTCATCTTTCAGGCAAGGCATGGAGGAATCACTAGGTCACGCATGGGACAGATACAAAAGCCTATTAAGAAAGACTCCCACGCATGGATTTGACGAAGTGGAGGTAGTCCTAATCTTCCTTGGAGGTCTTGGTTCACAAACCAACATGATGCTTGACGCCTCAGCTGGAGGAAATATCAAATGGAAAACTCCAGAGGAAGCTACAAAAATAATTGAAAACATGGCTACTAATGATAATGAGCTGAACAGTGAAAGAGGAGCTCCTATTCAACAAAAAGTAGTTCTACAGTTGCAATCCAATGATGCCTTGCTAGCTCAGAACAAGATACTAACTCAACAATTGGAGAATCTCACAAAGATACTTGCACAACTACCAAAAGAGTTAAAGACTATTGCACAGGTTCAACCACGGATGTGTGAATTATGTGGTGGTGACCATATAAATGGTCAATGCGCCTTTCCAGTGGAAGCTTTAGAGGATGTTAACTTCATGGCCAATCAATTTCCATACCGTCAGGGGAACTTCAATCAAGGGTGGAAACCACACCCAAGTATTGGTCAAGGACAAAGTGGGCAAGCTGGACAATCAGGGCAATTTCACAAGCAACAACAGCAACAACCAACCTTATGGCAACAAATATCTACACTTAATGAAAGATCAATAAGGATGGAAGAAACTCTTCAGCAATTCATACAGGTAACTGAATCCACTCAAAAGAACACTGAAGCTGCTATTAAGAACTTGGAGATTCAAATGGGTCAAATTACTAAGCAGTTGGAACAAAGGCTTGACAAGAATTGTGGGGCTAATACTGAGGTTAACCCCAGGGAAGAGTGTGAAGTGCTAGTGAGTGTAAATGTTGAAAAAGTTGAGTTGGAAAAAGAAGAGAGAAAAGAGATAGAAGAGAAAGAAGAGAAAATTTGGGTGAAGATTGAGAAAGTGAGTAGAAAAAGAAAAGAAAAAAAGAAAGTGGGAGAAAAGAGAAAGAGGCCGAGAGGAAGAGAGAGAGAATCATATGAAAAACCTCTTCCTCATCCAAAGAAGTATCGTAGGAAGAAGGAATTTGAGCGCTTTATGGAAATCTTCAAGAAATTGGAGATTAAAGTTCCTATGATTGAGACACTGCAACAGGTTCCTAGTTTTATTAAATTTCTGAAGAAGTTCAGTACAAAGAAGAAAAAGAAGATGGAACATGAGCTTTATTGGGTCAAGCTAGTGACGTTAAAAGAGCGCTTACTGGGAGGCAACCCAGTGATTTAAGAACTTTTAATTTTTGGTTTGGTGATGTAATTTTGAACTTTTGGGTATTTTTGTTTTTGTTATAAGTTTGTTACAGGGTTTACATCTACTGATGGATGTTAGGCGGAAGAGTATCTACTGAAGGATACTATGTTTGTATACACCTACTGATGGGTGTTGGTAAGAAAGATTTGCATCTACTAAAGGGTGCTGGAGGATTTTGGGTCAGGCTCGTGACGTTAAACAAGCACTACCTGGGAGGCAACCCAGTTGATTGATTTTATCTGTATTGCTTGTTTTGATTATGCTTTAGTTGCATGATAGGGATTGAATGTTTAAGTGATATGAGAAATTAATTGCAGGGAGCAAGTGAGGGGCATGAGTAGAAGGCACCTAGGGTAAGCTAGGAAGAAGAAAAGCACAACACGAAAGTGCCGCTGAGCGGTGGTACGTAAATTGGGCTTAGGTTGCCCCTTAGCGGAACCCGAGCCCATTAGGGTATTTTTATACCCTAATTCACGCTTTGGCCTCTATTTTCAGATTCTTCTCTGCACACACACTCCTAAACACTTTTCCAAAGGTTCTCTACATTTTTCCTTTCATTCCTCTTTAGAAAATCTCCCTTCCACTCACTTTCTCACTAGTTTTCCATCTAAGTTTGGGGTTGGGAAAGAGTATCATTGATGAGGCTGAGTTTTTCAAAGCATTAGAGCAGGATTTGTTTTATCAATCACTTTTGTTTTTAGAATAGGATTTGATGTACTCAATTGGAAACATTGTCTGTTATGATGGTTTGCTTATGATTGTTGTTTGATAAGTAAGGCCTGATGATGCTTTGATATTGATTGATGTTGAGATGTGCACATTAGATGCTTATACAGGTGATTCACAAGCTTTGTGAACAAATGCATGATGTTGTGATTGTGATTATGATACTAAGCAGGATGTGTATATGTGGAATGTGAATGAACTTATATGTGAGGTTTTGAGCTCTAGAGTTTTTGTGATTGAATGCTATTACTTTGAAAGCATAAATGATTTTTCCTAGGTTTTCTATGATTGAATCAATTGCTTGTTTTCATCATATGATCAAGGCCATTTGTTGGTAACCCTTTTATTAGCCAAATGCATGATTTTAGCCCACAAAAGATAGCACTATGTGTTCTATCATTTGAACCTGTAGCCTTGAACATACACTGAAAACCCCTTGTGAAAAGCTTTACCTTGAGTTAAGTAGAAAATATTTTGTGGTATTGACAAATGTTCAAGTTTGGGGTTGCTGGGAAGTTATGAAAGGGAAATTGAAAGCATTGAGCTAAGAGCTAAGAATTAAGTATGTGAAAAAAAGAAAGAAAAAGAGAAAGAAAAGAAAAGAAAAAGCAAAGCTCAATGCAAAGGAAAGTTGGGAATAAGTAAGAATGGTTGTGTTTATATGATTCTCTTAACTCAAGGGTTTTGTGATCTAGAAAAACCAATTTTCTTGTTAGCCCAGCCACATTATAAGCCATAGAAAAGTCCTTGTGATGATGCTTGCTTGTAAGTGTTTTTGATTGTGGTTAAATGAAAGGCAAAGTCAATTCATGTGACATTGTGATAATACAGTGAATGAGTGATTACCTCTTATACACTTGTGTGTGAGTGAAACACATTACTTAGTGAGAAAATATTCCATGAGCACATGAACATCCATGCTTAGTTGATTGATGATAACAGTTGAAAAACTGTTATTTTTATGATTAAAATTGACACTAAAAGCAACCTTTATACTTAGAAACTAGCTTGAAATCATGCTTTTCTTCATATTATTAGAAATAAGAGAGCTGGACAGGTTTATGCTTGATTTCAGTGTTTTTGTGCAGGTTTTAAGGTGAATTTGGTGAAAGAAGTGCAAAAGGAGAAGCCGAAGTCACCGCTCAACGGCAGTTTACCGCTGAGCGGCACTCAGGCACTCACGGGAGATCCGCTGAGGGGAGAAAACAAGACACGCACTACCGCTCAGCGGCACTTTAATGGGCTTGGACCTAAGTTTTTGTAATTTACGAATGGTATTTAAGCTTTAGGGTTTCCTAGGGTTAGGTATCTTTGGCTGGAACGAAGCAAACACTCTCTCTTCCACCCCTTTGAAGGAGGATCTTGGATGCTGAGGCTTCCTCTTCACCTTTTTAGGGGTTATTCTTTCATTCTTTCATTGTAATTCATCTAGGTTCACCATGAATATGGTGAACTAAACTCTATATGTTTGTTGGGGAATCAATGTAATATTGTGAAGCTCTCATATATGGAATCTGTTTTTACATCTTTTAATTAAGACTTATGCTTTCTTTCATCATTAGTTAGGGTTTTTCCTCTTTGCTTAATGCTTGCATTGTTTAACTCATTCGATGCATGATTATTGGTTTTGTCGATACGGGCACGTATGGGGAAGTCTAGATCCGGGGAATTTCTCCCAATATGATATTGGTTGTCGTTAAGCTCCTGCACTTATGAACTGATCATTAGGAATGCTAGGAATTGTATGAACTCGTGATTAGGGAGAAGCCTTCTAGAAAGGTACTTTAGAGAGTGGCATTAACAATGGTGATTTGAATGTTGAATTCCTAAAATATATGAGAGTGGATAAGATGAAATTGACCCCCAACAACATATTCATACATAAATTTCATTGAAAGTGTTTATCTTTTGTTTTGCCATTGATCAAAACTTCATGCATACATATTTAATTTTCGTCTTTTGCATATAAAATCCAAATATTTCGTCTTTAAGTCTTAGCTAATCAAGAAACCACACAACTAAACTAGGCCGTGAGTCCTTTGGGAAGAACGATACTTGGTCTTACCAAGTTTATTACTTGAACGATTCGGTCACACTTGCCGATTGAAAAACAAGTTTGTGACATCATAATTTGGTGTTCATAAATTTGTTGGATATTAAGTGACTTTGTGAACCATAAAGCATGTGTATGTCTTGATTGAAGTCTTTGTCATGAGTTTGGTGAAACTAGATGAACAATAATGAAATAAGGAAAGATAGAACCCTAGAAAGATGAGGAGGTAGCCTGAGCATCCAAGATCTTCCTTCAAGGGGTGGAAAAGTGAGTGTTTGCTTCGTCTCAGCCAAAGATACAAACCCTAGGAACACCTAAAGCTTATATACTATTCGTAAAATTACAGAAAAGTGGGCCTAAGCCCAAAAGAGTGCCGCTCAGCGGTAAGTGCGTGTGTTGATTCTTCCCCGTCAACGGCCTTTTCCCCCCTCAGCGGATCCAATGTGAGTTCCTAAGTGCCGCTCAGCGGTAAACTGCCGCTGAGCGGTAGTTGCGACTTCTCCTTTTGCACTTTTTTATGTCTTTTCTGATTCCCTCTCTATCCTTCTTCACTTCTTTCACCAAATTCACCTTAAAACCTGCATAAAACACTAAAATCTAGCATAAACCTGTCCAGCTCTCTTATTTCTAAAAATATGATCAAAAACATGATTTCAAGCTAGTTTCTAAATGTTAAAGGTTTCTTTTAGTATAAATTTTAAGCATGAAAATAACAGTTTTTCAACTGTTATCAAAGCCCTATCGAATAAGACGTTCTATTAATGTGAAGTTAAGAGCTCACCATTAATGCTCCCATTATACTGCAATTCCCTTCATGTCACTGCCTCGCTGCCTTCGACGTTCTATGAGAGGTGACAAAAAAATATATCCAAATATACTTCATCGAAATGTACTTTTTGATCCAGCGAAATGCCGCATTCGATGTTAAAACATCATTCAGTGAAAAAGTAATAAATATCTTTAGATTCATTTTAGATGTTGTGTTTTAAGGGGGTATAGGACGTCGATTATCACAAAAAATGGATGTGAACAATGAATAAACTCTAGGTCTTTGCATCGAGGGTACTCGACATTCGACGTCAGCTGTGTAAATTTATTCCAAATTTAAATTGTCTATAAGTTGCAACTTATGGACAATTTAAAAAAGAATCATACAATTTTAAATGATGAAGTTGAACAACATTTTTATATAATTATTTTAGATCTCAAAATTATTTCAGCATTAAACATATTGTGAACCATATTCTTTTTCCTAAGCATTTCCCTTTGAGTAAGATATATTAACCATTTCTGTACTACAAAAACATTTTGTTAACTTGAACTTGAAAGGGCTCCTTCATATGAAATGACGATGAATGAACCACTTTCAAGTTCAAGTTATCAAATTGCAATATGAAGAACAAAAATGCTTAGATATCTAAGGAAAAGAAAATGCAAAGGAGATAAAAAACATGAATCATAATATGTTCAATACGGAAACAGGAGGCAGAGATTATGAGAAATGTAAGCTATATTTATAGATGAAGTAATGACGTACATCGTGTAATTATGCTTAGTAACCGCCACACTCCACCTTCTTAGATGAACGTTGAAGCCCCACTGAATTTGACGTTCAAACATCATTCAGAAAAAAAGCAATAAATTTCGTTTGATTCATTTAAAAATAAAATGACGTTTCGCTCCCCAGAAATTGTCTTTTTTTCAATCACCTGCGCAGAAGGGGAGATTTGGAGGGCTTGAAGTTAAAAAGTTTGATGTGTCACTCTATATTTATATAATTCCACTCTCAATTTTGCTAAGTTAGTATAATTGATTCTAAGTAATAAAGAATCGATTCAAAGCGTTATAAATTAAGAAATGCAAATGAGTTTTTAATGATTATTTATGGTCATATTAATGACAACATGGCCGGATATTGATCACATGTTTGTTAAAATACTAAAAAGCAAAGAAATAATGGATGAGAGGGGTCAAATTTATTTTTCTAATAATGTTAATCATAGTATTTTTTTGATATCATAATCATTTATACAAATGTTTAAGTCAACCTAAGAAACCCTACAAGAAATATTTGCCACAAAGATGTTAATCTTTGATAAGAATTAGAGTTGTAAACAAGGAACAAAAAGAATCCTTCCTCAACGTTGCAAATGCATATTTATGACTTCCAAAGTGTCTACATATGTATTTGGTGTCCCTATATATAGGTATAAATGTTTAAGGCACCTAAAAAACCTAAAAGAAATATTTGCCACAAATATGTTAATCTTTGATAAGAAAAATACAATTTATTTTATTTCCTATACTAATTATTATTTAGGAGATAGTCCTCTATCCTACCTTTGGCTCGGGTCAACCCATCCCAACCAGTCTCCACCGTCAAACTTAACCTGCCTTAATCTTCGACCCAACCCATTATGTCTTAATTTTTCGTCTAGATTTGTCTGACTATTCTCCATACACGTTGTCTCTTCTCGATCTTTGACTTGGTGTGATGCATCTCTGTTGTTAACTTGTCTAAATATTTTTTTTCTAACTAAGCTATCTTAATTTTTGTCCACGATATTCTATCTTAACCTTTAGTTTATTAGTCAACTTAATTTTTTCTCAAACTTAAAGTATTATATTTAAAAATCAATCAAAGTCTTTTAGTATAATCATACCTTTCTTTAGCCTAAAACATTCATTTCAAATTACTTTTAATAATATAAAAATATTTATTATGATTTTAATTATTGTGATCTATAACTAAAACACAATTCTCATAAAATATTATTATTATTATTTTCCATATAAAATAAAATTAATATTTTATAGAAACAATTTTATTCTCTTTAAATTTCACCGACAAATCGTTCTTATATTTTATAATATGTAAATATTACAAGTTAAATTTAAACAAATTTATATAATATAAAACTAAAAATAAATTGTAAATCTTATCTTAAAATATAAAGGTAATGGTGGGTTATGGGAGGTTTATAAAGGAAAAAAGTACAGAAAAGGGCGGGAGGCTGAAGAAGAAAACCTCGAATATCCGTAATGTTGCATTTCTAATGGGAGGTTATCTTAAAATGTAAATATTATATTAAAATATAATGGTACTGGGAGGTTATGAGAGGTTTTAAAAAGGAAAAGAGGCGTGAGGATGAAGAAGAAAATGTCGTATATCCACAGAATACGACGTAACCTTGGTCTTTTGTCAAACTCTTTGTCTTCTGGCTGAGAGTAAAATTCGACGTAACCATTGTATATTTTAAGCTTCGAAGTTGAGAAGTTAAAAACTACTAGATTGTGAAAGATGTTCCAAGAATTCTATCCAAACATGGCTTCTTCATCATCACCATCTAGAAGAAAAGAGAAGGTTGCCCGGGTTACAAGAAACGCAAACCCATCTGGATGGATAAGTGATGACGAGATCCGAGGACAGTTTTTATTCTGCAGAGTTATAATATATGTAGTTCCTCACAAGTATATGGACCTGCAATTATTCAAGAAAGAAGGGTTCCTTTTTCAAGAATGGATTGCATATCAAGGGCTTACTGATTTTGTCCAAATGAAAGGAGATTGCTGTCTAGATTTGGTAGAGGTTTTCTACACAAACTGAGGGTTGTAAATGGGGTCATTCACTCAAGGGTCAAAGGTGTTAACATTATTATTGACGATAATGTTTGGTCACATATTGCTGGACTGAAAGCTGAAGGTTTGGATTCTCATATCCGTGATTCTGAGTCTAACAGATGGCTAACAAAGAGAGCTATATATGTAAACTGCTTAAGATATCCACGAAGATACACGACGGATAAGCAGTACCTACATGATGGCTTAAACAAGGAGGAGAAACTGATTGCTTATATCCTGACTTGGCTACTGCTGCCTGAAAGATTTGTCGAGGACAGAATGTCAGCAGAAGATGTATTTGTGTATAATGCGATCAAGACTAGAATCCCAACCAACTGGGTTGCGGTACTAAAAGACCGTATGATCGCTGCAGCTCATAAATATGCACACAAATTGCCATATGGAGTATTTATCAGCCAGGTGCTGATACTCCAAGGAGTAGAAGTATCTCAAGAAGTCAGACTTGTGTGCAACAAGTCACAAAAAATTGGTATACTAAGTCTGTTTTCTATTGGGCTGGAAAGGACTGTGAATGGATGGTTCTTCAAAGATGAGCTAACTATTGGAAGTACACCTACTCCTACTGCAGATCATACTGCCTTCATTCCACAAACTGATTTTGAGAAATATGTTGTTGATCAATTTAGGAAGAAGTTTGAAAGGGATGAGAGAGTTGAAGATACTCTTTTCATATGGGAGAAGAAGGGAAACAAGAATGGCATTGGCTTTGAAACTAAAGATTCTGATGATGAGTCAACTGATGAAGATTGAATGGAATCTTCTTCGTAAGAATAGGGACTACTTTTCTATGTGGATTTTTTTTTATATTTTGTAATCATGGCATTAAGTCACCTCTGGTTTTATGTACTACTTTGGTTTTATTTTGAAAGGAAATAAAGAATTATTTTAGTAAACGATATGTGAATTGTGAATGTTAATTGCATTGTTATGTGGACTAACTCTCAATCTAGTTGAAAAGAGAAGATTATGTTGTTCTGATATTGATTGAAAACTGATCACTGGTTTAAAAGTGAAAATTTCAGTACACTGCTAACTTGAATCGATTAAGGAAGAAGTAAAAAGAAAAAATTTCATGTCTGATTTTAAAGAAAAAAGAATCATAAGAGCGCCACATTTTGCTATTGTCGGAAGAATAAAACGTCGAAGCCCCACCGAATACAACGTTCTATTAAGCACACAATTAATGCTCCCAAGTACTTCAATTCCCTTCACGTCCCAGCCCAGCAGCCTACGACGTTCTATGGGACGACAGAAAAGAAAAAAGATCCGAAAGTATGGTACTTTTCGGCGGAAGAACAAAACGTTGAATTCCAACAGAACTCGACCTTCTATTAATGCTCTCATGTTTAAAAGAAAAACTAAAAAGAAATAAAAGGGTACAAACTTGTGGCTTCCAATACTACGTCCAAGCCCCTTCAAATTTGATGTAACCTTTGCAATTTATAAGAAAAAATTAATAAAAAAGGTGCGCTGTTTTAAGAGAAAACGTCAAATGGTTTGGGACTTCGACGTTGTTTTTAAACATAACGTCAAATTTTTGTTGTATACGACGTGAAAGTTTTTTATTGAATGTAAAAACAAAACACAATCTCACTGTTTGTTCGCGGTTCCTTTCTCCTTGAACTTTCTTCTTAGTGGATGACTACGATAAAGCAAGAAGGTTATTTTTAAGTCATTTTTCTCTTTGAAATGTCATTTGGTTCTCATTCCTAAGGTTGACCGATTGTTTTTCGTTTATCTTTAGGCTGTTTTTCATACGGGGTCAGCGAACTTCGTCATCTTCTCCAGTGACACCATTTGAAGTATGTTTTTTTTCTTAAAATACTCTTACTATGATGTATGTGCTCATGTTTGTGTTGTGTTTGTCGATTCTAGACGTATGATATCTATATGTATAATGATACTATGATAGTTTTTGTCCCTTCAACGTATGATATTTGTGTTCATTCGTTGTCAGCGAACTTAGTCATCTTCGCCAGTGACACCATTTCAAGTTTGGTTTTTTTTTTTCCTTCAATATCTCTTACGTATGATATATGTGTTCGTGTTTGTCGATTATGGACGTATGATATATGTATAACGATAGATATTTGTGTTCGTGTACGTATACTATGATACTTTATTTTTTTCCTTCAACGTATGATAGGTATTTATTTTTGTTTCTCTATGTAAGTTAGTTTTTTTTTTCCGTGGATTCTTTTCGTTCAGTGTAGTATTATGGATCGAAGCTGGATTCACCAGTGTCGTATTAGTGAAGAGTATGAGCGAGGGGTTTTTGAGTTCATACAATAAGTTAAAGAACATGCAAAACTAGTGAATGGAGCATATTTTTCCCTTGTGTTCGTTTTCTCAATCAAGTATATGAAGACTTGGACAACATCCGTGATCATCTGTTCATCTATGGAATAATGAGAAGTTATACAGTTTGGACTTGGCGTGGGGAAGTATTATATAAGCCAACAACTTTAAGAGGTCCAGATTACGTCGACGAATGGATGAGTGATCATTTAGACGAAATGGTACGTGACGTTGGCGAAGAAAATTTTGGAAGAGCTCATTTATACGATAGTCTTAAGAATAACTCGGAGCAAGAGTTGTATCCAGGATGCATCAATTTTACAAGGTTATCGGCTACTTTGAAATTGTTTTGTTTGAAAGCAAGAAACAGATGGACTGATAAAAGTTTCACGAAATTGTTGGAGTTGCTGAAGGAGATGCTACCAGAAAATAACACGTTACCTATCCGTAATTACGACGCGAAGAAAATTCTATGTCCAATGGGTTTGGAATACCAATAGATACATGCATGTCCCAATGACTGTGTATTGTATAGAGATCAGTATGCTTCAATGAAGGTGTGTCCGACGTGTGGTTCTTCACAATTTAAGAAGAAACTTGATGGAAATAACGATGAACACAATGAAGGTCCACCGGCTAAGGTCATGTGGCATTTACCTATAGTACCTAGGTTGAAACGATTTTTTTCTATTGAAGAAGATGCGAAGAATCTTATGTGGCACGTTGATGGAAGAAAATGTGATACTCTTCTTCGACACCCATCTGATTCCCCACAATGGAAGAACATTGATGGCACATTTCCCGAATTTAGTGCAGAGTCGAGAAACTTAAGACTTGCACTTGCTACCGATGATATGAATCCTTATGGCAACTTAAGTAGCAAACATAGTTCATGGCCAGTTATTTTGATGAGTTTACAATCTATCTCCTATGTTATGCATGAAGAGAAAATCCATGATGTTGTCTATGATGATATCGGGTCCTAGACAACCTGGAAAGACATTGATGTTTATCTAACACCGTTGATTGACGATTTAAAAATGTTGTGGGAAGAGGGCGTCGAGGTCTTCGATTCATATTCAGAAGAAAACTTTCGTTTGCGTGCAATGTTGTTTTGCACCATAAATGATTTCCTAGCATATGGGAACTTGAGTGGTTACAATGTTAAAGGTCATTTTGCATGTCCGATTTGTGAAGAAAATACTAGCTATCTTCAACTGAAGCATGGGTAGAAAAATGTGTACACAAGACACCGAAGATTCCTTCCTCGAAATCACCCTTACCATAGATTGAAAAAAGCCTTTAATGGAAGTCCTGAGGATGATGTAGTGTGCAGACCACGTAATGGGGAAGAAGTATAGGACCAGGTGAGGAACATTGATGTTGTCTTCGGAAAACATAAAAAGAAGACCGTTGAGAAAAACATTTGGAAAATGCGATCAATATTCTTCAATCTTCCATATTGGTGTAAACTTGATGTGCGACATTGCATAGACGTGATGCATGTTGAATAAAATGTATGTGATAGTATTGTTGGGACTTTACTAAACGTTAAAGGAAAGACAAAAGATGGACTGAAAGCACGACAAGACTTGGTTGACATGGGAATCCGTTCTGAGTTACATCCGCAATCCATAGGAAGACGCACCTATCTTCCTCCAGCTTGTCACACTCTTTCAAAAAAAGAAAAACATTTTTTTTGTCAATGTTTACATAGTGTGAAGGTTCCACAAGGTTATTCGTCGAATATTAGTAGCCTTGTTTCTATGAAAGATTTGAAGTTGGTTGGTTTAAAGTCTCACGATTGTCATGTCTTAATGCAACAACTTTCACCAGTAGCTATTCGAGCCATATTACATGCCTCTGTTAGAGGTATTCTCACACGTTTGAGTTTGTTTTTCAATGCCATTTGCAAGAAAGCTGTTGATCCTCGACAATTAGATGATTTGCAAAATGAGGCCATCAGACTATTGTGCCAATTTGAAATGTATTTCCCACCCTCTTTTTTTGATATCATGGTTCATTTGATTGTCCATCTAGTGAGATAGATTCGAATATGTGGGTCGATTTTCTTGAGGTCGATGTACACAGTTGAAAGATACATGAAGATCTTAAAGGGATATGTTAAGAATCAATTGAGACCGAAAGCTTCAGTTATAGAGCGCTACATTGCAGAGGAAGTCATTGAATTCTGCTCAAGTTATATGCCAAGTTGTGACCCAATAGGACTTCCAAAGAAAAGACATGAAAACATACGTGAAGGAAAGGGAGTTTGAGGAGTAAGGATTGAAAGTGTTAGTGCAAAAGAAGTTAATCAAGCACATTTGTACATTTTAAACAACACAGAGGATGTTATTCCTTACATTTCACAACACATTGATGAAATTAAGTCAGCACATCTATGTATGAGTGAAAAGTGGACACTTAATGAACATAACAAATCCTTTTTTAGCTTGGTTTAAGAAAAAGATTTATGCGACTCCGAATGTTTCTAAAAATCTATTGAGACTAGCTCGTGGACCTAACACTAATGTGATCACTTTCGGCGGCTATTACATAAACAATTACTTGTTCTATTTAAAGGAGGAAGACGATAAAAGTAGAGTTCAAAATAGTGGAGTTACCCTACAAGCTGAGGCTGTACACTTTTCTAGTTCCAAGGATAAGAATCCAATTACAGCATCAATTAGTTATTTTGCAATAGTACAAGAAATTTGAGAAATTGATTATGTCACTTTTAGAGTTCCAATTTTCAAGTGTAAATGGGTTGACAGTAATTCTGCTGTGGTGACAGAAGACCTCAGATTCACTTTGGTGGATCTTAACAAAATGAGTTACACGGATGAACCATTTATTATGGCTAGTCAAGCAAGACAACTATTCTATGTCACTGACCGAGTGAATCATAAATGGTCAGTGGTATTGGAGGGCAGAGCCATGCACACAACTGATGATGAAGACTCTCTAGATATACTTGAGACAAGCTCCTTCTCATCAAGAACCATTGGAAATAAGGTCGATGATGTACCCGATGAAATACATGCAACTCGATGTGATCACAACGAAGGCATATGGGATAAATATGTGTCTTAGCATTGTTTCAATTACTTGTACAATTAATTTATTTATGGAGGAGGTGGAGAATAAGATGAAGAAGAATTTTTAGAAGAGTTAGAGGATACTAACCTGGATTTATCAGTGGTAGTCTCAGGTGATGGTTCACTTGGTCCTCCATTGTCATCAATTTGCGCTTCTTCTTTCTCCTTATCTTCATCCTCTTGAGCTCCTTCAGGGCCTTTTACTTGCTTACCCGTTCTTAAAGTAATAGCACTTACATTTTGCGGATTAATCACTGTTTGTGCAGGTAGTTTATTTGACTCCTTAGCCTCTATCTTTTCCACCCTCTGAGTCAACTCTACAATTGATTTCTTGATTTCTGAATTTGGCTCAAGTATTGTTTTCATGAAATCTTGTAGTGACATTTCAGGTTGAGGTTGCTGCCTTTATTGAGGTGGAACATAAGGTTGTTTATTCTGTTGATACCTATTGGAGGATGAGTCATGATAATTCTGGTATGGTCTATTTCCTCCAATCATGTTTGCAGCAAAAGCTTGAGATGGGTTTTCCATTGTGGTTTCCACCAAGCTAGGACATTCATAAGTATAATGGTTAGTTGAAATGCATATTCCACATTTCTTAGCAATTTGTGGAGTTAAGGTTTTAAACAATCTTGCAATCTGATCGAGTTTGCTTTTTAGATTATTTAATCTTTCATCTATCTTCTTCCCATCAACTGCACCATTTTCAATTTCATGCACTCCCTTCAACAAAGTCACCGAATTTTCTCTTGTGCCATACTGTTGATTGTCTACTGCCTTCCGTTATATTAGATCTATACCATCTTCTGGTGTCCTGTCTAAGAAAGATCCATTGCTTGCACATCTGCCCATGACCTATCAGTAGGACTAAAGCCTTCATAAAAGCTTAGAATAAAATCTTCAATTTGGAGTTGAGGGCATGAAGTGTTGGTATCGGAGGGGGTATTTTTCGAAGAGTATAGCGCAGCGGAATTAAAACTCAGAGAGCGGAAAGCATGTTCGATCACAATTAAAATTAATTTGGTCCTTTTAGTAAAAATAATTTTCTTTCAGAAAATTAATCAAACAGTTGATATACGTAAAATAATATGAGTGTAGGGAATAGAAAAATCACACAAATATTTTTATACTGGTTCGATTCAACAGAATCTACGTCCAGTCGTTAATCACTATAAATAGTGATTAACAGTTCCACTAAAAATGGTTTAACAGATTATAATCAAATGAACAGGAATAAAACGAAAAGAACCACTCTACCAACTTGAAGAGAACCGCTCCGGCAATCGACCAACGATTCAAAAGCTTCTCCTTTCATAAGACCAGGCAGAGTACCTTGCTAACTTGAAGAGAGTCTACTCCGACTATCGACACACGATACGCGAGCGTCTCCTTTCACAAGACCAAGCAAGGGAACAATGAACAAAAAGGTCTCTAAGAACGTTCCTCTGACACACAGTATTCTAAGCTTTCTCAGTTAAAAAAAAATGTTACCTTCTGATTTCTCCAAATCAAATTATATAGCCAAGTACACTGAATGCCAAAGGTCAGCTCCCAACTGCCATGAATAATCGATTATTGTAAGTGATAATCGATTATTCAAGTCCATTACAAAGTTTTCAAAAAAGTGATAATCGATTATATGAAGTGATAATCGATTATTCAAGTATGACTTGTGATAATCGATTATTTCTTAACCATAATCGATTATACTAGTAAAAATTACAATGTTTAACATTTTCCTACTACATTCAAAATCTACAAGTTGCTTTTTTTAAATATTTTCCTACTACATCCAAAATCTATAAGTTGCAGCATCATCAAAACACATCTTCAGGTTTTACCAATACTCCTTATTGGTAACATGAAGAACATAGTTTCTTGAATCTTTCCCAATATTCACTAAGATTCTCTCTATCTCTCTGTCTTATATCTTGAATTTCTCTACGGATAGCTGATAATCTAGATGCAGGAAAATACTTCTTAAGAAAGAGTCTTTCAATAGTTTCCCAATTTGTAATACGTGCAGAGAGATAATACCACCAATCTTGAGCTGCTCCTTGAAGAGTAAAAGGAAAAGCTCTTATTTTAAGGCTCTCTATTGTGATCCTAGGAGATCTAAAGTTTTCACACAACATGTGAAATTATCTCAAGTGCTTATGTGGATTCTCCCTTGATAACCCATTGAACTTTGGTAAGGCATTTAACAGGTCAGGTCTCAACTCTCACTCCTCATTAGGGTATTCAATGTTACTTCGGATAACTGTATTCTGGGAGGTGGCTCACTGTTTGATGGTTCTTTGTGCCATATTGTTTGGGTTAGGATCAGGTAAAGGATTAGATGGTATGTTTATAACTGAAGATAATGAAGGTGGTATGGCTTCAGATGTAAGAAGTGTTCCCTCAGTAGAACACCCAAATTTCAAACTTCTTTGCAGCTTACGCAAATTCCTTTCGACTTCCGGGTTAATTTGATAAAATTCTCCCGGGTTAGCTCTGGTCATGCACTACGCAATCTGCTTGAAGTTGTTTCTTTGTTACTTCTCTTTTTCTTTTGTTCTTGCTTTAGAGAAAGATTTCAAATAAGAGGTAAGAGAGACTTGTTGGGTCCACTCCTAGGAAAGAAAGGTGCGTCACAATGGACAACTTAAGTACCAAGTCTTTCCTAGCCAAAGTGTATTCAAACTAGCCTCAAGTATTTCTCAAGAGAAATTCTTAATTAAAACAAGAACAAAGATTTTTTTGCTAAAACAATAATGACTAAAGACTACAAAACAACTCAAATTAAATTAAATGTATGTGCGTTAAAAAAAATAAAGATAAAAAAATAAAAATAAAAAATAAAAAATAAAAATATTCAAAATACTAACCATACTCCCTGGCAGCGGCACCAAATTTAATAGGCTGTCGTTGAAGCTATCAAATTAATACTACTTTTCAAGGCAACTTCAGTATTGCCAAGTAGTATTCAAGAAAGTAGATAGGGTTAAAGTAACCCTGAGTCGTCTTCCAACGAATACGGAATTGTCTTTTAATATTTGAATCTTATGAACGCAATGCAATGTTCAAGAATAAAAATGATGTTTGGAGAAGGTTTAAAGAACAAGAAACTTAAAAACGATTATAATGAAATAGGCTAATTCCACTACTTTTCCAAGATAGATTCATCATCGGTTATTCACAGATAATTGTTCAGTTGATTATTATTTAAGTTTCAAATTAATTAAAATACATTCTTAATTAATTTGAGAGCGATCATGCACTTAACCAAAGTAAATTCTCAATCAAATGCAAAACCTTTCTAGATTATTTACAATGAATTCAACCAAAGTACATTCTCAATCAAATCCTATTGTGTTTAATCATGTTTATTCTCAAATCGCCTAACCAAATTAAAAACTAATCAATCAAAGTAAATTCTCAATTGATTATACTTGAAATTATTACTACCAATCAAAGTACATTCTCAATTGATAATAAAAACCATTTAATCATATGAAAGTTCCTAAATTAAATCAAAGTAGATTCTCAATTAAACCTAGAAACCCTAGAACTCATATAATCAATATGCATGTAGATTCAAAGACATTATGATGCAAAAATCTTTGCTTTTAATTTGATAGAGAGATGAAAGACATAGAGAGAGAATAACTTAAATCAATAATCAAAATCAACAATTGCATTAACTCAATCTAACCTCAGAATCCATAATGGAATTACAACAAAATAACCCTAGATGCTTAGCTCTCCATGAATGGAGTTGAATGCAAGATGAAATAAGAGAGAGAGAAGTGGTGAATGAATGAATGAAGTGAAGTCTAACTAGTTAGTGGTAGGAGGGGTATGGGTAGGAAAATTTAGGGGTGTAGGAGAAAAGGCTTAGTGTTTGGGCTTGGTTGTTGGCCTGTTTCAGAAATAGGAGTGTATGTAGTGATTTTAGGAGGTGCAAGGGTAAAGTATGTCTGTTTGGCCCATCTGTACATTATTTTCCAAATAAAACCTGATTTTGGGCTTTGAATTGCCATTTGGACCAATAAAACTTATAATTTCAGCTGCACAAACAAACGTAAGAATTTCCAAGAATAATTTATGCAATTAAAATCACTTTTTAAGTCCCTTTTAATTCCAAACACAATATATCAAATCATCACAAATCCTCTTTAAATGAATCATTCAAGCACATGAATTTCATCAAAAATTTAATTTTAAAGCATAAATGTGGGCATAAATATGCACTCATCACACGTCAATACGTCTTTGGCTCTAAATAGAACGACACTCCTTGTACAAAATATAAAATAACTGAGGAGGAGTGGGT
The DNA here is from genome assembly GCA_027742785.1 of Vigna reflexopilosa. Taxonomy (NCBI): domain Eukaryota; kingdom Viridiplantae; phylum Streptophyta; class Magnoliopsida; order Fabales; family Fabaceae; genus Vigna; species Vigna reflexopilosa. Next base: position 16,440,527 of record CM050915.1, read on the forward strand.
GCAGTTTAAAGAATCTAGACTTACTCCTGAGTGGCAGGTATGTTTTTTAATATTTTGCTCTAGTCACACAAGATGTTAATTTGTGATTTATGCTTAATGATTTTCATTTTTTCATAGGTGAAAAGGATAGCCGCCCAGCAGAGGTAGAACCTTAATGATACACCACACGTACTGTCACGTGGTGGTTATGCGTTATTAGAGAAAAAGATGAGAAAACATCGCGTTGAGGAGTTAGGTCTTGAGTCACCTGATCTAGCACCTCCACTACCCAGACATGAATTGTGGAAGGCTGCATGGACAAAGTTCATTGGCCAGTTTACATCCTAGTCTGCTTAGGAGATATCCCAGAGAATTGTAAGTGGAAACTTTTAACTGATTACCATAGTTCATAAAAAATTATGTAACAAACATTTTAATGTGTCTAGCTTCATTATGATATGCAGGATGACTTGGTTGACCAATAGAGTCAAGGCACATTTGTGGCACAAGGTAGGGAGGACCTCCTAGTAGCAGCCACAGGTCGGTTAGACCGTCCAGGTCGTGTGTGTGGTGTTCGAGGAGCTATTGGATTGAGGGACTACTTTGGCCCTAAACCAAGAAGCACAGAAGTCGTGACTCAGGAAATGGTTAGTAGCATCAGGTAATAAGTGCAAGCTGAATTAGAGGAAAGCATGGGTGAACGCTTTAGAATGCTCGAAGAAAAACTTGCGATGATCACCCAACAACAGCAACAACAACAACAAGAGCAACAATAACAGTCATAGCAAGAGGACGCCCCTACAGATGATCCTACTGCACCTCGTGTGAGCACCAAAGGCTCATGCTCTACTGCAGATCGTACTGATTACAATATTAAGTATGACTTTTTGGTTGATAAGGATCCTCCGCGCGTAGTGGCCGTGGGATGATAGATTGTAGGAGGCCAGACCATTCATGGTGCTCCTTTATTGCCCACTCACGCTGATGACAAATTTATGAACACCGAAAAATGGCGCCAAAAACTTGTTTAACCCTCGGCAAGTGTGACCAAATCGTATCAAGTAATAAACTCGGTAAGACCAAGTATCGTTCTCCCAAAGGACTCACGGCCTAGTTAGTTATATTATTTCTTGATTATTTAAGACTTAAGAACAAATTGTTATAATGTTCAAATGCAAAAGACAAAAGTAAACATGTATGCATGTGATGATCAATGGGAAAGAAGAACACAAACACTGAACGAATTAGATGGATGAGTATGTTGTTGGGGTAGTCAATTTCATCTTATCCACTCTCATATATTTTAGGAATTCATCATTCTTTTCATCAATGTTAATGCCACTCTCTAAATTACCTTAAACTCAATGTCTCGCCGAAGAAAGCCTATCCTTAATTACGAGTTCATACAATTCCTAGCATTCCTAATAATTAATTCTGAAGCAGAGAAGCTTAAAGGCAACCAACCCTTATATCCCTATGTCTAGGCAACATGCTATTGGGAGAATTTCCCCGTATGTGTACATATGGACAAAATCAATAATCATGACATCGAATGAGTTAAACAATGCATGCTTTGAGCAAAGAGGAAAAACCCTAACTATTGATGAAAGAAAGCATGTATCATATAATATGATGTTTAAACACAAAATTCCATATATGAGAGCTTCAAAAGATTACATTGATTCCCCAACAACAATACAAAGTTTAGTTCACCATTTTCATGGTGAAACTAGATGAACAATAATGAAAGAATGGAAGAGATAGAAAATCCCTAGAAAGAGAAGAGGAGAGCCATCACCATCTCCAATTCTACCCCCAAGGGGTGAAAAGTGTGTTTTGCGTCTTCTCCAGCCAAAGATACAAACCCTAGAAAGTCCTAAAGCTTATATATTATTCGCAATATTACAGAAAAGTGGGCCTAAGCCCAAAATACCACCGCTCAACGATAAACTGCCCCTCAGCGGTACCAGGATGTAGTCAATTCTCCCCTCAGCTGCACTTTCACCCCTCAACGGAGCCAACGGGTGTTCTTGAGTGCCGCTCAGCGGTAAACTGGCGCTGAGCGGTACTTGCGGCTTCTCTTCTTTTGCACTTTTTGAGTTCTTTTCTAATTCCAGCTCTATCCTTCTTCACTTCTTTCATCAAATTCACCTTAAAACCTGCATAAAACACTGAAATCAAGCATAAATCTGTCCAACTCTCTTATTTCTAAAAATATGAACAAAAGCATGATTCTAAGCTAGTTTCTAAGTGTTAAAGGTTGCTTTTAGTATCAATTTTACGCATGAAAATAACAGTTTTTCAACTGTTATCACACGCGCGGGTAATGATTGATGATCCAAGAGACCCCTAGGCTCGAGTGTGATTGCCTACATCTGAAATCCAATTCGTGGGGGAGGCCTTAGGAACATTTATAGCTTGGCCTAAGGCTATGATCATGCCATATTTTGGCCCACCAGCGGTATTATATTCTTCTTTTTATTATCTTAAATCTTCAAGTTATAATTAAACGATTCCTAACTTTTGTAAATGTGAGTTGCAGGTCTATCGTCCTGAGAAACAACCAATTGCTCAACCTGTGAACGAGGCTCATGAGGAAGCAGAAGACCATGATGCTATATCCATATTGACCTCCAGATTAAATAAGTTAAGAAAAGGACTGGTAAGGATGTTGTGGGAGTTAAGAACATTTAGCCTCGAGTGCCATGTTCCATTGTATATTAATTTCGATGATGCTTATGAGATCATTGGTGGAGAAAAAATGCTCAACATTTCATGCATACAACTGTGGTGCATGTAAGTTTTTTATTTGTTATTTTCCAATTTGTATATTAGTATTATTACTTTTTAATAAATATACTTAACTTTATTCTTACAGGTACATGGACACCATCGTAGTTGAATCAGGTCGGGCGTCAGTTTATGGCTTTCTTGAACCTCAGACTATTCAACCATCTGGAAACACATTAGATTTCAGAAAATCATATATTCAAACATGGATGACTGAGTCTAACAGAGAGATATATATCGCGCCATACATTGATGCATATGTGTTGCCCAATATTGTCAACTTTTATCTAATTTTAATCAATAAACTAACTCACTAGTTGTTGGTACATGATAGGGGCCATTGGCAACTCATGGTGATCATTCCAAAAAAAGCACAAGTTGTATGGTTTTGTTCTCTTCATAGGAAGATTAAAGCGGAGTTGAAGTCCTTGATACAAACGTAAGTATTACATTCATTCTTATAAATTCATTATGATATTAATATATTAACTTATGTTTCTAATGTTTCAAATTTTTTTAGAGTTGTGACTAGGACCAGAGGACAACAACTTGAAATTATATATCCTAAGGTTGGAATTCGTTGATCTTTAACCTTTAATTTTCGTGGTCAAATTTAAACCATTACATTTGACTAAGTTCTTTCACATGTTTAGTGTAAGCAGAATGATTCCTGGGCATGTGGCTACTACATCATGTCATGGATGAAGGCAATCATCCGAGAAAAAATCAGAGGGGAATGGACTGAGGTAAAAATTTACATTTGAAAATCTTACAAATATCAATAAACTTTTGACATTAAAATGAATATAATAGTAAAGTTTCCTTGATTATGCAGCGGTTCAACACTACCTCTCCATTGTCCACTTCAGTAATAACGACGATAAGAGAGGATTGGGCACGATATTTGAATAAACATTTTAAATAACTATAGCTTTAGGTTTTTCCTTTCATGATAGTAGCATTTGCTTACTTGTGCAGCTTTTAAACTGTTAATAGATTATTGTGAATAGATGAATACTGTGAATAGATGAATGGAAAACTGGGTTCTTTAAAGTTTTGATGATAGCATTAGCGTCTTTTAGTTTTACTATTTAACAGGAATTGATGAATTGATGATAGCATGGTTTAAATTAATTAATTGGAAAACTGGTTTCTGTATTTCAGGTTTGGTTGAATGAGCTAAACCGAATCAAATCCAAAAAAAAAACACTGAAGGTAACGTCGAAGTATACACTGATGTGGGCTGTTGCGACCCATACAAATTTGATTGCATATAAGGAATGCAGTATAGCTAGGAATTGACTCCTAGGTCGTCTCTCAAGGACCAATTTTGCGGTTCGAAAATCGAGTCTAACACAAAAAAAAGGGGGGTTTGAAAAGGTTTTGCAAAAATTAAAGAACTCAATAAAGACACATATGCAAACAAACTAATTTAAGCTAGCATGGTAATTAAACTAGCACTATTAAAAGCCTTAGACAACATTCAAACATCAAACACTGTTACAAACTGATTAACAAACACAGTTAAAAATAATTAAATGCAACACTAACTCAAACACATAAACTCGACCTATTAATTAAATTAATTAAAAACCAAAGAAACCAACAAGCCTAATTTAATCCTAGCAAATTACTTGTCATAATGGCAATTAACAAATGAATTTAAAAGTCCAATTGGCCAAAGAAAAAGCACATGGCCGTGAGTCACCATGCACCCAAGTCAAACTTCAATTTCACCTTAAATAAGCCACAAAATGTGTTGACTTCTTCTCCCATGTGCACCATTTTTCAAGAAATTAAGCATGTGCCTTCCACACTCTCCAAGACCGTCCCCTCTCTCCTTTCATGCAGCAAAGAAATGATTTTATACACCAAAGCACACAATTTACGATAACCACCAAGTGGAAATGCCAAAGAATGCTTCAAAGACCAATGTGCAAATGGAAGATACCAAGGGTGCTCCTACCAATGTGCCAAGTAAGCTAAATCAAATGAAAACAAACTCCAAAAACCTACATGTCTCATTGCAATTCACGGCTGGAACAAGCAAAGGCCAAATCTCAAAGTGGAAACATTCCTTGGGTCAAAACAAGCATCTTTTGTGTTGGTCCAAAAGTGGTAAAAATTAAATGAAGCAATTTCCTCTCTCCTACAAACTCCAAACGGTTTTTCTTCAAGAATTATGCATCCAAAAGCTTTCTTCCACTCTTCAATACAGAGAACAACTTCAAGAAACCAAAGTTAAAGTTGCAAATGAACACAAGAACAATAAACCCAAACTTCTACTCATCAACCCATCTTCAACACTACCATTTCTTCAAGTTTCTTTGCAAAAACGAAAATAATACTTAGACCATCAATTCCAGTTCTGTCCAGCCTCCATAACATCACCAAGATCTGATCCCAACCTAGTCTCAAGCATCAAAACCGAAAAATGCAAGAAAAGAGTTAAACCCACAACACCCACACATCATCTTAAGCTCTCTTCAACCTAAAACTACATAGAACTTCATTTTTATCATCCAACCATATAGAATGAGATAAAAACCGAGAGGAACAGCAGCAAAGGGAGAGGAAAACGAAATATAAAGTTACTCAAACCTAACATCCACAATGGAAATGCAAAGACAAGCTCCAAAACTCAAACTCCAAGCATCAAGAACAAGCAAATGGAAGTGGAAATGAATAGTTTTTCACCACCAATAAGCTAAGACAACCAAGAGTAAATTAAGAGAAGAATAAAATCTGCATCTTGCTCATTGAAATGGCCAAAAACGAGACACCCAAGTCAAGCTCTCCATAAGAGTGTTCATACAAGAAACCCTAAGAGAGAAAAGCTCCAAAACATGAAAAAAAATGAAGTGTGTAAGAGTCTCTTTTGTGTGGCTGGCTAAGGCTCTCTAAAATGCCGAGATTTTCTTCCAAATGGGGTCCACAATCAATTAAAAACCCTATCCAAAAAGGCACATGTCTTAGAAATGGGTCTTTTTACAAAATTGCCCCTAAAAGGGTCCAAAACACCTAATTCTAATTAAGGGCTTCTAGAAAACGAAATTACAACTTTAATTAGAATCTAAATGACTAAATGTTGAGCCTTTGAGTGTGTCACTCCATATCCCAATGCTCCAGATGATGATTCCACAACTTCCCTGCAACCAGAAATGCACTTAATCAACTAAGAAAACCCAAATTAGCACAATTACGAATTTCCGACCAAATTAAGTAGAATTCGGAAAACGGGGAAATAACAGACAATTAAACACAATTCCCTAGTTTATTTAAGTGCAATAAACTAAATATAGTTCAAGAAATAATAACAACTCATCAAAATAGACCACACTTAGTCTTTTGCACTCCTGGGCAAAACCAAGACGAAAACCAAGGAACTACTCAAACATCAGGGAGGTGACACAGACTCGACAGACAGACAACAATGACTCCAAAACAGAAACACAGTTGCACAATTCTCACAAAATCTGGACAGTAAAACGTATAGGTAGAATCCCACACAGAGTTAATGAAAGTAGATACTCAAAGAATCATCCAAACAGTTCAGTACAAGGAAAATAGTCAATCAGTTCAAGAGATGAATCAAAAGCAACAAAGCCTCACAGATGCACACAATCAGTGTTTCTCTCAAGTGTTTAAGGTAAATCAATGTCACTCAATGCACTCAAGAAAACAAACACAAATAGACTTGGCAAGCCTCTAATATCAACACTCAAGCACATACGCATGTTCAAATCAAAAGGTCTTTTCATGGTTGTAATGGGGCCAAGGACAAGGGAGGATATATCTGGATAAGAAGCTACAAACCATAGGGAATAGAGGAGCAATGGGGAACAAGTGTAAACACATTCAAACACACCCACAACCTCTAATTCCATCCTCTTTTTGACTCCATTATTCACAATTATTCACAATTTTTTTTTCACTGTTTTTCTGTTCTCTCTTTTTCTTCATCCTATCTCTTTTCTTTACTCTATTCAGCACACAATTTCAAGAGACAAGATACACCACATATTTACAAAAACATGATAAGAAGAGGACTCACTAACCAATTCATCTGAAACTCCCAGGAGACCACACTTATTCCCAAAACAATTCCAAAGCTCCAAAATTCCCTAAGGCTAAGGTAATAATGCTTTTTCAGTTAGGGCTGGTGTATGAGCTTCAAAACAAAGAAATGGGGAAAAGCATAGGCTCAAAAGGGTTATCAATGGATCAAAACAAGGTAGGCTCATCTGGCTCTAGAGGCTCAACAACAAAATGCCTTTATCACTTTCAAACATGCGTATCAATCAAGAATCATCAAAAAGAGTCAAGCCAAGACATATGTGCAAGCAATCAAGAGACATATCACACACAAGAAAGATCATCAAATGGCTCAAATCTCACACAGGTAATTTGTCACAATCAATTCAACTCTCAAACATCATGATCATCTTCCAAGCAAAGAAAAGCAAGGAATCCAACAAATTAGAGTATCAATGAAGTGAAGGAAAACTGACAACCTAATCACAATCCAGAATTCACGAAAATCATGCAAAACTGTACACAAGACACAACAAACTACATAAAAACCGAAACATGAACAAAGAAACAACCTCCCCTAATAGACCACACTTAAACGACACAATGTCCTCAATGTGTCACAATCAGCAGATCAAACAATCAGAACAGTCATCAGATATCGACAAAGTGCAATAAAAGTGAGGAGGGAAGGAGAAAAGAAACTCCCTGAGTCAGATGGGAGGGTAGGTGGGGTGGACCAAAGACGTCTCCTCCACCACTACATCCAACAGAAAAGGATTGCTGAGGAAAGGCTTCAGTCTATGCCCGTTCACCTTGAAGCTTTTAGCTACAGATGGACCTTGGATCTCTACTGCACCATAAGGATAAACATTAGTCACAACAAAAGGTTCAGTCCACTTTGATCTCAACTTACCACCCATGAGGCCGAGTCTAGAGTTATACAACAAAACCTGTTGGTCAACCTCGAAGTCCTTTCTAACAATGGAGCTATAATGGAACCTCTTGGTCCTTTCCTTGTAGAACTTCGAGTTCTCATAGGCCTCCAATCGGATCTCATCCAATTCATTCAATTGCAACTTCCTTTCCTCTCCAGCTTGGTCATTGGAGAAGTTGCAAGTCTTCACAGCCCAATATGCCCGATGCTCAATCTCAACTGGTAAATGACATGCCTTTCCAAAGACAACCCGATAGGGAGACATCCCAATAGGTGCTTTGTAGGCAGTCCTGTGGGCCCAAAGAGCATCGACTAACCTATTACTCCAATCTTTCCTGTTGGGCTGGACAATCTTCTCCAAAATCCTCCTAATCTCCCTGTTGGAGATCTCAGCCTGCCCATTTGTTTGGGGGTGGTAAGGTGTAGAAACTCTGTGCGTCACCCCATATTTCTTTAGCAAAGCTTGCATGGATCTGTTGCAAAAATGGGTTCCCTGATCACTAACAATTGCTCTAGGCACTCCAAACCTGCAAAAGAGGTGAGATCTAACAAAATCTACAACAACTCGAGCATCATTAGTCCTGGTGGCTCTAGCTTCCACCCATTTTGAAACATAATCCACAACAAGGAGAATATAAGAGAAACCAAAAGAAACAGGAAAAGGACCCATGAAATCTATACCCCAAACATCAAACACCTCACAGAACAACATAGGCTGTTGAGGCATCTCTTGTCTCTGTGAAATTGATCCTCATGCTCTCTGACAAGGCTCACAGGTGCTGCAAATCCTCTCCGCATCTTTAAAGATGGAAGGCCAATAGAAACCACAGTCAAGCACCCTGCGAGCTGTTCTCTGTATCCCCAGATGACCACCAGGTGAGGAGGCATGACAAAACTACAGGACCGAGTCAATCTCATGGTCCGGAATGCATCTCCTAGTAACCTGGTCACTGCACAACTTCCACAGATATGGGTCATCCCAAACATAATACTTAGCATCACTCTTAATTTTAGCAATCTGAGCACGTGATGCTAAGGGAGGAAAAACAGAAGCAACCAAATAATTTACAATGTGTGCAAACCAAGGAGTGGGGTGAGAATAAGAAATCATCAATAAACTCTCATCAGGAAAGTCATCCTGGATGGGCAACACATCAACTTCATTCCCAGCTCTCTCAATCCGACTGAGGTGGTCTGCAACCAAATTCTGTGCTCCACTCCGGTCTTTAATCTGCAAGTCAAACTCCTGGAGCAGTAGCATCCACCTGATCAATCTAGGCTTTGACTCAGCCTTTTTCAACAGAAACTTTAGAGCTGCATCATCAGTATACACAATAACATGTGATCCAAGCAAATATGACCTAAACTTATCAAGGGCAAAAACAATTGCCAACAACTCTTTTTCAGTGGTGGTATAATTTGCTTGGGCAGCATCCAAAGTGCGTGAAGCATAGTAGATCACTCTCGGCAGCTTGTCAAATTTCTGTGTCAAAACAGCCCCCAATGCATAATTAGACGCATCACACATGAGCTCAAATGGGGCTGTCCAATCCGGTGCCTGAATGATAGGGATGGTGGTCAAAGCTTCCTTCAGGCAATCAAACGCCTGCTTGAATCTGTCATCAAAAGCAAAGTCAATATCCTTCTACAGCAGTCTGGACAAGGGGAGCGCCTTCTTGCTGAAATCTTTGATGAAGCACCTGTAGAAACCTGCATGTCCAAGGAAAGATCGCACCTCTCGCACGCAAGAGGGGTAAGGCAACTGCGAAATCACAAATATGTTAGCAAGGTCTACCTCTATTCCCTTTTCAGAAATGATATGCCCTAGAACCAAACCTTGTTCAACCATGAAGTGACATTTCTCAAAATTGAGAACAAGGTTTGTTTCTATGCATCTTTTCAAAACTTTTTCCAGACTGTCTAAACATGCATCAAAAGAGGATCCATACACAGTAAAATCATCCATAAACACCTCTATGCAACTCTCAAGAAAGTCGCTAAAAATGCTAAGCATGCACCGTTGGAAGGTACCAGGGGCGTTGCATAGACCAAAGGGCATCCTCCTATAGGCAAAAGTGCCAAAGGGGCAGGTGAATGTGGTTTTCTCTTGATCCTCAGGCGCAATATTTATTTGAAAGTAACCAGAAAAACCATCAAGAAAACAATAATGAGATTTACCTGCCAGGCGCTCCAGCATTTGATCAATGAATGGCAGGGGGAAATGATCTTTCCTGGTTGCTTGGTTGAGCCTCCTATAGTCAATGCAGACTCTCCAGCTGTTCTGCACTCTAGCTGGGATAAGCTCATCCCTCTCATTCTTCACCATAGTGAGGCCAGTTTTCTTGGGCACAACATGGATGGGGCCAACCCACTGACTATCTGAAATAGGGTAGATGATCCCAGCTTGCAAAAGCTTGGTCACCTCCTTCTTGATGACGTCCATGATCACGGGGTTTTGCCTTCTTTGTGGATGTCTCACCGGCTTTGCCCCATCTTCCAAAAGAATTCTATGCATGCATGTGGATGGGCTAATACCAGGTATGTCAGCCAAACTCCAACCAATGGCCTTCTTGTGCTTCCTCAGCACACCAAGCAACTTCTCCTCTTGAACAGAATCAAGGGAGGTAGAAATGATCACCGGTTTCTTCTCATCATCCTCCAAGTACACGTACTTGAGGTTATCTGGGAGCTGTTTCAGCTCAAGAGTGGGTGCCTGCAAGTCAGATTCAAGTGTACTTCCTGCAACGTGGTTAATGCATTCTGACTCTAAAGAGTGTACAGGTAAAGGCAGAACACTCATCTCATCACAGTCCAAATCAATGTCCATCACAGATATGTCAACAACATCATCAATATCATGCATAGCATCAATATCCTGGACATCACAATCCTCATCAAAATCCACAACATTATCAACATCATTCTCTAATCCTGATTCGAATCCAGATTCAATGAATGAATGCAAAGAAGATAGAAAAGAATGCTTCTTCTCATGCAAAGAATGAAAGTCGTCAACAACAAATTCATCAATAATGTCATCCAATGCATCGATCCTAAACAGAGAATGATCCTCAGCTGGAAATTTCATTGCATCAAGGATATTAAAATGAACAACAATATCAGCAAATTCCATAAACAAAGTTCCAGCATACACATCAATCTTAGTTCGGGCAGTTTTCAAGAATGGTCTACCTAAGATAATGGGAGCGGATCCATGAGAGAATCCCTCCTCCATTTCCAAAACGTAAAAGTCAGCAGGAAAAATCAATTCACCAACCCTAACCAAGACATCCTCTATGAAACCTGTTGGGTGGGTAACACTCCTATTGGCCAACTGAATGACCACACCCATGGTTTGCAAAGGACCAAGAGACAAAGATGCATATATAGACAAAGGCATGACATTAACAGAAGCACCCAAATGAAGCATGGCATTCTCAAATTTATTGTTTCCAATCACACAAGGAATGCAAAATATACCTAGGTCCTTGCACTTTTGAGGAATGTGCGGGACCGACTTACCAATAAGCGCAGATACATTCCTTCCCATGTTAATCCTCTCATTGCCCTTCATCTTCCTCTTGTGTGTGCACAACTCCTTCAAGAATTTGGCATACTTCGGTATCTGCTTGATGGCATCAAGTAGAGGTATGTTCACCTCTACCTTCCTGAAGGTCTCCAGAATTTCCCTATCCACCTCTTCCATCTTTTTGCTAGGAAGTGCCCGTGAAGGGAATGGAAGAGGGATAGGTCGGTCAACCAATGGAGAAGGTGCGGCAGCGGTGGTGGTGGAAAAGGGAGAAGATCCACCTGAAGAAGAACCACCGGCTGGAGAAGAAGGTCCACCCACCTCAAATGCTCTGCGTGGACCGTCATGGTCGTCCTGTCTAGGACAAGTGGCAGGCACGGGTGTAGGTGTAGAAGCGGGCTCTAAAGGCACAACAATCTGCTTCCCTGATCTGAGGGTTATGGCACTCACAAAGAGTTGAAAACTGCTGCACAGGTACAAACCCAGTTGTGCGAATTGTGTGGAGGCGACCATATCAATGGTCAATGTGCCTTTCCAGTTGAAGTCGTAGAGGATGTAAACTACATGACCAATCAGTATCGTCAAGGGAGCTACAATCAGGGGTGGAAACCACACCCAAGTATCGTTCTCCCAAAGGACTCACGGCCTAGTTTAGTTGTGTGGTTCGTTGATTAGCTAAGACTTAAGAACGAAATATTTGAAGTTTAATATGCAAAACAGAAAATAAACATGTATGCATGAGGTTTTGATCAATGGAAAAAGCAAAAGACAAGCACTTTCAATGAAATATATATATGAATATGTTGTTGGGGGTCAATTTCATCTTATCCACTCTCATATATTTTAGGAATTCAACATTCAAGTCATCATTGTTAATGCCACTCTCTAAATTACCTTTCAAGAAGGCTTCTCCCTAATTACGAGTTCATACAATTCCTAGCATTCCTAATAATTAGTTTTTTTAGCACAGGATCTTAAGGCAACCAATATACTATTGGGAGTAATTCCCCGGATCTAGACTTCCCCGTACGTTCCCGTATCGACAAAATCAATAATCATGCATTGAATGAGTTAAACAAAGCAAGCATTAGGCAAAGAGGAAAAACCCTAACTAATGATGACGGAAAGCATAAATCTTAGATTAAGATGCAAGCACAAATTCCATATATGAGAGCTTCAAAAGATTACATTGATTCCCCAACAAACATACAAGGTTTAGTTCACCATATTCATGGTGAACCTAGATGAACAATAATGAAAGAATGAAAGATAAAACCCTAGAAAGGTGAAGAGGTAGCCTGAGCATCCAAGATCCTCCTTCAAAGGGGTGGAAGAGAGAGTGTTTGCTTTATTTCTGCCAAAGATACCAACCCTAAGACATCTAGGTCTTTAAATAGGACATAAAAATAATAGAAAACGGGTCCAGGCCCAAACAGATCATAAAATCGCATAAAACTGGCCCAAAACTCGTCTGGTTGTCTTTTTTCGTATTCTGGTTGACTGGTTGACTTTTCTGGTTGACTGGTTGACTTTTTGGTTGACTGGTTGACTTTTCTGGTTTCTGGTTGACTTTTCTGATTCCATCTCTCTCCTTCTTCACTTCTTTCACTAAATTCACCTTAAAACCTGCACAAAAACACTGAAATCAAGCATAAACCTGTCCAGCTCTCTTATTTCTGAAAATATGGATAAAAGCATGATTTCAAGCTAGTTTCTAAGTGTAAAGGTTGCTTTTTGTGTCAATTTTAAGCATGAAAATAACAGTTTTTCAACTGTTATCACAACCCCAAACTTTGAACTTTGCTTGTCCTCAAGCAAACAAGATGTAACTCAATCTTTAACCAATTCATATGATGATTCACTCATTCAAAAATCCTCTTTTTCAAGATAAGTAACAACTTCACTCAAACTTATGACCAAGAGTTCAATCAAGATGTGCACATGCTTTAGTGTTCACAAAGTCATTTAAATTCCAACAAATGCTATATTTCATGAATGATCAATCAATTAAGCATGGATGTTCATGTGCTCATGGAATATTTCCTCACTAGGTAAAGTGTTTCACTCACACACAAGTGTATAAGAGTAATCACTCATTCACTCTACTATCACAATGTCACATAAATCAACTTTGCCTTTCATTTTACCACAATAAAAAACATTCACAAGCATGCATCATCACAAGGACTTTTCAATGACTTATAATGTGGCTGGGCTAACAAGAAAATTGGTTTTTCGGGATCACAAAATCCTTGAGTTAAGAGAATCATAACAACACAATTATTCTTATTCTTCCCAACTTGCCTTTGCATTTGCATTGAGCTTTGCTTCTTTTTCTTTTCTTTTCTTTTTCTTTTTTTTTTCTTTGCATATTCTAACTTTTTAGCTCTTAGCTCAATGCTTTTCCTTTTACATGTTTTCCCAACAACCCCAAACTTGAACATTTAACAATACCACACAAGATCTTCTACTTAACTCAAGGTAAAGATTTTCAATCAAGGGTTTTCAGTGTATGTTCAAGGCTAAGGATTCAAAGGATAGAACACAAAGTGTTCTCTTTTAGTGGGCTAACTTTATGAATTTGGCCAATAAAAAGGGTTCCAACAAACGGCCTTGATCACATGATGCAAAACAAGCAATTGATTCAATCATAGAAAACCTGGGCAAAATCATTCATGTTTCCAAAGTAATAGCATTCAATCAATAAAAACTCTGGAGCTCAAAACCTCACATATAAGCTCATTCACATTTGACATACACATCCTGCTTAATTTCACAATCACAATCATAATATCCTGCATTTGTCCACAAAGCTTGTGAATCACCTGTATAAGCATTTTAATGTGCACATCTATCTCAACATCAATCAATCACTAATCATCATCAAGCATTACTTATCACACAATCACAGTTAATAGCAAACCATCATAACAAACCAGGTTTCCAATAGAGTACATCAAACCCTAATCTAAAACAAAAAATAAATAACTTTAGAAAACTTAAACTCCAAAAGCATAAGCATATGATAGCATTCATCCGTAAATGCTATCTCAGCTCCTCATCAATCTAAGCTGTCCTCTGTATCTTCCTCTTCTTGGATCTTATAGTCTTGATTCTTTTTGCCCGATGAGGAGGCCATCCCTGCATCAAACATAATTCACAAAACCAAAAGATACATTGTTAAGTATTAGTAAACCACAATGAAGAAATCAGCCCCTTCAATGATGCTCTCTCCCAACCCTAAACTTAGATGGAAAACTAGTGAGCAAGTGAGTGGAAGGGAGATTTTCTAAAGAGGGATGAGGGAAAAGTTGTAGAGAACCTTTGAAAAGGTATGTAGGAGTGTGTGCAGAGAAGAGTCTGAAAGTATGAGCAAATGCGCAGCTTAGGGTATAAAAATACCCTAATGGGCTCGGGTCCCGCTAAGGGGCAACCAAAGCCAATCTGCGATAGTACCGCTCAGCGGTTGTTTTACCGCTCAGCAACACTTTCGTGAAGTGCTCTTCTCCTTCTTTTCTTAACCTAAGTGCCTCCTAAACATGCCCCTCACTGGTTCCCTGCAATTCAATGTTTAGAATACTTATGCAAACCCTATTATGCAACTAAAATGAAACAAACAAAAACAATCAATCAACTGGGTTGCCTCCCAGGTAGCGCTTGTTTAACGTCACGAGCCTGACCCAAAGTCCACCAACACCCATCAGTAGGTGTTTAAAACTTACCAACACCCATCAGTAGGTGCAAACTTTTCTCATCAACACCCATCAGTAGGTGTTACACACTTAGTATCCTTCAGTAGATACTTAACCACCTAACATCCATCAGTAGATGCTATGTTCAGCAAAATATTCACAAAATCATGTTCAACAGATTAAAAATTACAAACCAAAATAAAATTAAAAGTTTTTTAAATCACTGGGTTGCCTCCCAGCAAGCGCTCTTTTAACGTCATTAGCTTGACCCAGTAAAGCTCAAGTTCCTTCTTTATAGTTGATGGTGTCATTCCACCAACTCCTCAGCTGTTTCCTGTGAACTGTTTTGGTCCTTCTAGAATGTGGAGACTCTATCTCTATCATCTTCTTCTCTTTAAAGCCCTTCACAACCCACAACTTGTTCTTGATTCTTACAGGTGTGCCAAGTTGGAGTCTTCTTTTCTCCCAGTCACCAGGAATTTCTCCTCCTCTTCCAATCTTTTCTTCCTTGTGTACCTGAAACAACAAACAATGGTTACCTGCAACCTTGAGATTTTCATCTTTACGGCTAGTCATGGGTGCATCTTGAAATGCAGCTTTATAACTAGCTTCTTCCTCCTGTGTTTGTGTCTCATCTTTAAAGACGTCTATAACCACTCTCTCCTCCCTGTCCTGGAGCACCACTATACCTTCATTTACATCAATGATAGCTCTGGCCGTTTTCATAAACGGTCTTCCAAGTATGATAGGTATCTTCTCTGTCTCCATCTTCATCACCACAAAGTCTGCCAAGAACTGAAGTTTACCAACACAAACTATAATGTCCTCTGCAATCCCACATGGCTCCTTTGAAGATCCATCGGCCATTACTAGATTAAACTTTACAGGTTTCACATTAACATTGCCGATTTGCTCCAGTAAAGAGTAAGGTATCAAGTTAACACTTGAACCTAAATCAAGGAGAGCTTTCTTCACCTTTTTCTTCCCTATGGTACAAGGGATAGAAAAACTGCCTGGATTTGTTGCTTTAGGAGGGAATGACTCTTTTTTAACAGTTATACACTCCTTTGCCTCATCATCTCTACGTCTTTTCTTTGTAGAGATTTCTTCATTAGATTTAGTGTAAACCGTAATCTGTTGTAGAATCTGTTCCCAAGGTGCATCATTATCCACCATTTTGAATAATTCTGTGAAGTCTAGTTGTTTCCCTTGATGGATTGGAAAAGGAAAAGTGCTTTTGCTCTCTATTTCTCTTCTCTCTTCTGTATCTAACTCAACTTTCTCATCATCAACACTCTCTACCACCTTGCACTCTTCTCTGGGGTTAACCTCAGTATTAGCCCCAAAATTTCTATTTGGCCTTTCTTCCACCTGTTTGGTGATCTGCCCCATCTGAATCTCCAAATTTTTGATAGCAGCTTCAGTGCTCTTTTGGGTTGACTCAGTTTTCTGTATGAAATTGTTGAGAGTTTCCTACATCCTCATGGACCTTTCATTAAGCATAGATAACTGTTGCCATAAGGTGGGTTGCTGCTGCTGCTTATTATATTGACCAGCTTGCCCAGTTTGCCCTTGACCAATACTTGGGTGTGGTTTCCACCCCTGATTGTAGCTCCCTTGACGATACTAATTGGTCATGTAGTTTACATCCTCTACGGCTTCCACTGGAAAGGCACATTGACCATTGATATGGTCGCCTCCACACAATTCGCACAATTGGGTTTGTACCTGTGCAGCAGTTTTCAACTCTTTGGGTAATTGTGCAAGAGTTTTGGTCAGAATCTCCAGTTGTTGAGTTAGAATTTTGTTTTGAGCTAGCAGGGCATCATGTGTCTGTAATTGGAGGACTCCTTTTTGCATAGGAGCTCCTCTCTCATTGTGTAGCTCATTATCACTAGTAGCCATGTTTTCTATAATCTATGTTGCTTCCTCTGGAGTTTTCCATTTAATATTGTCTCCTGCTGAGGCATCCAGCATCATCTTGGTTTGTGAACCAATCCCTCCAAGGAAAGTTAAGACTACTTCCTGATCTTCAAAGCCATGCGTGGGTGTTTTTCTTAGCAAGCTTTTGTATCTGTCCCATGCATGCCCCAGTGATTCTTCCATACCCTTCTTAAATAAGAAATCTCTTGCTTGCCTTTTGTCACCTTAGATTGTGGGAAGTACTTGTTTAAAAATTTTGTGACCACTGCTTCCCACTCTGTGAAACTTTCTTCTGGGAAAGAATTCAACCAAAGCTTAGCATTGCCTCCCAATGAGAAAGGAAACAAGCTAAGTTTGATAGCTTCGTCTGGCACCCCATTAATTTTGACTGTGTTGCAAATCTCATTGAAGGTAGTGAGGTGCTCATACGGGCTTTCATGAGATAACCCATTAAATTGGTTGCTTTTCACCAGTTGAATCAGTGCTGGTTTGACCTCCATATTAGCTGCATTGACTCTAGGTCTAGCTATACTGTTAAAGTGCTGAGGTCCAGCTATATTGGTGTAGTCAGTAAGAGTTCTTCTAACATTGTTGTTCTCCATATTTTCTGTGCTATGAACAGAACCTTGTGGTGATGATTGTAAGAGAGTTTCTGGAGAAGGGAAAAGTTCTCTAGATGTTCGGATTCTTCTCCTCCGTCTACTCTCGTCTAGACCTTCAAGCAGCGGTTCTTTTGTTTTCTTGCTCCTTGTTCTAATTGCTTCCTGCATGCACAAGAAAACAAAACCATAGAAAAGATTTGTTAGCACAAAAAGATATAGGAGAAGATATAGATTCAGAAGATAAAAGATTCAGAGGATAAGATAAAATAATATAAAATAAAATAAAATAAAATAAAATCTAATCTAATCAAATCAAATAAAATAAAATAAAATCTAATCTAATCAAATAAAATAAAATCTAATCTAATCAAATAAAATAAAATAAAATCAAATCAAATCAAATAAGATAAAATAAAATAAAATAAAATAAAATAAAATCAAATCAAATCAAATCAAATAAAACCAAATCAAATAAAAACCGAAAAAATAAAAACAGAAAATAAAAACAGAAATTCTAAATTAAAGTCAAAGATAATCAATAATCACACAAATTAACCAATTAAACCATGAGTCCCGGCAACGGCGCCAAAAACTTGATGGACAAATTTATGATCACCAAAATACGATGTCACAAACTTGTTGAACAATCGGCAAGTATGACCGAATCGTTTCAAGTAATAAACTCGGTAAGACCAAGTATCGTTCTCCCAAAGGACTCACGGCCTAGTTTAGTTGTGTGGTTCGTTGATTAGCTAAGACTTAAGAACGAAATATTTGAAGTTTAATATGCAAAACAGAAAATAAACATGTATGCATGAGGTTTTGATCAATGGCAAAAGCAAAAGACAAGCACTTTCAATGAAATATATATATGAATATGTTGTTGGGGGTCAATTTCATCTTATCCACTCTCATATATTTTAGGAATTCAACATTCAAGTCATCATTGTTAATGCCACTCTCTAAATTACCTTTCAAGAAGGCTTCTCCCTAATTACGAGTTCATACAATTCCTAGCATTCCTAATAATTAGTTTTTTTAGCACAGGAGCTTAAGGCAACCAATATACTATTGGGAGTAATTCCTCGGATCTAGACTTCCCCGTACGTTCCCGTATCGACAAAATCAATAATCATGCATTGAATGAGTTAAACAAAGCAAGCATTAGGCAAAGAGGAAAAACCCTAACTAATGATGAAGGAAAGCATAAATCTTAGATTAAGATGCAAGCACAAATTCCATATATGAGAGCTTCAAAAGATTACATTGATTCCCCAACAAACATACAAGGTTTAGTTCACCATATTCATGGTGAACCTAGATGAACAATAATGAAAGAATGAAAGATAAAACCCTAGAAAGGTGAAGAGGTAGCCTGAGCATCCAAGATCCTCCTTCAAAGGGGTGGAAGAGAGAGTGTTTGCTTTGTTTTTGCCAAAGATACCAACCCTAAAACTGGCCCAAAACTCGTCTGGTTGTCTTTTTTCGTATTCTGGTTGATTTGTTGACTTTTTGGTTGATTAGTTGACTTTTGTGGTTGACTGGTTGACTTTTTGGTTGACTGGTTGACTTTTCTGGTTGACTGGTTGACTTTTCTGGTTTCTGGTTGACTTTTCTGATTCCATCTCTCTCCTTCTTCACTTCTTTCACTAAATTCACCTTAAAACCTGCACAAAAACACTGAAATCAAGCATAAACCTGTCCAGCTCTCTTATTTATGAAAATATGGATAAAAGCATGATTTCAAGCTAGTTTCTAAGTGTAAAGGTTGCTTTTTGTGTCAATTTTAAGCATGAAAATAACAGTTTTTCAACTATTATCAGTTGCATAGTGGAGGCACATATCTGTTAGGTGCTCCAGCATTCTGGAAAGGTGGCGCCTGCTGCTAATGTTGTGACGCATTGTTCCATCTAAGATTGGGGTGATTCCTCCACCCTGGGTTGTACCTGTTGCTGGACAAGTCATGATTTTGCTGTTGTGGCTGCCTGTTGTTGTAGATGTTCGTAGCATAAGCCTGAGGCGCATCAGAGGCAGCAGGGTGCTGCAAAGAAGGACAGGCATCTGTATAGTGGTCACTGGAAGGACAAATAGCACATAGTCGTGCAACAGATGCAGATGGAGCTGCAGATCTCTGGTTGGTAGTCAACTGTGTCACCAACTTCGCAAGAGAGTCAATCTTGCCTTCCAACTTGCTTTCAACAGCTGATAAAGACTGGGCAACAACATCATGCACGCCCCTCACCACAATGGCATCATTCCTGGTGCTAAACTGCTGGGAGTTGGAGGCCATCTTCTCAATCAATTGCCTGGCCTCAGCAGGTGTGGTGTCTCCAAGAGCTCCACCACTGGCAGCATCAATCATACCCCGATCCATGTTGTTCAAACCCTCACAGAAATACTGGATAAGGAGTTGTTCAGGTATCTGATGGTGGGGACAACTAGCACAAAGTGTCTTGAATCTCTCCCAATACTCATACAAGCTCTCTCCACCAAGCTGCCTAATCCCAGTTATGTCTTTTCTGATAGCTGTGGTCCGGGATGCTGGGAAAAATTTCTCCAAGAACAGCCTCTTCAGATCATCCCAGCTAGTGACGGATCTAGGTGCCAAACCAAACAACCAATACTTAGCAACACTTTCCAATGAATGAGGGAATGCCTTCAAGAAGATGTGCTCTTCAGGAACATCATGTGGTTTCATAGTGGAACAGACAATGTGGAATTCCTTCAAATGCTTATGTGGACTCTCACCTGCAAGACCATGAAACTTGGGCAACAAATGGATCAGTCCAGTCTTGTGAACAAATGGAACATCCTCATCAGGATATTGGATGCACAAGCTTTCAATATCGAAATCAGGTGCAGCCATCTCCCTGAAAGTCCTCTCACAAGGTGGAGGTTGTGCCATATTGTTGTCAGTGAGAAAAACAACAGAATCAGAATCAGAATCAAGTGCAGATGCAACAGATGCAGTAGATGGAGTATGCACAAAGTACTCAGCAGTGGGATGCACAATATCTAATGGAACAGACTCAAAAACAGACTCTAAAGACAAATTCCTAGAATGCCTAATTAACTTATGAAACGTCCTATCAATCTCAGGATCAAAGGGTGCTATGAATCCAGGATTTCCTCTAGTCATGCACTAAATCACAACACCCTGTAATCATGAAATAATAGCACAAAAAAATTCAAAGTACAGAAATCAACACAAGATAGCAAAACGACACTATCACAAACACAACACAACACAAATCACACAACACAGACACAAGACTCAAAACTGAACCGTTGGTCCCCAGCAACGGCGCCAAAATTTGATGTGGGTTGTCGCGACCCATACAAATTTGATTGCATATAAGGAATGCAGTATAGCTAGGAATTGACTCCTAGGTCCTCTCTCAAGGACCAATTTTGCGGTTCGAAAATCGAGTCTAACACAAAAAAAAAGGGGGGGTTTTGAAAAGGTTTTTCAAAAATTAAAGAACTCAATAAAGACACATATGCAAACAAACTAATTTAAGCTAGCATGGTAATTAAACTAGCACTATTAAAAGCCTTAGACAACATTCAAACATCAAACACTGTTACAAACTGATTAACAAACACAGTTAAAAGTAATTAAATGCAACACTAACTCAAACACATAAACTCAACCTATTAATTAAATTAATTAAAAACCAAAGAAACCAACAAGCCTAATTTAATCCTAGCAAATTACTTGTCATAATGGCAATTAACAAATGAATTTAAAAGTCCAATTGGCCAAAGAAAAAGCACATGGCCGTGAGTCACCATGCACCCAAGTCAAACTTCAATTTCACCTTAAATAAGCCACAAAATGTGTTGACTTCTTCTCCCATGTGCACCATTTTTCAAGAAATTAAGCATGTGCCTTCCACACTCTCCAAGACCGTCCCCTCTCTCCTTTCATGCAGCAAAGAAATGATTTTATTCACCAAAGGACACAATTTACGTGAACCATCAAGTGGAAATGCCAAAGAATGCTTCAAAGACCAATGTGCAAATGGAAGATACCAAGGGTGCTCCTACCAATGTGCCAAGTAAGCTAAGTCAAATGAAAACAAACTCCAAAAACCTCCATGTCTCATTGCAATTCACGGCTGGAACAAGCAAAGGCCAAATCTCAAAGTGGAAACATTCCTTGGGTCAAAACAAGCATATTTTGTGTTGGTCCAAAAGTGGTAAAAATTAAATGAAGCAATTTCCTCTCTCCTACAAACTCCAAACGGTTTTTCTTCAAGAATTATGCATCCAAAAGCTTTCTTCCACTCTTCAATACAGAGAACAACTTCAAGAAACCAAAGTTAAAGTTGCAAATGAACACAAGAACAATAAACCCAAACTTCTACTCATCAACCCATCTTCAACACTACCATTTCTTCAAGTTTCTTTGCAAAAACGAAAATAATACTTAGACCATCAATTCCAGTTCTGTCCAGTCTCCATAACATCACCAAGATCTGATCCCAACCTAGTCTCAAGCATCAAAACCAAAAAATGCAAGAAAAGAGTTAAACCCACAACACCCACACATCATCTTAAGCTCTCTTCAACCTAAAACTACATAGAACTTCATTTTTATCATCCAACCATATAGAATGAGATAAAAACCGAGAGGAACAGCAGCAAAGGGAGACGAAAACGAAATATAAAGTTACTCAAACCCAACATCCACCATGGAAATGCAAAGACAAGCTCCAAAACTCAAACTCCAAGCATCAAGAACAAGCAAATGGAAGTGGAAATGAATAGTTTTTCACCACCAGTAAGCTAAGACAACCAAGAGTAAATTAAGAGAAGAATAAAATCTGCATCTTGCTCATTGAAATGGCCAAAAATGAGATACCCAAGTCAAGCTCTCCATAAGAGTGTTCATACAAGAAACCCTAAGAGAGAAAAGCTCCAAAACATGAAAAAAAAATGAAGTGTGTAAGAGTCTCTTTTGTGTGGCTGGCTAAGGCTCTCTAAAATGCCGAGATTTTCTTCCAAATGGGGTCCACAATCAATTAAAAACCCTATCCAAAAAGGCACATGTCTTAGAAATGGGTCTTTTTACAAAATTGCCCCTAAAAGGGTCCAAAACACCTAATTCTAATTAAGGGCTTATAGAAAACGAAATTACAACTTTAATTAGAATCTAAATGACTAAATGTTGAGCCTTTGAGTGTGTCACTCCATATCCCAATGCTCCAGATGATGTTTCCACAACTTCCCTGCAACCAGAAATGCACTTAATCAGCTCAGAAAACCCAAATTAACACAATTACGAATTTCCGACCAAATTAAGCAGAATTCGGAAAACGGGGAAATAACAGACAATTAAACACAATTCCCTGGTTTATTTAAGTGCAATAAACTAAATATAGTTCAAGAAATAACAACTCATCATACACCATTTGACGTTCAAACATCGACAATAATGTCCCATATAGACAAATTCGATGTTAACCTTACGTCCATCCCCTTATACTTGACGTCAAATATTCCTTTAAATATAAATATTTATTGAAATATTACTAAAAAATTAGCGTCCTCTTTGAACTTCGACGTGAACATTATGTCCATTATCTTCCATATCGACGTTAAGTTTTCGTCACTTCCCTCATACATAAGACGACAAATATTACTATAATTATAAATATTTATTCAAATATTGAACGTCAATCTCTTTACTAACTTACGTAACCTCACGTCTTTGCGCAATGTCGACATTAGGTTTATGTCAGATCTCGATATAATCGACGTCAAATTGTCCTATTAACCTCGCCTCGTGATATTCGACGTAAAAGTTATGTCACCAGCTATGACGTCGGTCGTGAATTCGTCGTTAAAAGCCAAAAATAACCGACGTAATATGCTGTTTTTGCACTAGTGAACTGCCCCTAAGTTGACCTCCCTTCCACTCAAAATATAATATAAAAGGATAACCCTCTGAGTGGTGATATCAGACATATGGGAGCACAGGTGGATGTTGGCCTGGGAGAAGGTCATTCAATATTTGGCTAGTGGTATCAAAGATGCCCTCTTGATGTGCATAGGTACATAAGATCTGCTCCTCTCAAAGTGCTCTCTAGGCACACATAGGGTCCTCTCCACATCCTCATAATCAACCCCTTTAGCCATAGCCCGCTCATACTGACACCGCTCTTCTTCCCAGTCAGTGCCCAAAAAAGTGTTGATTGTGTCAGCACCAAAGGAAATTTTCTTACCCCTCACATAACTGGTATAAGTCTCCTGCTCTCCACCTAATGCCTTAACATTAGTGTAGAACTCTTTCACAATAGGGATGCTAGTAGGAGCAGGATAAGTGGCCAGGTTCCCCTAGCCTCTGGCGCTGACCTCCTTTCCAAATTGGGGGGCCAAAGTAGGGATCATTCCCACCCTACGTTCCATCAGCACCTTCTTAGCGTTCACTGAGGGG
Source organism: Vigna reflexopilosa (assembly GCA_027742785.1). Classification (NCBI taxonomy): domain Eukaryota; kingdom Viridiplantae; phylum Streptophyta; class Magnoliopsida; order Fabales; family Fabaceae; genus Vigna; species Vigna reflexopilosa. Next base: position 16,464,453 of record CM050915.1, read on the forward strand.
AAATACCTCTCGTGGGCAGCCGTTCTGAACTGGTGAGAGTATACTACTCTTTTTCTTTTCTCTTGTTTCCTGCAGTCTTTACTCTCCTTTCTGATGAGGATGTCATTCCTGCACACAGAGATTCACAAACAAAGCCAGAAAACATCAAACATTAGTTCCAAAAATATAACACCCCAGTACCACTGTTCCCAAGATAATTAGGGAACCATCAGCGCCATCTGCATAGGACCACAAAGCCAGAAAATAAGAAAAACTCGTATGTTGTTACAGACATTCGTTTCTCGGGCGGCGAGCGGTGCTGCTAAGCGTGGGTTGCCTCAATTTTTCCCTTTCGAATTCAGTTTCTAATCATTCCCAGCCAAAATTAACACACTTTAATCGGTCCAAATAGAGGCAAAACATTTTTACACAGCCCCAATCAACAAAATCAATCAATTTCATCCCTAATCATCAAACCCTTTTTCAAGAACATGCATCATTACATCAATCGAAAGCTTTAGGACTTATGACTTACTTGATTGGAAGCAAAAATCAGAGAAAATGCTTAAACAATGGAGGGAAAAGTGTGATCCTAGCTGCCACCACTTCAAAACCCCAAACTTGGATCCTTGGATGATGCAAAATTGGTGAAATCTTATTGTTTTGGTGAAATTGAAAGGGGGAAACTGGAGAAAGCTCTTGGGAGAGGTGTTTTGAGGAGCTAGGTTGTGGGAAATCAGAGAATGGAGGCTTGGGCGAAACCCTTAAGATTAAAAAGAGTGAAAATGGACCAAGCCCGCTCAAGCTTGGGGCTAAAAAAAACCACCTATAGAGCCGTCGCCCGGGCGGGCTAAGTGGGGCGCCCGGGCGACGGGCGGTACTTTTGCCCCTCTTAATTTAAACTGGTTTGGGTTTTTCACTGCCCTGGGTTCTCAGATTCAGCCTAAAATTTTTCAGTTTCTTTTCCCTAATCCTCACAATAACTCTCAGATCAATCAATTAATCTCTCCTCACCCCTCAAACATTCAATTATTACCGAGGAGGCACACTAGGATCACACACAAACAAAAACAGAAATAAATAAATAAAATAAAAGTTTGTAGGAACACTAGGTTGGCTCCCAGCAAGCGCTTCTTTAACTTCACTAGCTTGACCTAGAGTAACCACAAAATAAACAAAAATCAATTGACAATAAAAAAAATAAAATAAAAAAATAAAAATAAAAATAAAATAAACAAATAAAAGTTTGTAAAACACTGGGTTGTCTCCCAGCAAGCGCTTCTTTAATGTCACTAGCTTGACCCAATAAGCTTATGTCACATCTTTGATTTTGGTGTCATCTTTTCCTTTTCCACACCAATTTTGGTGGATCCATCAGTCATAAACAGAGTCATCTTTGCAGGTTTGACTTCAAAACCACCAATCTTTTCAAGAACAGATAAGGGCATCAAATTAATACTGGACCCTATATCAATTAGGGTTTTCCCTATTTTATGATTCCCAATAGTACAAGGAATGGTAAAACATCCTGGATCTTCAACCTTAGGAGGGAGTGTCTTTTGTAAAATCACACTGCATTCTTTTTGTACCTCTGTTGTTTCCTCATTAAATATTTCTTTCTTGTGAGGACTTCCTTCAAAAATTTAGCATATTCAGGAATCTGCTGCAGTGCTTCAGTCACAGGAATTTGTGTTCCTAATTTTCTCGAAATTACTTCAATGCACCCTAATTGTTTTTCTTTTTCTTTTCTGGAGCATTCTTCAGGGTGATTGAGATTTTTCTCTCCTTTTTCTTTTTTTCTCTCAACCTCTTCTTTTTTCTCTCTCTCTCTCTCACTCTCCTCTCTTTCTTTTTTTTTCAATCAAATTCTTTTTCTTTTCTCTCAATTTTTTTCTCATCTTTTTATGTTTTTTCACTCTCTTCTTTTTCTTCTTCACTCAAACTTTCTTTTTCTTTCTCTCTCTCATCTTTCATACTCACAATGGCCTTATATTCTTCTTTGGGGTTAACTTCAATATTAGCCCCAAAACTTTTGATAGGCATTTCTTCGAACGTCTTGGCCATTTGACCAACCTACATCTCCAAGTTTCTTATAGTAGTTTCTGTGCTTTTCTGAGTGGAAAGAGATGCCTGCATGAATTGTTGGAGGGTCTCCTCAAGCTTTGTAGTTCTGTCAGATAGAGAGGGTTGTTGTTGCCACTGTTGTTGTTGCTGTTGTGGTGGTCTATTGAATTGTTCACCAGTTTGCCCAAATTGGCATTGTCGTGTGCTTGGATGGGATTTCCACCCTTGATTGTAGTTGTTGGGACGGAACTGGTTGCCCATGTAGTTCAAATTCTCATTGAGATTCTCGGGCATTGCAAATTGACCATTAATATGATCACCACCACTGATGACTTAGGGCAGGGACCCATTACTAGAAGTATGGCTAGAAGAATTCAAGAAGAGCTTGAAGATATGGATACAACAGGGCAAGTTCTTTTCCTTCATTTTAAGTGGAATTTGGAGACACCAAGAGAAGGGGCAAATCTGTCCATATGAATGTCAAAGTTGCTGGCTGCACCACCACTCATTGCTAAGCACACCATAGCAACATCAACACCAACAGACCACGTGCTGATTTGGTTTTTAGCACATTTTTAATAAGCCTTTCTAGAAGGCCTTCATATTTTACATATGGGTCACCACATGGCAGCTGATCCATCATTCTCGGTCCATTACTTCCTCGCTGCAGCTCCATGGATAGCCTATAAAATTAGGGCAGCTACCTTTGTAAAAACACTTTTGGATGAATGAAATTTCTACTGAGAATTGCTTTTGCCAACTCTCCTTCCGAAAGTCTTTCCTAGCTTAAATCTTTCCCTGCAACTTCCTTCCTTGTATGGATGGCTGCCTGAGTTGTAACCATTCACTAAGCATAGCATCCATCTCCATATATCTCTAACTACACTTCTTCCGCTGCCATGACCACATTTTCCATCCTTCTGTTGGAGCTACCGAGAAGCACTATTAGTTGAATCTCTTTGGTGCCTTCTTGAAGTCCAGCAACAGTTCAGTTGGAACAAACTCTCGGATCAGCAGATCAGTATCCCTGCCTCAGTCATCAAGTGGTATCAGAGCCAAGTTGCTGGATCCGTGAGATAAGTTTCTTCATTCTACAATTTAGATTATGTCATCACCATTCCTTCACTATGTCTGTTGTCCTGTTACTGTTTCATTGAATTTTTTTTACATCTTTAGGATCTTTGAGTCTTTGAACCGTGCTATTGTTTTTATTGCTTCAGTCTTTCATTTTAATCGATTTAAATTTTTGTTTGAGTCATTTTTAATTTGAACATCCATTCTGTTATGTCATATGTTATGTGCAATTCAAATTTTGTCAAAATTATGGTTAAATAACTGTGTTATCTGCATCTGTACTGGAAACTCTATGAGATTCATGTTCTTCTGCACAATATATGAGCAATGACAATTGAGATGATGAGCTCATGTGCATGAATTGGTAACAAAGTTTGGAGAGTTCAGTATATCAATACAGAACATTCTGCATCTGCTTTGAAATTCTGAATTACTGTTTCATTGGCTGCAACTGATATGAAACTAGTTTCTGCATAAGTGTTGTGTTTTTTACATGGAAACTAGCCATAGAAATCTGGTTTTAAGCATGGAATGATTGTGTAAGGTCATATTATGTTGATACTGGCAGTTAACCGAGCTACAATTGGCTTAGTCATTTCTTTCTGCGTGTCCAGTGGCTGAATGCTTTAGATCATGTTCAGCCATCTAAATCATCTCCTGCCATCCTGAGCAAATTTCATTGACTGTCTTAAGTGCAATTTTGTGTTCTTTGAGCTGAATCACTTTTATTTGCAAAAATTTAACTATCACAGTTGCTTCAAATAGGTTGCATCAGAACTGCTGTATTCAATTCTGAATATATAAAGAATTTTGGATCAAATTGTGGTTCAACAAGTTTGTTTTAATCATTTAAACATGTTTGAATGAATTGAAGCTTGCCAGCTGCTATTTTGTGCAAAAAGCATATGTGACTAGTTAAATTGTGGGTCAAAATTCTGTTTAAAAACAGTAGTAGTGCAGTAATTTGGTGGAATTGTCATAGAAAATGTGTTTGATTGGCTAATACATTTGGATGTAGTAACAGCTTGGTTTCATAACATACAGTTGAGAAACAAAATCCAAAATATCAGAAAAAAAAAACAAAGTAAAAAGCTGAAAAGGACCAATGCATCCAATAGTGTGCACTGTCGAAACCACATTTTCCATTTCTGCATAATTTGTTGACTGCTCTTTGAGGCAAATTCACAAATAGTTTGTGATATGTGCCGAACACTGTTTTTTTTTATCCAATTGCTAGCTGTTTGTCATTGTTGTGCGTCCAATCTATTCTAGAACTATTCCTAGGATCCATTTGAAGTGCTACCGTGATTACCACCTGCTTAATTCATTGATTTTAAAATTTTTGGAATTCTTGCACATAACCTGTTTGATAAAAGGTTATGTGTTAGTGTCACTCTTTTGGTAATTACGGGCAGTATGAGGAGATACTGTAAGTTCTGAACTGGACTGCTATGTAGGTGTGTTACAACTCAGACTCCATACATACAAGGAATCATCAAAGGAAGTAAGGAGATTGATTATACAAGCAAAAAGGTAAAGCTGACGGTGTGGTAGAGTGGTGTTGCTGCAGTAATTCAAAAAAACATTGCAGTTGTGATGACAGTTGAAAAACTGTTATTTTCATGCTTAAAATTGATACTAAAAGCAACCTTTAGACTTAGAAACTAGCTTAAAATCATGCATTTTATCTATATTTTCAGAAATAAGAGAGCTGGACAGGTTTATGCTTGATTTGAGTGTTTTTGTGCAGGTTTTGAGGTGAATTTAGTGAAAAGAGTGAAGAATGAGAGAGATGACATTAGAAAAGACAAGAAAGAGTGCAAAAAGAGAAGTCGAAGGCACCGCTCAACGGCATTTTACCGCTGAGCGGCACTCAGGAGGTTGCGGGAGTCACGCTGAGGGGCAAAATGGCCGCTGAGGGGAAGAAACGAGTCACGCAAGCACCGCTGAGCGGTAAATGGCGCTGAGCGGCACTTTTTGGGCTTGGGCTTTTATGATCTTTTGTAACTCTAGATTAGTATATAAGGGCTTGCACGTCCTATAGTTAGGTATCTTTGGCAGAAACGAGGCAAACACTCTCTCTTCCACCCCTTTGAAGGAGGATCTTGGATGCTCAGGCTACCTCTTCACCTTTATTGGGTTTATTCTTTCATTCTTTCATTGTGATTCATCTAGGTTCACCATGAATATGGTGAACTAAACCTTGTATGTTTGTTGGGGAATCAATGTAATCTCTTGAAGCTCTCATATATGGATTTGTTGAGTACATCTTTGAATTGAGACATATGCTTTCTTTCATCATTAGTTAGGGTTTTTCCTCTTTGCTCAATGCTTGCATTGTTTAACTCATTCTAATGCATGATTATTGGTTTTGTCGATACGGGCACGTACGGGGAAGTCTAGATCCGGGGAATTTCTTCCAATATTATACTGACAATATTATATTGGTTGCCTTTAAGCTCCTGCGGTAATGAACTAATCATTAGGAATGCTAGGAATTGTATGAACTATTTGATTAGGGAGAAGCCATCTAGAATGGTACTTTAGAGAGTGGCATTAACAATGATGATTTGAATGTTGAATTCCTAAAATATATGAGAGTGGATGAGATGAAATTGACCCCCAACAACATATTAATTCATATATCTCCTTGAAAGTGTTTATCTTTTGTCTTTGCCATTGATCAATTCATGCATACATGTTTAATTTTCGTCCTTGCATATTAAACTTCAATTATTGTGTTCTTAAGTCTTAGCTAATCAACAAATCACATAACTAAACTAGGCCGTGAGTCCTTTGGGAAGAACGATACTTGGTCTTACCAAGTTTATTACTTGAACGATTCGGTCATACTTGCCGATTGTGAAACAAGTTTGTGACATCATATTTTGGTGCTTACAAATTTGTCCATCAAGTTTTTGGCGCCGTTGCTGGGGACTCTGGTTTAACTGGTTAATTTGTGTGATTATTGATTATCTTTGACTTTAATTTGAATTTCTGTTTTTATTTTTTTTTGTTTTTATTGTATTTTATCTTTTTATCTTTTTAGATTAAATTAGATTTTATTTTATTTTACCTTTTTATCTTTTAGGTTAGGTTAGATTTTATTTTATTTTATCTTTTAGATTAGGTAAGATTTTATTTTTTATATTAGGTTTTATTTTATCTTATTTGATTCTATCTTCTGAATCTTTTATCTTTTTATCTTCTGAATATATCTTTTCTTCTATATCTTTGTGCTAACAAATCTTTTCTAGGGTTTTGTTTTCTTGTGCATGCAGGAAACAATTCGAACTAGAAGTAAGAAAACAACAGAACCACTACTTGAAGGCCTAGACGAGAGTAGAAGGAGGAGAAGAATCAGAACGTCCAGAGAACTTTTCCCTTCTCCTGAAACTCTCCTACAATCATCACCACAAGGTTCTGTTCATAGCACAGGGAGTATGGAGAACAATAATAATGCTAGAAGAACTCTTGCAGATTACACTAATCTTGCTGGACCTCAGCACTTCAACAGCATAGCTCGACCTAGAGTCAATGCAGCCAACATGGAGGTCAAACCAGCATTAATTCAACTGGTGAAGAGTAATCAATTTAATGGGTTATCACACGAAAGCCCATATGAGCACCTTACAACCTTTAATGAGATCTGCAACACGGTCAAGATTAATGGGGTGCCAGACGAAGCTATCAAACTTAGCTTGTTCCCTTTCTCATTGGGGGGCAACGCTAAGCTTTGGTTGAACTCTTTTCCAGAAGAAAGTTTCACAGAGTGGGAAGCAGTGGTTACAAAGTTTCTAAACAAATACTTCCCACAATCTAAAGTGACTAAAGGAAAGCAAGAGATATCTTCATTCAAGCAGGGCATGGAGGAATCACTGGGACATGCATGGGACAGGTATAAAAGCTTGTTACGTAAAACTCCCACGCATGGCTTTGAGGATCAAGAAGTAGTCCTAACGTTCCTTGGAGGGCTTGGTTCACAAACCAAGATGATGCTGGATGCCTCAGCTGGAGGCAATATCAAATGGAAGACTCTAGAGGAAGCAACTGAAATTATTGAAAATATGGCTACAAGTGATAATGAGCTTCACAATGAAAGAGGCGCCCCTATGCAACAAAAAGGGGTTCTTCAATTACAAACCCATGATGCTCTGCTAGCACAGAATAAGATTCTAACTCAACAGCTGGAAACTCTGACCAAAACTCTTGCTTCACTACCTAAAGAGTTAAAATCTGCTGCACAGGTACAAACCCAGTTGTGTGAACTATGTGGAGGTGATCACATCAATGGCCAGTGTGCTTTTCCAGTGGAGGCCATGGAGGATGTTAATTTCATGGCTAATCAGTTTCCATACCGTTAAGGCAATTATAATCAGGGTTGGAAACCACATCCAAGCATTGGACAAGGACAAACTGGGCAGGCTAATCAATATAATAAGCAACAGCAGCAGCAACCAACCATGTGGCAACAATTATCTATGCTTAATGAAAGATCAACAAGGTTGGAAGAAACTCTTCAGCAATTTATACAGAAAACTGAATCTTCTCAAAAGAGCACTGAAGCTGCTATAAAAAATTTGGAGATTCAGATGGGTCAGATTACGAAGCAATTGGAAGAAAGGTCAACTAGAAATTTTGGGGCTAATACTGAGGTTAACCCCAGAGAAGAGTGCAAAGTGGTCAAAAGTGTGAATGAAGAGATAGTTGAGTTAGAGGAGGAAGAAAAAGAAGAAAGAAGAGAAGTAGAAAGAAAGGAAATTTTTCCTTTTCCATCAAATGAAGAGAAACCAATGGACTTCACAGATTTATTCAGAATGGTTGATAATGAAGCTCCTTGGGAACAAATTTTACAAAAAATAGCAGTTTACACAAAATCAGATGAAGGAACCTCTACAAAAAGAAGGCGTAGAGAGGAAAAGGAAGAAAAGTGTATAACTGTTAAGAAAGAATCATTCCCACCAAAAGCAGCAGATCCAGGCAGTTTTTCTATCCCTTGCACTATAGGGAAGAAAAAGGTAAAGAAGGCTCTCCTTGATTTGGGCTCAAGTGTTAACTTGATGCCTTATTCTCTCTTGGAGCACATTGGCAATGTTAAAATAAAACCTGTAAAGGTTAATTTAGTGATGGCCGATGGATCTTCAAAGGAGCCATGTGGGATTGCGGAAGACATTGTAGTTTGTGTTGGCAAACTTCAGTTTTTGGCAGACTTTGTGGTGATGAAGATGGAGACCGAGAAAATACCTTTCATACTTGGAAGGCCGTTTATGAAAACGGCCAGGGCGATCATAGATGTGAATGAAGGTATAGTGGTTCTCCAAGACAGAGAGGAGAGAGTGGTGGTGGATGTCTTCAAAGATGAAGAACAAGCAAAGGAGGAAGAGGCTAGTTACAAAGCTGCATTTCGAGATGCACCCATAACTAGAGGTAAGAATGAAATTTCGGATAACCATTGTTTGTTTTTTCAGGTACCCAAGGTAGAAGAGACCGGAAAAGGAGAAGAAGTTCCTAGGGACTGGAAGAAAAGAAGGCTCCAACTTGGCACACCAGTAAGATTCAAGAACAAGTTGTGGGTTATAAAAGGCTTTAACGAAAAGGAGATGATAGAGATAGAGTCTCCATATTCTAGAGGATCCAAAACAGTCCAAAGGAAGCAGTTGAAAGGTTGGTGGAAGGACTACATCAACTATAAAGAAGATGGAACGTGAGCTTTAACAGGGTCAAGCTAGTGACGTTAAAGAAGCGCTTGCTGGGAGGCAACCCAGTAGATTTACAAACTTTTGATTTGGTTTTGTAATTTGTAATTTGTGAACATTATTCTGGACATTATTTTGCTGGATTTAGCATCTACTGAAGGATGCTAGGTGGTTAAGTATCTACTGCAGGATATTAAGTTTGCAACACTTACTGATGGGTGTTGGTGAAAAAATTTTGCACCTACTGATGGGTGCTGGTAAGTTGAAACACCTACTGATGGGTGTTGGTGGATTTTGGGTCAGGCTCGTGACGTTAAACAAGCGCTACCTGGGAGGCAACCCAGTTGATTGATTGTTTTCTGTTTGTTTATTTTAGTTAGGGTTTGCATAAGCATTTTTAACATTGAATTGCAGGGAACCTATGAGGGGTATGCTAGGAAGGCACGTAGGACAAGAAAAGAAGGAGAAGGGCACATCACGAAAGTGCCGCTGAGCGGTACTAACGCAGATGGGCTTAAGTTCCCCTTAGCGGAACCCGAGCCCATTGGGGTATTTTTAAACCCTAAGCTGCGCATTTTTACACTCTTTCAAGCTCTTCTCTGCACAAACACTTCCACACCTCTTCTCCTAGGTTTTCCATATCTTTCTACTCTTCCCTCTTTAAAAATTTTCTCTTCCACTCACTTTTATACTAGTGTGCCATCAAAGTTTGGGGTTGGAAGAGAGCATTCTAGTTTGGAAGCATTCTCATATCATCTAGCATCTCCACCCAAGTAAGTAAAATGCATTTTGTTCATTCTAGGGTTCTTGAATTTGAATGTGATTGTCAAAGCATGAATATTTAGGGCTTTTGATTTCTATGCATGATTTGATGATATATTTGATGTTTGAACCGATTAAATTGCTTGATTATGAACTGGAAAACAGAAAATTGCATTTGGGTGGAGTTAGAACAGTTCTAAAAAGAGATTTGCAAAAATCTGCAGATCACCGCTGAGCGGCATTTACCGCTGAGCGGCACTTTGCCAGATTTGCTTTTTCTGTTTTTTTTGCTTGTTTGAATGAGGCACTGGTGGCGTTGAGGGGAAATTCTGGCCCTCAGCGGTGGTTTAGCTTCGAAAGGAGTTATGTTCTGTGTTTACTAATGATTAACATCATGTTCCGTGGTTTTGGTTTGTGTTTTGAATGCAGGAATGGCATCCTCTTCAGGAAAGAGATTGAAAACCATGGCAACCAAGAGGAAGGAAAAGGAACCAGAGCAGCCACATAATGGCAGGTTCCTCTCTAGGAAACATGAGAAGCACTTTAGGGTGGTACAGGACAGGAGACTTCTAATGGAGAGAAAGGTTGGAATGATACCTAACTTTGCTCCTCAATTTGGAGAGCAAGTGTTAGGGAATGATTGGGGGAAGCTAGCCACTTATCCAGCACCAGCCAACATAGCTGTGGTGAAGGAATTCTACACCAATGCAAAGAAGATTGGTGATTATCCAGCTGAGAATTATTTGGGCTATGTCAGAGGCCATGCTATCAGGTATGATCCTGATTCCATCAACAACTTCCTGGATACTGTGTGGGCTGGTGAGTAATGCCAGTTTGCTCTTAGCATGGAGGAAGGTGCTGACTTTGAGGATGTTGAGAGAGTGTTGTGCTTACCTGGAGGACACTTCCAAAGGAATAGATCTGGCGCAGTGGTTAACATTAGGAGGATAGATTTGACTCCTCTTGCAAAGTATTGGATGGCATTTTCTCATGCCAACATTCAGCCATGTTCACATGTGTCAGATATCACTCTCAGCAAGGCACTATTCATCGACTGTGCTATCAGAAACTTGAATGTTAATATTGGGCAGGTGATAGCTGATGAGATCAGTGTATGTGCTAACACCTCAAACAACAAAGCACCATTAGGACATCCTTCTTTGATCACTCACCTGTGCAAGCTAGCTGGGGTGGACACTTCTGTTCCACCATTTGAGAGGCCAAGAAAAGCTATTGATGAGGCTTATTATAGACAGTACTGTGGAGGTGAGGATGCAGCTCAGCCAGTTCCACCACGCCATGTTCGTAGAGAGAGAGGGCCAGCACAGAGCCAGACATCTGCTGATGCACATGAAGCAGAACCATTCCAGATGAGAGACATGTATATGTCTCTTATAGGTGCTCAGTTGCAGTCCATTCACAGAGGGCAGGTGGCCACTGCTGAGATGATAGTGGGGATGTATGATAATCCTCCAGCCCACAGGTGGACTATGGATGAATTCCATAATGTCGTAGCTTGGCCAGAAGAACCAGTACATGGAGAAGCTGGAGCAGCTGAAGCTTCAGCCAGAGATATGGAAGAAGATGAAGCTGAGGAGGAGGATGCATTTGATGAAGATGATGATGAAGAGGAAGAGGAAGATACAGAAGACAGCTCAGACTGATGAGGAGCTGAGATAGCATTTACTGATGAATGCTATCATATGATTATGCTTTTGTGGTTTAAGTTTTCTGAACTTATTTGTTTTTGTTTTTAGATTAGGGTTTGATGTACTCTGTTGGAACCCTGGTTTGTGTGATGGTTTGCTATTAACTGTGATTGTGTGATAAGTAATGCTTGATGATGCTTATTGATTGATTGATGTTGAGATGAGGTGCACATTAAATGCTTATACAGGTGATTCACAAGCTTTGTGAACAAATGCATGATATCATGATTGTGATTGTGAAATTAAGCAGGATGTGTATGTCAAATAGGAATGAGCTTATATGTGAGGTTTTGAGCTTCAGAGTTGTTATGGTTGAATGCTATTACTTTGAAAGCATGAATGACTTTGCCCAGGTTTTCTATGATTGAATCAATTGCTTGTTTTGCATCACATGATCAAAGGCCGTGTTGATTGAAACCCTTTTTATTGGCCAAATACATAAAGTAAGCCCACTAAAAGAGAACACTTTGTGTTCTATCCTTTGAACCCTTAGCCTTAAACATACACTGAACACCCTTGATTGGAAATCTTTACCTTGAGTTAAGTAGAAAATCTTATGTGGTATTGTTAAATGTTCAAGTTTGGGGTTGTTGGGAAAACATGAAAAAGGAAAAGCATTGAGCCAAGAGCTAAAAAGTAAGAATATGCAAAGAAAAAGAAAAGAAAAGAAAAAGAAGTAAAGCTCAATGCAAATGCAAATGTAAAGGCAAAAGAAAGTTGGGAATGAATAAGATAATTGTGTTGTTATGATTCTCTTAACTCAAGGATTTTGTGATCCAGAAAAACCAATTTTCTTGTTAGCCCAGCCACATTATAAGCCATTGAAAAGTCCTTGTGATGATGCATGCTTGTGAATGTTTTTGATTGTGGTAAAATGAAAGGCAAAGTTGATTCATGTGACATTGTGATAGTGGAGTGAATGAGTGAAACACTTTACCTCTTATACACTTGTGTGTTGAGTGAAACACTTTACCTGGTGAGGAAATATTCCATGAGCACATGAATATCCATGCTTAATTGATTGATCATTCATGAAAAATAGCATTTGTTGGAATCTAAATGATTTTGTGAAACACTAAAGCATGTGCGCATCTTGATTGAACTCTTGGTCATAAGTTTGAGTGAAGTTATTACTTATCTTGAAAAAGAGGATTTTTGAATGAGTGAACCATCATATGAATTGGTTGGAGATGGAGTTACATTTTGTTTGCTTGAGGACAAGCAAAGTTCTAAGTTTGGGGTTGTGATGACAGTTGAAAAACTGTTATTTTCATGCTTAAAATTGATACTAAAAGCAACCTTTAGACTTAGAAACTAGCTTGAAATCATGCATTTTATCTATATTTTCAGAAATAAGAGAGCTGGACAGGTTTATGCTTGATTTGAGTGTTTTTGTGCAGGTTTTGAGGTGAATTTAGTGAAAAGAGTGAAGAATGAGAGAGATGACATTAGAAAAGACAAGAAAGAGTGCAAAAAGAGAAGTCGAAGGCACCGCTCAGCGGCATTTTACCGCTGAGCGGCACTCAGGAGGTTGCGGGAGTCACGCTGAGGGGCAAAATGGCCGCTGAGGGGAAGAAACGAGTCACGCAACCACCGCTGAGCGGTAAATGGTGCTGAGCGGCACTTTTTGGGCTTGGGCTTTTATGATCTTTTGTAACTCTAGATTAGTATATAAGGGCTTGCACGTCCTATAGTTAGGTATCTTTGGCAGAAACGAGGCAAACACTCTCTCTTCCACCCCTTTGAAGGAGGATCTTGGATGCTCAGGCTACCTCTTCACCTTTATTGGGTTTATTCTTTCATTCTTTCATTGTGATTCATCTAGGTTCACCATGAATATGGTGAACTAAACCTTGTATGTTTGTTGGGGAATCAATGTAATCTCTTGAAGCTCTCATATATGGATTTGTTGAGTACATCTTTGAATTGAGACATATGCTTTCTTTCATCATTAGTTAGGGTTTTTCCTCTTTGCTCAATGCTTGCATTGTTTAACTCATTCTAATGCATGATTATTGGTTTTGTCGATACGGGCACGTACGGGGAAGTCTAGATCCGGGGAATTTGTCCCAATATTATACTGACAATATTATATTGGTTGCCTTTAAGCTCCTGCGGTAATGAACTAATCATTAGGAATGCTAGGAATTGTATGAACTATTTGATTAGGGAGAAGCCATCTAGAATGGTACTTTAGAGAGTGGCATTAACAATGATGATTTGAATGTTGAATTCCTAAAATATATGAGAGTGGATGAGATGAAATTGACCCCCAACAACATATTTATTCATATATCTCCTTGAAAGTGTTTATCTTTTGTCTTTGCCATTGATCAATTCATGCATACATGTTTAATTTTCGTCCTTGCATATTAAACTTCAATTATTGTGTTCTTAAGTCTTAGCTAATCAACAAATCACATAACTAAACTAGGCCGTGAGTCCTTTGGGAAGAACGATACTTGGTCTTACCAAGTTTATTACTTGAACGATTCGGTCATACTTGCCGATTGTGAAACAAGTTTGTGACATCATATTTTGGTGCTTACAAATTTGTCCATCAAGTTGACAGCAGAGTTTTTTTCTTCACAGTTACAGCATAGGAGAGAGTCACTTTGTAGCTGAAAGATTTGCATGAATCACTTTTGATTCATTACTTGTTTGAGAGCAACCAAAGCTGCCACATTAAACTACCTTCTTGTTTTCCCAATTTTTGTTGTTTCCATTGTATTTTGATTTTTTCCATTATTGTAAGTTGGCCATTTCAAGCACGTGAAGTGGAAGAGCTCATAAGTGTTCTTCCCTCATTTGCTAACTTGACTTAAAGTCTCATCACTTTAAAATTGGTAGACGGTGAGTGTGTCTTAGATCCAAAAAGTCTAAGCCTCACCTAGGAGACCTCACATTTAATTTCTTTTTAAATTGCAAGTTTCGCATAGGAAGTCTTAGAGTCCGGCCTTAGAGTCTAAGGTTTTCTTTCTTTGTGTTTGTTGGTGTCTCCATATATTTAGTGAATTTAGAAGTGATTTTGATTTAAAGACTTTTAGTAAGTAACTAAGGATATATTTGGCAAGGCAAGACTTGGTACTTAAGTGAACTACAAGGTCCACCTCTCTTACCTGGAATATTGTGCTCAAGTGAACTCTCTTAGTCTTTACCTCAAGAAAATTTTTAAGTTCATAAAATGTCTGGAAGACACTCCCCTAGAATTAATGAGGAGCCTAAAGATTAATTTTTTTTTTCAAACTCTTGTCAATCAACTCAAAGAAATTGAAAGGAAAATAGGGCAAGAAAAGATTCAAAGAGAACTGCACAATGCCATGGTCACCAATGAGTTTAAAATGTTAAGACATGAACAAGTTCAATATAGGGAGAGAAGCATGAGTGGAGAGTCCCAAAGTGAACAAGAAACCTTAAGAGTAGGAGATTACTATCCTTCTTCATCAAGAAGGCATAGGTGTGACTATGAAAATTCTCCTCCTCCTCCTAAGGAAGTCAATGTAGTATTGCCTCATTTTCATGGCAAAGATAACATTGAGGCTTATCTTGACTGGGAAATGAAAGTAGAGCAAATATTTGCCTGTCAATAAGTGTCGGAGGAAAGAAAAGTCTCTCTAGCTACCCTTAGTTTTCAAGGGTATGCAATGTATTGGTGGACTGCTCTAGTCAAAGAAAGAATGAGACAACAACTTCCTCCCATCAAATATTGGAATGAACTCACAACTGCTCTCAAGAAAAGGCACATTCCTTCTTACTATAAAAGGGAACTTATGGATAAGCTCCAAAGGTTGCAACAAAAGTCTATGTCTATTGAAGGATATAGACAACAGATGGAGCTATACATAATGAGAGCAGGGATCACAGAGGTAGAGGAAACTACTTTAGCTAGATTTTTGAGTGGGTTGAATTTGGAAATAAGGGATAAAGTTGAACTTCTACCTTATAGAGATTTGAATGAACTTGTTCAAATGTGTATAAAGGTAGAACAACAAAATCTGCGGAAAATTTCTGCCAAAAGATTTCAGTCTCCCTTTGAGCAGAAATTTACTAAAGCAAAAGAACCCCTCAAACCTCTAGCCAAAATAATTGAAAAACCAAACAAAGAGTCCTCTTCACACACTCGCACAAGTGACATAAAGTGTTTCAAGTGTCTAGGTAGGGGTCATATAGTTGCTCAATGTCCTACTAAGAGAACCATCCTTTTAAAAGGAAAGGACATCTATAGCAGTGAAAGTGAATCCCCCACCAGTGATAGTGAGAGTGAAACATAAAAAAAAGAGGAAGTGTTTGCGGATGATTGTCAGCTTCTCATGGTAAGAAGGGTGCTTAGCAGTCAACCAAGTCTAGAACAACTATCACAAAGAGAGAACATCTTTCATACAAGGTGTAAAATTCAAGAAAATTATTGTTCTCTCATTATTTATAGTGGTTCTTGCTGCAATTGTTGTAGCACAAGACTAGTTGAAAAGTTGAATCTTGCTGTAATACCCCATCCCAAACCTTATAAACTTCATTGGCTAAATGAAGATGGGGACATTACAGTCAAGAATCAAGTTAAAGTGGCTCTATCCATAGGGAACTTCAAAGATGAAGTTATTTGTGATGTAGTTCCCATGGAAGCTTGCCATGTGCTATTGGGAAGACCATGGCAATTTGATCATAACATTATACACCATGGTCTTACCAATACCATAACTGTGCACAAAAAGGACAAGAAATTTGTGCTTCAACCTTTGACACCCATCCAGGTGGCACAAGATCAAGCACAAATGAAGTCCACCAGGGAACAGGAAAAGAAACAAAAAAAGAAAAAGAATACAAAACAAAAGAGCGAAGTAGTCACTAGGGAAGAAAGCGAGGTGATGGAGTCTAGTGTTCCCTTCCACAAGGTCACTCAACATGAAGTTCTTTTAACTAAAAAGACTTTAAACCACACTTCAAGTTGAGCAACCTTCATATCTTCTTCTTTGCCAAGGGACACTCACCTGCACATCTAGTGAGTCTCAGACTTCTACTCTTTCTCCTTCAATACACAAACTTTTGAAGGAATTTGATGATCTATTTCCCAAAGAAATTCCAAATGGGCTTCCACCATTAAGAGGAATAGAACATCAAATTGACTTCATTCCAGGGGCAACTCTTCCTAATAGGCCTGCCTATAGGACTAATCCTCAAGAAACCAAAGAGATTGAGTCACAAGTCCAAGAGTTATTAGATAAGGGTTTGGTTCAAAAGAGCCTAAGCCCCTGTGTTGTACCTGTGTTGTTAGTGCCCAAAAAGGATGGGAAATGGCGCATGTGTTGTGATTGTAGGGTTATCAACAACATCACAATAAAGTATAGATATCCCATCCCTAGACTTGATGATATGTTGGATGAATTACATGGGGCTCAAATTTTCTCAAAAATAGATCTTAAGAGCGGATATCACCAAATTCGAATCAAAGAAGGTGATGAGTGGAAAACTACTTTTAAGACTAAGTTTGGGTTATATGAGTGCCTCGTAATGCCTTTTGGTCTTACAAATGCCCCAAGTACATTCATGAGACTTATGAATCATGTTTTAAGGGATTGCATTGGGAAGTTTGTAGTTGTTTATTTTGATGACATATTGGTATATAGTCAAGATTTGCAAAATCATGAAAAACATTTGAGAGTTGTTCTAATAATTCTTAGAACCAATAAAATTGTTTGCAAATCTTGACAAATGCACCTTTTGTGTTGATAGTGTGATCTTTCTAGGTTTTGTAGTCAATAAAAGTGGGGTCCATGTTGATCGTGAGAAAATAAAAGCCATCCAAGAATGGCCAATTCCAAAGAATGTAGGAGAAGTTAGGAGTTTCCATGGATTGGCAAGCTTTTATAGAAGATTTGTGCCTAACTTCTCTAGTCTAGCTTCACCTCTCAATGAGCTGGTGAAAAAGGATGTTACATTCACTTGGGGAGAAAAACAACAAAAGGCTTTTGAGCTAATTAAAGAGAAGCTCACTCAAGCTCCCATTCTAGCTCTTCCAAATTTTGCCAAAACTTTTGAGTTAGAATGTGATGCTTCGGGACATGGAATAGGTGCTGTGTTATTACAAGAAGGCCATCCAATTGCTTATTTTAGTGAAAAACTTCATGGTGCTTCTTGTAATTACCCCACTTATGACAAAGAGCTCTATGCTCTTATGAGGGCTCTTCAAACTTGGGAACATTATCTTGTTTCCAAGGAGTTTATTATTCATAGTGATCATGAATTACTAAAATATTTGAAGATCCAACACAAGTTGCAAAAGAGACATGCTAAGTGGCTTGAATTCATTGAACAATTCACTTATGTTATCAAATACAAGAAAGGGAAGTCTAATATAGTGGCAGATGCTTTATCAAGGAGAAATATTTTACTAGCCACTTTAGGAGCTCAAATTCTTGGGTTTGATAACATAAAAGAATTATATACTCAAGATAGTGAGTTTGCCACCTTATATGAGGAATGTTTGCAAAAACCACAAGGAGGATTCTATGTGAGAGATGGGTATCTTTTCAAAGAGGGCAAAATTTGTATACCCCAAGGCTCACACAGAAAACTCCTTGTCAAAGAGATGCATGAGGGAGGGTTGATGGGGCATTTTGGGGTTGATAAAACCTTAAGCATGCTAAAAGAGAAATTCTTTTGGCCCCACATGAGGAGAGAAGTCCAAAGGCATTGTTTTAAGTGCATTACTTGTTTAGAATCCAAATCTAGAGCAATGCCTCATGGTCTTTATACTCCCTTACCCATTGCTTCAACTCCTTGGGAAGATATTAGCATGGATTTTGTCTTAGGACTACCAAAAACTTCCAGGGGCTTTGATTCTATTTTTGTGGTTGTGGATCGTTTTAGTAAAATGGCCCATTTTATACCATGCCACAAGATAGATGCTGCAAGTAATGTGGCTAGGTTATTCTTTCGAGATGTGGTTAGACTTCATGGACTACCTCGGGTCATAATTTCTGATAGAGATTCAAAATTTCTTAGTCACTTTTGGAGAACCTTATGGTCTCGATTAGGGACTAAGCTTTCTTTTTCTACTACTTGCCATCCTCAAACGGATGGTCAAACTGAAGTAGTAAATAGATCTCTATCCACTCTATTGAGAGTAGTCCTCAAGGGTAACCACAAATCTTGGGATGAGTATCTCCCACATGTGGAGTTTGCTTATAATTGGGTAGTTCATCGAACTACTAAAATCTCTCCTTTCGAAGCTGTATACGGTTTTAATCCTCTCACACCTATGGATTTAATTCCCTTACCTTCTTCACATGAGTTTGTTCATCAAGAGGGAATATCTAAATCCAAATTCATTAAAACTTTTCATGAGAGGATTAGTAATCAAATACAACAACAAAGTGAGAGATATGCTAAGTATCATAATAAGGGTAAAAAGGAAGTCATTTTCAATGAAGGTGACTTAGTTTGGCTTCACCTTCGAAAGGAAACATTTCCTATTCAAAGGAAGTCCAAATTAAGTCCTAGAGGAGATGGTCCTTTTAAGATCCTTAAGAAGGTATACAATAATGCTTATCAATTAGACCTTCCATCAGAGTATGGTGTCCACTCTACTTTTAATGTTACTAATCTTTGTCCTTTTGCAGGATTTGATACAGATGGTGATTTGGATTTGAGGACAAATCCTCTTCAAGGGGAAGGAGATGATGACTTAGGGCAGGGACCCATTACTAGAAGTATGGCTAGAAGAATTCAAGAAGAGCTTGAAGATATGGATACAACAGGGCAAGTTCTTTTCCTTCATTTTAAGTGGAATTTGGAGACACCAAGAGAAGGGGCAAATCTGTCCATATGAATGTCAAAGTTGCTGGCTGCACCACCACTCTTTGCTAAGCACACCATAGCAACATTAACACCAACAGACCACGTGCTGATTTGGTTTTTAGCACATTTTTAATAAGCCTTTCTAGAAGGCCTTCATATTTTACACATGGGTCACCACATGGCAGCTGATCCATCATTCTCGGTCCATTACTTCCTCGCTGTAACTCCATGGATAGCCTATAAAATCAGGGCAGCTACCTTTGTAAAAACACTTTTGGATGAATGAAATTTCTACTGAGAATTGCTTTTGCCAACTCTCCTTCCGAAAGTCTTTCCTAGCTTAAATCTTTCCCTTCAACTTCCTTCCTTGTATGGATGGCTACCTGAGTTGTAACCATTCACTAAGCATATGATCCATCTCTATATATCTCTAACTACACTTCTTCCGCTGCCATGACCACATTTTCCATCCTTCTGCTGGAGCTACCGAGAAGCACTATTAGTTGAATCTCTTTGGTGCCTCCTTGAAGTCCAGCAACAGTTCAGTTGGAACAAACTCTCGGATCAGCAGATCAATATCCTTGCCTCAGTCATCAACCACATAGCTCACAAAGTTGTTGTCGAACCTGTGAAACATTCTGGCACTCCTTTGATGGTTAAGAAAGTTTTTTTGTCAAAATCTCCAACTGTTGAGTGATAATTTTATTTTGAGCAAGCAAGCACTAGTGCAGCGAAGGGAAAAGACCGTGGTTGTTTTTGAATATACGTCGCGGTTGTAGAACCACGGCATATACGAGCGAGGTAAAAAGTCTGGGACTTTAGGCCGCGGTTACAACCGCGGTAATAACCTGGGGATATGACAACGGTTCTTTCTTGAACCGCGACCAAAACCCTTTTTTTAAAATAATTTTTTCGTGTAAGCTTTGGTCGCGGTTCCAATAGCGGTTCATGCTGGAATCGCGGCCAAAACCCTTTTTTTTAAAATTTTTGTATAACCTTTCTACCGCGGTTTTGGCCCCAACCGTGACCTATTCTCCTGCAATTTCTTTTAATAGCAGGTATGTTTTTATGATATCCACTATCACGAAAATAGACCTGCATATCAAACAATATCATAACAACACAGATTCAACACAATAGTCAATATTTACATCACATAATGTACAAAGTCTAATAACTATAAATCAACATGTTCTAATGTATTTTAAATCTAATAACTATGAACTATTATATATTCTAACTAAATGTTTTGCAACTGCTTTGCTTAGGAATGTAAGCGGCTTCTCAGGAATTGGAGTAGAAGTCTTGAATCTCTGCACAAGAAAATTGTTATTAATTAGTGTATATGAATTCCAAATGTTGGAGAAAATAAAAATTCATTAAATTTAAATATTATCGTTTCCCAGCCT
Source organism: Vigna reflexopilosa (assembly GCA_027742785.1). Classification (NCBI taxonomy): domain Eukaryota; kingdom Viridiplantae; phylum Streptophyta; class Magnoliopsida; order Fabales; family Fabaceae; genus Vigna; species Vigna reflexopilosa. The sequence continues at coordinate 16,484,940 of CM050915.1, forward strand.
CTTGTGATATGGGCACGAATAATGTGGGTCATCCAATACATTACATAGTATCCACACTCATATGAACCATTCTGTTTGTTACACTACAATATACCATCACAGTTGTAAATAGTTAGTGAAAATCATTAAAACAAAACAATTATAAGAAAGTATGGCTTTAGCATATGTCAAACCTTGAGAGCAATCCATGCAAGCTTTCTATCGTTAGCAATTGATCTCCCAACCAACATCATACTTGCTGAAATAGAACTATATATAAAAAAAAGGTTTTAGCATTCATTTATATAACAAAGAAAGTCCAAACATTGAGGTTCTTACCAATCAACTGCTTGTCTGAGATGTTTGGGAGGAAACTATGCAATGAGCAGAACAACAAAGCATAGGTCTCCTGTACAAAAATAACAAGTAACTGCCAGTAGCGCCTGAAATTCATAATAACTTAATTATTATATATTAAAATCACATATGGAACTTAATTATTATATATTAACAAAGTTCACTTACCCAAATATATAAGGAATAAAAAGTATGTTCTTCCCACTTGCAAATCTTCTTGTGAGATATGTTGTGATCTCATCAAAATCATTTGTTTTTTGAATGATTTGGGGATCAATGAACCCTTAGACATCATTGTACCCCAAGTTGTTACTGACACCAAACATATACCTGAAATCAAAAATTACCTTTGATATAAGTATACTTGATATATAAATCAATTTTATATAAATAATTGCTCACAGACTTACATCATCCATAACTGAACTAATGTAATATTCAACTATTCTGTTCTAGATGCAACCTCTCTGACATCTTGGCTATGTAGGTATATTGGGACCTCAGAGCCTCTTCCAAATACATTAGCATCATATTCAACCTCCAAAGGCCTATCTCCAATGATGTCAGCAAGTTGCTGCAATGCACCAAGAGGATCGTCCTCAGATAAACGAATATTCTCCTGTGCATGCGTCTGTCGTTACATGGAAAAGTAAGATAAGTTTTGACATTAATAACATGTAAACTTTAAAATTGAGAAGTGTAAAGTAGACATGGATTAACATCGTCCATGTCATCCCCTGGGACGGCTGGTGCTGAACAACTTCCTTTCCCGCTTCTCCCTGTCAGAGTAAATGTTAGATTATACAAAACATAGAAATTATTGAACATAAATGTTTATTAATTTTACCTGTGGGAGGCACAACATGTTCCTGTTCCTGTACAGGAGATCGCATCGGGCGCATGCCATAACTCTCAAACTGCTGTTGGAACTGGCGCATAACTCTGTCAGTCACTTCTGTAGTGACCTTATTATACAATTCCTCCCTAAGCTCTGTCCTAAGCTCCTCCCTAAGGTCTGCGCGAAGCTTTTTTGTGATCTCCTGTGTGAGCCTTTGTTCTTGTGCTTTGCTGTATGCATATGAAGTCTGACGAGAAGAACTCCCAAAATAATCTCGAATGCCTACTCCAGTTCCACCAGCACGCACACGTCCAGGGTGCTCAGGTTGTCCAAGTGCAATGGTAAGAATATCCTGGCGACCCTTTGGAGTGAATTGACCTTGGGAGCTCTGCTCAACCAAGGAGTCCTGTAACATAACAAAACACCATTATTCTTAAAAAAGTTCAAGGTAGTATGTATAATGAAATTATTATTATTTTAGGAACAATGATAACTTACAATTCTTTCAGATATTTCCCGTGCAGTGTTAGAAGAGTAGGCCCCCGATGATCTTAAATGAGCCAACTTCCATTTCTCATGCCGAGAAGGTGGAGAAGGAGGCTGGGGGCTACCACCCTCAGATGATGGTCTAGCTTCTGCCTTTTTCTTGAGGATTTTCTCCTCAAGCTTCCTATAACCACCACGAGATAATAGGTGGGGATTTTTATTTTGAGCACTTATTCCTTGTGCTTTGCTTCTTTTTGCCTGTCACATATGTTTAATTAATTTATTCATTTGATATATATTTGTTAATGAGGAATTGAATAATATAAACTATACTACCCTTTCATTCCTCTGATGTCCGACTCTGTACAAAGAGGCGTCAAGTCTCCTCATCAATGGCCTTATATGTTTTACATGGAGACTTATTTTTTTGGCTTCCAAATATATATCTCGAGGTCAACTTACTCTTAAAACCCCGGAAGTTTTCAGCAACAGTTGATAAACACTTATTTTTAAGTGTAGTGACATTTGGAATGTCAAATGTCATCTGAAATAAACATAATAAAGTTGTATCAGTACAAAATTATCAATATAAATAAACTCTAATTCAAATGATATTAATTAACTTACCAATATATCGTTCCATATAATGTTCCGATCAACCTCGAGCACATGGTCAAAAGATGGAATAAGAATATTAATCTTATCACGCGCTACTACTCCAAGGTATGATCGGAAGTCATCTGCATTTGGGCTAGATGCCACACCCGTGATCACATTAACATTCACGGGTGTTCTTTCAGCACTATGTTTTCTGACCAAAAGTTGTTTCATTCTGGTGGTCCTCTAGTAGCTCTGGATGGGGGAGCCTCATCCCCTGATGAATGTGGATGGTCAGCCATATATCTATCAAAATAAATAACAGCATGTAATATTAATAAAATATAATTTAACAAAATATGTAATAGTAGTCATAGGAAATATTAATAAAATACTTAATATTAATAAAAAACTTATATACACAAATTTGAAATTCATACATAAAGATATGGATTCATCATATGTATATTCTCTCATTATGATCTGACCGAATTGCATGTACATCGTCAACTAGAGGTTGGTCATCCAAATTTGTCGTAGTTTGAAATGAATGGTTGTCAACAATATGAATATTAATCAGATTGTCTTCGTTAACTTCAATTTGTTTTTTTCCTTGAAGAGCGACATACCAATGGTCAGACGCAGGATCTTTGACATAAAAAATCTGAGATGGTTGATGTACCATGATAAACGGTTCATCTCGATAACCCACCTTTCGAAAATCAACTAGTGTCATACCCAATTCATCTATTTTCACACCACTCTTATTGTCAAACCACTTATATTTGAACAATGGAACAAAAAACTTGGTGTAACCAACCTCCCATATCTCTTCTATTATACCATAATATCTCATTGATCCAAGTACAGGAGATTGATCTTTTGATGTGGAAAATTGAAGCGACTCAGCTTCTAAACTAACTCCACTATTTTGTACTATGCTTTTATCATCCAAAGTCTTCGTATAGAATGTGCAATTATTGACTTCATAACCTGTACAACATACGACATCAAACTTTAAACCATTTGCAAGTCACAACAAAGTCTGAGAAGAATGTGGCTCTTTGTCAATTTCAGATTTGAACCAAGACATAAATGTTTTGTTATGCTCCATCAATTGCCATTTCTCTGATTGTCTTGGATTTTTATTCTTCACAATGGCTTTGTGTGCTTGCAAAAAAGGGATCACCTCATCTGTGTTGTTCAATATATAAAGATGTGCTTGCAACAATTCTTCACGATCCTTTGTCACCGCATTCACACCTCAGATGCTTTTACTTGTAGAACTTTTATTCATCCATGATGTGCGAGGAACTCCTATTGGATTTGTTGATGTCATGTAGTTTGAACAAAACTCGATACTTTCTTCAGCAATATACCTTTCAATCATTGAACCTTCGGGACGATATGGATTTTTAACATACCCTTTCAAAATCTTCATATAACGCTCAATAGGATACATCCATCTTAAGTATACTGGTCCGCACAACTTGATTTCTCTAACCAAATGAACAAGTAAATGTACCATGATGTCAAAAAAAGATGGATGGAAAAACATCTCTAGTTGACACAAGATGATAACAATCTCGCCTTGAAGTTCATCTAATTTTGTAGGATTGATGGCTTTACTACAAATTGATGAGAAAAATGAACACAAACTGTTTACGGTCTGCCTAACACTTTTGGGCAAAATTCCACGAATAGCCACCGGTAACAATTGTTGCATTAAGACGTGACAATCGTGAAACTTCATGCCAACAAGCTTTAAGTCCTGCATCGACACTAAACTCTTCATATTTGAAGAGTATCCTTGTGGTACTTTGATACTCTTTAAACAAAGGCAAAAATTTATCTTTTCTTGTCTAGACATTGTGTAACATGCAAGAGGCAAATAAGTACGTTTACCAATCTCCCTGGGTGCCAACTCTTCTCGGATATCCATGTCAACCAAATCCAAACGAGCATTCACTCCATCTTTTGTCTTTCCCTGAATGTTGAGTAGTGTACCAATCAAGCTATCACACACATTCTTCTCTACATGCATCACATCTATGCAATGTCTAACATCTAATTTTGACCAGTATGGAAGATCAAAGAATATTGATTTCTTCTTCCAAGGGGTTGTTACAGATGACTTCTTGGATGTTTTCCCAAATACATGATGTATTTTATTAACTTTTCAAGAATTTGAAGGCCAGTAAGTGGATTTGGTGCTTTGTCTCTGATGAGTCGTTATTTCTTAAACTATATTTAGTTTATTGCACTTAAATAAACCAAGGAATTGTGTTTGATTGTCTGTTATTTCCCCGTTTTCCGAATTCTGCTTAATTTGGTCGGAAATTCGTAATTGTGCTAATTTGGGTTTTCTGAGCTGATTAAGTGCATTTCTGGTTGCAGGGAAGTTGTGGAAACATCATCTGGAGCATTGGGATATGGCGTGACACTCAAAGGCTCAACATTTAGTCATTTAGATTCTAATTAAAGTTGTAATTTCGTTTTCTAGAAGCCCTTAATTAGAATTAGGTGTTTTGGACCCTTTTAGGGGCAATTTTGTAAAAAGACCCATTTGTAAGACATGTGCCTTTTTGGTTAGGGTTTTTAATTGATTGTGGACCCCATTTGGAAGAAAACTCTCGGCATTTTAGAGAGCCTTAGCCAACCACACAAAGGAGACTCTTACACACTTCATTTTTTCATGTTTTGAGCTTTTCTCTCTTAGGGTTTCTTGTATGAACACTCTTATGGAGAGCTTCACTTGGGTGTCTCATTTTTAGCCATTTCAATGAGCAAGATGCAGATTTTCTTCTTCTCTTAATTTACTCTTGGTTGTCTTAGCTTATTGGTGGTGAAAAACTATTCATTTCCACTTCCATTTGCTTGTTCTTAATGCTTGGAGTTTGAGTTTTGGAGCTTGTCTTTGCATTTCCATGGTGGATGTTGGGTTTGAGTAACTTTATATTTCGTTTTCCTCTCCCTTTGCTGCTGTTCCTCTCGGTTTTTATCTCATTCTATATGGTTGGATGATAAAAATGAAGTTCTATGTAGTTTTAGGTTGAAGAGAGCTTAAGATGATGTGTGGGTATTGTGGGTTTAATTCTTTTCTTTCATTTTTCGGTTTTGATGCTTGAGACTAGGTTGGGATCAGATCTTGGTGATGTTATGGAGGCTGGACAGAACTGGAATTGATGGTTTAAGTATTATTTTCGTTTTTGCAAAGAAACTTGAAGAAATGGTAGTGTTGAAGATGGGTTGATGAGTAGAAGTTTGGGTTTATTGTTCTTGTGTTCATTTGCAACTTTAACTTTGGTTTCTTGAAGTTGTTCTCTGTATTGAAGAGTGGAAGAAAGCTTTTGGATGTATAATTCTTGAAGAAAAACCGTTTGGAGTTTGTAGGAGAGAGGAAATTGCTTCATTTAATTTTTACCACTTTTGGACCAACACAAAAGATGCTTGTTTTGACCCAAGGAATGTTTCCACTTTGAGATTTGGCCTTTGCTTGTTCCAGCCGTGAATTGCAATGAGACATGGAGGTTTTTGGAGTTTGTTTTCATTTGATTTAGCTTACTTGGCACATTGGTAGGAGCACCCATGGTATCTTCCATTTGCACATTGGTCTTTGAAGCATTCTTTGGCATTTCCACTTGGTGGTTCACGTAAATTGTGTGCTTTGGTGTATAAAATCATTTCTTTGCTGCATGGAAGGAGAGAGGGGACGGTCTTGGAGAGTGTGGAAGGCACATGCTTAATTTCTTGAAAAATGGTGCACATGGGAGAAGAAGTCAACACATTTTGTGGCTTATTTAAGGTGAAATTGAAGTTTGACTTGGGTGCATGGTGACTCACGACCATGTGCTCTTTCTTTGGCCAATTGGACTTTTAAATTCATTTGTTAATTGCCATTATGACAATTAATTTGCTAGGATTAAATTAGGCTTGTTGGTTTCTTGGGTTTTTAATTAATTTAATTAATAGGTTGAGTTTATGTGTTTGAGTTAGTGTTGCATTTAATTATTTTTAACTGTGTTTGTTAATCAGTCTGTAACAGTGTTTGATGTTTGAAAGTTGTCTAAGGCTTTTAATAGTGCTAGTTTAATTACCATGCTAGCTTAAATTAGTTTGTTTACATCTGTGTCTTTATTGAGTTCTTTAATTTTTGCAAAACCTTTTCAAAACCCCCTTTTTTTTGTGTTAGACTCGATTTTCGAATCGCAAAATTGGTCCTTGAGATACGACCTAGGAGTCAATTCCTAGCTCTACTACATTCCTTATATGCAATCAAATTTGTATGGGTCGCGACAGCCCACATCAGTCCCTCTATTGATATCCATTGAATGCTTTTTTTAACCTTCGATATGAATGATTACATTTTAGAAATCTCCGATGACGCAAATACACCGTCTTTCTTCCGTGTTTCAATTGATTAGTTGTAGTGTTTTCTTCACATATAGGACATTCTTTATGACCCTTGACACTTTATCCTGATAAATTACCATAAGCTCGAAAGTCATTAATGGTGCAAAATAACATTGCACGCATCACAAAAGTTTCAGAAGCGAATGCATCAAATATTTCAACTCCATCCATCCACAACAACTTCAAGTCTTCAACTAGTGGTCTTAGATAAACATCTATGACATTTCCAGGTTGCTTTGGACCAAATATCATCATAGACAACATCATGTATTTCCTCTTCATGCACAATGTAGGAGATAAGTTGTAAATTATCAATATAACTGGCCAACAACTGTGATTGGTACTTAGATTACCAAATGGGTTCATTCCATCAGTGGCTAAACCAAGCCTAAGACTTCTACACTCTTTACCAAATTGGGGGAATTGTTGATCAATATTTTTCCATTGCTTTGAATCAGCTGGATGACGAAGCAGCCCGTCAATTTTTCTCTCATCTGCATGTCATCTAAGGTTTTTAGCATCTTTGCGATTCGCAAACAAACGCTTAAGTCTGGGCACAATTGGAAGGTACCAAACAACTTTCAAAGCAGATCCATTTTTTTCTATTTGACCATTATCTTCACTATTGTTTTTTGACTTGTATCCTGATAACCCACATTTTGGACACTTTGTCAAAAATTCAAACTCTTTCCTATATAAAATGCAGTCATTGGGACAAGCATGTATCCTTTTATACTCCATACCCATCAGACAAAGAATTTTCTTCGCATCATAATTACGAGTGGGTAGTGTATTTCCATCTGGCAGCATTTCATTCATCAATGTCAACAATTCTGTGAAACTCTTATCAGTCCATCCATTAGTCGCCTTCAAATTCATGAGCCTTAACATCGCTGACAAACGTGTGAACTTAGTTGAACCGACATACAAAGGTGTTTCCGCATCAGTCGACATCGTCTCATACACATGAGCTTTGGCAAAATTTTCTGCGCCAACATTGCGGATCATGTCCTCTAATTTGTCTTCATCTGGTTGATCTTCTTCCATGGTGGAATCAATAACATTTTCAGTTTGGGAGTCAGTCGAAAATTGCATTTCTTCGCCGTGCCATATCCATGTTGTATAGCATCTTAGGAAACCATCACAGATAAGATGTTCTCTAATTTGGGTTGCGTTCAACTTTCTCGCATTCAAACAGTTCACACAAGGACATCTAAACTTCACTTCATCATCACTTCTACCCTCATTACGTTGTGCAAATTGTATAAATTCATCTACCCCTCTCTCGTACTCAGCACTAATGCATGGTAAATTAATCCAATTTCGATCCATACGTAAATATTCTACAAAATTACAATCATACAATTATACAATATATTCAACATACAATCAATTCATTCATAAAATCAAACAATTAATAAACATTCCAATTATCAATTCAAACATTCAATCATACATAATTATGCATATTCAACACACAAAAAATTAAAAATTAACAAAATGAAAATTAATAAACAAAATAGTACAATCATACAATCAAACAATAATAAGCATTCAAATTATCAATTCAAACATTCAGTCATACAATATTATTCATATTCAACCTAAAAAAAATTAAAAATGCACAAAATGAGAATTAATAAACAGAATAATACGAACCTGGGAGCGTGAAAAACCAAACAATAATGGAGAGATTGAACAACCTATGGTCTGAACAGAACAAATTTAAAAGAAAAAACACAATACCTACAAAAAATACAACAAAACGTAAGTTTGATAATCCAAATCAATAAAAAAACGTATCAAACCAACCCAAAACCTCAAAACAAAAACGAAAAAACTCCGACGACCAAAGCCAAATTTGATCGGATACAAATGTAGGTGATGAAAAATGAGGAAGGAAGTCCTTCTATAGTAACGGCAGCGGTGCAACAGTGGCGGAAGACAGAATGGAGAAAGCTCGCGGCGGCAAAACCTCGTTGTAGAGAAAATGGATGGATCGCGAAACTGTTTGAGGAAGACGAAACTGTTTCTGTAATATTTTTTTAACCTAGTCAAACGTTATTACCACGGTTCATTAGAAAACTGCGGTCAAAAGGGGTATACGGCCTCGGTTCCCAACATAACCGAGGCCTATTCTCTTAAAAAAAATTAAAATTGTTCTGAAATGGCAATTTTGCAATTTTTTCAACCTTTATGCCCCGGTTCTGATAACAGTTGAAAAACTGTTATTTTCATGCTTAAAATTGATACTAAAAGCAACCTTTAACACTTAGAAACTAGCTTGAAATCATACTTTTGGTTATATTTTCTGAAATAAGAGAGTTGGACAGGTTTATGCTTGATTTTAGTGTTTTTATGCAGGTTTTAAGGTGAATTTGGTGAAAGAAGTGAAGAGGGATAGAGATGGAATCAGAAAAGACATCAAAAAGTGCAAAACGAGAAGCCACAAGTACCGCTCAGCGGCAGTTTACCGCTGAGCGGCACTCAGAAACCCACGTTGGCTCTGCTGAGGGGTGAAAAGGCCGCTGAGGGGAGAAAAACAACTCATGCACTTACCGCTTAGCGGCACTATTTTGGGCTTGGGCCTAATTTTCTGTAATTTTAGAATATTATATAAGCTTTAGGACATCCTAGGGTTTGTATCTTTGGTTGAGACGAAGGAAACACTCTCTTTTCCACCCCTTGAAGGAAGATCTTGGATGCTCAGGCTACCTCCTCATCTTTCTAGGGTTCTATCTTTCATTCTTTCATTATTGTTCATCTAGTTTCACCATGAATATGGTGAACTAAACCTTGTATTGTTGTTGGGGAATCAATGTAGTCTTGTGAAACTCTCATATATGGAATTTGTTTTAACGTCTTATATTAAGATATATGCTTTCTTTCATCTTTAGTTAGGGTTTTTCCTCTTTGCTTATTGCTTGCTTTGTTTAACTCATTCATTGTCATGATTATTGATTTTGTCGATACGGGAACGTACGGGGAAGTCAAGATCCGGGGAATTTCTCCCAATAGCATATTGGTTGCCTTTAAGCTCCTGCACTTTAAGAACTAATTACTAGGAATGCTAGGAATTGTATGAACTCGTAATTAAGGATAGGCCTTCTTGCAAGGTGATTTAGAGAGTGGCATTAGCATTGATGATAAGAATGATGAATTCCTAAAAATATATGAGAGTGGATAAGATGAAATTGATAACCCCAACAACATACTCATCCATCTAATTCATTGAAGTGTTTGTATTCTGTTTTTCTCCATTGATCAAATTCATGCATACATATTTAATTACTGTCTCTTGCATTTAAACCTACAATCAATTTGTTCTTAAGTCTTAAATAATCAACAAATCACATAGCTAAACTAGGCCGTGAGTCCTTTGGGAAAACGATACTTGGTCTTACCTTGTTTTATTATTTGATACGATTCAGTCACACTTGCCGATTGTTAAACAAGTTTGTGGCGTCGTTTTTCGGTGTTCATAAATTTCTCATCAGGTTCCCCGCCCAACCGAGGCCTATTCTCCGAAATATTTAAATTTTTGTTCAGATAAGGGAATAGGCCGCGGTTCCCCCCAGAACCGAGGCCTATTCCCTGACGGTCTGACTTCAAAATTTATTTCAGTACTGACATTGGTGGGAATGTTAGATTTTTGCAGGGACAATACACCGTGGTTCCCCACAGAACTGTGGTCTATTCCCTGACGGTCTGACTTCACACTGACATTGGTGGGAATGTCAGATTTTTGCAGGAACAATAGACCACAGTTGCTTGGAGAACCGCGGCCTAAATGTATATACGACCTCGGTTGCTTTGAGAACCATGGCCTATACGGTCGAAATAATTTCGAAAATGCCACCGCGCATTATTATGCTTCGGTTTCTGGTTAACCGATGCATAATGTGCGCGGTAATAGATCACTTTTTTACTAGTGAAGGCATCATAAGACTGTAGCTGTAAAACTCCCTTAGGTTATGAGAAAGTTTTTCTTTCATTGTGCATCTCATTATCATTGGTAGCCATGTTGTCAATTAACTCATAAGCTTCCTCTAGAGTCTTGCATTTGATATTTCCTCCAGTTGAGGCATCCAACATCAATTTGGTTTGTGAACACAAACCTCCAAGGAAAAGAATGACTATTGTTGCTTCATCAAAACCATGAGTAGGTGTCTTTCTCAGCAAGCTTTTGTACCTATCACATGCTTGCCCTAATGATTCCTCCATGCCTTGGTTGAAAGAAGAGATTTCCTACTTCCCTTTGTTGATCTTTGACTGTGGGAAGTATTTATTCAAAAATTTGGCAACCACATCTTCCCACCTAGTAAAGTTGTTTTCAAGAAAAAAGTTTAGCCACAGTTTAGCATTTCCTCCTAGTGAAACAGGAAACAAACTCAGTCTTATAGCTTCATCTGACACTCCATTCAGCTTCACAGTGTTGCAGATCTCATTAAAAGTGGTCAGATGCTCATATGGACAGTTCATTGAACTGGTTGCTTTTTACTAGATGGATCAACGCAGGCTTCATCTCCATGATTGTGGCGTTGACCATTGGCTTTGCAATGTTGTTAAAATGGTACGGGCCAACAATAGTTGCATAATCTGCCAAAGTACGTCTGCTCTCATTGTTGTCCATGCTTTCCTGATCAGATTGTAGGACTTGTGAAATTCTTTCTAGAGAAGGTACTCTAGCAAGTCTCTTCCTTCGTGGCTTCCTACTAGTCTCAAGTCCTTCAAGAAGAGGTTCAAAACTTTTGTTGCTCCTTGTTCTTACTGTATCCTGCATAAACCAAACAAAACCCTAGAGAATATTGTTAGCACAAAAATAAAAATAAAATAAAAGATACGAAAATAAAATAGAATAAAATAAAATCAAATAAAATAAAGTAAAATAAAATAAAGCCAAAATTAATTAAGAATCACACAAATAGAATAGTTTAAACCGTGAATCCCCGGCAACGACGCCAAAAACTTGTTGACAATATTTTTGATCTCCAGAAACGAAACCAAAAACTTGTTGATGGATCGGCAAGTGTACCGAATCGCACAAGTAATATAAAATGGTAAGACCAAGTATCGTATTCCTGAAGACTCTCGGCACTAAATAGTTGTGTGATAACTCAATTAATTAAGACTTAAATAAAACGAGATCATTGGTTTAAAATGCAAAGACAGGAAATTAAATATGAATGCAAATTGATCAATAGGAGAGTAACACAAAGATGAACGAATGTTGTTTAATATGAGATGAATATGTTGTAGGGGTTTGATTTCACCAAGTTCCCTCTCATGTATATAAGAATTCCTCATTATGCATTAATGTTAACGTTACTCACTAAAGTACTTAGAACCCAATCCCTTCGCGCAATAAGCCTGCCTTAATTCCTAGTTCGTGCAATTCCTAGCATTCATAGAAAATTAAGTCTGAAGATCAAGAGCTTAAGATGACCAAGTACTCATACCCTCATCCCTGAGAAATATTACCCTTGGGAGCATTCAACAAGAACCTGAATTGTAAGGAACCTCCCGGCACTCTGTTAACACTCGGCAAGTGTACCGAATCGTATCAAGTAATAATAAAATGGTAAGACCAAGTATCATTTCCCAAAGGACTCACACCCTAAACAGTTATGTGATTTGCTGATTAAATTAGACTTGTAAACAAAAACATTGTTGTTGAATTACGAAAAATAAACATGAATGCAAAGTTTTGATCAATGGAATAGAAAGATGAAAAAACGGTTGATATAGGATATGAATGATTATGTTGTTGGGGTTTTTGATTCATCCTATCCACTCTCATGTATTCAAGAATTCATCTTTCTTCATTAATGTTAATGCCACTTTCTAATTTACCTTAAACCTGATGTCTCGGTGAAGAAAGCCTACTCCTAATCACTAGTTTACAATGTCTTGTCTCCCTAGCAATTATTCATGCATTACATTCGCACAGAAGCTTAAAGGCAACAAATCCTCCTATCCCTATGTCTCGGCAATATTGCTCTTGGGAGAATTTCTTCAGTTCTAGATTTACTTATATGTGTCCATACAAATAACATCAATAATCATGCAATTGAATGAGTTAAACAAAGCATGATATAGAAGAAAAACCCTAACAATTAATGAAAGAAAGCATATATAACATAAAACCAATTCCATACACGAGTGTTTCAAAGGATTACATCGGTTCCCCAACAATAATGAAGGTTTAGTTCACCATAGGCATGTGATAACAGTTGAAAAACTGTTATTTTCATGCTTAAAATTGATACTAAAAGCAACCTTTAACACTTAGAAACTAGCTTGAAATCATGCTTTTGGTCATATTTTTAGAAATAAGAGAGCTGGACAGGTTTATGCTTGATTTTATTGTTTTTATGCAGGTTTTAAGGTGAATTTGATGAAAGCAGTGAAGAAGGATAGAGATGGAATCAGAAAAGACATCAAAAAGTGCAAAAGGAGAAGCCGCAACTACCGCTCAGCGGCAGTTTACCGCTGAGCGACACTCAGGCAGTCACGTTGGCTCCGCTGAGGGGTGAAAAGGCCGCTGAGGGGAAGAAAACAACTCACGCACTTACCGCTGAGCGGCACTATTTTGGGCTTGGGCCTAATTTTCTGTAATTGTAGAATAGTATATAAGCTTTAGGACGTCCTAGGGTTTGTATCTTTGGCAGAGACGAAGCAAACACTCTCTTTTCCACCCCTTGAAGGAAGATCTTGCATGCTCAGGCTACCTTCTCCTCTTTCTAGGGTTCTATCTTTCATTCTTTCCTTATTGTTCATCTAGTTTCACCATGAATATGGTGAACTAAACCTTGTATTGTTGTTGGGGAATCAATGTAGTCTTGTGAAACTCTCATATATGGAATTTGTGTTTTAAAGTCTTATATTAAGATATATGCTTTCTTTCATCTTTAGCTAGGGTTTTTCCTCTTTGCTTATTGCTTGCTTTGTTTAACTCATTCATTGCAATGATTATTGATTTTTTCGATACGGGAACGTACGATGAAGTCTAGATCCGGGGAATTTCTCCCAATAGCATATTGGTTGCCTTTAAGCTCCTGCACTTTAAGAACTAATTACTCGGAATGCTAGGAATTATATGAACTCGTAATTAAGGATAAGCCTTCTTGCAAGGTGATTTAGAGAGTGACATTAGCATTGATGATAAGAATGATGAATTCCTAAAGTATATGAGAGTGGATAAGATGAAATTGATAACCCCAACAACATACTCATCCATCTAATTCATTGAAGTGTTTGTATTCTGTTTTTCTCCATTGATCAAATTCATGCATACATATTTAATTACTGTCTCTTGCATTTAAACAAACAATCAATTTGTTCTTAAGTCTTAAATAATCAACAAATCACATAGCTAAACTAGGCCGTGAGTCCTTTGGGAAAACGATACTTGGTCTTACCTTGTTTTATTACTTGATACGATTCGGTCACACTTGCCGATTGTTAAACAAGTTTGTGGCGCCGTTTTTCAGTGTTCATAAATTTGTTATCAAGTTTTTGGCGCCGTTGCCGGGGACTCGTGGTTTAACTAGTTCATTTGTGTGATTATTGATTATCTTTGACTTGTTTTTGAATTTTGAAATTTGAATTTCTGTTTTTATTTTTTCTGCTTTTATTTTATTTTTATTTTATTTTATTTTCTGTTTATTTTATTTTATTTTATTTTCTATTTTTATTTTATCTTCTTATCTCTTATCTTATGTCTTCTTTTATATCTTTTTGTGCTAACCAATTTTCCGAACTAGAAGCAAGAAAACTGCAGAACCTCTTCTTGAAGGTTTAGACGAGAGTAGACGGAGGAGAAGAATCCGTACATCTAGAGAACTTTTTCCTCCTCCGAAAACTCTGTTACAACCATCACCACAAGGTTCTGACCATAGCACTAAAAATATGGAGAATAATAATGCCATAAGAACTCTTGCAGATCACACAAATATAGCTGGACCTCAACACTTTAACAGCATAGCAAGACCAAGGGTCAATGCAGTCAACATGGAGGTTAAGCCAGCATTAATTCAACTGGTGAAGAGTAATCAATTTAATGGGTTGTCTCACGAAAGCCCATATGAGCACCTCACAACTTTTAATGAGATTTGCAACACAGTGAAAATAAATGGGGTGCCGGATGAAGCAATCAAACTTAGCTTGTTTCCATTCTCACTAGGAGGCAATGCTAAGCTTTGGTTAAATTCTTTTCCAAAAGAAAGCTTTACAGAGTGGGAAGCAGTGGTGACCAAGTTCCTAAACAAATACTTTCCACAATCAAAAGTAAATAAAGGAAATCAAGAGATTTCATCATTCAGGCAAGGCATGGAGGAATCACTGGGGCATGCATGGGATAGGTATAAAAGCTTATTAAGAAAGACACCCACGCATGGCTTTGATGATGTGCAAGTAGTCCTAACCTTCCTTGGAGGTCTTGGTTCACAAACCAAGATGATGCTTGACGCCTCAGCAGGAGGAAATATCAAATGGAAAACTCCAGCGGAAGCTACATAAATCATTGACAATATGGCTACTAGTGACAATGAGCTCAACAGTGAAAGAGGAGCTCCTATACAACAAAAAGGAGTTCTACAGTTACAAACCCATGATGCCTTGCTAGCACAAAATAAGATACTAACTCAACAACTGGAGACTCTTACGAAAACACTTGCACAATTACCAAAAGAGTTAAAGACTGTTGCACAGGCTCAATCATAGTTGTGTGAATTATGTGGAGGTGACCATATCAATGGTCAATGTGCTTTTCCAATAGAAGCATTAGAGGATGTAAACTTCATGGCCAATCAATACCGTCAGGGGAATTTTAATCAAGGGTGGAAACCACACCTAAGCATTGGTCACGGACAAACTGGGCAAGCTGGACAAACTGGGCAATTCAATAAGCAACAACAACAACCAACCTTATGGCAACAGATTGCTATACTAAATGAAAGGTCAATAAGGATGGAAGAAACTCTTAATCAGTTCATACAAAAAACTGAGTCTACTCAAAAGAGCACTGAGGCTTCTATTAAGAATTGGGAGACTCAAATGGGTCAGATTACCAAGCAGTTGGAAGAGAGGCTGATAACAGTTGAAAAACTGTTATTTTCATGCTTAAAATTGACACAAAAAGCAACCTTTACACTTAGAAACTAGCTTGAAATCATGCTTTTATCCATATTTTCGTAAATAAGAGAGCTAGACAGGTTTATGCTTGATTTCAGTGTTTTTGTGCAAGTTTTAAGGTGAATTTAGTGAAAGAAGTGAAGAAGGAGAGAGATGGAATCAGAAAAGTCAACCAGAACCAAGAAAAGTCAACTAGTCAACCAGAAAAGTCAACCAGTCAACCAAAAAGTCAACCAGTCAACCAGAATACGAAAAAAGTCAACCAGACGAGTTTTTGGCCAGTTTTATGCGATTTTATGATCTGTTTGGGCCTGGACCCGTTTTCTATTATTTTTATGTCCTATTTAAAGACCTAGATGTCTTAGGGTTGGTATCTTTGGCAGAAACAAAGTAAACACTCTCTCTTCCACCCCTTTGAAGGAGGATCTTGGATGCCCAGGCTACCTCTTCACCTTTCTAGGGTTTTATCTTTCATTCTTTCGTTATTGTTCATCTAGGTTCACCATGCATATGGTGAACTAAACCTTGTATGTTTGTTGGGGAATCAATGTAATCTTTTGAAGCTCTCATATATGGAATTTGTGCTTACATCTTAATCTAAGATTTATGCTTTCCTTCATCATTAGTTAGGGTTTTTCCTATTTGCCTAATGCTTGCTTTATTTAACTCATTCAATGCATGATTATTGATTTTGTCGCTACGGGAACGTACGGGGAAGTCTAGATCCGGGGAATTACTCCCAATAGTATATTGGTTGCCTTAAGCTCCTATGCTAAAAAAACTAATTATTAGGAATGCTAGGAATTGTATGAACTCGTAATTAGGGAGAAGCCTTCTTGAAAGGTAATTTAGAGAGTGGCATTAACAATGATGACTTGAATGTTGAATTCCTAAAATATTTGAGAGTGGATAAGATGAAATTGACCCCCAACAACATATTCATCAATATATTTCATTGAAAGTGCTTGTCTTTTGTTTTAGCCATTGATCAACCTCATGCATACATGTTTATTTTCGTCTTTTGCATATTAAACTCCACTTATTTTGTTCTTAAGTCTTAGCTAATCAACAAATCACATAACTAAACTAGGCCGTGAGTCCTTTGGGAGAACGATACTTGGTCTTACCGAGTTTATTACTTGAAACGATTCGGTCATACTTGCCGATTGTTCAACAAGTTTGTGACATCATATTTTGGTGTTCATAAATTTGTGCATCAGAGGCCAAACAAAAATTTTGGGGCTAATACTGAGGTTAACCCTAGGGAAGAATGCAAAGTGGTGGAGAGTACAAATGATGAGAGAGTTGAGTTAAAAGAAAAGAGAGAAAAGAAAGAAAAAGAAGAGAGAGAAAAAGAAAAAGAGAGAAAAGAGAAAGGAGAGAGAAGAGAGATAGAGAGTAATGATATTTTTCCTTTTCCAATAAATCAAGAGAAGCAATTTGATTTTACAGAATTATTCAAGATGGTGGACAATGATGTACCTTGGAATCAGATACTACAACAAATTGCAGTTTATACTAAACCTGAAGAAGAAGTCTCTGCAAGGAAAAGACGTAGAGATGATAATACAAAAAAATATAAAGCTGTTAAAAAGGAGCCATTCCCTCTAAAGGCAAAAAGATCCAGGAGGTTTCTCCATTCCATGCACAATAGGGAAGAAGAGGATAAACAAAGCCTTACTCGATTTAGGATCAAGTGTTAACTTGATACCTTATTATTTACTGGAGCAGATCGGTGATGTTGATTTGAAGCCTGTAAAGGTTAACTTAGTAATGGCAGATGGATCTTCAAAGGAACCCTGTGGAATAGCAGAAGATATTATAGTTTGTGTGGGCAAACTCCAGTTCTTGGTAGACTTTGTGGTGATGGAGATGGAGACTGAAAAGATACCCATTATTCTTGGAAGACCGTTTATGAAAACGGCCAAAGCTATCATTGATGTGAACGAAGGTATAGTGGTGCTCCAAGACAGAGAAGAGAGAGTTGTTGTAGATGTCTTCAAAGATGAGAGGCAGATGCAGGATGAAGAAGCTAGTCATAAAGCTGCATTTCAAGATGTACTCATGACTAGCTCTCAAGATGAAAAGCCCAAGCTTAAAGGTAAACATTGTTTATTGTTTCAGGTACCGGACAAAGAAAAGATTGGAAGAGGAAGGAAAGTTCCTGGTGACTGGATGAAAGAAAAACTCCAACTTGGGTACACCTGTGAGAGTCAAAAACAAATTGTGGGTTGTGAAAGGCTATAAAGAAAAGGAGATGATAGAGATAGAGTCTCCATATTCTAGAAGAGTCAAAACAGTACACCGGAAGCAGTTGAGGAGTTGGTGGAATATGGACATCAACCAGGAAGAAGGAACTTGAATTTTATTGGGTCAAGCTAATGACGTTAAAAGAGCGCTTGCTGGGAGGCAACCCAGTGATTTAAGAACTTTTAATTTTTGGTTTGGTGATGTAATTTTGAACTTTTGGACATTATTTTTGTAAATATTTTGTTGGGAAATAACATCTACTGAAGGATGCTAGGTGGTTAAGTATCCACTGAAGGATACTAGGTTTGTTACACCTACTGATGGGTGTTGGTAAGAAAGTTTTGCACTTACTGATGCGTGCTGGTGGATTTTGGGTCAGGCTCGTGACGTTAAACAAGCGCTACCTGGGAGGCAACCCAGTTGATTGATTATATTTTTGTTTGTTCTGATGTAGTTGCATAATAGGATTTTGCATGAGTAATATGAACATGTTATTGCAGGGAATAAGTGAGAGGCATGGGTAGGAAGCACCTAGGTTAAGCTAGGAAGAAGAAAGCACTTCCCGAAAGTGCCGCTGAGCGGTAGTGTCGCAGACTGGGCTTAGGCTGCCCCTAAGCGGAACCCGAGCCCATTAGGGTATTTTTATACCCTAAGCTGCGTCTTAGTTTCTCTTTTCAGATTTTTCTTTGCACACACACTCCTACATACTTTTTTTTCAAAGGTTCTCTACAACTTTTCCCTCATCCCTCTTGAGAAAATCTCTCTTTCACTCATCTTATCATTAGCTTTCCATCTAAGTTTGGGGTAGGAAGAGAGATCATCATAGCTTGAAAGCATTCTCAGTTCATCTAGCATCTCCACCCAAGTAAGACAAGCATTTTTCATTCTAGGGTTCTTGAATTTGAATTTGATTGTTAAACCATGAATCTTTAGGGGTTTTGATTTCTATGCATGATTTGATGATTTAATTGAAGTTTGAACCGATTAAACTGAATGGTTTTGATCTGAAAAACTGAAAATTGCATGTGGGTGGAGTTAGGATAGGTTAAAATGAAGTTTTCAAAAATCTGCAGAGTCACCGCTCAGGGGTAAATTGTCGCTGAGCGGCACTCTGACAGACATTAGATTTTTGCTTAATTGCGCTCTGAATTGCTGCACTGGTGGCGCTGAGGGGTGATTTTTGACCCTCAGCGGTGGTTTAGCTTCAAAATATGGTGTTGTTTGTGTGTTACTAATGAATTACAACAATTTTTGGTGGTTTTGTATTTGTGTTTGATGTAGGAATGGCATCCTCTTCAGGCAAAAGAACAAAGACCATAGCATCCAAAAGAAAAGAAAAGGAACCAGAACAACCCCATTCTAGTAGGTTCCTATCTCGCAAACATGAGAAGCATTTCAAGGTGGTTCAAGATAGGAGGCACCTAATGGAAAGAAAGGTTGGAATGGTACCTAACTTTGCTCCTCAATTTGGAGAGCAATTGTTAGGGAATGATTGGGAAAAGCTAGCCACATACCCTACACCTGCCAATATAGCTGTGGTAAAAGAATTCTACACTAATGCAAGAAAGATTGGTGATTATCCAGCTGAGAACTACCTAGGCTATGTCAGAGGCCATGTTATTAGGTATGATCCTGATTCCATCAACAACTTCTTGGATACTGTGTGGGCTGGTGAACAGTGCCAGTTCGCTCTTTGTATGGAAGAAGGCGCTGATCTTGAGGATGTAGAGAGAGTTTTATGTGTACCTAGAGGACATTTTCAGAGGAATAGAACTGGCGTTGTGGTAAACATTAGGAGAACTGACTTGACTCCTCTTGCAAAGTATTGGATGGCATTTTCTCATGCCAACATTCAGCCATGTTCTCATGTGTCAGACATTACTCTTAGCAGGGCACTCCTCCTTTACTGTGCAATCAGGAACTTGAATGTCAATGTTGGACAGGTAATAGCTGATGAGATAAGGGTTCGTGCTAACACAACAAACAACAAAGCATCCTTAGGACATCCGTCTTTAATCACACACCTCTACAAGATAGCTGGGGTGGATACTTCATCTCCACCCTTTGAAAGGCCAAGGAAAGCAATTGATGAGGCTTATTATAGACAATATTGTGGAGGTGATGAAGCAGCTCAACCAGTTCCACCACGCCGTACTCGCAGAGAAAGAGGGCAAGCACAGAGTCGGGCATCTGTTGAGACACATGAAGCAGAACCTTTCCAAATGAGGGACATGTACATGTCTCTTATAGGTGCACAGTTACAGTCTATCCACAGAGGGCAGGTGGCTACTGCAGAGATGATTGTTGGAATGTATGATACACCTCCAGCACACAGGTGGACTATGGAGGAATTTCATAATGTGGTAGCTTGGCCAGAAGAGCAGGTACAAAGAGGCAGAGCTGAAGCAGCTGAAGCTTCAACTATGGAGATGGAGGAAGATGATGTTGAAGCTGATGATGATGATGCATTTGAGAATGCTGAAGATGAAGAAGAAGAGGAGGATACAGATGACAGCTCAGATTGATGAGGAGCTGAGATAGCATTTACTGATGAATGCTATCATAACTAGAGCAGGACTTATGCTTTTATTTGGTTTTGTGTTCTGAACTTAATTACTGTTGTTTTAGAATAGGGTTTGATGTACTCAATTGGAAACTTTGTCTGGTATGATGGTTTGCTTATGATTGTGATTGTTTGATAAGTGATGCTTGATGATACTTTGATATGGATTGATGTTGAGATGTACATTATATTCTTATACAGGTGATTCACAAGCTTTTGAACAAATGCATGATATTATGATTGTGATTGTGATATTAAGCAGGATGTTTATGTCAAATATGAATGAGCTTATATGTGAGGTTTTGAGCTTCAGAGTTTTTGTGATTGAATGCTATTCCTTTGGAAACATGAATGACTTTGCCCAGGTTTTCTATGATTGAATTACTTGCTTGTTTGCATCATATGATCAAGGCCATTTGTTGGTAACCCTTATATTAGCCAATTTCATGATTAACCACTAAAAGAGAACACTATGTGTTCTATCCTTTGAACCCTTAGCCTTGAACATGATTTGGAAACCCTTGTTGAAAAGCTTTACCTTGAGTTAAGTAGAAAATATTTTGTGGTATTGATAAATGTTCAAGTTTGGGGTTGTTGGAAAATAGAAAGGGAAATTGAAAGCATTGAGCTAAGAATAAGAATGTGAAAGAGAAAGAAAAGAAAAGAAAAGAAAAAGCAAAGCTCAATGCAAAAGAAAGTTGGGAATAAATAAGAATGATTGTGTTGATATGATTCTCTTAACTCAAGGGTTTTGTGATCCAGAAAAACCAATTTTCTTGTTAGCCCAGCCACATTATAAGCCATTGAAAAAGTCCTTGTGATGATGCATGCTTGTGAATTTATTTGATTGTGGTTAAATGAAAGGCAAAGACGATTCATGTGACATTGTGATAGTAGAGTGAATGAGTGATTACCTCTTATACACTTGTGTTTGAGTGAAACACTTTACCTAGTGAGGAAATATTCATTGAGCACATGAACATCCATGTTTAGTTGATTGATCATTCATGAAAAATAGCATTTGTTGGATATTAAGTGACTTTGTGAACACCAAAGCATGTGTACATATTGATTGAAATCTTTGTCATGAGTTTGATTGAAGTTTTACTTACCTTGAAAAGAGGATTTTTGAATGAGTGAACCATTATAAGGATTGGTAGAAGATTGAGTTACATCTTGTTTGCTTGAGGACAAGCAAAGTTCTAAGTTTGGGGTTGTGATAATAGTTGAAAAACTATTATTTTCATGCTTAAAATTGATACTAAAAGCAACATTTAACACTTAGAAACTAGCTTGAAATCATGCTTTTGGTCATATTTTTAGAAATAAGAGAGCTGGACAGGTTTATGCTTGATTTCAGTGTTTTTGTGCAGGTTTTAAGGTGAATTTGGTGAAAGAAGTGAAGAAGGATAGAGATGGAATCAGAAAAGACATCAAAAAGTGCAAAAGGAGAAGCCGCAACTGCCGCTCAGCGGCAGTTCACCGCTGAGCGGCACTCAGGTAGTCACGTTGGCTCCGCTGAGGGGTGAAAAGGCCGCTGAGGGGAAGAAAACAACTCACGCACTTACCGCTGAGCAGTAGTTTACCGCTGAGCGGCACTATTTTGGGCTTGGGCCTAATTTTTTGTAATTGTAGAATAGTATATAAGCTTTAGGACGTCCTAGGGTTTGTATCTTTGGCAGAGACGAAGCAAACACTCTCTTTTACACCCCTTGAAGGAAGATCTTGGATGCTCAGGCTACCTTCTCCTCTTTCTAAGGTTCTATCTTTCATTCTTTCATTATTGTTCATCTAGTTTCACCATGAATATGGTGAACTAAACCTTGTATTGTTGTTGGGGAATCAATGTAGTCTTGTGAAACTCTCATATATGGAATTTGTGTTTTAAAGTCTTATATTAAGATATATGCTTTCTTTCATCTTTAGCTAGGGTTTTTCCTCTTTGCTTATTGCTTGCTTTGTTTAACTCATTCATTGCCATGATTATTGATTTTGTCGATACGGGAACGTACGGGGAAGTCTAGATCCGGGGAATTTCTCCCAATAGCATATTGGTTGCCTTTAAGCTCCTGCACTTTAAGAACTAATTACTCGGAATGCTAGGAATTATATGAACTCGTAATTAAGGATAGGCCTTCTTGCAAGGTGATTTAGAGAGTGACATTAGCATTGATGATAAGAATGATGAATTCCTAAAGTATATGAGAGTGGATAAGATGAAATTGATAACCCCAACAACATACTCATCCATCTAATTCATTGAAGTGTTTGTATTCTGTTTTTCTCCAGCGATCAAATTCATGCATACATATTTAATTACTGTCTCTTGCATTTAAACCTACAATCAATTTGTTCTTAAGTCTTAAATAATCAACAAATCACATAGCTAAACTAGGCCGTGAGTCCTTTGGGAAAACGATACTTGGTCTTACCTTGTTTTTTTACTTGATACGATTCGATCACACTTGCCGATTGTTAAACAAGTTTGTGGCGCCGTTTTTCGGTGTTCATAAATTTGTCATCAGCATGGAAAAGCATGAGATAGTAAAACCCTAAGAGTAGAAGAGGAAGCTTTTGCCTTCAGATCCGCCTTCAGAGAGTAGAAGAGTGTGTTGTTGTGTTGCTCTCGCTATAGATACCAAACCTAGAGCGCTATGGTCCTTTAAAAAGTGTTGGAACAGAGTAGAAACAGGGCCCGATCCAAAAGAGTCGAAACAGAGCAAAAACTGGGTCGAATCAACAACGCGCGATGTTCGGGTGCCCCATTTAGGGTGCCCGTGCGGTGGACGTTGATTTTCGTAGGGCTTGAGCCTCCAATTTCGCCCAAGCTTCGGGGGACCGACGCCTGGGCGGCCTTGGGCGCCCGGGCGGTGGACGTCGATTTTTCCACGCTCAAGCCTCCTACAGGTCGCCCAAGCTTCGTGCGGTTCCCTCTTCTATTGCTTTTCTAAGCCTTTTTTAGCTCTATATCCTTAGCACTTCATCTCTACTTCCTGTATTAACTCATTTTCTATCAAAACAAAGGGAATTTGTCATAAAATCATCAAATTCAACCTCAACTCTCTTATTCACACAACTTAATGAAAAAGCATGCGTCCAAGCAAGTTTCTAAGTCAAAAAGGGTGTACTTAGTATCAAAATTACATCACAAATAACGATATTTCAAACCATTATCAAGTCACTTCCTAGTCTATATTGCATTCTTATTTGCACATCAAATTTGTATGGGGTGCGACTCCCATCAGGGAGCATTGGTTTAGCTGAACCCACAAACTTAGTAATATCGAAGTTTTTGATGATGACAACACATAATTAATAACACATGTGTATTTTGTGTTACATGTTCTATGCTTACATGTTATATGAGTATATAAGAACATGATTGTGTTGATTGTTGTGTTGTTCATTGCATTTCACTGAGTTATATATGTGATTTTATACATGAATGCATGACACATGTTTTTGGATGAAAAACCACAAGCACTAATGTTGAACTTTAAAATGTGTGGCAAAACAACAGTTTCAAATCGATTACATTATGGGTTGAATTGATTAAAGCTCGTGTATTTGCACAAACTTTTTCAAGTGTGCTGTGAGAGTTTTTTAAAGAGAAAAGTTTTCAAAACTTTGCATAACACTGTTGCATAATCGATTGCATGCGATATGTATTCGATTAAGTTTGTTACTCTTTTGAAATTTGTTAATGCTTGATGTAACTGTTACAACAACTATATTTTTAAATATGTTGACCAAGCATTAAATGTTATTCGACTGCATTAATTGTGAATTCAATTAAGTGCTTTGACTGCTACTATCTGTTATAACTGAATTGGTGTATTCAACTGCATTAGTAGCAAAGTCGATTATGTTGCGTCTGATACGAGTTCATCTATATATTGACGCGAATTTGATTTCTATAAAGAACTTTTGTGATTCTAACATTTTCATATTCTTTTGTAGAAAAGTGCAAAGCTTACAAAGAGAGAAAAAGATCCAAGAAACTAGTTTGACCGTGGTGATCAACTAGGTGTGATTTCTTGAAGAGCAAGATTGTTGAGTTTTTCAAAGTCTGATCTATCTGCACATTTGAGTGTCTACTGCAAGATCAGGTTCTACAATCTACTGAAGATTGTGTTGAGTTCCCTGTTGTGATTACAGGAAGAAGGACGTGTTGCGTTCTTGACTTTAAGGGTGCCTCAAAGGGGTTGGACTGCAGGAGAGGGGATTCTTGTTGCTAGTCTGTTTTGTATAGTGCCTATATTTTGATTAGAGGGTTAGAGAGATGTTTTATATTTTTGACGTGAGGTCTCTATAAAATCCTTGTTGTAAAAACCTTGATCATTATAGTGCATTGGCTTCCTGTGGTTGGAAGGACACTGGATGTAGGCTTGGCTGAACCAGTATAAAAACTCAGCGTTTGATCTTTCTTATCCCTACTTTGTTACATTCAATCGATTATACTTTTTACGCATTCGATTAAATTTCTGCTGCATTGAAAATCTTTTAACTTGTGTTTCAAGAAAAGTATAAAGGCATCTCTTTTGGTGAAAAAGATTTTGAAAGTTTTAAATTTTATACGTCACCAATTCATCCCCCCTCTTGGTGTGAGAAATTGAGTCATTCTTTTTTAACAGAAACAATGATCAAAGTTCTCACAAACTTTATTCTATTCCTTTAAAATGGAAACTAATAGTACATACTATAACATGTGTTTCTAACTATTCAATGATAAAAAAATTATAAAAAAACTCATACGCACCGAACAAAAGCAAACGAGTCGCGAAATGCACTGCACGACAACGGAACCACATAGGTTTCGGTGGCCTAGGTAGTTTCCAAATGATGGAACAGCACCGGAAAGTGCTCCGATGAACGATCAACGGCGGTGATTTCGATGAACGGTGGAAAGTCACTCAAACTCCAAAACCTCTTCACGCGACTTTCAGTGGCCTAGGCTCCTTCTCTCTCTAGGGTTTTTTCAATCCCAAATGTAACTTCTGATTTTGAATTCGAAAAGTGAAACCTGCTACTTGAAACCTGTCTCAATTCATTTACATGTCATTTCATTTTTTTTTCTTTATTTGACAAAGGGACCACTGATAACATGACACGTATCCGGTGTCAAAAGTTTGTATTCTTTATATAATATTAACTAAATAAAATTATGTAGTCTAGAATATAAAGTGTGATAGAAAAATTAAAATAGAAAAAGCCGCATATGAGTAATGCAACATTTCTAAAGAGTGTTATGGTAGGGGTATTATATTCTAATTTTGATTGTTGAATTATCACGAGTATATTTATAATGCATGCGTAGTCATTCTTTTAAGTGTGTAAATTTTTCGAAATGTGAATTTTAGGCGAAAAAAACACTTGTTAAAAAGTAAGAAAAATTAAATTTCCGACCTGCCGGACTCGAACCATCAACCTAAGAATCAACTGCTAGATTTCCCACTACAGTCCTCCACTCTACCAACTGAGCTAAGATCAGTCTACAAAGTTAATTCGTTTTCAATTCTTTTATTACTATTTTCATAGTACAGCACCATACATTTGAATACTGTTGGATTTCCCACTACAGTCCTCCACTCTACCAACCGAGTTAAGGTCGGTTTTGAAAATTAATTCGTTTTCACCTTCTTTTATTACTGTTTTCATAGTACTGCACCATACATTTGAATATTTATTTAATTTCAAATATCGACTACACAAAAATAAAAAACCATATATCTAAGGAATTTACAGAAGAAATTAGTTATAATTTATCAGAATAATCCTTAAATATATATAAAGTTCGTCTCCTAACCTTCATTGATAAACCATCGTTGACACTCATGTTTTATATATTTATAAATCAAGTTTTACTCTCAAACTTTTTATATATTGAAAAAAGTCAAAGGAAAGTAATTATGTGTTGTTAATACTATGTTGATTATACAATAAAAGTTTTGAAAAATATTCTATTGAATATAGCTGGTAGTTTTTAATAATAAAAAAAACTAATAATCTTTATTGTGATGAAAAAAGTTCTTTTATTTTTATTATAATTATTATCATTATAAGGTTAAGATATGTCCCTAGTTTAGATAATATCTAAAACTAAGATATTTGAAGTTAACATAATTGGATCACTCACTAATTGATGTAAACATAAGGGTATTCTAACTTAGATTAAATTCAGTTTACATTTTGAAAAATAGCTGTCATATTGTATGAAAAGGATGGATAGCCCTTATAGTTAACTATAGACATATTGTTAGATAATATGGGAGTCTATGATTTAAAAGTAACGATAAAACCTGCCAATTTATTACTTTAACTATTTTTATTTTACACTAAATATTCTGGTTTTTTCCTAACAAAGCATACATTTATATGTTACTAATTTGTCAATTAATCCTATTTATTCTAAAGTATATTATTAAATCATGTAATTTCATATAAAATATGTTATTAATTCGCTTCAGCTTAATTAATATATATATATATATATATATATATATATATATATATATATATATATATATATAGTTACCGTAAATGTGTGGCATGTGCTTGAATACAAAATACATATAAAAAACATTCACAATATTTTAAGATATTATCACGTGATTCACTTCCCTTTCTCTTGGATAACCATATAATTTCTAAGATAAATTGGTATTTGGAAAGATTCCCAAGCCTTTAAGAATTTAAAATTCAAAAAATGTTTTAAAAGTGTTATTGCATACATAGGAGGAGTGCCCTGTTTGTTCAAACACTACTATTATGATAAAGAAAAGCAGCACTAGTTTTTTCCATAAAGCAAATACTACCAAGTTTTAAACTTACGAGGAGAAGCTTACTCTTCCATAACTTAAACGTTTATTACACATTTGTTTTGCTATTATTATTACTGTTACGAGTTTTGCAATTAAAAATGTGTAATGTGCACAAATTATAACGAATGGAAAAACAATTAATTTGTTAAACATTTATGCATACTTGATAATTAGGACGAGGAACCAATCTGAAATTGTTAATAGATTCTAGCAAATTATGCAAACCCTTGAAGAGAATCTCCTGAAACCGTGTAGAAGCTTCCTTGCAATAAATTGAAGGACCCATCAGAGTTTCACAACTACCGACATCTTAATTTCTTGGATGAAATGACATTGTAATTGTTTTCGTACCACTCTAAGACAAGAACACACTTTAACAACAAAGAAAATTCTCATTTTCATCATTAAAATGACATTAACATTAAATGAAGAGTATGCTTATAATATTTGCACTGACCCTTGCCTCTTCAATACCACAAATTGATGTTATTATTACATTTCTGTCTCTCTTTTTTCATTGTTCTAACCCCATAGAGAAATATTACAAAACGAAAAATTCATACAATTTTACAAATTTTTTCTGTCTAGGGGGGCCCTTGAACTTTCGATCCGTGCACTTGCATCGATGTTGTTGTCATGGAATAGCGCCATCTCATGTCATCACCATTTAAAAATTAACTTTCTAAGAGATACAACATATATAAGAGATAAAGTTTACTTCTTCAACTAAAATTATGCAGTATTCGCAGTGATAAATGACTTACTTCCATATAAGTAAAATATAATTATGCACCTGTTACACCAAATCCGAACTTAATTACTTCAAAATTTCCTTTACCACATCAAACACATCACAATTATTCGTTTTGGTGTAACATAATGTTGGATACCAGTAAAGACATAATATTATTTTATTTATGAGCCATTCCATGATTTAACACACCAAACATTGCAAAAGTTTATTATAGAAGACTAATTATTTAGTTCTGAAAGTGTTACCCCCAACACTCAGGTGTTAGTCTGTGGTCTCTTTTGGGATCTTGGCAGTAGTTATAGACCATGTGATATTTTTGAACCCATCTCATGGTCCAATATTGGCGTCTGGTCAAGCCACCAGAACGATATGGTGAGGCTGAAGCTAAACGGCACCAACGAGAGGCATAAGCTGAGCAACCACCAACCTTGAAGTTAGTGTACTTTGCAACAAAAGGTTGGTATCTGTAATCAGCCTTGTATTTTCCATCTTCTGTTGCCCATGATGAGGCATCCCATATTGAACCATAAAGCCACATTGGTCGTAGTGGAAATGTTTCTGGACTCTTTCTTGGGTACCTCCTTATGGGAATATCATCCACAAGGAATCTGATATGTAACTTCATAATGTCAGTAAACGGAGTTGATTAATATATATACACAAACATATGTATAAAGTGGCAGTGGTTGTATAATATCTTACACAATTTTGCATAATGTTATATCTTTCTGATTATTGTATGGAAATTGTATGAGTATAATTTCTCATTAGTCTTCATATTACTGTGTTAATTCATGAAAAGTAAACTTTAAAGTTATGGGGAAAGTGTGAAAGTAATCTTATAATAACTTCAGAGGCCATAAAGTGTATCAGAGTGGATAGATTTTTACTTTACCCCACGCTTCTAATTCCATGTTCATAGTATTGATTCCTATTTTCTTCTCTCTATCTGCTTCAGTGGAAAATGAAATGTTTCCTTCCCTATCTTCTCTAACTAGGAAGCAAATATAGGTATGCATTGTAAAATGTAAAGTGACTTACATTATTTCCTTAGGACTCCAAAGTATAGCATAGTGATGAAAATTTTGTGTAGGATCAAACCAAAGGTGGAACTTCATTTCTCTGCCAATGATGGTGCCATCACCACTTCCTCTTATATAAACATTGGTCTGTAAAGTGTAAGGCTTTCCGAATGTCGTCCCAAGAAACTCAATGTCCACTTCATCATGGAAGCCAGGATGTGCCTCATTGTTAGAAAGCTGTCATTTATCAAATCATTTGTGAACTTGAACTAAAAATGAATGTGAAAGCTACAAACTTCCATCAATCAACTTATACTTTTGTAAAAAAAAATCCTTTGGTCATAACTTACATAGAACGATGTAATAACTCCTGCTGTATATCCAGGATGGAGCTTAATGGAAGCACCAAAATACCCAGATCGAAATGGACGAACTGACTTGAAGCCACTTCCTGCTAACCAGAGATATCTCACGTTTGAATCACATAAATATTTGTTTGATGATTATGAATTGAAAGTGAGTTTAAGCTAAAGACTCAGACCTGAGGTTCTATCAAGCCATATTGTTAATGCATTTTGGTCAATGCTTTGGTGCTGAGGACCCCAAAGATTTCTGAACCCTTTGTAGAAGTTCACAGGCCTGAATTTGGAACTTGGCCTGTAACTAGGTGAAGGTGGCCAGTAAGCATTGCTTGGGGAGGCCACAAAGAATAAAATAGCAAAGAGAGGTATCAGAGCCATAAAGGAAAAGGTGAGTAAGTGAGGTAAAATGTAAGCGGGAAGCAGAATGATGCTGCTATTATAAATGCAGTGTGAGAGTGAAAATGAGAGGGACTGTTCAAAGAAAGTGCATCTGAAATGAGAGTATGGCAGTATGTTAGGAAGTAAAGGTACACGTGAACGTGAGAAGGAATAAAGGGGGAGGAAATTAAGGGGTGGGAGGGGCGGGGGGGATTGGGGGGGGGGGGGGTGGGAAATTAAAGAGGTTAGTTTGTTAGTAGAGAGAGAGTATAAATAAGAAACAGAATAGAATAGAGGGAGAGGGGATATTAGATATTTTGTTTTGGTTTGGACTGAACCTCTTGGCCAGTGGAAGAAGGGAGGCATTTACGTGTATTTTCTTCTTTCTTTACACTACAGATTGAATAAAATACTTATACATACAATTTATTTTCTGTTGTTGAGTGTGTGAGTGAGAAGAGAGGTTTCTGTTTTGGTTCCCTGAATAAAGGAACCTAACAGCTTTGGTCCAACCTGTCGGATCTGTTTCGGAGGGAAGAAGAGCAAGGAGGAGCGGTAGCGAAAAAGAATGGAGGGACGAATGGCGGCAATGGAGTCGACAATGGAGGAATTGAAGGCGGAGGTGCGAGCGATGACTCTCGAGTTCCAACGAGCTTCCGGACAACACTCCAGGAACCATGATCGAAGCTCCGAAGGAACTCGTGATTCCGTCAATGCAGAACAGGAACGACGACCGTCGAAAAACTCGGAGGATGAATCGGAAGAAGACAGAGGAGAAGTTCAACGTAGTGGGATGAAGCGCGTTAAACTACATACATTTGAAGGTGCGGATCCCATGGGCTGGATCACAAAGGCAGAGAAATTCTTCGACCTCCAGAGCATGACGGATAAGGAGAAGATGAAGCTCGTCCATATATGCATGAAGGGAGGCGCGAGCTATTGGTTCCGCTTCTGGCGGAAGAAAAACAGGCATCCGACTTGGAAGATGTTCACCGACGCTCTGACGTAGAGGTTTGGCAAACTAAATCGGGGCACTGTTTTTGAGAAGCTGGCAGCGGTGCGACAGAAGGGGAGCGTCGACGAGTACATCTAGGAGTTCGAAATTTTGGTGCCACAAGCATCGGGAAAACCAGATCACTCATCACTTTCTGTCCCTTTCGATCTTGGAGCTAGCATTATAACGAGTGTTGAGACTGATGTGGCCACTAAGCGAAGACCAGATCCTTCCTCAATGATTTATGCTCAGTTGGGCCTTGAGTTGACAGTGTTGAACAATGATTGCCCTTTTTATGACATAGTCACATAACAAAAAGTTCCTGCAAATATGGATGAAGCACTTGAAGCTGAATATAATACCCCTATGGATGACATGGTATTGGTTGTTGCTTAGAAAGGTGAACAAGCAATGAAAATGTCTCTTGAAGACGGTTTAGAATATGGCCTCAAGATTTGGCTCATTGCACGCATCAAAAGCAGTGAAGAAACGGAACAAAACAAGTGTGCATAAATGGTGGATGCCATGAAGAAGGTGGCGAAGCTGGACGTTGAGCTGAGTGTGGAAGAGAGGAACTTGTTCTCTGTTGGATACAAAAATGTGGTGGGGTCACGGAGAGATTCATGGATGATCTTTTCATCGATAGAGCAGAAAAAGGAGTCAAAAGGGAATGAGTTGAATGTTAAGTGCATAAGGGATTATAGGCTGATAACAGTTGAAAAACTGTTATTTTCATGCTTGAAATTGATACTAAAAGCAACCTTTAACACTTAGAAACGAGCTTGAAATCATGCTTTTATTCATATTTTCAGAAATAAGAGAGCTGGACAGGTTTATGCTTGATTTCAGTGTTTTTGTGCAGGTTTTAAGGTGAATTTGGTGAAAGATGTGAAGAAGGAGAGAGATGAAATCAGAAAAGACATCAAAAAGTGCAAAAGGAGAAGCCGCAACTGCCGCTCAGCGGCAGTTTACCGCTGAGCGGCACTCAGAAGCTCACGGGGGATCCGCTGAGGGGCAAAATGGCCGCTGAGGGGAAGAAACCAACTCACGCACTTACCGCTGAGCGGCAAACTTATGGGCTTGGGCCTAAATTTTCTGTAATTTTAGAATAGTATATAAGCTTTAGGACGTCCTAGGGTTTGTATCTTTGGCAGAAACGAAGCAAACACTCTCTCTTCCACCCCTTTGAAGGAGGATCTTGGATGCTCAGGCTACCTCTTCACCTTTCTAGGGTTTTATCTTTCATTCTTTCATTATTATTCATCTAGTTTCACCATGAATATGATGAACTAAACCTTGTATTGTTGTTGGGGAATCAATGTAGTCTTGTGAAACTCTCATATATGGAATTTGTGTTTAAACATCTTATTTGAGATACATGCTTTCTTTGATCATTAGTTAGGGTTTTTCCTCTTTGCTCAATGCTTGCTTTGTTTAACTCATTCAATGCATGATTATTGATTTTGTCGATACGGGAACGTACGCGGAAGTCTAGATCCGGGGAATTTCTCCCAATAGTATATTGGTTGCCGTTAAGCTCCTGCACTAAAAGAACTAATTATTAGGAATGCTAGGAATCGTATGAACTCGTAATTGGGGATAGGCCTTCTTGCAAGGTAATTTAGAGAGTGGCATTAACAATGATGAAAAGAATGTTGAATTCCTAAAGTATATGAGAGTGGATAAGATGAAATTGATAACCCCAACAACATACTCATCCATATATTCCATTGAAGTGTTTGTATTTTGTTTTAGCCATTGATCACATTCATGCATACATGTTTATTTTCTGTTTTGC
This sequence comes from Vigna reflexopilosa, assembly GCA_027742785.1. Classification (NCBI taxonomy): domain Eukaryota; kingdom Viridiplantae; phylum Streptophyta; class Magnoliopsida; order Fabales; family Fabaceae; genus Vigna; species Vigna reflexopilosa. The sequence continues at coordinate 16,517,687 of CM050915.1, forward strand.
ATATTAAACTTCACTTATTTCGTTCTTAAGTCTTAAATAATCAACAAATCACATAACTAAACTAGGCCGTGAGTCCTTTGGGAGAACGATATTTGGTCTTACCGAGTTTATTACTTGAAACGATTCGGTCACACTTGCCCATTGTTCAACAAGTTTGTGGCGCCGTTTTTCGGTGTTCATAAATTTGTCATCATAGGCACAAGGTCGAGTTGGAGCTGTCTAATATTTGTAGTGACATTATGATAATTTTAGATGAGCATCTTATTCCATCCACTAATATTGCGGAGTCCACGGTGTTTTATTATAGGATGAAAGGAGACTATTACTGGTATTTGGCAGAATTCAAAGCTCGTAATGAAAAGAATGAGGTAGTAGATTAGTCACTTAAAGCATATCAGACAACTACTACCACTGTTGAGAGTGAATTACAACCTACACATCCTATTCGTTTGGGTCTGCCTCTAAATTTCTCTATGTTTTATTATGAGATAATGAATTCACCTGAAAGGGCCTGCCATCTTGCTAAGCAAGCGTTTGGTGTTGCTGCCCTTGTTATTGTTCTACTTGGCTGTTTGAAGGTTGAAACTATACAGTTCTCCCAACCTTTGCCATAGTGGAAATGTTCTTTTGTTCAACATCTTGGTTATGGAGTTCTAAATAAAGTGGCTTTGGAATTTCCTAGTGTATTTTGGGATCATACTATTGAGTACTTTGGAGCAACAACTAAGGAGAGAAACAATAGAGGTCACTACTTTATGTTCTGGAATGTCAGGGAAACAGTTGGGGCTCCTGTCCTTATTGAATTAGTGGTTTGTAAGGCAGCCATAAATGGTCAAAGCTTGAGCTCTATGATCATGTTAAACATGCATTGAAGGTTCTCCGAAAACTTTTTGGGCAAAGATTCAGTTCTAGATCTTGTTGCCTATGTTGTGACTGATTGAGGTAGGAATCCTTTTAGCTATGGTGCTTATTCTTATGTTGCGGTTGGAGCCTCAGGAGAAGACTATGATATATTAGGGATACTAGTTGATAACTGCTTGTTTTTTGCTGGTGAAGCAACCTGCCAAAAGCAACCAGATACTATTGGTGGTGCAATGATGAGTGGACTACAAGAGCCTGTTAGCATAATTGACATATTGAGCACTGGAAAGGATTATATTGCTGAGGTGGAGGCATTGGAAGTTGCACGGGGACAGTTAGACACTGAAAGGGATGAAGTGAGGGATATAATAAAGAGACTTGATGTAGTAGAACTTTTTAACATAATGTACAAGAACTCTTTAGAGGGTGGTAAAATTTTAACCCGAGAAGCTTTGTTAAAGGGAATGCTCAAGTGGTCCCTAATGGAAGCGAAAGCTATGCAGAAACTCAAGGAAGTTGTTACTACAGCCCCTGTACTGGCTCTACCCGATTTTGGCCAAACCTTCTACGTGGAGTGTGAGGCTTCTGACACGGGAAGAGATGCAGTTTTGTCGCAATTCAAGAGGCCCATAGTCTTTTTTAGCAAGACATTATCTGAATCTTCCCTTGCTAAGTCCATTCATGAAATACTGGAAGTTAATATAATCGAGGAAGAATGGAAGACATTGGAGGAGGATTTGCCACCACCCAAGCCTCCAAACTCTAATTGGAAGGCAATAGCTAGTGGGTTCCCTTCATATGATAACACGATGATAAAGAGGAGTCAGGAGATCAAGTTTCACGGTTTCAACCTTGAGGACAAGGTTGTTTTGCAGAAAGGTGTAATGTTAGGAAGTAAAGGTACATGTGAGAAGGAATAAAGGGGGAGGAAATTAAAGGCGGGAAAGGAGGTTAGTTTGTTAGTAGAGAGAAAGTATAAATAAGAAACAAAATAGAGAGAGAGCGGATATCAGATATTTTGTTTTGGTTTAGACCGGACCTCTTGGCCAATGGAGGAAGGGAGGCTTCCTTAAGGAAACATTTATTTTCTTATACATACAGTTTATTTTCTGTTGTTGAGTGTGAGTGAGAAGAAAGGTTTTTGTTTTGGTTCCCTGAATAAAGGAACCTAACAGAGTACAATTTGATGAAAATAAGAAAACGAGTGGGTCCCTCCATGAAGAATTAACTGTGACACTGAGGAGAATTGGGTAGGATTAGAAAATTAAGCATAGCAACAATTAATTATAGATTATAGATCAATTACAGACCAAATGGATGGTGTTTAATTGTTGGATTACATTCAATTACACTTTGCTGGCTGAATTAAATTGTCATTCTCTTTTTCCCAATGCAACTACTTTCCTTCTCACTATTAATGTCAGACAACTTTTTAGTGAGAGCATAGAAAAGCTGATGGTATGCAGAAGAGGGTAGATGGGTGCCTTAAATGTTGTGTTTGCATGGCTCTCTAATAAATAGTTCTAAATACAATGCAATGATGTTATTAACGAACAATATTCCTTGCACTGTTTTAATATCAGTTCCTTTTTAAGTAATAACTAATAAAAGAAGAAAAATACATGTCTCAATACTCACTTTATCTTGATTTCTCTGAACTGAGAAATTGTGAAAATGGGGTCTGAAGTTTGGTGCACAAATAGCACAAGCATTTCTGAAAGATGTGTCAGAGCTCTGAAAGCACTTGCTGGATTAACTCAATTTTTACACTTTTCACCATGCCATTTCCCTCTTTATTGTGTCTGTTACTATTCAGTGAAGCATAACTGTAAGTGGAGGCCAGAACTAAACAAATAAGTGAATGCACAAATAATAAGTTAAGGTGAAAGAGGTGTGGGCCAAGTGAGTAATGGTGCGTTTTAACCTATGAAAATTTCATGAATGAGGTGGGTCAGGAACTATCCATCAATAATGGTCCCAAATCTTTGTATCAAGGGGCACACGCATAATTGGACTCGCAAAAATAACCATCTGATGGATGATTCATAAGCTTAGCCTCAGAGTTCAGATAAACAATCAAGAAAAGGAATTGAAACACCAATTACTGTTGGAATTTAAGTGTGAATCTAAGTTCAACTATAAATAAAAATCAGAAAGTTAAGTGATATAAGCAAAAGGATCTATAAACTTGTTATCTTAAAATTTTTGAGGTAGAGGTGATATCATTTTTTTACATGGTTTTGGCTCTCGTATTATTGTTGTAGGATTTTTTTATAATTGACCACTGGCTCAGTTGTAAGATGAGTAGAAAATCATTATTTTATAGATGCTTGAAGGTTGAAAATCAGATGCCGAACAATCAGTGATTATTTGGTCAGAGTTTTTCTATATGAAGATGTGTGTTTACCATATTTGGCTACATTTAACAATATACAAACTGTCCAAGTCAAAAGTGGTATATAACCCCCAAATAAACAAATAACTAATTTTTATGAGAAAGATTGTGAGTAATTTTAGAGACCAAAAATGCAGAGAAACAGAAAGATTAGTGCTCCCTTCAAATATTTGGTATCGTGGACCCCTGACCAATGTCCCATGAATCTAACAAAATTTAGAGTCTAGGATACCAAACAGTACTGGAAATTAAAGCATGGTTTCCCATTTGCAAACCACAAAATCAGAAGACATGTATCTGGTATAGAGTAGAAGGCAATACCAAGTTTCCAACTGTAACCACCGCTGCACATAAACACAATGTATAAAATTAATCACCACAGAAAAATAGAGTTGCAAGGAATACATGTTCAACAATAATACAACCCCAAATTACACAAACAATAAATGTGACATGAAAAAGAAATGTATAATGGGGATTTGTGTGCTGTGGATTTTCATTTACAACTAGCAAGAGCTTCTTGACCTATACATGCAGACAAATTCACACGATTGGAAGCACACACTACTCTGTCGGTAACGCACAGAAAGGGCGTGATGGGAATGGCAGTAGGGTCACCTTGCCTTAGCCGACACTAATCACAAAGCTCATATCATATATGATATGAGACTTGATTTGGTTCTTCTCCTATTTCAAAGAACTTGTCGATAGGAACACGTAAAATTAAAGTTGCTGGTATGATCCTTGTTTCGGTTATGGGGCTGAGTCACCAAACTCCTTCACAATTTTGCCTTCTTGTCGTCCGGTCTCGCTCCAAGCTCCGCTGTCTTGCTCTTCCGTCCAGGAGGGAACCTGTCAAAGATCTTCCGATGCCAAAGTCAGTATATGAACCATTCGGCAATTCAATAGACAAGTAATAAATGTGCAGTAAATGCAACGTACCTACCACCTACCTTTCATTTGTATTTATAGTTTTTATCAGGGGCTTGGGATTAGTGAAAAGTTAATCACGACCAAATTGTAGCCCAATAGCTCTAATCACTACTTACCTTAATCATGGTCTTAATGACCCAGATAAATTGTCGGTCGGTCTTGGTGGAATCGTCCGGTTAGGTTGATCCTATGTGGTCTTCCTTGGACCGTCCGGTCCGTACGGTACACAAGCCCCCTAAGCCCTAGTGCATGTAGTGGACGTTGGGTTGAAAGCTGACTAATATGTTGGTTTCAGGTATGGGATTTCCTTTTGCGAACCGTTCGTCTTTGGCCGAGGATTTGTGCTGGTGAGTGCGCCATGTGACTATCGGTTCCAAGATGTTGAAATCCTGCCACACTCTATTTTTCGAAAATGGGTTTGGGCGGGAAAACACGTGTCGTGCGCGTGATGGTGGGAGCTGAGGCGTCTTCGCATCCGGACCGTTGATTGTGGGAATTTTTTTACGGTGAAGATGCATTGGCTGTTACAAAATTTTTCCTACAAATAGGAGGGTGGGAACGCTGTCATTTTCACTCTTTCTTCTTTTTCTTCCGTCTTCAGAGCATTCTTTTTCCCTCAGGTAATAAATGGTAGCCATCCATGTTGAGTCTTCTTTGGAGTCGTCGGGCAGAAGTGGCGGGGGATTGACGAGCGGTGATGGCGAGCGTGGTTTTTCAACGAGCTCGGTGTCGTCCTTCTTTTTGGAAGAGTTCGACCGATCACCGGGGTTAAGCTCTCCTGTATATAATGAGGATCAATCGCCGGAGCCTAACTCCCCCACGGATGGGATAAAAGGATTATCTTCGGGATACCCATCCATCTTCTCAAGGGTGGTATTCCCATAGATGACGCGCCATTGGAGCCGGCCGGTGACGTGACCGTTATTCCGGGGTACGACTGGGCACCACACGATGCCAGTTTGTTCGCATCGGAGTATGGTACTTGATGACAAATTTATGAACACCGAAAAAACGGCGCCAAAAACTTGTTTAACCCTCGGCAAGTGTGACCGAATCATATCAAGTAATAAACTCGGTAAGACCAAGTATCGTTCTCCCAAAGGACTCACGACCTAGTTAATTATATGATTTCTTGATTATTTAAGACTTGTGAACAAATTGTTATAAGTTTCAAATGCAAAAGACAAGAAGTAAACATGTATGCATGTGATGATCAATGGGAAAGAAGAACACAAACACTGAATGAATTAGATGGATGAGTATGTTGTTGGGGTAATCAATTTCATCTTATCCACTCTCATATATTTTAGGAATTCATCATTCTTTTCATCAATGTTAATGTCACTCTCTAATTCACCTTGCGAAGAAAGCCTACCCACCCTTAATTACGAGTTCATACAATTCCTAGCATCCCTAATAATTAATTATGAAGCATAGAAGCTTAAAGGCAACCAACCCTCATATCCCTATGTCTAGGCAATATGTTATTGGGAGAATTTCCCCGGATCTAGATTTCCCCGTATGTGTCCATATCGACAAAAACAATAATCATGACATCGAATGAGTTAAACAATGCATGCTTTGAGCAAAGAGGAAAAATCCTAACTATTAATGAAAGAAAGCATGTATCATAAATATGATGTTTAAACACAAAATTCCATATATGAGAGCTTCAAAAGATTACATTGATTCCCCAACAACAATACAAAGTTTAGTTCACCATATTCATGGTGAAACTAGATGAACAATAATGAAAGAATGGAAGAGATAGAAAAACCCTAGAAAGAGAAGAGGAGAGCCGTCACCATCACCAATTCTACCCCCAAGGGGTGAAAAGTGTGTTTTGCATCTTCTCCAGCCAAATATCCAAACCCAAGGACGTCCTAAAGCTTATATACTATTCTAAAAAATACAGAAAATTAGGCCCAAGCCCATAAAAGTAACAGAAAACCGGTCCAAGCCCATTTAGAATGGCGCTCAGCGGTATTTTACCGCTGAGCGGTACTAGCGCATGATCCATTTTGACCCTAGCTGCTGTTTTGCCCCTCAGCGGTGATTTCGGCACCTGAAAACTGCCGCTCAGCGCAAAATTACCGCTCAGCGCCACTCGGTCGCAACTTTTTCATTATTCTGGTTGACTTTTCAGCATTCGAGTTGACTGGTTGACTTTTCTGGTTGACTGGTTAACTTTTCTGGTTTCTGGTTGACTTTCAGCATTCCAATCATTCGGTACTTCAATTCTTCTTTCAAATCATTCAATTAGCCTACAAAATCAAGGGAATCTTGCACAAAATCATTAAATTCACCTTCAACTCTCTTATTCACAAAACTAAAGCAAAAATATGAGTTCAAGCTAGTTTCTAAGTCTTAAAGGTTGCTTTTGGTATCAATTTTAAGCATAAACATAACAGTTTTTCAACCGTTACCAATACTAAGAAGGCGTAGTGTGGACAATCGGCCGACTCTACATTTTCAGAGACATGGAGGATTCTCGAATGATACGGGCGGGAGTAAGCATGAGGAACGAGCGGGTTTATCACGGGAAGGGGTCAAGTCCGGATGATTTCTTTTTTATGTACGCCAATTTTTTCAATCAACTCTGTGTCCGAGTACCTTTTACTAAGTTTCAAATGGCCGTTCTCCGGGAGTTGAACGTTGCCCCTGCGCAGCTACATCCAAATGCTTGGGCGACCGTCCAAGCGTTTATGGCAATGTGTTTGGCGATTGGAATAACCCCGACGATCTTGATTTTCTTTCATTACTTTGACGTTCGCCCGGTCCCAAAGGGTGGTTGGGTTTCTTTGACGTCCATCAAAGATAGGACCCTCTTCCGTCCTTATTCTGACTCGTACAAGAATTTCAAGAATCAATTATTCAAAATCATCATTGACGAGGTCGGCCGTCAAGAGTTTCATGATGCGGCGGGAAATCCCTTGTTCCCTTTTTATTGGACAAGGAACCCCAAAAAATAAAGGCCTATCCGATTGGTGTAATGAACCCGGTCGACTTGGAAGCCATGCGAATCATCAACGCTCTCCCCCCACCGCCTTTCTGCCTGCGGCTTAGTCAAATGCCTTCGTCATGAGGATTGTGAACAAATGGTATTCGGTATGGTATTTTATGTTCGGTTTGTCTTTTCTAATAAGTCAATGTTAACTTAGCTGAATTTTTGTGTGTTTGTGATAACAGTTGAAAAACTGTTATTTTCATGCTTAAATTGATACTACAAGCAACCTTTAACACTTAGAAACTAGCTTGAAATCATGCTTTTCTTCATATTTTCAGAAATAAGAGAGCTGGACAGGTTTATGCTTGATTTTAGTGTTTTTGTGCAGGTTTTAAGGTGAATTTAGCGAAAGAAGTGAAGAAGGAGAGAGATGAAATCAGAAAAGACATCAAAAAGTGCAAAAGGAGAAGTCGCAAGTACCGCTCAGCGGCAGTTTACCGCTGAGCGGCACTCAGGAAGTTACGGGAGCACCGCTGAGGGGCAAAATGGCCGCTGAGGGGAAGAAACGACTCACGCACTTACCGCTGAGCGGTACTTTACCGCTGAGCGGCACACTTATGGGCTTGGACCTAGATTTTTTGTAATTTTAGAATAGTATATAAGCTTTAGGACGTCCTAGGGTTTGTATCTTTGGCAGAAACAAAGCAAACACTCTCTCTTCCACCCCTTTGAAGGAGGATCTTGAATGCTCAGGCTATCTCTTCACCTTTATAGGGTTTTATCTTTCATTCTTTCATTATTGTTCATCTAGGTTGACCATGAATATGGTGAACTAAACCTTGTATGTTTGTTGGGGAATCAATGTAATCTTTTGAAGCTCTCATATATGGAATTTGTGCTTGCATCTTAATCTAAGATTTATGCTTTCTTTCATCATTAGTTAGGGTTTTTCCTCTTTGCTTAATGCTTGCTTTGTTTAACTCATTCAATGCATGATTATTGATTTTGTCGATACGGGAACGTACGGGGAAGTCTAGATCCGGGGAATTTCTCCCAATAAGTATATTGGTTGCCTTAAGCTCCTGTGCTAAATAAACTAATTATTAGGAATGCAAGGAATCGTATGAACTCGTAATTAGGGAGAAGCCTTACTGAAAGGTAATTTAGAGAGTGACATTACCAATGATGAATTGAATGTTGAATTCCTAAAATATATGAGAGTGGATAAGATGAATTTGATAAACCCCAACAACATATTCATTCATATAATCCATTGAAAGTGTTTGTATTTTGTTTTAGCCATTGATCAACCTCATGCATACATGTTTATTTTCGTCTTTTGCATAGTAAAATCCAATTATTTTGTTCTTAAGTCTTAGCTAATCAACAAATCACATAACTAAACTAGGCCGTGACTCCTTTGGGAGAACGATACTTGATCTTACCGAGTTTATTACTTGAAACGATTCGGTCATACTTGCCGATTGTTCAACAAGTTTGTGACATCATATTTTGGTGATCATAAATTTGTCCATCAAGTTTTTGGCGCCGTTGTTGGGGACTCGTGGTTTAACTGGTTAATTTGTGTGATTATGGATTATCTTTGACTTGTTTTTGAATTTTTAATTTAAATTTCGAATTTTTATTTTCTGTTTATATTTTTCAGTTTGTATTTTATTTTATTTTATTTTATTTTTTGGTTATTATTTTATTTTATTTTATGTCATTTTATTTTATTTTTCTGGTTTTATTTTTCTGTTTTCTTTTTTTATTTCATCTTCTTATCTCTGATCTTATATCTTCTTTTATATCTTTTTGTGCTAACAATTGTTTTTAGGGTTTTGTGCCTAATGTCTGCAGAATGCAATTTGGTCAAGAATTTAACTATATGGGCACTCAATTCTACCAAGGTATTCTCAACCCTTTCTATCAGGAAGTTTGGATAGGTTGGAGGACACCCTTCAACGATTTTTGAAAAATTCCGACTCTACTCAGAAAAGCATTGAAGAATCATGTAAAAGAATGGAGATGCAACTTCGTTACATCAATCAGAGATTGAATGATGATGTTAATACTGAAGTTAACCTTAAGGAGGAAGGGCAAGTCATTATCACTGAAAGTGACAAGATTCTTGATGAGGAAAAATTAGAGGGAGATGAGGAATGGGTAGAGAGAAAAGAGAAAGAAGAGTTGAGTGAGAAAGATAAAGATGAAGAAAAAGAAAAAGAAGTGGTTGAGAGAGAAGAGAGAAAGAAAATTTGTGTGAAAATAAAGAAGTTGAGGAGAAAAAGAGAAGGGAAGAAAAAAATAAAAGAAAAGAAAAAGAGAAAGTTTGGGGAGAGAAAGCGTAAGAAAAAGAAGATGAGAGGAAAGAAGAAGGAATCATATGAAAAATCCCATCCTCATCTAAAGAAGAATCAAAGGAAGGAAAAGAAATTTAAGTGCTTTATGGAAATCTTCAAGAAATTGGAGATTAAAGTTCCTATGATTGAGACACTGCAACAGGTTCCTGGTTTGATTAAATTTCTAAAGAAGTTCAGTAGAAAGAAGAAGAAAAAGAAGATGGAACTTGAACTTTACTGGGTCAAGCTAATGACGTTAAAAGAGCGCTTGTTGGGAGGCAACCCAGTGATTTTAGAATTTTTAAATTTTACTTTGGTTTGTAATTTTTAAATCTGTTGAACATTATTGTGTAAATATTTTGCGGGACATAGCATCTACTGAAGAATGCTAGTTGGATATAGCATCTACTGAAGGATGCTAAGTTGTAACACCTACTGATGGGTGTTGGTGAGAAAATATTGCACCTACTGATGGGTGTTGGTAAGTTTTAAACACCTACTGATGGGTGTTGGTGGACTTTGGGTCAGGCTCGTGACGTTAAACAAGCGCTACCTGGGAGGCAACCCAGTTGATTGATTGCTTTTGTTTGTTTCATTTTAGTTGCATAATAGGGTTTGCATAAGTAATCTGAACATTGAATTGCACGGAACCAGTGAGGGGTATGTCTAGGAGGCACGTAGGTTAAGAAAAAAAGGAGAAGAGCACTTCACGAAAGTGCCGCTGAGCGGCAACTTACCGGTGAGCGGTACTCTCGCAGAATGGGCTTTAGTTCCCCTCAACGGAACCCGAGCCCATTAGGGTATTTTTATACCCCAAGCTGCGTTTAGGTTTTCTTTCCAGGCTCTTCTTTGCACAAACACTCCCACATACCTTTTCCAAGGTTTTCCACATCTTTTCATTCTTTCCTCTTGAAAATTTCTCTTCCACTCACTTGCTCACTAGTGTTCCATTCAAGTTTGGGGTTGGAAGAGAGTATCTTAGATTGGAAACATTCTCATTGCATCTAGTATCTCCACCCAAGTAAGTAAAATGCATTTTGTTCATTCTAGGGTTTTTGATTTTGAATGTGATTGTCAAAGCATGATTATTTAGGGGTTTTGATTTCTATGCATGATTTGATGATATGTTTGATGTTTGAACCGATTAAACTGCATGATTATGAATTGGAAAACTGAAAATTGCATTTGGGTGGAGTTAGGACAGCTTTAAGAGAGATTTTTCAAAACTCTGCAGAGTTACCGCTGAGGGGTAAACTGCCACTGAGCGGCACTCTGTCAGACCTGAGTTTTCTTGAATTTTTGCGTTTTGGACTATGGCACTGGTGGCGCTGAGGGGAAATTCTGGCCCTCAGCGGTGGTTTAGCTTTTCAAGGAGTTGTGTTCTGTGTTTTACTAATGATTAACATCATGTTCTATGGTTTTGTATTTGTGTTTGAGTGCAGGAATGACATCCTCTTCAGGAAAGAGATTGAAAACCATGGCAGCCAAGAGAAAGGAAAAGGAACCAGAGCAACCTCACTCTAGCAGGTTCCTCTCTAGGATACATGAGAAGCACTTTAGGGTGGTTCAGGACAGGAGACTTCTGATGGAAAGAAAAGTTGGAATGATACCTAACTTTTCTCCTCAATTTGGAGAGCAAGTGTTAGGGAATGACTAGGGAAAGCTAGCCACCTATCCTGCACCTGCCAACATAGCTGTGGTAAAGGAATTTTACACCAATGCAAAGAAGATTGGTGATTATCCAGCTGAGAATTATTTGGGCTATGTCAGAGGCCATGCTATCAGGTGCTGATTATGAGGATGTGGAGAGAGTACTATGTATACCTGGAGGACACTTCCAAAGGAATAGATCTGGCTCAGTGGTTAACATTAGGAGGACGGATTTGACTCCTCTTGCAAAGTATTGGATTGCGTTTTCTCATGCCAACATTCAGCCATGTTCACATGTGTCAGATATTACTCTCAGCAGGGCACTATTCATCTACTGTGCTATTAGAAACTTAAATGTTAATATTGGGCAGGTGATAGCTGATGAGATTAGTGTGTGCGCCAATACCTCAAACAACAAAGCACCACTAGGACATCCCTCCTTGATCACTCACCTTTGCAAGATAGCTGGGCTGGACACTTCTGCTCCACCATTTGAGAGGCCAAGAAAAGCTATTGATGAGGCTTATTACAGACAGTACTATGGAGGTGAGGAAGCAGCTCAGCCAGTTCCACCACGCCGTGCTCGTAGAGAGAGAGGGCCAGCACAGAGCCAGACATCTGCTGAGACACATGAAGCAGAACCATTCCAGATGAGGGACATGTATATGTCTCTTATAGGGGCTCAGTTGCAGTCCATTCACAGAGGGCAGGTGGCCACTACTGAGATGATTATGGGGATGTATGATACACCTCCAGCCCACAGGTGGACTATGGATGAATTCCATAATGTGGTAGCTTGGCCAGAGGAACTAGTGCATCAAGGAGGAGCTGAAGCAGCTGAAGCTTTAGTTAGAGAGATGGAAGAAGATGAAGCTGATGATGATGATGCATTTGAAGATGATGAAGATGAGGAGGAAGAGGAAGATACAGAGGACAGCTCAGATTGATGAGGAGCTGAGATAGCATTTACTGATGAATGCTATCATATGCTTATGCGTTTGTTGGTTTAAGTTTTCTGAACTTATTTGTTTTTGTTTTTAGATTAGGGTTTGATGTACTCTATTGAACACCTGGTTTGTTATGATGGTTTGCTATTAACTGTGATTGTTTGATAAGTAATGCTTGATGATGCTTATTGATTGATTGATGTTGAGATGATGTGCACATTAAAATGCTTATACAAGTGATTCACAAGCTTTGTGAACAAATGCATGATATTATGATTGTGATTGTGAGATTAAGTAGGATGTGTATGTCAAATGTGGATGAGCTTATATGTGAGGTTTTGAGCTCCAGAGTTGTTATTGTTAAATGCTATTACTTTGAAAGCATGAATGACTTTGCCCAAGTTTTCTATGATTGAATCAATTGCTTGTTTTGCATCATATGATCAAGGCCATTTGTTGATAAACCTTCTATTAGCCAAATTCATAAATTGAGCCCACTAAAAGAGAACACTATGTGTTATATCCTTTGAACCTCTAGCCTTGAACATGATTTGAAAACCCTTGTTGAAAAGCTTTACCTTGAGTTAAGTAGAAAATATTTTGTGGTATTGACAAATGTTCAAGTTTGGGGTTGTTGGAAAATAGAAAGGGAAATTGAAAGCATTGAGCTAAGAACTAATAATTAAGTATGTGAAAAGAAAAAGAAAAAGAGAAAGAAAAGAAAAGAAAAAGAAGCAAAGTTCAATGCAAATGCAAAGGCAAGTTGGGAAGAATAAGAAAAATTGTGTTGTTATGATTCTCTTAACTCAAGGATTTTGTGATCCAGAAAAACCAATTTTCTTGTTAGCCCAGCCACATTATAAGCCATCGAAAAGTCCTTGTGATGATGCATACTTGTGAATGTTTTTGATTGTGGTAAAATGAAAGGCAAAGTTGATTCATGTAACATTGTGATAGTGGAGTGAATGAGTGAAACACTTTACCTCTTATACACTTGTGTGTTGAGTGAAACACTTTACCTAGTGAGGAAATATTCCATAAGCACATGAACATCCATGCTTAATTGATTGATCATTCATGAAAAATAGCATTTGTTGGAATTTAAATGACTTTGTGAACACTAAAGCATGTGCACATCTTGATTGAACTCTTGGTCATAAGTTTGAGTGAAGTTGTTACTTATCTTGGAAAAGAGGATTTTTGAATGAGTGAACCATCATATGAATTGGTAGAAGATTGAGTTACATCTTGTTTGCTTGAAGACAAGCAAAGTTCTAAGTTTGGGGTTGTGATAACAGTTGAAAAACTGTTATTTTCATGCTTAAATTCATACTAAAAGCAACCTTTAACACTTAGAAACTAGCTTGAAATCATGCTTTTCTTCATATTTTCAGAAATAAGAGAGCTGGACAGGTTTATGCTTGATTTCAGTGTTTTTGTGCAGGTTTTAAGGTGAATTTAGTGAAAGAAGTGAAGAAGGAGAGAGATGGAATCAGAAAAGACATCAAAAAGTGCAAAAGGAGAAGTCGCAAGTACCGCTCAGCGGCAGTTTACCGCTGAGCGACACTCAGGAAGTTACGGGATGACCGCTGAGGGGCAAATTGGCCGCTGAGGGGAAGAAACGACTCACGCACTTACCGTTGAGCGGTACTTTACCGCTGAGCGGCACACTTATGGGCTTGGACCTAGATTTTTTGTAATTTTAGAATAGTATATAAGCTTTAGGACGTCCTAGGGTTTGTATCTTTGGCAGAAACGAAGCAAACACTCTCTCTTCCACCCCTTTGAAGGAGGATCTTGGATGCTCAGGCTACCTCTTCACCTTTATAGGGTTTTATCTTTCATTCTTTCATTATTGTTCATCTAGGTTGACCATGAATATGGTGAACTAAACCTTGTATGTTTGTTGGGGAATCAATGTAATCTTTTGAAGCTCTCATATATGGAATTTGTGCTTGCATCTTAATCTAAGATTTATGCTTTCTTTCATCATTAGTTAGGGTTTTTCCTCTTTGCTTAATGCTTGCTTTGTTTAACTCATTCAATGCATGATTATTGATTTTGTCGATACGGGAACGTACGGGGAAGTCTAGATCCGGGGAATTTCTCCCAATAAGTATATTGGTTGCCTTAAGCTCCTGTGCTAAATAAACTAATTATTAGGAATGCTAGGAATCGTATGAACTCGTAATTAGGGAGAAGCCTTCTTGAAAGGTAATTTAGAGAGTGACATTAACAATGATGAATTGAATGTTGAATTCCTAAAATATATGAGAGTGGATAAGATGAATTTGATAAACCCCAACAACATATTCATTCATATAATCCATTGAAAGTGTTTGTATTTTGTTTTAGCCATTGATCAACCTCATGCATACATGTTTATTTTCGTCTTTTGCATAGTAAAATCCAATTATTTTGTTCTTAAGTCTTAGCTAATCAACAAATCACATAACTAAACTAGGCCGTGACTCCTTTGGGAGAACGATACTTGGTCTTACCGAGTTTATTACTTGAAACGATTCGGTCATACTTGCCGATTGTTCAACAAGTTTGTGACATCATATTTTGGTGATCATAAATTTGTCCATCAGTTTGTCAGATATCATGTTTGCTCCTCCTCCCCGCAAATCCAACTTCATGGCTTCGAGGAAAGGAGTGGTGCTGGCTCCTCGAGCGGCCCGAAATGGGTCGCCCCGACCGCCCTCCGTCCACCCACCATCAAACGCGCATCTTCTTCCAGCCGGATACCAGTTGTTCCTCCAGCCGGCTCCAATGCTTCCCCAGTTGTTACTACTGTGGTTCCTCCGGGTGCCGCTGTTGCTGCGGGAAACGATCCCCCCAAGAACCCTCCGGTTGTATTCCTAGATCCATCTTCTGAAGTGGCCACCACCTCTGTCCAACCCCTTGTCAGGAAGAGGAAGGGGCACAAAGAGGAAGAAAGACCTGCCTCCAAGAAGGGGTGATGGACGAGCGTCCAAGGAGATGACGAATGTGCGTGTCGCGAGATTCTTCGAAGCTTCCTCCAGAGATGGATAGGCTTAGAGTTTAATCTCTTTTAGCCTATCCATCCCTAAAACGTGAACATATCAAAAATTCAAACAATCAAAACAAATAAGAGACCAACGGACTCTAATAACCCCTACATAAAACACAAAGCAAATCAATATTAAAGTCTACTCCTATGGTGAGGCTTGTAGCTTTGGCTAACAAGACACACTCACCTGTCTAGCTATGCTAAAATCAAAGCAAGTAAAGTTGCCAAGAGTTTGAAAGAGCACTAAGGACTCTTCCAAAGCACTTGGACTTTATAAAAGGCCTTTTTACAAAACAAGCTAAAGCTAATAGTAGGCTAACACAAGCCTATTACAAACAAATTGAAGAAAACAATTACAAAAGAAAACAACTATGCTAGGCTGCTATGGTCCTGGTCCACTTCATTCAGCTTTGTTGCTCAACTTTGTTGTTGCTTCTTGACAGCTTCTGGAATCAATGCTTTTGAATCTCCTGGCCAGTATAATCCTACAATCACAAATCACAAAGCTGCTATGAGTATTCACTTGGTTAAAACAGATTGCAAAAGAGGATATAGGGTAGTAATAACTTCCCTTTCTCTTGGCTGCACAAGCTTTCCAAGCTTTCCACTAAGATTCTACTGCTGCTCAATTAATGGTCTCAACTTATACTGCACAAACAATTCCAACTAAATCAGCAGATTAAACAATTCTAATCCCAACGATTCCAGGCCATACAAAACAATTTAAGGATATCAAAAGCAGTTTGAGATAAAAGAAACTCCCTTCAGTTCAGATGGCTGCTACTGGTTGCTCAAGCTATAATCATGCTCATTCTAAACAAATCTCAACTTCTATTGGACACCCTGCACTGGTTCATTTCTGCATACAAAATCAAACCCAAATCCAGTAAATACAAATAGGAATGGACATTAACCAGATGCAATGGGTGTAATTCAAAGCTGAACTAAACTGATTTAAACAACCATTCAATTCTAATTTAAAATCTGATAAATCCAATGGGTAAAAAGAATGATGTACTTAATTCAACCAGGAAGTCATAATTGGAAATTAAGTGCTTTAGTCACTTCTTAAAAAAAATGGAAGGATGCTTTGGCAGTTAAAACAAGTTCATGCACAAACCTAATTACTCCAAGCAAATCAATTCATGCATAAATCTGTCCATGAAATCCTAACTAGGTGGCATGCAAGGGTATGCAATCAATCAATCTGACAAAAACTGAAAGCTGCATGTGATTAATACCAGGAAACTATTTTCTATATGCATTTGGAAAAATGATCTCAACAAAGAAAGAGTGATGGTGCTAATCAGGACTCAACAGATTTCAACAATTGTAAGCAAACCATGAAATCAGTAATCACATTCAGACATATAATATCTCAATGATTTCAGCAAACAGTTTATAATCTAAAATGAATGCAAGAGCATATTAAAATGAAGACAATCACAATTGCTCTAGTTTGATCACTCAAACTCCTTTTCCCTGCACAATGAACAATCACAAACAGTTAGATTAACAATG
Source organism: Vigna reflexopilosa (assembly GCA_027742785.1). NCBI lineage: Eukaryota > Viridiplantae > Streptophyta > Magnoliopsida > Fabales > Fabaceae > Vigna > Vigna reflexopilosa. The sequence goes on from CM050915.1 coordinate 16,534,320, forward strand.
AATTCTCTATTTCAAAGTGCCAAGGAATTAGACCAAGTCAGCCACACTAAACTCACTACACTCAAGCTTCTCTTTTAAAGCTTAAAGCACTCAAAATGGAAAGGTTTGGAAGGGAGATTCTCCCTTGGCAGTACAAAGCTGGAAAGTCTTTCAGACCACCACCACCTAAGATGCTACCAAGCACACAAACCTTCTTTCAGATTCCAGAAACCAGAGTGTAACAACTTCTCAAACAAGAATGGCTAGGCTAAGGCAAAGTGATATGCAGAACAGAACAGGACAACCACAAAACAATGACAGCATTGCAAATCTATTGCTTAAGACAACTTTAGATCAGATGAATAAAGCAATTAAAGCTCAAATTAAGAACAGCAGATCAGAGTTCACACGTGAAAGACAAAACTAAGACAGCCAACAATTGACAAACAAGAGACAAGGCTAGTTAATAAAGGTACGCACAGCAAATAGAGCCTAAGGAATAGAACTAGAAACAGATTAAAAAACACAAGAAAATCACAGCAAGTTGAATCATACATGACCAAACAGATTTGCAACTGAAATAGAATAATGCATTGCCAATTGCTCTAAAATGTTCACTCCAATCCAATTATATGATGAACCAGAAAAAGGAGAGAAACATTAAGAGTGAAATAGTGTTGTGAATTGCACTTGCCACTTGACTCTTTATGTGGTTCAATCAATACTTCTTTTCTAATTGCTTTTTCTTTTTCAAATCACAAGAACTCATACTTTTATACTTTCACTTTCTTTTGCTACAATTCACAACATATAATTTGACTCTATTTCAATTCAACTTCACAAGATATGAGTCATGATAGAAACAAATGATTCAACTCAAAAAAAAATCCAAAGGAAAACAAGAGGCTAATCACTCTCAGCCACAATTATAGTTTCAAATATCACTGGTTTAGGCTTCCTTGAGTGAACAAAAATTTATTCTCCATTGCAGAATTGACAGCAAAGTGAAAACAGTGAATGCACACTATGGATCACAAACTCAGAAGTTCAAACTAAATTCAATCACTGTTGTAAACAGTTTTAATGCAATTCTGTAGATTCACATACCTCAATAGATGCCAACGAAACAAAGACAATACTGGAAAAATTTGAATCAGAACTTGGCAAGGAATTTAAAACCAAGAATGAATGACTCACAGACTCTGCAAAGAAAAACCAGTTCGGTGTAGCTGGCCAAAAGAGAGACTGATGCTGCTGTAAGCATCTTGCACCCAAGCTCAATGCAACATTTCATAGCTTAATTGGTGTGCATTTGCTATCCACAAGCAGATTCAATTTTCAGCTCACAGAATTTCAAAAGTGCAATACAATTACATGTAATGAACAACATCAAAAACTCAAGACAACTTCAGATAAATGAAATGACATTAAAACTACTGTTGAAGTCTGTCATCAAGCTCATTCAATTGAATGTCACTGCTTATGATGATGGACAGATCTTACTCAAAGCAAAAACTCAATTGAATAAGTTAAACTCAGATTTAATTGACAATTAAAAACAAAGCAATATGACATAGACAAAACATAAATGGATTTAGAAATTAAAACTCAAACAAAGACTTGCACCGAATTAAAATGATCAAAACACTGACTCAAGGCTCAGAACGACTCAACACAAAATATAGAAATTGGAAACCTAATTGAATAACTCAAACAGATACACAAAATCACAATTGAACTGAAATCAACCAAGACAGTAAAATAAATGATGAACAACGCATAAGCTACAAAGATCAACACGATTTGAATTAGAGACGCGAGACAAAAGAAAAACACGACTAAATGAAATGAAACAAAACTCAAAATAGAAACAATGAACGAAACAGAAACGCGAAAATGAAAGAAGTTAAACGCACAATGTTAAACCAGAACACAGAGACAAACACAGATTACAACAAATCAACACAAGACCACATATGAATCAAGACAAAGCGAAAAGACACAAGGAAAGCGATACTTATCTTCGAAGCGTGTTCGACCTTGATCTGAATACCAACTGATGGACGAGTGTCCAAGGAGATGACGAATGTGCGTGTCGCGAGATTCTTCGAAGCTTCCTCCAGAGATGAACGCAGCGGAATGAAATGGAAGTTCGAGATTTGAAGGGGAAAATGAGGTTGAATACAAGGAACCCTAGGATCTAGGATTAATCGGTGGAGAATCAAGAAGTACGAATGAAACCCTAGGATTGGGAAGAGACGCGATTTGGACCGATTAAACGGTGGTAAATGGAGATTGAATGGTGGAAAAGTGGTTTTTAATGGTGAAACATGGAGTATGATCGGTGGAAAATGGTGGTTGAGGGTGGAAACCCTAGAAGAAGATGAGGAAGTGTGGTGAACGAAGAGAAGATACCTTCGAAGACGCGTATGGAGAGCGGATCTGTGGTTGGAGACAATGGAGCTCTCGAGAGCGAGAATGAGACGCGCTGAGATGTGGATGGATGCGAGAGAGAAGAATGGAAGTCGCGATTGTGATGTGAAGGAGAATTGAAGATGTGGCTGCTGACGCGTGCCGAAGGAGGATTTGGCGCTGATGCGTCCACGGTGAAGGGTGATGTGTCAGCGTGGAGTGTGAGAGAGAAGCACGGTGGAAATTGGAAAAATGAAAGTGAGAGAGGTGCTTGGAAGGTGGCTGGAGGGAGTCTTTGGACTCTCTAGCCTATGACTTTCAAGAGAGAATAATTTCTGATTTCAGAAAATGCAATTCTCATTAATCGCAAAAGTCCCCATTACAATAGAGAAGCTGGGTATTTATAGTAACCCATGCTCCTTACAAGCTAACCTATGAAAGGTAAAAATACAAAGAAGGACTACGTCGGGCAGGATTACATCAAGGGGCGCAAAGAGAAAGAGGGATCCTCCTCCCAGTTTTCTTCCAAGAAGGGACGCAAAGGGAAAGAGGGATCCTCCTCCCCGCCGCTCCCAGATGAGGTGTTTAGCCCTGCGTTCAACATAAGTGAGAGAAAAAATTTCCACATGAGTTCTACACACCGGGCGTTGATCGAACCGTTGTGGGAATCAGAGGTGACCAACGCGATGTTGGAGATGTCAACCCGGGCGGCTTCGCTAGCTTGGTACCGTCGGGAATATGCTGATTGGAGAGGTGCTGAGCATGTTCGGGCCGAGCTTCTTGCCGAGAAGAATATTTCTGATGATCTTCGGGCGGCCATGGAGGAAGTGCTCTTGACTCAAGATGAGTATGATAAGAAAAATGACGAGCTTCAAGTCGAGCTCGATGAGGCCAAGGAGAAACTAGCTGAGACAACTGATCGACTTCGTGATGCTCGGGCGAACTATGATTGGCTGGTGGGTGAGTGTGGGCAGCTAAAGGTGGTAGTTGCCCGTTAAAAGAAAGTGGAGAGCGGACTTCTCCAAAAGAACCGAGCACTGGCGGACGATTTGGCGAAAGCCAAAGAGAAGATATCCGAGCTAGAGACGGGTATCGTGTTCGAGCACGAGGAGGGTTTTAACAAGCTCTCTACCAAGCGTCCGTCCTCAAGGGGGTGAAGGATCCGTTTGCCTTGGATTTCGACAAAGAGAAGGATGTGTTCGATGGGGTCTTGGTCCCACTCGAGTCACCGGCCACCGAGGAGACGCAACCAGAGTTGGAGAATCCTCTGAACGCTGAGGCCGCGTATAAAGAGGTTGAGTTGAAGATGTTGATGAGGCCGAAGAGGTTAATGACGCCGCGGGCAATGATGACGGCTGTTTGGCCGACTAGGGTTTTTAGTTTTATGTTAGGGGTTTTTTTTTTTGTTTTAAATTTTTTTATGTAATCATACGTGTGGTCGAGCGACCAAGATCATAACGTGTTTTAGGTGTTGGCTTTACCGGCCCATTACTGACTTTTTGTATACCCCCATATGCATCAATACAATTTCTTTTTTCCGATTTGCCGAAGTTATCATAATTTTTCGGCTGGTTGTTTGATTTTATCATCTTGCTATTTTCGTTAATAGCTTTTATCAATAATCCGCACTTCGGACCGGGTGGATTGTTCTTTCAGGAGGAACTTTCCATTCACCATCTGGCCAAGTTGACAATGGTTCCATTTGGAACTCGTCGTTCATCAACTTGGTCTTTCGCACGATCCGGGCGACAATTCTTCTATGGGAAGAACTCGGCGTTCACTGCCCGTACAGGTTGACAGTGGTTCCGTTCGGAACTCGCCGTTCATCAACCAGGATTTTCGCACGATCCGGGCGGCAGTGGTTATATGGGAAGAACTCGTCGTTCACCGCCCGACCAGGTTGACAGTGGTTCCGTTTGGAACTCGCCGTTCATCAACCCGGAATTCTTTTTTGATTAGCGCTTATAGGAGTATGTCCTTATCGTAGAGATTTTTGGCAAAAGTGAGACGCCCTGTCATTGTATTAATCATCTCAAGAAAGTGTACAATCAGAAATAACTATTAATTGAAATAAAATTTGAGGTGAGTGACATTCCAAGTGTTTGGAATGGGGCGTCTGTCCAGATATGAGAGCCTGTAAGCTCCGTTTCCCAAGGCCTCTAAAATTCGAAAAGGTCCTTCCCATTTGGTTGCGAGCTTGCCGTGAGTTGTCGTTCGCCGAGCTTCTCCAGTCTTTCTCCATACTAAATCGCCCTCCTAGAAGTTCCTAGGCCGGACTTTTGAGTTGTATTTTCTTTCTATCATTCGTCTGCACGCTTCAGCCCTTAAAACCGCCTGGTCTCTTCGTTCTTTCAGGGAGTCAAGTTGATGAGTCGTTATTTCTTGAATTATATTCAGTTTATTGCACTTAAATAAACCAGGGAATTGTGTTTAATTGTCTGTTATTTCTCCATTTTCCGAATTCTGCTTAATTTGGTCGGAAATTTGTAATTGTGCTAATTTGGGTTTTCTGAGCTGATTAAGTGCATTTTTGATTACAGGAAGAATTTTGGAGATACATTTTGGGACATCAGGAAGAATGCAAATAAATTCAAGACTCTCCACATAGACATTTTAGAATTAATTAAATTGTAATTCAGTAGTTTAGAATTTTTGAATCAACTCTTACATTTTGGGTCAATTTTTGGTAAACTAGATTAGACCCAAAAGTAGAGATGAGTGACTTGGACCCTAGGGATTTTTTCTTTTGTGTGGACCCCACCCTCATTAAAGGGGAGACACACGGCCTTTAAGCCAGCCGCCACTTGCCAAACATTTTACGCTCTCGGTCTTTTGGTGTGTTGGGAGACTATTGTACTTTCTTGAGAGTTGCATAGAGGTGTTTATGGATGATTTTACTGTGTATGGATCCTCTTTTGATGCATGTTTAGACAGTCTGGAAAAAGTTTTGAAAAGATGCATAGAAACAAACCTTGTTCTCAATTTTGAGAAATGTCACTTCATGGTTGAACAAGGTTTGGTTCTAGGGCATATCATTTCTGAAAAGGGAATAGAGGTAGACCCTGCTAAGATATCTGTGATTTCACAGTTGCCTTACCCCTCTTGCGTGCGAGAGGTGCGATCTTTCCTTGGACATGCAGGTTTCTACAGGCGCTTCATCAAAGATTTCAGCAAGAAGGCGCTCCCCTTGTCCAGACTGCTGCAGAAGGATGTTGACTTTGCTTTTGATGATAGATGCAAGCAGGCGTTTGATTGCCTGAAGGAAGCTTTGACCACTACCCCTATCATTCAGGCACCGGATTGGACAACCCCATTTGAGCTCATGTGTGATGCGTCTAATTATGCATTGGGGGCTGTCTTGACACAGAAAATTGACAAGTTGTCGAGAGTGATCTACTATGCTTCACGCACTTTGGATGCTGCCCAAGCAAATTATACCACCACTGAAAAAGAGTTGTTGGCAATTGTTTTTGCCCTTGATAAGTTTAGGTCATATTTTCTTGGATCACCTGTTATTGTGTATACTGACCGTGCAGCTCTAAAGTTTCTGTTGAAAAAGGCTGAGTCAAAGCCTAGATTGATCAGGTGGATGCTACTGCTCAAGGAGTTTGACTTGCAGATTAAAGACCGGAGTGGAGCACAGAATTTGGTTGCAGACCACCTCAGCCGGATTGAGAGAGCTGGGAATGAAATTGATGTGTTGCCCATCCAGGATGCTTTTCCTGATGAGAGTTTGTTCATGATTTCTTATTCTCACCCCACTCCTTGGTTTGCACACATTGTAAATTATTTGGTTGCTTCTGTTTTTCCTCCCTTAGCATCACGTGCTCAGATTGCTAAAATTAAGAGTGATGCTAAGTATTATGTTTGGGATGATCCATATTTGTGGAAGTTGTGCAGTGACCAGGTTACTAGGAGATGCATTCCGGACCATAAGATTGACTTGGTCCTGCAGTTTTGTCATGCCTCCTCACCTGGTGGTCATCTGGGGATACTGATGGACAAATTTATGAACACCAAATTATGATGTCACAAACTTGTTTTTCAATCGGCAAGTGTGACCGAATCGTTCAAGTAATAAACTTGGTATGACCAAGTATCGTTCTTCCCAAAGGACTCACGGCCTAGTTTAGTTGTGTGGTTTCTTGATTAGCTAAGACTTAAACATGAAATATTTGAATTTTATATGCAAAAGACGAAAATTAAATATGTATGCATGAAGTTTTGATCAATGGCAAAAAGCAAAAGATAAACACTTTCAATGAAATTTATGTATGAATATGTTGTTGGGGGTCAATTTCATCTTATCCACTCTCATATATTTTAGGAATTCAACATTCAAATCACCATTGTTAATGCCACTCTCTAAAGTACCTTTCAAGAAGGCTTCTCCCTAATCACGAGTTCATACAATTCCTAGCATTCCTAATGATCAGTTCATAAGTGCAGGAGCTTAACGACAACCAATATAATATTGGGAGAAATTCCCCGGATCTAGACTTCCCCGTACGCGCCCGTATCGACAAAACCAATAATCATGCATCGAATGAGTTAAACAATGCAAGCATTAAGTAAAGAGGAAAAACCCTAACTAATGATGAAAGAAAGCATAGATCTTAAATAAAAGATGTAAAAACAGATTCCATATATGAGAGCTTCAAAAGATTACATTGATTCCCCAACAAACATACAGAGTTTAGTTCACCATATTCATGGTGAACCTAGGTGAATAACAATGAAAGAAGGAAAGATAAAACCCTAAAAAGGTGAAAAGGAAGCCTGAGCATCCAAGATCGTCCTTCAAAGGGGTGGAAGAGAGAGTGTTTGCTTCGTTCCAGCCAAAGATACCTAACCCTAGGAAACCCTAAAGCTTATATATTTTTCGTAAATTACAGAAAATTAGGTCCAAGCCCATTAAAGTGCCGCTCAGCGGTAAGTGCGTGTCACGTTTCTTCCCCTTAGCGGCCATTTTGCCCCTCAGCGGTCCTCCCGCAAGCTCCTGAATGCCGCTCAGCGGTAAACTGCCGCTGAGCGGTGACTTCGGCTTCTCCTTTTGCACTTTTTAATGTCTTTTCTGATTCCGTATCTCTCCTTCTTCACTTCTTTCACCAAATTCACCTTAAAACCTGCACAAAAACACTGAAATCAAGCATAAACCTGTCCAGCTCTCTTATTTCTGAAAATATGAAGAAAAACATGATTTCAAGCTAGTTTCTAAGTATAAAGGTTGCTTTTAGTATCAATTTTAAGCATGAAAATAACAGTTTTTCAACTGTTATCAGATACAGAGAACAGCTCGCAGGGTGCTTGACTGTGGTTTCTATTGGCCTTCCATCTTCAAAGATGCGGAGAGGATTTGCAGCACTTGTGAGTCTTGTCAGAGAGCAGGAGGATCCATTTCACAGAGACAAGAGATGCCTCAACAGCCTATGCTGTTTTGTGTGAGGTGTTTGATGTATGGGGTATAGATTTCATGGGTCCTTTTCCTGTTTCTTTTGGTTTCTCTTATATTCTCCTTGATGTGGATTATGTTTCAAAATGGGTGGAAGCCAGAGCCACCAGGACTAATGATGCTCGGGTTGTTGAAGATTTTGTTAGATCTCACCTCTTTTGCAGGTTTGGAGTACCCAGAGCAATTGTTAGTGATCTGGGAACCCATTTTTGCAACAGATCCATGCAAGCCTTGCTCAAGAAATATGGGGTGACGCACAGAGTTTCTACACCTTACCACCCCCAAACAAATGGGCAGGCTGAGATCTCCAACAGAGAGATTAAGAGGATTTTGGAGAAGATTGTCCAGCCCAACAGGAAAGATTGGAGTAATAGGTTGGACGATGCTCTTTGGGCCCACAGGACTGCCTACAAAGCACCCATTGGGATGTCTCCCTATCGGGTTGTCTTCGGAAAGGCATGTCATTTACCAGTTGAGATTGAGCATCGGGCATATTAGGCTGTGAAGACTTGCAACTTCTCCATGGACCAAGCTGGAGAGGAAAGAAAGTTGCAATTGAGTGAATTGGATGAGATCTGATTGGATGCCTATGAGAACTCGAAGTTCTACAAGGAAAGGACCAAGAGGTTCCATGATAACTCCATTGTTAGAAAGGAATTCGAGGTTGGCCAACAGGTTTTGTTGTATAACTCTAGAGTCGGCCTCATGGGTGGTAAGTTGAGATCAAAGTGGACTGGACCTTTTGTTGTGACTAATGTTTATCCTTATGGTGCAGTAGAGATCCAAGGTCCATCTACAGCTAAAAGCTTCAAGGTGAACGGGCATAGACTGAAGCCTTTCCTCAGCAATCCTTCTTTGTTGGATGTAGTGGTGGAGGAGACGTCTTTGGTCCACCCCACCTACCCTCCCATCTGACTGAGGGAGTTTCTTTTCTCCTTCCCTCCTCACTTTTATTGCACTTTGTCGATATCTGATGACTGTTCTGATTGTTTGATCTGCTGATTGTGACACACTGAGGACATTGTGTCGTTTAAGTGTGGTCTATTAGGGGAGGTTGTTTCTTTGTTCATGTTTCGGTTTTTATGTAGTTTTTTGTGTCTTGTGTACAGTTTTGCATGCTTTTCGTGAATTCTGGATTGTGATTAGGTTGTCAGTTTTCCTTCACTTCATTGATACTCTGATTTGTTGGATTCCTTGCTTTTCTTTGCTTGGAAGATGATCATGATGTTTGAGAGTTGAATTGATGGTGACCATATTACCTGTGTGAGATTTGAGCCATTTGATGATATTTCTTGTGTGTGATATGTCTCTTGATTGCTTGCACATATGTCTTGGCTTGACTCTTTTTGATGATTCTTGATTGATACACATGTTTGAAAGTGATAAAGGCATTTTGTTGTTGAGCCTCTAGAGCCAGATGAGCCTACCCTGTTTTGATCCATTGATAACCCTTTTGAGCCTATGCTTTTCCCCATTTCTTTGTTTTGAAGCTCATACACCAGCCCTAAGTGAAAAACCATTATTACCTTAGCCTTAGGGAATTTTGGAGCTTTGGAATTGTTTTGGGAATAAGTGTGGTCTCCTGGGAGTTTCAGAGGAATTGGCTAGTGAGTCCTCTTCTTATCATGTTTTTGTAAATATGTGGTGTATCTTGATGGAGCCAAATTCCAGAGGAATCCAGTGGCCTGAAGCTCCCAGATCAGAGGTGTGTAGGTGTGTTGGTGTGCAGCGGACTTGATGGAGTAAATGTTGATGGAGGTGTTTGAATGAAGCAAGGTAAAATGAGTGAAGCCTCTCAGCTCAGAAAGCCTTCATATAACGGAAGGAAGCTTGAGAGAAAATGAAGAAATTGCAAGCAATTTTGACTCAAGAGCAGAATGCAAGACTGAAATATATTTCTCAGCATTTGGGCATAGCTCTAAAGTGCCATACAAGGAAGAAACCATCCTATTTATAAGTGAAGATGGGTCTCTTTTCTGAAATGAACTCCCGCCTAATTTCAAATGGGAAGCCTAACAGCAACACTAAAAACTTCCAGCAAATCCCATGCCTTGCTCCAGGTCAGCTCCTCACGTGTTTGAAGCACCTCCTCATCCAACGTTGGGCTATTTTGGGGTTTTGGCTGGGTGCATATGACTTTGGCAGCAAGCTTCTCCAACCATTCTTCTTTTCACGTGCCAAATGCCATGTTGGCAGCTGCTCCCTCCAATTTATTTAATCCTACAAAACAAAGTAAACATGCTTAATTAAGAGAAGAAGGTTTAAGATAATTCACCTTCCATAGAAGCAAAATATTAAGTGATCCTTCTTCCTCTTGAACTCTCTTAGCCATGGCTCTAGTAAGAGGTCCAATGTATGTCTTAGATGGCCTTCCATCAGACCCTCCCTCTTGAGAAGGATCTGTCCTCAGATCTGTTGCATCCTGTTGATCATCTCCTGTGAAAGGAATTAAGTCACAGATGTTAAAAGTATGACTGACACCATAACTTTCAGGAAGATCTAAGATGTATGCATTATCATTTATTCTTTTGACCACCTTGAATGGACCATCTCCTCTTGGACTAAGTTTGGACTTCCTTTGAGAGGGAAATCTTTCCTTTCTCAAATGAAGCCAAACTAGGTCTCCTTTTTCAAAAACTATTTTCTTTCTCCCTTTGTTGTTGTATTCTGCATATTTTTGAGTTTGTTTTTCAATTTGGATTTTAACTTTCTCATGTAACTTCTTGATAAACTCTGCTTTAGAAGCACCTTCTTTATGAAGAAAAGAAGATGATTCTGGAAGAGGTAGTAAATCAAGAGGTGTGATAGGGTTAAAACCATAAACAACCTCAAAAGGAGAAAGATTAGTAGTCTTGTGGACTACTCTATTATAAGCAAATTCAATATGAGGTAGATGTTCATCCCAAGATTTGTTATTTCCTCTTAATATTACCCTTAATAATGTAGATAAAGATCTATTTACTACTTCAGTTTGCCCATCAGTTTGTGGGTGACATGTAGTAGAAAATAGAAGTTTAGTTCCAAGCTTTTCCCATAAAGTTTTCCAAAAATGGCTTAGAAACTTCACATCTCTATCAGACACTATAGTTTTGGGTAAGCCATGCAATCTCACTATTTCTTTAAAGAAGAGTCTAGAGATATAGCTAGCATCATCTACTTTGTGGCAGGGTATAAAATGAGCCATTTTACTAAAACGATCTACTACCACAAATATAGAATCATACCCCTTTTGAGTTCTTGGTAATCCTAAGACAAAGTCCATGCTTATGTCCTCCCAAGGGGTATTAGCTATAGGAAGAGGTGTATAGAGTCCATGAGGCATAATTTTGGACTTAGCTTGCAAACAAGCTATACATTTAGAACAATGCCTTTGAACATCTATTCTCATGTGTGGCCAATAAAATTTACTTTTCAAAATGTTCAGAGTTTTATCAACTCCATGATGGCCCATGAGTCCTCCTCCATGACTCTCTTTGATAAGAAGTTTTCTAATGGATCCTTGGGGTATACAAAGTTTTCCTTTATTAAAAAGATACCCCTCAGAAAGATAGAATCCATCAAAAGGCTTCTTAAGACATGATGAATAAGTGGATGCAAATGTTTCATCATTTTCATATAACTCTTTTATGTCATCAAATCCTAATATTTGAGATCCTAGGGTTACTAATAATGCATGTCTTCTAGATAAAGCATCCGCAACAACATTAGTACTCCCCTTTTTGTGTTTGATGACATAGGGAAATTGCTCAAGATATTCCACCCACTTTGCATGTCTTTTGTTTAGCTTTGCTTGCCCTTTAATGTACTTGAGAGATTCATGGTCAGTGTGTATGATGAATTCTCTAGTTACCAGGTAATGCTCCCAAGTTTTCAAAGCTCTAATGAGGGCATACAACTCTTTGTCATAGGTAGGATAGTTTAAGGTAGGCCCCCTAAGTTTTTCACTAAAGTAAGCTACGGGATGTCCTCCTTGTATTAAAACAGCTCCTATTCCTACCCCAGATGCATCACATTCTAGTTCAAAGGCTTTGGAAAAATCAGGCAAAACTAGAATAGGTGCATGTGTTAACTTGTGTTTCAAAGTCTCAAAAGACAACTCTTGCTTATCACCCCAAATAAAAGGCATATCTTTCTTGACTAGCTCATTTAAAGGAGCAGCTATGGTGGAGAAATCTTTCACAAATCTCCTATAAAAACTTGCTAGCCCATGAAAACTTCTCACCTCTCCTACATTTTTAGGGGTTGGCCATTCTTGTATAGCCTTGATCTTCTCTGGATCAACATGTACACCTTCTTTTCCCACTTTGAATCCAAGGAAAATCACACTTTCTTGACAAAAAGTACATTTATCAAAGTTGGCAAAGAGATGATGTTCTCTAAGAAGAAGCAAGACTTTTCTGACATGGTTAAGATGTTCTTGAAGGCCTTGACTATAGATTAAGATATCATCAAAGTAGACCACTACAAATCTGCCTATGCATTCCCTAAGCACATGATTCATTAATCTCATGAATGTACTTGGAGCATTGGTCAAGCCAAAGGGCATGACTAACCATTCATACAAACCAAACTTGGTCTTGAAAGCAGTTTTCCATTCATCTCCTTCATGAATTCTTATTTGATGGTATCCACTTTTAAGATCAATTTTGGTGAAGAGATTTGCTCCATGTAATTCATCCAACATGTCATCTAACCTAGGAATGGGATGCCTATACTTGACAGTTATGTTGTTGATGGCCCTACAATCTGTACACATTCTCCAAGACCCATCCTTTTTAGGGACCAACAACACAGGCACAGCACAGGGACTTAAACTCTTTTGGATCCACCCTTTGTTCAATAAGTCATTAACTTGTTTCTCTATTTCTTTTGTTTCCATAGGGTTGGTTCTATAGGCTGGCCTATTAGGTAGGCTTGCCCCAGGTACCAAATCTATTTGATGTTCTATTCCCCTCAAAGGTGGTAATCCACTTGGTACCTCTTTGGGAAATATATCATCAAATTCCTTTAAAAGTTTTTGCAACCCCTTTGGTAGAGAACCAAGTTCATGAGTGATTGAAACAAATGCCTCTTTGCAATAAAGAAGAAAATGAGGTTGTCCAAGAAAAAGATTTTTTGAAATATTCAAGGTTTGAGGTTGGACAACTTCATGGCCTGAGGCATGGGTTACCAAATTCTTTCTTTCTTTCCTATTTTCTTTTTTCTTTTCTCCATCCAACTTCTTTTTAAGAATTATTTGGTCCTCTCTTACTTGTGAAGGTGTAAGAGGACACAAAATAATTTTCTTTCCCTTGTGTTGAATGGTGATTTTGTTGGTGACTCCATCATGTAAAGCTTGTTTATCATATTGCCAAGGTCTTCCAAGTAATATGTGCCCAGCTTCCATTGGTACTATATCACAAACAATTTGATCTTCATATTTGCCAATGGAAATGGGTACACTTACTTGTTCCTTAACTACTATTCCATCATCCTCTTTAATCCATTGAAGTTTGTAAGGTTTAGGATGAGGAGTAGTGGTTAAGCCAAGCTTCTCTACCATTCTAGAACTACAACAGTTGCAACAAGAGCCACTATCCACTATCATTGAACATGTCTTTTCTAAAACTTTGCATCTTGTGTGGAATAGGTTCTCTCTTTGTGACTGTTCTAATTCTACATGTTTACTTTCCAGGAGTCTCCTTACCATAAGTAAGTCACCATCACAAGGTAAAGCTTCTTCTTCTTCAGAAGTGGATGTCTCAGACTCACTATATGAAGAACCCTCACTTTCACTCTCATGCTCAAGGATGTAAGTTGACCTTCTATTGCGGCACTCAGATGCATAGTGCCCTTTTTCCCCACACCTAAAGCACTTAGTCTCCTTACTCTTATGATCTCTTGAAGGTTCTTTGACTTTTTCTTTTCCTCTCTCTCTCTCTCTTTCTTCATATCTTGGCTTGGTTTGACTACCCTCCCTCTTATACTCTTTCTTATGGTGAGAACTATGAGGGTAATCTTTCTTGGTGGAGCTTTTCCTCTTTAGTTGTTGCTCTACCCTCACACAAAGTTGGACTAACTCATTGAGATCATTGTAGGGTATAAGTTCAACCCTATCTCTTATGTCATAGTTAAGTCCACTTTGAAACCTAGCTATTGTTATCCTAGGTTCTTCTCTTATCCCAGCTCTCAACATGAGTAACTCCATTTTTTGTCTATATTCCTCAACACTCATGTTCCTTTGTTGGAGTTTATGGAGTTTATCCATTATCTCCCTATCATAATAGGCTGGTACATGCCTCCTCCTCAAGGCAGCTCTCATTTCATTCCAATACCTAATGGGAGGTAAGTGTCTTAGCCTATGGTCCTTGACTAAAGCTGTCCACCAAATTAAGGCATAACCTTGAAAGCTTAGAGAAGCCATGGTGACTCTCCTTTCATCATCTATTTGGTGGCACTCAAACACTTGCTCAACTTTCATTTCCCACTCTAGGTATTCTTCTACATCATCTTTTCCATGGAAGGAAGGAAGATCAATCTTAGGCTCTCTTGGATAATGCTCTCTAACTCTATGTTGTCTTCTAGGAGGCATTTGGTAGTGGTCATCATTGTGATGACTACTATTTTGCTCAATTTCACTTGGAGAAGATGATGATTCTTCTCTTCTCCTATGGGAAGACCTCTCTTTCTTTTTATCTTGATTAATCAAAAGTTGACTAATCATATCTTTGAGCTCACTAATCTCTTTATCCCTTTGTTCAAATCTTTGCTCAAATTCTTCCCTTAAAGACATTTCACTATTGGGTTTCAAACTTCCTTGCACACTTGATTGACTCATTCTTGTCAAAGGAAAAGGTTTTCACAAAGTTTTCAAAATATTTGACAAGTAATGAGTGAAAAGATTTTCACAAGCTTTCTTTGTTTTTGGTGAAAAATTTCTAAAGAGATTCTAGAAGTAAAAGATGTTTCTAAGTAGCTCCCAGGAAGAAGAGGTGAGTCACAAATGGACAAGCTTAGAAACCAAGTTCTTCCTTAGCCAGAGTTTCCTTAGAATGTTCTTTTACTTTAGTTTCTAAGTAGAAATTCTTCAAATTCTTTTTAAATGTTATGAACCTACAAACCAAAGAAAGGTTTACTATATGCTATGCTATCCTAAATACCACGGAGACCCTAAAACAAAAAGGATTACTCAAGACATTTAAGGAAAGCAATAAAGATGCAAGAATGTAAATGCTAGACGGCCCTAAGTGAAAGTGCAAGTGACACTTGGAGCCCCTTGACACACTTTCACACTAAAGAAAACGAAATTGGACTATTACAATGTTCAATTGTGAGCTTGGAATTGCTTCAAAAGCATTTTCCCAAGTCACTTGGCACAACAACAGAAATATAAAAAAAACTACAAGATTCCGTGATATGAGTACTCAAACAAGCTCAATTAAATGTGTAAAAATAGTGTGGACTTCAATCTTCAGCTGCTGCCAAGTGTATCTCAAAAACAGTATGCAAGTTGTTCCAATTCTGGTGTCAAATTATGCTGCTGTAATGTATTCTGCAGCTGCTGGACAGCAGAGTTGCATCTACTCAAGAGCTCCTAATTGCTTTTCATTTCAGCTTTCCCCTCACTTCCTAGTATGCTACCATTATAAGTAAAGGTTTCTGCAACTGGATGCTTCACAACAGCTGTCACAGTACCTTAAATCCACTCAAACAAACCAAGCTAGATTTACCATTCTGCACCAGTTTTCCACACCAATTTCCAGCAATAATTGACAATTTTGGAAGCCAAAAATGTGGTAAACAAATGAACTAGGTATGGAAAAACAGCAAGTACACAAAAGGAACCTACCAAAGGTGCTAGAACAGATTAAGAAAGCAAAAAAAAAACGCAAACACAGTTCATAAATGATTCCAATTGCAAACTGTTTGATAATTTTCAAAACTGTTTGATAAAATGCCCCAATGACTTTCAGGTTTTTGAAATTTGATTTTTCAGGGCCTGTAATCTGGATTGCACAGTTCCAACAGCTTTTTCTCACTTGATATTACTTCTTTGAGTCATCTATTTCATTTTTAATCATGGAACCAGCTTTTTCACAATCCAATAATGAATTTTTGCATCAAAATTACCAAACAGCAGCTGGAAAAACAGAACTGCACCAGAAAAATTAACTGAATTTTGGTGGTTTGAGATCCAAAACTATATGGAAGTGTTTCAATCTTTGTTTGGACAGTTTCAACAATTTTTAATGATGAATTTGAACATGTTCAGACCTTAAAACAACTTAGAAACTGCCTATAATTCGAAATCATTGTTTCACTTCCATTTTTACTCAAAAATTGATGGTTTCAAATGCAAATTTGCATATAAGTCATGTTTTGACCAAATGAACAGTACTAGCAACTTTGAACCATCAATTGAGACTTGTTTAAGCTATAAACCAGCAAAGAAACAGCAGATTTTCGAAAATCCCTACTGCTGTACCACTTATGCAGTAAATGGCACCAAAATAACCAACCAAATTCAGTTTTATGGAATCAAAGTTTGGATCAGCAAGGAAAAGACTCTAGGAAATGTGAATACACAGATCTAAGCTGGAATTAAAGATGCTTAGCATGACCAAACTCAGATTAAACTATGCAATGAAAATTGGCACGGTGATAAACCAAATTTAAATCTGAAATAACAAATGACTAGTGTCTATGCACAACCAAGCTATGCAAATTGCATTTCATTGCTTGTTATGGTTGGCTACACTCTTAGCATCATTCAACAACACTAAACAATGTTGTATCAAGCTTTAGAATCAGTCAAAACCAGCTGAAAATAGATTTGATGATTTAGAACAGCAAACAAAATTCTGCATCAGATTTTAACAGAATTTTACAACCAGTTTGGCTTATTGGATGCTTCAGCCTATATTACCAAGGCTAGATCAACTCATCACTGCCTCTAATGGTAACAAACAGCTTGTATAGCACTGGTAAGCACAGAACTTAATAGAAACAATTTCAAAACAGTGACAATGTTAAAACAGCAACAGTAGTTTGCACAAGACTTTAGACAAAACAGAATTTAAAGTTCAAAGCTGGAATTGACTCAAACAAGAAATGATTCACCGTTTAAAATGAAAAATGGACATAATACACTGTAAGAACAGAGAATTAAAGGCTGGAATAGAATTACAGAAGCAGAATTAAAATTGAAACAGAAATAGAAAACAGAAACAGAAACAGAAAACAGAAACAGAAAACAGAAACAGAGATGGAATTCAGCAGAATTAAATTGCAGAATGAGAAGAAATGCTTAGCTCCTTGGTGCGTGGAGAACCTAAGCTCTGGATACCACTTGATGGAGCCAAATTCCAGAGGAATCCAGTGGCCTGAAGCTCCCAGATCAGAGGTGTGTAGGTGTGTTGGTGTGCAGCGGACTTGATGGAGTAAATGTTGATGGAGGTGTTTGAATGAAGCAAGGTAAAATGAGTGAAGCCTCTCAGCTCAGAAAGCCTTCATATAACGGAAGGAAGCTTGAGAGAAAATGAAGAAATTGCAAGCAATTTTGACTCAAGAGCAGAATGCAAGACTGAAATATATTTCTCAGCATTTGGGCATAGCTCTAAAGTGCCATACAAGGAAGAAACCATCCTATTTATAAGTGAAGATGGGTCTCTTTTCTGAAATGAACTCCCGCCTAATTTCAAATGGGAAGCCTAACAGCAACACTAAAAACTTCCAGCAAATCCCATGCCTTGCTCCAGGTCAGCTCCTCACGTGTTTGAAGCACCTCCTCATCCAACGTTGGGCTATTTTGGGGTTTTGGCTGGGTGCATATGACTTTGGCAGCAAGCTTCTCCAACCATTCTTCTTTTCACGTGCCAAATGCCATGTTGGCAGCTGCTCCCTCCAATTTATTTAATCCTACAAAACAAAGTAAACATGCTTAATTAAGAGAAGAAGGTTTAAGATAATTCACCTTCCATAGAAGCAAAATATTAAGTGATCCTTCTTCCTCTTGAACTCTCTTAGCCATGGCTCTAGTAAGAGGTCCAATGTATGTCTTAGATGGCCTTCCATCATATCTTGTCTCTTGAAATTGTGTGCTGAATACAGTAAAGAAAAGAGACAGGACGAAAAAAAAGAGAGTAGACAAACAGTGAAAAATGAAAAAAAAAATTGTGAATAATGGAGTCAAGAAGAGGATGGAATTAGAGGTTGTGGGTGTGTTTGAATGTGTTTACACTTGTTCCCCATTGCTCCTTTGTTCCTTATGGTTTGTAGCTTCTTATCCAGATATATCCTCCCTTGTCCTTGGCCCCATTACAACCATGAAAAGACCTTTTGATTTGAACATGCGTATGTGCTTGAGTGTTGATATTAGAGGCTTGCCAAGTCTATTTGTGTTTGCTTTCTTGAGTGCATTGAGTGACATTGATTTACCTTAAACACTTGAGAGAAACACTGATTATGTGCATCTGTGAGGCTCTGCTGCTTTTGATTCATCTCTTGAACTGATTGACTGTTTCCTTGTACTGAACTGTTTGGATGATTCTTTGAGTATCTGCTTTCATTGACTCTGTGTGGGATTCTGCCTATACCTTTTACTGTCCAGATTTTGTGAGAATTGTGCAACTGTGTTCCTGTTTTGGAGTCTTTGTTGTTTGTCTGTCGAGTCTGTGTCACCTCTCTGATGTTTGAGTACTTCCCTGGTTTTCGTCTTGGTTTTGCCCAGGAGTGCAAAAGACTAAAAGTGTGGTCTATTTTGATGAGTCGTTATTTCTTGAATTATATTCAGTTTATTGCACTTAAATAAACCAGGGAATTGTGTTTAATTGTCTGTTATTTCTCCATTTTCCGAATTCTGCTTAATTTGGTCGGAAATTTGTAATTGTGCTAATTTGGGTTTTCTGAGCTGATTAAGTGCATTTTTTATTACAGGAAGAATTTTGGAGATACATTTTGGGACATCAGGAAGAATGCAAATAAATTCAAGACTCTCCACATAGACATTTTAGAATTAATTAAATTGTAATTCAGTAGTTTAGAATTTTTGAATCAACTCTTACATTTTGGGTCAATTTTTGGTAAACTAGATTAGACCCAAAAGTAGAGATGAGTGACTTGGACCCTAGGGTTTTTTTCTTTTGTGTGGACCCCACCCTCATTAAAGGGGAGACACACGGCCTTTAAGCCAACCGCCACTTGCCAAACATTTTACGCTCTCGGTCTTTTGGTGTGTTGGGAGACTATTGTATTTTCGGAATTTTTTTTCTTGGGGGCAGAACGCTTGAATGGAATGAATGAAGGGTTGAATGGTTATTCTTTTTGCTGAATGTTGATTGCATTTTTTTTTATTTTTGGTTTTATGCACTTTGATTGAAAGTTCAACCCATCATTTCACGTCCTGGAAGCACGGAAAGAGACGCTACAGCAAGGGATTAAAAGAAGGGCAGTGGTGTTATGTTTTGGAAGCAGCAACACGTTGGTGTGTGAGGTGCTTGTCACAGCTGGAGCAACACACAAGTGTCACAACCTCAAAGCAGCGTGAATGTGTGTGTGCGGTGACGTGTTGGAACACTTCAACCAAGGAGGCGCAGATTTAGTTTTGTTTTTGAGAGGCACAGACGATGAGTTGGAATGGTAGCTCGTAGGTGTCATTGGTAGTGTGGTGTGTACGGCCGAGAGTGGATTTGGAGAAGCTCATTTCATTTTCTTTATCTTTGCTGGAAGAAGGAGATCCTTGATTTGATGGAGTAGGTAGTGAGAGTACATTGATTTATTGGAAACACGGAAAGGGGGGAGTGATTATGTTCAATGGGCATTTTAATTTCATGTTTGGTTGATGAAGCTCTAGGAGGTCTCGGTTTACTTTTTCCAAGCACGAATGGAGTCTTTATTTTTCTTCAAGAATAGTAGTAGGGTGATTTAGATAGGAGTAGGTGCTGATTTGAATTGTCCAATCACGGTGATTGCTTAAGATGTTTAAACACAAATTCCATATATGAGAGTTTCACAAGATTACATTGATTCCCCAACAACAATACAAAGTTTAGTTCACCATATTCATGGTGAAACTAGATGAATAATAATGAAAGAATGAAAGATAGAACCCTAGAAAGATGAGTGGGTAGCCTGAGCATCCAAGATCTTCCTCCAAGGGGTGGAAAAGTGAGTGTTTGCTTCGTCTCCAACCAAAGATACAAATCCTAGGACGTCCTAAAGCTTATATACTATTTGAAATATTACACAAAAGTGGGCCTAAGCCCAAAAGACCACCGCTCAGTGGTACCAGCGCGTAGTCAACTCTCCCCTCAGCTGCACTTTCACCCCTCAACGGAGCCAACGGGTGTTCCTGAGTGCCGCTCAGCGGTAAACTGGCGCTGAGCGATAATTGCGGCTTCTCTTCTTTTGCACTTTTTGAGTTCTTTTCTGATTCCATCTCTATCCTTCTTCACTTCTTTCACCAAATTCACCTTAAACCTGCATAAAACACTGAAATCAAGCATAAACCTGTCCAACTCTCTTATTTCCAAAAATATGAACAAAAGCATGATTCCAAGGATGAAAATAACAGTTTTTCAACTATTATCAGTCGACCTTATCAAACAATTTTGTCAGGGTAGTCTCTTTGTGGAAATACCGGAGGAGCTGTCCTCCTTCACCTGGAACTCTCCATTCATCTGTCCAAGACAAGCTGGGAATCCGTCCGACACACAACCTTCCATGTCCCCATATCCCTTGCTAGTTCCAGGCCGGCCACTAGGGCCTCATACTCCGCTTGGTTATTGGAGGTTTGAACTTGAAGATTAACGAATGTTCCAGCAAGAAGCCGTTCGGGCCCTCTAGATCTATACCTGCCCCGTTCACAGACCGTCCTGATGCGCCGTCGACATACAAGTCCCACTCATCGTTGACCTTTAGGGGCAACTCGGCTGCAAAATTGGCCAAGTGTTGGCCCTTAATCGATCCTCTCAGCTAGTAACGTACACTGAACTCAAACAATTGAATCGCCCACCCCACCATTCGTCCTGCCAAGTCGGGATTCCTCAAGATTTTGGAAATAGGGAAGTTCGTTCGGACGAGTACCTGATAACTCTAAAAATACGGCCGGAGTCTTCTAGACGCGTTCAGCAAGGCTAAGACCACCTTCTCCACTTGTTGATATCGTGTTTCTGCTTCTTGGAGGGTCCGACTTATGAAGTATATGAGCCTAGGCTTGGGTCGCTTTTGGAGCAAAACGGCGCTAATCGGTGATTCTGAAACACCTAGATAGATCTGCAAATCTTTTCCTGGCGTCGGGCAGTTAATCACCGGGGTATTCATCAAGATTGTCTTCACATCCTGGAACGCTTTCTCGCATTCATCATCCCACATTTTGCTGGATCCTTTCCTCATCTTCCTTAACACTAGTCACACCCGTTCGGCCAACTTAGGAATGAATCTTGACAGCGCTGTGAGCCGGCCGACCAATCTCTGGACCTCCTTAAGGGTGACCAGGCTTTGCATTTCCAACACGGCCATACATTTATCGGGGTTAGCCTCGATTCCTCAGGCGGTTAGCAAAAACCCGAGAAACTTCCCAACAGCCACCCCGAATGTACACTTTGCTTGGTTTAACTGCATCCCAAATTTTCGGACTTGCTTGAAGACCTCTTCGAAGTGCTTCAGGTGTTGCCTGCCATTGGGGAATGGACGACCATGTCATCAACGTATACATCCATACATCGACCGATCTTCCTGGCGAAGATCTTATTCATCAGGCGTTGGTACGTGGCTCCAGCGTTCTTCAAGCCGAAAGATATTTCCCAGACCGAGCAGATTTCTCCTTTGCCAGATAGATATTTCATTGTGAGGTGGGGGGTTGACACAATTGCCCCGAAAGCATTAAGACATGGCCGACCCAGGAGTACGTTATAGAAAGTGTTGGCTTCCACCAACAAGTATCTAACTCTCTTCTCCTCACTATCCCGACGGGACCCAGCCGTGTGCGCAAATCTACATATCCTCTAGTGTCCACCCTTCCGGCTGTGAAACCCACAATCTGCTCGTTGTATAGGACGATAAGGTCATCTGATATGGCCATCTGCTGGAAGGTTTTCTAGTAGAGGATGTTTACCAAACTTCTCTGGTCCACAAGCACTTTGCTCACATTATAGCGGGCAGTCTCCGCTGTTATCACCATTCGATCATCTTGATCGGGGTCGGGCGCGTGAAAGTCTTCGTCTAAAAATGTAATCGGCGGCATCGTCCTCCGGGGTTTGTAAACCGCGAGAACGGATCATAGGGCTCGTACATGACGCTTCCGGGCGGACTACGAAGATCCTCCTCCCGCGAAACCGTCGAATATCGTGTTGATGTGCCCCCGCAGAGGACGGTCGTGGCTCCTACTACGGCTCCTGAAACCGTTCGGTCCCGCCGAGACCTTTCTTGTCTTTCCAGTCTTCTGAACTGGTCCACCATGGACTTGGTCAATCCAAGGGTACTTGGGGACGGTCGATCCTCACATACTTCTTTAATTGCTCCGCCCGGATTAATTCTTCCATTTTATCCTTCAGGGTCACACACTCTTCTGTGGTGTGGCCCATGTTTTTATGATACAAACAGTGTTTGTTTTCGTCCGCCCCTGGCGGTGTGGGTCGTCTCTTTGGTTCTGGAATCAGCTCCGCAATTAGGGCTTCCTGAAAAATTTTCGCCCGAGGGGCGTTCAAGGGGGTGTACTGTTGGAATCGCAGTCCCCAGGGTGGTTCTCTCTACTTTAACCCTCCGGACTTCCTAGTCTGACCGCCCGATTTCCCTCTATCGGTTTTCTCTCCTTTGCGCTCCTGATTTTCCTTATTGTACGACTGTTTCATCTCCTCCACCCTTATCTCATCAGCCACCCTCTCTCGTAGCTTTTCCATGGTTTTGGGTGCTCGTCGACAGACACTGTCCTTGAATTGTCCAAGCTTGAGAGTAGGTAGGATGTACTGCAATGCGAGTTCCGTGCTTAAACCCTTCACCCGCCGGACGGTCTTCTAGTAGCGATCCATGACGGCTCTCAAAGTTTCTTCTTTCCCCTACTTCAGGGTGACCAACTCGAAAATAGTCAGGTCGTGAGTGCTACTGCCGGTGAACTGACGGTTGAACATGCGCTGCAATCCTGCGAAATTCTCTAT
Organism: Vigna reflexopilosa; assembly: GCA_027742785.1. Lineage (NCBI taxonomy): Eukaryota > Viridiplantae > Streptophyta > Magnoliopsida > Fabales > Fabaceae > Vigna > Vigna reflexopilosa. Next base: position 16,557,294 of record CM050915.1, read on the forward strand.
GCAGTTAAGAGGAAGCGAATTAAACCACTAAAGTGCCTCCCCATCAAATGATAAGGAAAACGCTCAGCACCAGATGGCGTCATTGCCCGTACGGAACGCCATTGTGTTCGAAAAGGTCTTGATGTGGGCCTCCAGGTTTGTCGTCCCGTTGTATATCTTAAAATGGGGTTGGACGAACTGTTGTGATATTTGGACGTCCATGATTGCTTGGACAAAGGGGAGTAATGTTGACGAGGTTTCGGTTTTTACCACCAACTGCTTGTCCCCCGCGGCACTCTCTGCATGCACGAATTTGACCTTACTTCCCTCAACCTCCGATTCTGTGTGTTTCCACGTTTTGTCTGGCCCACTGCTCTGTTCGGCGTAATCTTCCAATGTGGCCTTGCCACGTTCCTTGGCCTGCTCTCCTTCCTCCTTCTCGCTTGCACCCGATCCCCTCTCTCAGGAAATCCGTGCCGAACATTTGGCCTTGACGGCTATGAGCTTCCTCATGGTGGTTCTACATCTCCTCCATCTTCTGCTGCAGCATCCGGATCATCTCCACTGGGTCGTCAACGCTCATGTTTCTCGTGGTCACCATTAGGTTTTGCAAGTAACTCGGCCCCATAGTGGGCGCCAAAATGTTTCGGTTATGGGGCTGAGTCACCAAACTCGTTCACAATTTTGCCTTCTTGGCGTTTGATCTCGCTCCAAGCTCCGCTGTCTTGCTCTTCCGTCCGGGAGGGAACCTGTCAAAGATCCTCCGATGCCAAAGTCAATATATGAACCATTCGACAATTCAATAGAACAGTAATAAGTATGCAATAAATGGAACGTACCTACCACCTACCTTTGACTTGTATTTATAGTTTTTGTCATGGGCTTGAGATTAGTGAAAAGTTAATCACGCTCTAATTTTAGTCCAATAGCTCTAATCGTTACTTACCTTGATCATGGTCTTAATGACCCAGATAAACTGCCGGCCGGTCTTGGTGGAATCGTCCGATTAGGTTGATCCTACGTGGTCTTCCTTGGACCGTACGGTCTGTCCGGTAGAATCCTGAGTTAGTAAGACCCTCAAAAGGGGATGCATAATAAACTTTGTTACAATCAACGACTTTTTGATTTTACGATATTGAGAATATGGTCCCTAATCCCAATTTTGTAACTTGCCATGAAAGATACACCTCGTTCTTTCTTTCTGTTGGAAAACAGTATAATAGTTGATGTATCTTCGATTTTGGGATTGTCCTCTGTTTGGTGAAATTGATTCCACCGTCCGCTTGACTTTGACACCTCCAAAAGATTGTGTAATAACAGTGATTGTGACTGTAGCATTTACGAATTACCTCGCGATTTTCAAGCATAAAGGCTAAGTTGTTTCGTCAGTGATTGTCTATGACATGACAAATAAATGAAAAAAATATATATATAGTCCGGCAAACATAAAACATGACTTTGACTTCATGGATAAGTATGAAGGTATCCTCTATTTCGTGAAAAGAGACCAGGCAATGAAGAGAACCTCGCTCACCATGCTCTCCAAAAAACTGGAGGCAAAGCGACACTCAAGTGTAGGGGTTGCACGATGTTAGGGTTGGTGGTGGCGTAGGAGTTTCTAATGGTAGTGAGGCTGGCAGAGGTTGAGACTACATATAATGAGATATGAGAGAGGTGGATAAAGGTGATTGAGGATGGATGTAGTGATGCGCTTGGAGAAGAAAAGGAAGAACAAAAAAAAACTCAAAATAAAGAACTAAGAAAACAAAAAAAATTTAGAATAAAAGAATACTACTATGACTCTTGGTCACCTTCCATGCAATGTTAACATTGATTTAATAAAAAGACGTGGTCACCTTCCTGTTGATTGGTACCAGACAGAGTGTAACGCAGCGAAATAAAGCTTAGAGTAGCAGAAAGCGTGCTCGGTCACCTTTTTAAAATAAATTGGTCTGTTTTTAGAAAATCAATTTTCTTTCAGAAAATTTATCGAACAGTTGATATGCGTAAAAGATAAAAAATGTAGGGAATAGAAAATCACACGAGTAATTTTTATACTGGTTCGATTCAACAAAATCTACATCCAGTTGTTAACCACTATAAAAAGTGATTAACAGTTCCACTAAAAAGATGTTTCACAGATTACAACAAATAGTGAATAAAACAGATAAATAAACCTTCCTTCAACGAACGAACCAGAAGAAGAACACTCTGCCAACTCAAAGAGAACCGCTCCGACTATCGACAAACGAAACACGAGCTTCTCCTATTCACGAGACCAGGCAGAGCACCTTGCTAACTCGAAGAGAGCTTTGCTCCGACTATCGACACACGAAACGCGAGCCCCTCCTGTTCACGAGACCAAGCAAGGGAACATGAACTATAGCTTCTGAGAACTTCCTCTGACAAATAGTATTCTGCAAGAGCTTCTGTTCAACAACTATTTCCTTTTGAACTTCACAGAAACCCAATATATAGCTAGCTGTTCTGAATATCTAAGGTTAAGTCCCAACTGCCACGAATAATCGATTATTGTAAGTGATAATCGATTATTCAAGTCCGTTACAGGTTTTTCAAAAAATGTGATAATCGATTATATGAGGTGATAATCGATTATTCCTGGATGACTTTGTGATAATCGATTATTGCCATTCCATAATCGATTATTTCAATTAAAAATGCAAGTTTTACAAAGTTTACAAGACTTTCCTACCATATTTAATTTCTACAAATTGCTTTTAAATAATTCTAATATCTTCTTCAACTAAAACTTCTTGCAGCATCATCAAAACAATTTTCTTCAAGATTTACCAATACTCCTTATTGGTAACAATCTCCCCCTTTTTGATGATGATCAAAAATTCAATTTTAAAAGCAATTTTGGCTTACTTGCAAAACATACAAGCTAACAGACAACAACATAGTTAGCAATACCTGTATTGATTTATACTTCTCCCCTTATATTATTCTTCTCCCCCTTTTTGATCATAAGCAAAAGGTTTAATGTCTCGGTAGGTCCCTATTTTCGGCGTGAATCTCAAATAGGTCCCTTTTCTTTTCGGCGTCTCAATTGGGTCCCCATTTTTGTAAAATTGTAACAATTAGGGGTCTGCCGTCAAATTGGACAAACGGCCGTTTAATTGTTTCTTACGTGTCAGATGGGAATCATGCCACGTGTCATTACTGTTCATGCCACGTAAGAAACAATTAAACGGCCGTTTGTCCAATTTGACGGCAGACCCCTAATTGTTACAATTTTACAAAAATGGGGACCCAATTGAGACGCCGAAAAGAAAAGGGACCTATTTGAGATTCACGCCAATTGAGACGCCGAAAAGAAAAGATTTGATGTAAAAAGCTCCCCCTAAATACGATCTCCCCCTCAATTAAACAAAGTATGCATATAATCAAGAAATCATTTTATTTATGAAAAGAAGGATTACATTATAAGAAGAAACATAAAAGACAGAATTATAACATAGATGAAATAGCAAGCAAACAACAAAACATGCTAACATAGAACCTATATCTAAAACTCAGGACTAGGAGATCTTGCTGGAGGTTGAAGGTTGAGATGATTCTCGATGTTAGATAGGCGAACATCAAGATCAAGAAATTGATCAACCATGTACTCATCAATAGATTGTTGCCACTCATAAATCTCCTCAAAGTGTGTTCTTTGTGCTAGACTCATATCCTCTAATTGCTTAGATAATCTAGCAAAATGTTCTTCCATGGAGAGTGAGGAGGATGAGGGCATGGTAGATGGACCATCATCAGAAGGAGCAACAACACTAACTGGTTCTGCCATATGAGTATCAATGTCATCATCTTCATCTTCATCAGGATGGTCATCATCTTTGTGAATGAGAACTCGTCCTCTAGTAATGAATCCCATCTGACAAAAGATAGTATCTCCAATTTCCGAGCCAACAGCTTGAATGGCTTGGACAAGTTCTCCTTCAACATTTACACCTTTGTACTCCAAAATCCTAGAAATAAGAAGAGCACAGGGAAATTAATAAGAATGGGATTTCTTAGCTTTTACCATTGTGTCAGCAATGAGAGCAGGCCAATCGATGTGTATGTGATTTAGGATCCCATACAGAAGAAGTAGATCCTGCTCAGAGCATTGAGCATGATTGGTTGCTTTAGGACATAGTATCCAGACAATCAAGTAGTGAATCATCCAACAAGCAATTTCCTTCGATTAGTCTGCTGTTCAGGGTGACGCAAGAAGGATTGGAATGTCATCAACCTATTGAAATCTTGAAGTCCTAGATGAACTTTTACAACATCATCCCAGATGGTAAGTTGAGCAACGTTGGTCCACACATCATCATCTAAAATTATTTACTTTAGTGGATATAATCCCATCTCGATATTTCAAGTTGAAGTAGAAAACTCTTATGAGATTGGGATAAATGCAACCTTTTTGCTCCACCAGATTCGTGAGTCCTTGAACAACAAAAAGATCTGGAAATTGAAATCCATAGAAACAGAAAAAATCAAGGCGAATATACTTTACCGCCATGATTCTTCTTTCTTGCCAAGAATTAACATAGTCCGCTGATGGACAAATTTATGATCACCAAAATATGATGTCACAAACTTGTTTTACAATCGGCAAGTATGACCGAATCGTTCAAGTAATAAACTCGGTAAGACCAAGTATCGTTCTCCCAAAGGACTCACGGCCTAGTTTAGTTGTGTGGTTTGTTGATTAGCTAAGACTTAAGAACGAAATAATTGGATTTTAATATGCAAAAGACGAAAATAAACATGTATGCATGAGTATGATCAATGGCTAAAGCAAAATACAAACACTTTCAATGGAATATATGAATGAGTATGTTGTTGGGGTTTATCAAATTCATCTTATCCACTCTCATATATTTTAGGAATTCAACATTCAATTCATCATTGTTAATGCCACTCTCTAAATTACCTTTCAAGAAGGCTTCTCCCTAATTACGACTTCATACGATTCCTAGCATTCCTAATAATTAGTTTATTTAGCATAGGAGCTTAAGGCAACCAATATACTTATTGGGAGAAATTCCCCGGATCTAGACTTCCCCGTACGTTCCCGTATCGACAAAACCAATAATCATGCATTGAATGAGTTAAACAAAGCAAGCATTAAGCAAAGAGGAAAAACCCTAACTAATGATGAAAGAAAGCATAAGTCTTAGATTAAGATGCAAACATAAATTCCATATATGAGAGCTTCAAAAGATTACATTGATTCCCCAACAAACATACAAGGTTTAGTTCACCATATTCATGGTGAACCTAGATGAACAATAATGAAGGAATGAAAGATAAAACCCTAGAAAGGTGAAGAGGTAGCCTAAGCATCCAAGATCCTCCTTCAAAGGGGTGGAAGAGAGAGTGTTTGCTTCGTTTCTGCCAAAGATACAAACCCTAGGACGTCCTAAAGCTTATATCCTATTCTAAAATTACAAAAAATCTAGGTCCAAGCCCATAAGTGTGCCGCTCAGCGGTAAAGTACCTCTCAGCGGTAAGTGCGTGAGTCGTTTCTTCCCCTCAGCGGCCATTTTGCCCCTCAGCGGTCCTCCCGTAACTTCCTGAGTGCCGCTCAGCGGTAAACTGCCGCTGAGCGGCAGTTGCGTCTTCTCCTTTTGCACTTTTTGATGTCTTTTCTGATTTCATCTCTCTCCTTCTTCACTTCTTTCACCAAACTCACCTTAAAACCTGCACAAAAACACTGAAATCAAGCATAAACCTGTCCAGCTCTCTTATTTCTGAAAATATGAATAAAAGCATGATTTGAAGCTAGTTTCTAAGTGTTAAAGGTTGCTTTTAGTATCAATTTAAGCATGAAAATAACAGTTTTTCAACTGTTATCACAACCCCAAACTTAGAACTTTGCTTGTCCTCAAGCAAACAAGATGTAACTCAATCTTCAACCAATTCATATGATAGTTCACTCATTCAAAAATCTTCTTTTCAAGATAAGTAACAACTTCACTCAAACTTATGACCAAGAGTTCAATCACGATGTGCACATGCTTTAGTGTTCACAAAGTCATTTAAATTCCAACAAATGCTATATTTCATGAATGATCAATCAATTAAGCATGGATGTTCATGTGCTCATGGAATATTTCCTCACTAGGTAAAGTGTTTCACTCACACACAAGTGTATAAGAGGTAATCACTCATTCACTTTACTATCACAATGTTACATGAATCAACTTTGCCTTTCATTTTACCACAATCAAAAACATTCACAAGCATGCATCATCACAAGGACTTTTCAATGGCTTATAATGTGGCTGGGCTAACAAGAAAATTGGTTTTTCTGGATCACAAAATCCTTGAGTTAAGAGAATCATAACAACACAATTTTTCTTATTCATTCCCAACTTTCTTTTGCATTGAGCTTTGCTTTTTATTTTCTTTTCTTTTTCTTTTTCTTTGCATATTCATATTCCTAATTCTTAGCTCTTAGCTCAATGCTTTTCCTTTTTCATGCTTTCCCAACAACCTTAAACTTGAACATTTAACAATACCACACAAGATTCTCTACTTAACTCAAGGTAAAGCTTTTCAACAAGGGTTTTCAATTTATGTTCAAGGCTAAGGGTTCAAAGGATAGAACACAAAGTGTTCTCTTTTAGTGGGCTAACTTTATGAATTTGGCCAATAAAAAGGGTTCCAGCAAACGGCCTTGATCATATGATGCAAAACAAGCAATTGATTCAATCATAGAAAACCTGGGCAAAATCATTCATGTTTCCAAAGTAATAGCATTCAACAATAACAACTCTGGGGCTCAAAACCTCACATATAAGCTCATTCACATTTGACATACACATCCTGCTTAATTTCACAATCACAATCATGATCTCATGCATTTGTTCACAAAGCTTGTGAATCACCTGTATAAGCATTTTAATGTGCACATCATCTCAACATCAATCAATCAATAAGCATCATCAAGCATTACTTATCAAACAATCACAGTTAATATCAAACCATCACATAAACCAGGTTTCCAATAGAGTACATCAAACCCTAATCTAAAAACAAAAACAAATAAGTTCAGAAAACTTAAACCAACAAAAGCATAAGCATATGATAGCATTCATCAGTAAATGCTATCTCAGCTCCTCATCAGTCTGAGCTGTCCTTTGTATCTTCCTCTTCCTCCTCATCTTCATCATCTTCAAATGCCTCATCATCATCAGCTTCATCTTCTTCCATCTCTCTAGCTGAAGCTTCAGCTGCTCCAGCTCCTCCTCCTTGCACTGGCTCCTCTAGCCAAGCTACCACATTATGGAATTCATCCATAGTCCACCTGTGGGCTGGAGGTGTATCATACATCCCCACAATCATCTCAGTAGTAGCCACCTGCCCTCTATGAATGGACTGCAACTGAGCACCTATAAGAGACATATACATGTCCCTCATCTGGAATGGTTCTGCTTCATGTGTCTCAGCAGATGTCTGGCTCTGTGCTGGCCCTCTCTCTACGAGCACGGCGCGGTGGAACTGGCTGAGCTGCCTCCTCACCTCCACAGTACTGTCTATAATAGGCTTCATCAATAGCTTTTCTTGGCCTCTCAAATGGTGGAGCAGAAGTGTCCACCCCAGCTATCTTGCAAAGGTGAGTAATCAAGGAGGGATGTCCTAGTGGTGCTTTGTTGTTTGAGGTATTGGCGCACACACTAATCTCATCAGCTATCACCTGCCCAATATTAACATTTAAGTTTCTGATAGCACAGTAGATGAATAATGCCCTGCTGGGAGTAATATCTGACACATGTGAACATGGCTGAATGTTGGCATGAGAAAATGCCATCCAATACTTTGCAAGCGGAGTCAAATCCGTCCTCCTAATGTTAACCACTGAGCCAGATCTATTCCTTTGGAAGTGTCCTCCAGGTATGCATAGTACTCTCTCCACATCCTCATAATCAACACCTTCCTCCATGCAAAGAGCAAACTGGCACTGCTCACCAGCCCACACAGTATCCAGGAAGTTATTGATAGAATCAGGATCATACCTGATAGCATGGCCTCTGACATAGCCCAAATAATTTTCAGCTGGATAATCACCAATCTTCTTCGCATTGGTGTAGAATTCCTTTACCACAGCTATGTTGGCAGGTGCAGGATAGGTGGCTAGCTTTCCCCAGTCATTCCCTAACACTTGCTCTCCAAATTGAGGAGCAAAGTTAGGTATCATTCCAACTTTTCTTTCCATTAGAAGTCTCCTGTCCTGAACCACCTTAAAGTGCTTCTCATGTTTCCTAGAGAGGAACCTGCTAGAGTGGGGTTGCTCTGGTTCCGTTTCCTTTCTCTTGGTTGCCATGGTTTTCAATCTCTTTCCTGAAGAGGATGTCATTCCTGCATTCAAACACAAATACAAAACCACAGAACATGATGTTAATCATTAGTAAAACATAGAACACAACTCCTTGAAAAGCTAAACCACCGCTGAGGGCCAGAATTTCCCCTCAGCGCCACCAGTGCCATAGTCTAGATCACAAAAAACCAGAACTAAACATCTTATATTAAGATACATGCTTTCTTTCATCTTTAGTTAGGGATTTTCCTCTTTGCTTAATGCTTGCTTTGTTTAACTCATTCACTGCCATGATTATTGATTTTGCCGATATGGGAACGTGCGGGGAAATCTAGATCCGGGGAATTTCTCCCAATAGCATATTGGTTGCCTTTAAGCTCCTGCACTTCAGAACTAATTACTAGGAATGCTAGGAATTGTATGAACTCATAATTAAGGATAGGCCTTCTTGCAAGGTGATTTAGAGAGTGGCATTAGCAATTCATGAAAAGAATGATGAATTCCTAAAGTATATGAGAGTGGATAAGATGAAATTGATAACCCCAACAACATACTCATCCATCTAATTCATTAAAGTGTTTGTTTTCCTCTTTTCCATTGATCAAATTCATGCATACATGTTTAATTACTGTGTTTTGCATTTAAAACCTACCATCAATTTGTTCTCAAGTCTTAAATAATCAACAAATCATATAGCTAAACTAGGCCGTGAGTCCTTTGGGAAAACGATACTTGGTTTTACCTTGTTTTATTACTTGATACGATTCGGTCACACTTGCCGATTGTTAAACAAGTTTGTGGCGCCGTTTTTCGGTGTTCATAAATTTGTCATCAGCTACACACGCTTGTTTCTTTGAATTCCAGGATACCAAAGAACAGCCCAGAAAATGACAAGTACCACTAGTACTTTTCCTATCAATTTTACAACCACCATAGTCTGCATCAGAATAACCTATTAAGTGAAGCATCAGATGGATACCAAAGTCCAAAAGAAGTGGTTCCCTTAAGGTATTTTAAGATTCTCTTGACAGCAGTTAAATGAGATTCTTTAGGATTTGCTTGGTACCTAGCACACACACATACACTTTGCATAATATCTGGTCTACTAGCAGTTAAGTACAATAAAGATCCTATCATGCCTCTAAACATAGTTTCATTTACTCCTTTTCCATATTCATCCTTATCTAAATAGCATGAAGTACCCATAGGTGTACTAGCTTCTTTACACGTATCCATACCAAATTTCTTAAGAATTTCTCTACAATATTTTGTTTGGGAAATAAGAGTACCTCCATTCATCTGTTTTATCTGTAGTCCTAAAAAGAAATTCAGCTCACCCATCATAGACATCTCAAACTCATCTTGCATTATTTTTGCAAATTCTTCACATAAGGAGTCATCAGTTGACCCAAAGATAATATCATCTACATAAACTTGTACAATCAAGATGTGTTTTCCTACTTTCTTTATAAATAAGGTTGAATCAACCTTACCTCTAGAAAAATCATTATCAAGTAAGAAGGTACTAAGTCTTTCATACCAAGACCTAGGTGCATGTTTAAGACCATACAAGGCCTTTTTCAACTTATAAACATGATCAGGAAATTTGAAATCCTCAAAACCAGGAGGTTGACTAACATATACCTCTTCTTTTATGAAACCATTTAAAAACGGACTTTTCACATCCATTTGATACAATTTAAATTTCATCAAAGAGGCATATGCAGGCAACAATCTAATTGCTTCTAACCTGGCCACTGGTGCATATGTTTCATCATAGTCTATACCTTCCTCTTGACAGTAGCCCTTTGCAACTAGCCTTTCTTTGTTCTTTGTGATGTTTCCATCCTCATCAAGCTTGTTCCTGAATACCCATTTGGTTCCTATGACTTGATAATTATCTTGCTTTGGAATAAGTTCCCAGACTTCATTCCTTTCAAATTGGTTTAGCTCTTCTTGCATAGCAACGCACCACTTATCATCTTGAAGAGCTTCCTTTATATTCTTGGGTTCTATCTCAGACACAAAAGCTACAGTTAGACAAAAATTATTAAGATTATGTCTAGTAGTTACTCCTTTTGAAATGTCTCCAATGATGTTGTCCAAGGAGAGTCCTCTTGGTTGTTGATAGCTTTTAGAATCAACAGCTTGAGGTGTTTCTTGAAGTTCTGGAGGATAGTTCTCATTTAGATACATCTCTTCAAGAGCTTCCTTCAAATAATCCTCATCACCTGCAATAGGTTTTTTTGACTCAAGAGGGTTTTCCTCAAGGTCCACAATCTCATCAAAGACAACATGCATTGATTCTTCAATTATCAAAGTTCTTCTATTAAATACTCTATATGCTTTACTGGTCAAAGAATATCCTAGGAAAATTGCTTCATCAGATTTTGCATCAAATTTACCTAGATTATCTTTTCCATTATTCAAGACAAAGCATTTGCACCCAAATATTTTTAAGTGAGATACATTTGGTTTTCTACCATTCAACAGTTCATATGGAGTTAATTTCAGAATTGGCCTAATAAGCATCCTGTTTAACACATAACAAGCAGTACTAACTGCATCAGCCCAAAAATATTTTGGCACATTAGATTCATTCATAAGGGTTCTAGCTAATTCTTCTAATGATCTATTTTTCCTTTCAACAACACCATTTTGTTGGGGAGTTCTAGGTGCAGAAAAGTTATGTGCTATGCCATATTCTTCACAAAATTTTTCAAAAGATTCATTTTCAAATTCTCCACCATGATCACTTCTCAATGTTTTGATTTTCAAGTCTTTTACATTTTGAATACGTTTTGCAAAAGATTTAAAGGCTTTGAAAGCTTCACTTTTCAAATTTAAAAAGAAGGTCCAAGTGAATCTTGTGTAATCATCAACAATTACAAGAGCATAGTAATTTCCACCAAAACTTTTAATTCTAGATGGACCAAATAAGTCCATATGCAAAAGTTCTAAAGGTTTTGATGTTGAAATCATGCTTTTGGATGAAAATGAAGATTTGGTTTGTTTACCTTTTTGACATGCAGTGCATAATTTGTCTTTCTCAAATTTCAGTTTAGGCAAACCAATCACAAGATCTTTTGAAATCAATTTATTCAAATGTTGCATATGAATATGTGCAGCTCTTTTATGCCATAGCCAAGGATTTTCTTCTTTAGCAACTAAGCATGTTATACTATGATTAGATGCACTTTCAATATCAATCAAATAAATATTGTTATGCCTAACACCTTGCAAAGCAATATCAGTAGAATCTTTAAAGTAAACAGTGCATTTATCACTTTCAAAAGTTACCTTGAGACCTTTGTCGCATAATTGACTTATGCTTAAGAGGTTATGCTTGAGGCCTTCAACATATAGCACATCTCTTATAGTCAATGTATTTCCTCCTCCAATGTCTCCGGTACCCATGATTCTACCTTTGTTGTTATCCCCATAAGTCACAAATCCTTGCTTTTTCTTCTCAAAAGAGATGAATCTTTTCTTGTCACCGGTCATGTGTCTTGAACATCCACTGTCAAGATACCACAATGACTTCTTTGACTTAGTAGATTCCTACAAAACAAATTAGCAAGAGTTTTAGGTCCCCAATCTAATTATGGGTCCTTGGGGTTAGTTCATGCGAGTATAAATCATTTCACAACTTTAACCCATGCATATTTACCATTTGGAACACCAAAATGTTTAATGTTGCATTTGTTTGATGTGTGTCCATGCTTCATACAGTAAAAACAACAAGCATTACTTACTTTGTTTTTAACAAAAGTCCCTTTTTCAACCCAAACTCTACGAGTTCTTCTTACTTTGGACTTATTTATTTGATGCATATTTCTATTTTCAACATTGCTTCTATTAAGGTTTGTCTTAGCATGTGAATTAGTCTTGGTTTCCTTTGCAAGTAAGTTTTCAAGTATGTCAATATCAAACATATGACTCTTACAAGACAAGCATTCAACAGGTTCAACAGTAGCATTTGCATCAGATAATTTTGTTTCTAAAGAACTAACTTTATTTCTTAAGACAACTTCATCATCAAGCAACTTTTCATAATTCAATTTTAATTCATTGTGCTCTTTCTTAAGTTTTTTATGTGCAGCATCAAGTTTTTCAGATTCAATCAACAATTCACAGAAGGCCTTTTGCAAGTCTAATTCACTAGATTCAAAACTGGAATCACTTCCTTGGCTTCCAGTATCTTCTGAGTCAGCCATTAGACAAATATTGGCTTCTTCATCTGAATCACTTGAGCTTGTTGAGCTAGATGCATTGTCTTCCCAAACTATGTAAGCTTTCTTCTTCTTTGGGAATTTCCTTTCTTTCTTTTCTTCACTTTTCTTGTTCTTTGGACATTCAGTTTTCATGTGCCCTCTTTCTCCACATCCATAACATTTAACACTTGAAGGAGATTCTTGATTTTCTCTCCTTTCTTTACAAAATTTGTCCTTTCCTTTTGCCTTCATAAACTTGGCAAATTTCTTTATCATGAGGCTCATGTTCTCCTCATCATCAGAATCATCATCTTCAATCCTTTTAGAGTTATTTCCTTTAGAGATCTCGAACTTGAAGGCTAGTGTCTTTCTTTTGCCTTGATCTTCTTCAGCCGTCAATCTTCTCAACTCAAGCTCATGCTCACGGAGTTTCCCAAACAAAATTGGCATTGACATTTGAGTGAGATTTTGAGACTCAAAGATGGCAGTCACCTTTGGTTGCCACGACCTGTCCAATGATTTCAAAATTTTTACATTCAATTCATCAGTATTAAAAGTCTTACCCAACCCTGTCAAGTGGTTCACTATGTGAGTGAAACGCTTTTGGACATCAAAAATTGTTTCTCCAGGTTGCATTCTGAACATCTCATACTCCTGAATGAGAGTGTTCTTCCTTGCACGTTTCACGTCCTCTGTTCCTTCATGTGTGACTCTAAGAACTTCCCACATTTCTTGTGTTGTCTTACACACTGAAATTCTATAAAACTCATCAAGCACAACAATAGATGAAATAATATTACGAGCATTAATATCAAACGAGGCTCGTCTATTTTCTTCATTAGTCCATTCAAAAAATGGTTTTTCTACTTCTATACCTTCAACTCTGTTTTTAGGAATATAAGGACCATTTTGTACAGCTTCCCAGATGCCTCTGTCAACAAACCCCACAAAAATTTCCATTCTGACTTTCCAGAACGCATAGTTACCACCAGTAAAGAGTGGTGGTCTGTTAATAGAAGCACCCTCGGCATATACAAGGTGTTGGTTGTGACCGACCATTTTTGCAAATTTTGAAAAACTATCAAAGCAAGCTCTTATACCAATTGTTGATTGGTACCAGACAGAGTGTAACGCAGCGGAATAAAGCTTAGAGTAGCAGAAAGCGTGTTCAGTCACTGATGACAAATTTATGAACACCGAAAAACGGCGCCACAAACTTGTTTAACAATCGGCAAGTGTGACCGAATCGTATTAAGTAATAAAACAAGGTAAGACCAAGTATCGTTTTCCCAAAGGACTCATGGCCTAGTTTAGCTATGTGATTTGTTGATAATTTAAGACTTAAGAACAAATTGATTGTAGGTTTCATTGCAAGAGACAATAATTAAATATGTATGCATGAATTTGATCAATGGAGAAAAACAGAATACAAACACTTCAATGAATTAGATAGATGAGTATGTTGTTGGGGTTATCAATTTCATCTTATCCACTCTCATATACTTTTAGGAATTCATCATTCTTATCATCAATGCTAATGCCACTCTCTAAATCACCTTGCAAGAAGGCCTATCCTTAATTACGAGTTCATACAATTCCTAGCATTCCTAGTAATTAGTTCTTAAAGTGCAGGAGCTTAAAGGCAACAATTATGCTATTGGGAGAAATTCCCCGGATCTAGACTTCCCCGTATGTTCCCGTATCGACAAAATCAATAATCATGGCAATGAATGAGTTAAACAAAGCAAGCAATAAGCAAAGAGGAAAAACCCTAGCTAAAGATTAAAGAAAGCATATATCTTAATATAAGACGTTAAAATAAATTCTATATATGAGAGTTTCACAAGACTACATTGATTCCCCAACAACAATACAAGGTTTAGTTCACCATATTCATGGTGAAACTAGATGAACAATAATGAAAGAATGAAAGATAAAGAGGTAGCCTGAGAATCCAAGATCTTCCTTCAAGGGGTGGAAAAGAGAGTGTTTGCTTCGTCTCTGCCAAAGATACAAACCCTAGGACGTCCTAATACTTATATACTATTCTAAAATCACAGAAAATTAGCCCCAAGCCCCAAATAGTGTCGCTCAGCGGTAAAATACCGCTCAGCGGTAAGTGCGTGAGTTGTTTTTCTCCCCTCAGCGGCCTTTTCACCCCTCAACGGAGCCAACGTGACTGCCTGAGTGCCGCTCAGCGGTAAACTGCCGTTGAGCGGCAGTTGCGGCTTCTCCTTTTGCACTTTTTGATGTCTTTTCTGATTCCATCTCTATCCTTCTTCACTTCTTTCACTAAATTCACCTTAAAACCTGCACAAAACACTGAAATCAAGCATAAACCTGTCTAGCTCTCTTATTTCTGAAAATATAACCAAAAGCATGATTTCAAGCTAGTTTCTAAGTGTTAAAGGTTGCTTTTAGTATCAATTTTAAGCATGAAAATAACAGTTTTTCAACTGTTATCACAACCCCAAACTTAGAACTTTGCTTGTCCTCAAGCAAACAAGATGTAACTCAATCTTCTACCAATCCTTATAATGGTTCACTCATTCAAAAATCCTCTTTTCAAGGTAAGTAAAACTTCAATCAAACTCATGACAAAGATTTCAATCAAGATGTACACATGCTTTGGTGTTCACAAAGTCACTTAATATCAAACAAATGCTATTTTTCATGAATGATCAATCAACTAAACATGGATGTTCATGTGCTCAATGAATATTTCCTCACTAGGTAAAGTGTTGCACTCAAACACAAGTGTATAAGAGGTAATCACTCATTCACTCTACTATCACAATGTCACATGAATCGTCTTTGCCTTTCATTTAATCATAATCAAATAAATTCACAAGCATGCATCATCACAAGGACTTTTTCAATGGCTTATAATGTGGTTGGGCTAACAAGAAAATTGGTTTTTCTGGATCACAAAACCCTTGAGTTAAGAGAATCATATCAACACAATAATTGTTACTTTTCCCAACTTTCCTTTGCATTGAGCTTTGCTTTTTCTTTTCTTTTCTTTCTGTTTTTCCTTTTCTTTTCATATTCTTTTTTCTTAGCTCTTAGCTCAATGCTTTCAATTTCCCTTTCTATTTTACAACAACCCCAAACTTGAACATTTATCAATACCACAAAATATTTTCTACTTAACTGAAGGTAAAGCTTTTCAACAAGGGTTTCCAAATGATGTTCAAGGCTAAGGGTTCAAAGGATATAACACATAGTGTTCTCTTTTAGTGGCTAATCATGAAATTGGCTAATATAAGGGTTACCAACAAATGGCCTTGATCATATGATGCAAACAAGCAAGTAATTCAATCATAGAAAACCTAGGCAAAGTCATTCATGTTTCCAAAGGAATAGCATTCATTCACACAACTCTGGAGCTCAAAACCTCACATATAAGCTCATTCATATTTGACATAAACATCCTGCTTAATATCACAATCACAATCACAATATCATGCATTTGTTCACAAAGCTTGTGAATCACCTGTACAAGCATATAATGTACATCTCAACATCAATCCATATCAAAGTATCATCAAGCATCACTTATCAAACAATCACAATCATAAGCAAATGATCATACCAGACAAAGTTTCCAATTGAGTACATCAAACCCTATTCTAAAACAACAGTATATAAATTCAGAACACTGGGTTGCCTCCCAGTAAGCGCTTGTTTAACGTCACGAGCCTGACCCGAACTTTCAAGGATCAACCAACTGCATCATTGTGGACAAATGTTGCACTTCTCCTCCTAAGTAAGGCTTGAGGCGTTGACCATTCACCACCCAGCTTTTCTGTGGATCATCAGCAGCTGGATTAAATATTTCAATTGCTCCATGTGGATGCACTCCTTTTACTACAAATGGTCCTGACCATTTTGTCTTCAATTTCCCAGGGAATATCTTCAATCTTGAATTGAATAATAGTACCTGTTGTCCTGGATTAAAAACTTTATTTACCAACTTCCTGTCATGATAGAATTTGATCTTATCTTTATAAGCCTTGGATGAATCATATGCATGTAATCGCATTTCTTCAAGCTCCAGGATCTGCCTTCTGCGTGTCCCTTGAGTTTCATAAGGATCAAAATTCAAGAATTTCAAAGCCCACAACGCTTTATGCTCCAACTCTACTGGCAAATGACATGCTTTCCCATAGACTAATTGAAACGGTGATAGTCCCATAGAAGTCTTCATTGCCGTCCTATAAGCCCAAAGAGCATCATCCAGCTTTAGTGACCAATCCTTTCTTGATGAAGTCACTGTTTTTTCCAGGATCCTTTTTATTTCTCTGTTAGATACCTCAGCTTGTCCATTGGTTTGTGGATGATAAGGTGCAGCTACCTTATGTTTTACTCCATAATGTTTGAGTACTTTATCTAGCTGATAATTGCAAAAATGAGATCCTCCATCACTAATCAACACTCTTGGAGTGCCAAAACGTGAAAATATCTGCTTCTTCAAAAATTTAATTACTGTGCTAGCATCATTTTTAGGACAAGCTAATGCTTCCACCCATTTACTCACATAATCCACTGCTACCAAAATATATTCATTGTTGAAAGATGGAGGAAAAGGTCCCACAAAGTCAATACCCCAACAATCAAAAACCTCAACCTCTAAAATGCCTTGTAATGGCATCTCATGACGTTTAGTGATCGTACCTGCTCTTTGACACTTATCACAATTTCTAGCATGATTATGAGCATCTTTAAATAAAGTTGGCCAATAAAACCCTGATTGAAGAACTTTTGCTGCTGTTCTTTCTCCATTAAAATGTCCTCCATAAGGTGAATCATGACAATGCCAGAGAATTCCTTCTGCTTCTTCATTTGTCACACATCTCCTCAGAAGATTATCTGCTCCAATCTTGAACAAATAAGGATCATCCCAGACAAACTGCTTGGCATCATGCAAAAATTTCTTTCTTTGTTGCCAAGTTAAATCTTCTGGCATAACCCTTGCAGCTTTGAAATTAGCCATATCAGCAAACCATGGCCTCTGCTGAATATACATGAGTGCTTCATCTGAAAAAGATTCCCAATCTCTGATTCCTTGCTAGTGACCTCCTTGTTGACTAACCGTGACAAATGATCAGCAATCAAGTTCTCACTTCCTTTCTTATCACGGATTTCCACATCAAATTCTTACAAGAGTAGTACCCATCTAATCAGTCGTGGCTTAGAATCTGGCTTTGTCAACAAATATTTGATAGCTGCATGATCTGTATAGATAATCACCTTATACCCAATAAGATAAGGTCTAAATTTTTCTAGAGCATACACTATAGCTAGAAATTCTTTCTCTGTGGTTGCATAATTCAACTGAGCATCATTCAGAACTTTGCTGGCATAATAAATTGGATGAAAAATTTGTTCTTTTCGCTGGCTAAGAACAACTCCTATTTCATAATCACTTGCATCACACATTAATTCAAAATTTCTATTCCAATCTTGGGCTACAATTACTGGAGCTAACACTAATTTGCTCTTCAATATGTCAAAAGCTTTCAAACATTCTTCATTCATCACAAAAGGAGCATCCTTCATCAAAAGATTACTCAATGGTTTAACAATTTTTGAGAAATCTTTAATGAATCTTCTATAGAACCCAGCATGACCGAGAACACTCCTAATCCCCCTGATGACAAATTTATGAACACCGAAAAACGGCGCCACAAACTTGTTTAACAATCGGCAAGTGTGACCGAATGGTATCAAGTAATAAACAAGGTAAGACCAAGTATCGTTTTCCCAAAGGACTCACGGCCTAGGTTAGCCATGTGATTTGTTGATTATTTAAGACTTCAGAATAATTTAATTGTAGGTTTTAATGCAAGAGACAATAATTAAATATGTATGCATGAATTTGATCAATGGAGAAAAACAGAATACAAACACTTCAATGAATTAGATGGATGGGTATGTTGTTGGGGTTATCAATTTCATCTTATCCACTCTCATATATTTTCAGGAATTCATCATTCTTATCATCAATGCTAATGTCACTCTCTAAATCACCTTGCAAGAAGGCCTATCCCTAATTATGAGTTCATACAATTCCTAGCATTCCTAGTAATTAGTTCTTAAAGTGTAGGAGCTTAAAGGCAACCAATATGCTATTGGGAGAAATTCCCCGGATCTAGACTTCCCCGTACGTTCCCGTATCGACAAAATCAATAATCATTGCAATGAATGAGTTAAACAAAGCAAGCAATAAGCAAAGAAGAAAAACCCTAGCTAAAGATGAAAGAAAGCATATATCTTAATATAAGACATTAAATCAAATTCCATATATGAGAGTTTCACAAGACTACATTGATTCCCCAACAACAATACAAGGTTTAGTTCACAATATTCATGGTGAAACTAGATGAACAATAATGAAAGAATGAAAGATAGAACCCTAGAAAGAGGAGAAGGTAGCCTGAGCATCCAAGATCTTCCTTCAAGGGGTGGAAAAGAGAGTGTTTGCTTCGTCTCTGCCAAAGATACAAACCCTAGGACGTCCTAAAGCTTATATACTATTCTAAAATTACAGAAAATTAGGCCCAAGCCCAAAATAGTGCCGCTCAGCGATAAGCGCGTGAGTTGTTTTTCTCCCTTCAGCGGCCTTTTCACCCCTCAGCGGAGCCAACGTGACTGCCTGAGGCTTCTCCTTTTGCACTTTTTGATGTCTTTTCTGATTCCATCTCTATCCTTATTCACTTCTTTCACCAAATTCACCTTAAAACCTGCACAAAAACACTGAAATGAAGTATAAACCTGTCCAGCTCTCTTATTTCTAAAAATATAACCAAAAGCATGATTTCAAGCTAGTTTCTAAGTGTTAAAGGTTGCTTTTAGTATCAATTTTAAGCATGAGTTTTTCAACTGTTATCACAACCCCAAACTTAGAACTTTGCTTGTCCTCAAGCAAACAAGATGTAACTCAATCTTCTACCAATCCTTATAATGGTTCACTCATTCAAAAATCCTCTTTTCAAGGTAAGTAAAACTTCAATCAAACTCATGACAAAGATTTCAATCAAGATGTACACATGCTTTGGTGTTCACAAAGTCACTTAATATCCAACAAATGCTATTTTTCATGAATGATCAATCAACTAAACATGGATGTTCATGTGCTCAATGAATATTTCCTCACTAGGTAAAGTGTTTCACTCAAACACAAGTGTATAAGAGGTAATCACTCATTCACTCTACTATCACAATGTCACATGAATCGTCTTTGCCTTTCATTTAACCGCAATCAAATAAATTCACAAGCATGCATCATCACAAGGACTTTTTCAATGGCTTATAATGTGGCTGGGCTAACAAGAAAATTAGTTTTTCTGGATCACAAAACCCTTGAGTTAAGAGAATCATATCAACACAATCATTCTTACGTTTCCCAACTTTCCTTTGCATTGAGCTTTGCTTTTTCTTTTCTTTTCTTTCTCTTTTTCCTTTTTTTTTCACATTCTTATTTCTTAGCACTTAGCTCAATGCTTTCAATTTCCCTTTCTATTTTCCAACAACCCCAAACTTGAACATTTATCAATACCACAAAATATTTTCTACTTAACTCAAGGTAAAGCTTTTCAACAGGGGTTTCCAAATCATGTTCGAGGCTAAGGGTTCAAAGGATATAACACATAGTGTTCTCTTTTAGTGGGCTAAATTTATGAATTTGGCTAATAAAAGGGTTATCAACAAATGGCCTTGATCATATGATGCAAACAAGCAAGTAATTCAACCATAGAAAACCTGGGCAAAGTCATTCATGCTTTCACAGTAATAGTATTCAACAATAACAACTCTGGAGGTCAAAACCTCACATATAAGCTCATTCACATTCCACATATAACATCCTGCTTAGAATCATAATCACAATCACAACATCTTACATTTGTTTACAATGCTTGTGAACCACCTGTATAAGCATATAATGTGCACATCTCAACATCAATCAATATCAAAGCATCATCAGGCATTACTTATCAAACAACAATCATAAGCAAACCATCATAACAGACAAAGTTTGCAATTGAGTACATCAAACCCTATTCTAAAAACAAAAGTAAGTGATAAAACAAATCCTACTCTAGTGCTTTGAAAAACTCAGCCCCATCAATGCTGCTCTCTCCCAACCCCAAACTTAGATGGAAAACTAGTGAGAAAGTGAGTGGAAGGGAGATTTTCTAAAGAGGAATGAAAGGAAAAATGTAGAGAACCTTTGGAAAAGTGTTTAGGAGTGTGTGTGCAGAGAAGAATCTGAAAATAGAGGCCAAAGCGTGACGTAGGGTATAAAAATACCCTAATGGGCTCGGGTTCCGCTAAGGGGCAACCTAAGCCCCTTTTACGATACCACCGCTCAGCGGCACTTTCGTGTTGTGCTGTTCTTCTTCCTAACTTACCCTAGGTGCCTTCTACTCATGCCCCTCACTTGCTCGCTGCAATTAATTTCTCAGATCACTCAAACATTCAATCCCTATCATGCAACTAAAGCAGAATCAAAACAAACAATACAGATAAAATCAATCAACTGGGTTGCCTCCCAGGTAGCGCTTGTTTAACGTCACGAGCCTCACCCAAAGTCCTCCAGCACCCTTCAGTAGATGCAAATCTTTCTTACCAACACCCATCAGTAGGTGTATACAAACATAGTATCCTTCAGTAGATACTCTTCCGCCTAACATCCATCAGTAGATGTAAACCCTGTAACAGACTTATAACAAAAACAAAAATACCCAAAAGTTCAAAATTACATCACCAAACCAAAAATTAAGAGTTTTTAAATCACTGGGTTGCCTCCCAGCAAGCGCTCTTTTAACGTCACTAGCTTGACCCAATAAAGCTTCAAGTTCCATCTTCTTTTTCTTCTTCTTTCTACTGAACTTCTTCAGAAATTTGATCAAACCAGGAACCTGTTGCAGTGTCTCAATCATAGGAACTTTAATCTCCAATTTCTTGAAGATTTCCATAAAGCACTTAAATTTCTTTTCCTTCCTATGATTCTTCTTTAGATGAGGATGGGGTTTTTCATATGATTACTTCTTCTTTCCTCTCATCTTCTTTTTCTTACTTTTCCTCTCCCCAAATTTTCTCTTTTTCTTTTCTCTTATTTTTTTCTTCCCTTCTCTTTTTCTTCTCAACTTCTCTATTTTCACACAAATTTTCTTTCTCTCTTCTCTCTCAACCACTCTTATTTTTTTCTTCCCTTCTCTTTTTCTTCTCAACTTCTTTATTTTCAGACAAATTTTCTTTCTCTCTTCTCTCTCAACCACTTCTCTTTCTTTTTCTTCATCTTTATCTTTCTCACTCAACTCTTCTTTTTCTTTTCTCTCTATCTTTTCCTCATCTCTCCCTATATTTTTCTCAGCAAAAATCTTGTCACTTTCAGTGACAATGGCTTGACCTTCCTCCTTAGGGTTAACTTCAGTATTAACCTTAACGTTCAATCGCTGACTAATGTAACGAAGGTGCACCTCCGTCCTTTTAAATGATGCTTCAATGTTTTTCTGAGTAGATGTGGAATTTTTCAAAAATTGTTGAAGGGTGTCATCCAAACTTTCTGATAGAGAAGGTTGTTGCTGCCATTGTTGTGGTGGCGGTCTATCAAATTCTTCGGCAGCTTGAGTGCTTTTGTGATGACAATTAGATATCTGTAGGTACTGTTGAACTGCGTCCTCCAACGTTATCCTTTTTCCCGATAGAGAGGGTTTTTGCTGCCATTGTTGTGGTGGTTGATTCTTAAATTGTTCGACAGCTTGCCAAAATTGATTGTTATCCATGCTTGAGTGAGGTTCCCACCAGTAGTTGAAATTACATTAGTAGAATTGAGTGCCCATATTCTTGTCCGAATTGCATCCTGCATACACAAGAAAACAAAAACCCTAAAAAAAATTGGTTAGCACAAAAAGATATAAAAGAAGATATAAGATAAGAGATAAGAAGATAAAAACAGAAAACAGAAAAATAAAAATAAAAACAAAATAAAATAAAATAAAATAAAATAAAATAAAAACAAAAAAAATAAAAACAGAAATTCAAAATTCAAAATTCAAAATTCAAGTCAAAGATAATCAATAATCACACAAATGAACTAGTTAAACCACGAGTCCCCGGCAACGACGCCAAAAACTTGATGACAAATTTATGAACACCGAAAAACGGCGCCACAAACTTGTTTAACAATCGGCAAGTGTGACCGAATCGTATCAAGTAATAAACAAGGTAAGACCAAGTATCGTTTTCCCAAAGGACTCACGACCTAGTTTAGCAATGTGATTTGTTGATTATTTAAGACTTAAGAATAATTTAATTGTAGGTTTTAATACAAGAGACAATAATTAAATATGTATGCATGAATTTGATCAATGGAGAAAAACAGAATACAAACACTTCAATGAATTAGATGGATGAGCATGTTGTTGGGGTTATCAATTTCATCTTATCCACTCTCATATATTTTCAGGAATTCATCATTCTTATCATCAATGCTAATGCCACTCTCTAAATCACCTTGCAAGAAGGCCTATCCCTAATTACGAGTTCATACAATTCCTAGCATTCCTAGTAATTAGTTCTTAAAGTGCAGGAGCTTAAAGGCAACCAATATGCTATTGGGAGAAATTCCCCGGATCTAGACTTCCCCGTACGTTCCCGTATCGACAAAATCAATATTCATGGCAATGAATGAGTTAAACAAAGCAAGCAATAAGCAAAGAAGAAAAACCCTAGCTAAAGATGAAAGAAAGCATATATCTTAATATAAGACATTAAATCAAATTCCATATATGAGACTTTCACAAGACTACATTGATTCCCCAACAACAATACAAGGTTTAGTTCACCATATTCATGGTGAAACTAGATGAACAATAATGAAAGAATGAAAGATAGAACCCTAGAAAGAGGAGAAGGTAGCCTGAGCATCCAAGATCTTCCTTCAAGGGGTGGAAAAGAGAGTGTTTGCTTCGTCTCTGCCAAAGATACAAACCCTAGGACGTCCTAAAGCTTATATACTATTCTAAAATTACAGAAAATTAGGCCCAAGCCCAAAATAGTGCCGCTCCGCGGTAAACTACCGCTCAGCGGTGATGGACAAATTTATGATCACCAAAATATGATGTCACAAACTTGTTTTACAATCGGCAAGTATGACCGAATCGTTTCAAGTATTAAACTTGGTAAGACCAAGTATCGTTCTCCCAAAGGACTCACGGCCTAGTTTAGTTATGTGATTTGTTGATTAGCTAAGACTTAAGAATGAAATAATTGGATTTTTATATGCAAAAGACGAAAATAAACATGTATGCATGAGTATGATCAATGGCTAAAACAAAAGACAAGCACTTTCAATGAAATATATTGATGAATATGTTGTTGGGGGTCAATTTCATCTTATCCACTCTCATATTTTAGGAATTCAACATTCAAGTCATCATTGTTAATGCCACTCTCTAAATTACCTTTCAAGAAGGCTTCTCCCTAATTACGAGTTCATACGATTCCTAGCATTCCTAATAATTAGTTTATTTAGCACAGGAGCATAAGGCAACCAATATAATATTGGGAGAGATTCCCCGGATCTAGACTTCCCTGTACGTTCCCGTATCGACAAAACCAATAATCATGCATTGAATGAGTTAAACAAAGCAAGCATTAAGCAAAGAGGAAAAACCCTAACTAATGATGAAAGAAAGCATAAGTCTTAGATTAAGATGCAAGCATAAATTCCATATATGAGAGCTTCAAAAGATTACATTGATTCCCCAACAAACATACAAGGTTTAGTTCACCATATTCATGGTGAACCTAGATGAACAATAATGAAATAATGAAAGATAAAACCCTAGAAAGGTGAAGAGGTAGCCTGAGCATCCAAAATCCTCCTTCAAAGGGGTGGAAGAGAGAGTGTTTGCTTCGTCTTTTCCAAAGATAGAAACCCTAGGACGTCCTAAAGCTTATATACTATTCTAAAATTACAAAAAATCTAGGTCCAAGCCTATAAGTGTGCCGCTCAGCGGTAAGTGCGTGAGTCGTTTCTTCCCCTCAGCGGCCATTTTGCCCCTCAGCGGTCGTCCCGTGAGCTCCTCAAGCTAGTTTCTAAGTGTAAAGGTTGCTTTTAGTGTCAATTTTAAGCATGAAAATAATAGTTTTTCAACTGTTATCACAACCCCAAACTTAGAACTTTGCTTGTCCTCAAGCAAACAAGATGTAACTCAATCTTCAACCAATTCATATGATAGTTCACTCATTCAAAAATCTTCTTTTCAAGATAAGTAACAACTTCACTCAAACTTATGACCAAGAGTTCAATCACGATGTGCACATGCTTTAGTGTTCACAAAGTCATTTAAATTCCAACAAATGCTATATTTCATGAATGATCAATCAATTAAGCATGGATGTTCATGTGCTCATGGAATATTCCCTCACTAGGTAAAGTGTTTCACTCACACACAAGTGTATAAGAGGTAATCACTCATTCACTCTACTATCACAATGTTACATGAATCAACTTTGCCTTTCATTTGACATACACATCCTGCTTAATTTCACAATCACAATCATGATCTCATGCATTTGTTCACAATGCTTGTGAATCACCTATATAAGCAATTTAATGTGCACATCATCTCAACATCAATCAATCAATAAGCATCATCAAGCATTACTTATCAAACAATCACAGTTAATATCAAACCATCACATAAACCAGGTTTCCAATAGAGTACATCAAACCCTAATCTAAAAACAAAAACAAATAAGTTTAGAAAACTTAAACCAACAAAAGCATAAGCATATGATAGCATTCATCAGTAAATGCTATCTCAGCTCCTCATCAGTCTGAGCTGTCCTTTGTATCTTCCTCTTCCTCCTCATCTTCATCATCTTCAAATGCCTCATCATCATCAGCTTCATCTTCTTCCATCTCTCTAGCTGAAGCTTCAGCTGCTCCAGCTCCTCCTCCTTGCACTGGCTCCTCTAGCCAAGCTACCACATTATGGAATTCATCCATAGTCCACCTGTGGGCTGGAGGTGTATCATACATCCCCACAATCATCTCAGTAGTAGCCACCTGCCCTCTGTGAATGGACTGCAACTGAGCACCTATAAGAGACATATACATGTCCCTCCTCTGGAATGGTTCTGCTTCATGTGTCTCAGCAGATGTCTGGCTCTGTGCTGGCCCTCTCTCTCTACGAGCACGGCGCGGTGGAACTGGCTGAGCTGCCTCCTCACCTCCACAGTACTGTCTATAATAGGCTTCATCAATAGCTTTTCTTGGCCTCTCAAATGGTGGAGCAGAAGTGTCCACCCCAGCTATCTTGCAAAGGTGAGTAATCAAGGAGGGATGTCCTAGTGGTGCTTTGTTGTTTGAGGTATTGGCGCACACACTAATCTCATCAGCTATCACCTGCCCAATATTAACATTTAAGTTTCTGATAGCACAATAGATGAATAATGCCCTGCTGGGAGTAATATCTGACACATGTGAACATGGCTGAATGTTGGCATGAGAAAATGCCATCCAATACTTTGCAAGCGGAGTCAAATCCGTCCTCCTAATGTTAACCACTGAGCCAGATCTATTCCTTTGGAAGTGTCCTCCAGGTATGCATAGTACTCTCTCCACATCCTCATAATCAGCACCTTCCTCCATGCAAAGAGCAAACTGGCACTGCTCACCAGCCCACACAGTATCCAGGAAGTTATTGATAGAATCAGGATCATACCTGATAGCATGGCCTCTGACATAGCCCAAATAATTTTCAGCTGGATAATCACCAATCTTCTTTGCATTGGTGTAGAATTCCTTTACCACAGCTATGTTGGCAGGTGCAGGATAGGTGGCTAGCTTTCCCCAGTCATTCCCTAACACTTGCTCTCCAAATTGAGGAGCAAAGTTAGGTATCATTCCAACTTTTCTTTCCATCAGAAGTCTCCTGTCCTGAACCACCTTAAAGTGCTTCTCATGTTTCCTAGAGAGGAACCTGCTAGAGTGGGGTTGCTCTGGTTCCTTTTCCTTTCTCTTGGTTGCCATGGTTTTCAATCTCTTTCCTGAAGAGGATGCCATTCCTGCATTCAAACACAAATACAAAACCACAGAACAGGATGTTAATCATTAGTAAAACATATAACACAACTCCTTGAAAAGCTAAACCACCGCTGAGGGCCAGAATTTCGCCTCAGCGCCACCAGTGCCATAGTCCAGATCACAAAAAACCAGAAAAACCAAATCTGGCAGAGTGCCGCTCAGCGGCAGTGTACCCCTCAGCGGTAACTCTGCAGATTTTTGAAAATCTTGTTTTAAAGCTTTCCTAACTCCACCCAAATGCAATTTTCAGTTTTGCAGTTCATAATCATGCAGTTTAATCGGTTCAAACATCAAATATATCATCAAATCATGCATAGAAATCAAAACCCCTAAATATTCATGCTTTGACAATCACATTCAAATTCAAGAACCCTAGAATGAACGAAATACATTTTACTTACTTGGGTGGAGATACTAAATGCAATGAGAATGCTTCCAAGCTAGAATGCTCTCTTCCAACCCCAAACTTTGATAGCACACTAGTGAAAAAGTGAGTGGAAGAGAAATTTTCTTAAGAGGGAAGAGTGAAAAGATGTGGAAAACCTTGGAGAATGTATGTGGGAGTGTTTGTGCAGAGAAGAGCCTGAAAGTATGAGAAATTGCGCAGCTTAGGATTTAAAAATACCCTAATGGGCTCGGGTCCCGCTAAGGGGAACTAAAGCCCATCTGCGAGAGTACCGCTCAGTGGTACTTTCGTGATGTGCTCTTCTCCTTCTTTTCTTAACCTACGTGCCTCCCATACATGCCCCTCACTGGTTCCCTACAATTCAATGTTTAAAATGCTTATGCAAACCCTAACTAAAATAAACAAAAACAATCAATCAACTGGGTTGCCTCCCAGGTAGCGCTTGTTTAACGTCACGAGCCTGACCCAAAATCCACCAACACCCATCAGTAAGTGTTTAAAATCTCACCAACACCCATCAGTAGGTGCTTCAAACTTACCAACACCCATCAGTAGGTGTTACCACTTAGCATCCTTCAGTAGATGCTATATCCAACTAGCATCCTTCAGTAGATGCGATGTTCAGCAATATAATGTTCAACAGATTTAAAGATTACAAACCAAAGTAAAATTTAAAAGTTCTAAAATCACTGGGTTGCCTCCCAGCAAGCGCTCTTTTAACATCATTATCTTGACCCAGTAAAGTTCAAGTTCCATCTTCTTTTTCTTCTTCTTTCTACTGAACTTCTTTAGAAATTTAATCAAACCAGGAACCTGTTGCAGTGTCTCAATCATAGGAACTTTAATCTCCAATTTCTTGAAGATTTCCATAAAGCACTTAAATTTCTTTTCCTTCCTATGATTCTTCTTTAGATGAGGATGGGATTTTTCATATGATTCCTTCTTCTTTCCTTTCATCTTCTTTTTCTTACGCTTTCTCTCCCCAAATTTTCTCTTTTTCTTTTCTTTTATTTTTTTCTTCCTTTCTCTTTTTCTCCTCAACTTCTTTATTTTCACACAAATTTTCTTTCTCTCTTCTCTCCCAACCACTTCTTTTTCTTTTTCTTCATCTTTATCTTTCTCACTCAACTCTTCTTTCTCTTTTCTCTCTACCCTTTCCTCATCTCCCTCTAATTTTTCCTCATCAAGAATCTTGTCACTTTCAGTGATAATGACTTGCCCTTCCTCCTTAAGGTTAACTTCAGTATTAACATCATCATTCAATCTCTGACTGATGTAACGAAGTTGCATCTCCATTCTTTTACATGATTCTTCAATGCTTTTCTGAGTAGAGTCGGAATTTTTCAAAAATCGCTGAAGGGTGTCCTCCAACCTATCCAAACTTCCTGATAGAAAAGGGTTGTTGCTGCCATTGTTGTTGTGGTTGGTTCTCAAATTGTCCAGCAGCTTGCCAAAATTGGCTTTGATCCATGCTTGAGTGAGGTTCCCACCAGTAGTTGAGATTACTTTGGTAGAATTGAGTGCCCATATAGTTAAATTCTTGACCAAATTGCATTCTGCAGACATTAGGCACAAAACTCTAAAAACAATTGTTAGCACAAAAAGATATAAAAGAAGATATAAGATTCAGAGAATAAAATAAAATAAAAATAAAAACAGAAAATAAAATAAAATAAAATAAAATAAAATAAAAACAGAAAAAAAATAAAAACAGAAATTCAAATTGAAAGTCAAAGATAATCAATAATCACACAAATTAACCAGTTAAACCAGAGTCCCCGGCAGCGGCGCCAAAAACTTGATGGACAAATTTATGATCACCAAAATATGATGTCACAAACTTGTTTTACAATCGGCAAGTATGACCGAATCGTTCAAGTAATAAACTCGGTAAGACCAAGTATCGTTCTCCCAAAGGACTCACGGCCTAGTTTAGTTGTGTGGTTTGTTGATTAGCTAAGACTTAAGAACGAAATAATTGGATTTTAATATGCAAAAGAGGAAAATAAACATGTATGCATGAGTATGATCAATGGCTAAAGCAAAATACAAACACTTTCAATGGAATATATGAATGAGTATGTTGTTGGGGTTTATCAAATTCATCTTATCCACTCTCATATATTTTAGGAGTTCAACATTCAATTCATCATTGTTAATGCCACTCTCTAAATTACCTTTCAAGAAGGCTTCTCCCTAATTACGAGTTCATACGATTCCTAGCATTCCTAATAATTAGTTTATTTAGCACAGGAGCTTAAGGCAACCAATATACTTATTGGGAGAAATTCCCCGGATCTAGACTTCCCCGTACGTTCCCGTATCGACAAAACCAATAATCATGCATTGAATGAGTTAAACAAAGCAAGCATTAAGCAAAAAGGAAAAACCCTAACTAATGATGAAAGAAAGCATAAGTCTTAGATTAAGATGCAAGCATAAATTCCATATATGAGAGCTTCAAAAGATTACATTGATTCCCCAACAAACATACAAGGTTTAGTTCACCATATTCATGGTGAACCTAGATGAACAATAATGAAATAATGAAAGATAAAACCCTAGAAAGGTGAAGAGGTAGCCTAAGCATCCAAGATCCTCCTTCAAAGGGGTGGAAGAGAGAGTTTTTCTTCGTTTCTGCCAAAGATACAAACCCTAGGACGTCCTAAAGCTTATATACTATTCTAAAATTACAAAAAATCTAGGTCCAAGCCCATAAGTGTGCCGCTCAGCGGTAAAGTACCGCTCAGCGGTAAGTGCGTGAGTCGTTTCTGCCCCTCAGCAGCCATTTTTCCCCTCAGCGGTCCTCCTGTAACTTCCTGAGTGCCGCTGAGCGGTAAACTGCCGCTGAGCGGCAGTTGCGTCTTCTCCTTTTGCACTTTTTGATGTCTTTTCTGATTTCATCTCTCTCCTTCTTCACTTCTTTCACCAAACTCACCTTAAAACCTGCACAAAAACACTGAAATCAAGCATAAACCTGTCCAGCTCTCTTATTTCTGAAAATATGAATAAAAGCATGATTTCAAGCTAGTTTCTAAGTGTTAAAGATTGCTTTTAGTATCAATTTAAGCATGAAAATAACAGTTTTTCAACTGTTATCACAACCCCAAACTTAGAACTTTGCTTGTCCTCAAGCAAAGAAGATGTAACTCAATCTTCAACCAATTCATATGATAGTTCACTCATTAAAAAATCTTCTTTTCAAGATAAGTAACAACTTCACTCAAACTTATGACCAAGAGTTCAATCACGATGTGCACATGCTTTAGTGTTCACAAAGTCATTTAAATTCCAACAAATGCTATATTTCATGAATGATCAATCAATTAACCATGGATGTTCATGTGCTCATGGAATATTTCCTCACTAGGTAAAGTGTTTCACTCACACACAAGTGTATAAGAGGTAATCACTCATTCACTCTACTATCACAATGTTACATGAATCAACTTTGCCTTTCATTTTACCACAATAAAAAACATTCACAAGCATGCATCATCACAAGGACTTTTCAATGGCTTATAATGTGGTTGGGCTAACAAGAAAATTGGTTTTTCTGGATCACAAAATCCCTGAGTTAAGAGAATCATAACAACACATGTTTTCTTATTCATTCCCAACTTTCTTTTGCATTGAGCTTTGCTTTTTCTTTTCTTTTCTTTTTCTTTTTCTTTGCATATTCATATTCCTAATTCTTAGCTCTTAGCTCAATGCTTTTCCTTTTTCATGCTTTCCCAACAACCCCAAACTTGAACATTTAACAATACCACACAAGATTCTCTACTTAACTCAAGGTAAAGCTTTTCAACAAGGGTTTTCAATTTATGTTCAAGGCTAAGGGTTCAAAGGATAAAACACAAAGTGTTCTCTTTTAGTGGGCTAACTTTATGAATTTGGCCAATAAAAAGGGTTCCAACAAACGGCCTTGATCATATGATGCAAAACAAGCAATTGATTCAATCATAGAAAACCTGGGCAAAATGATTCATGTTTCCAAAGTAATAGCATTCAACAATAACAACTCTGGAGCTCAAAACCTCACATATAAGCTCATTCACATTTGACATACACATCCTACTTAATTTCACAATCACAATCATGATCTCATGCATTTGTTCACAAAGCTTGTGAATCACCTGTATAAGCATTTTAATGTCCACATCATCTCAACATCAATCAATCAATAAGCATCATCAAGCATTACTTATCAAACAATCACAGTTAATATCAAACCATCACACAAACCAAGTTTCCAATAGAGTACATCAAACCCTAATCTAAAAACAAAAACAAATAAGTTTAGAAAACTTAAACCAACAAAAGCATAAGCATATGATAGCATTCATCAGTAAATGCTATCTCAGCTCCTCATCAGTCTGAGCTGTCCTCTGTATCTTCCTCTTCCTCCTCATCTTCATCATCTTCAAATGCCTCATCATCATCAGCTTCATCTTCTTCCATCTCTCTAGCTGAAGCTTCAGCTGCTCCAGCTCCTCCTCCTTGCACTGGCTCCTCTAGGCAAGCTACCACACAATGGAATTCATCCATAGTCCACCTGTGGGCTGGAGGTGTATCATACATCCCCACAATCATCTCAGCAATAGCCACCTGCCCTCTGTGAATGGACTGCAACTGAGCACCTATAAGAGACATATACATGTCCCTCGTCTGGAATGGTTCTGCTTCATGTGTCTCAGCAGATGTCTGGCTCTGTGCTGGCCCTCTCTCTCTACGAGCACGACGCGGTGGAACTGGCTGAGCTGCCTCCTCACCTCCATAGTACTGTCTGTAATAGGCTTCATCAATAGCTTTTCTTGGCCTCTCAAATGGTGGAGCAGAAGTGTCCACCCCAGCTATCTTGCAAAGGTGAGTAATCAAGGAGGGATGTCCTAGTGGTGCTTTGTTGTTTGAGGTATTGGCGCACACACTAATCTCATCAGCTATCACCTGCCCAATATTAACATTTAAGTTTCTGATAGCACAGTAGATGAATAGTGCCCTGCTCAGAGTAATATCAGACACATGTGAACATGGCTGAATGTTGGCATGAGAAAATGCCATCCAATACTTTGCAAGCGGAGTCAAATCCGTCCTCCTAATGTTAACCACTGAGCCAGATCTATTCCTTTGGAAGTGTCCTCCAGGTATGCATAGTACTCTCTCCACATCCTCATAATCAGCACCTTCCTCCATGCAAAGAGCAAACTGGCACTGCTCACCAGCCCACACAGTATCCAGGAAGTTATTGATAGAATCAGGATCATACCTGATAGCATGGCCTCTGACATAGCCCAAATAATTTTCAGCTGGATAATCACCAATCTTCTTTGCATTGGTGTAGAATTCCTTTACCACAGCTATGTTGGCAGGTGCAGGATAGGTGGCTAGCTTTCCCCAGTCATTCCCTAACACTTGCTCTCCAAATTGAGGAGCAAAGTTAGGTATCATTCCAACTTTTCTTTCCATCAGAAGTCTCCTGTCCTAAACCACCTTAAAGTGCTTCTCATGTTTCCTAGAGAGGAACCTACTAGAGTGGGGTTGCTCTGGTTCCTTTTCCTTTCTCTTGGTTGCCATGGTTTTCAATCTCTTTCCTGAAGAGGATGTCATTCCTGCATTCAAACACAAATACAAAACCACAGAACATGATGTTAATCATTAGTAAAACACAGACCACAACTCCTTTAGAAGCTAAACCACCGCTGAGGGCCAGAATTTCCCCTCAGCGCCACCAGTGCCATAGTCCAGATCACAAAAAACCAGAAAAACCAAATCTGGCAGAGTGCCGCTCAGCGGCAGTTTACCCCTCAGCGGTAACTCTGCAGATTTTTGAAAATCTTGTTTTAAAGTTGTTCTAACTCCACCCAAATGCAATTTTCAGTTTTGCAGTTCATAATCATGCAGTTTAATCGGTTCAAACATCAAATATATCATCAAATCATGCATAGAAATCAAAGCCCCTAAATATTCATGCTTTGACAATCACATTCAAAATAAAAAACTCTAGAATGAACAAAATGCATTTTACTTACTTGGGTGGAGATACTAGATGCAATGAGAATGTTTCCAATCTAAGATACTCTCTTCCAACCCCAAACTTGAATGGAACACTAATGAGCAAGTGAGTGGAAGAGAAATTTTCAAGAGAAAAAGAATGAAAAGATGTAGAAAACCTTGGAAAAGGTATGTGGGAGTGTTTGTGCAGAGAAGAGCCTGGAAAGAAAACCTAAAACGCAGCTTGGGGTATAAAAATACCCTAATGGGCTCGGGTCCCGCTAAGGGGAACTAAAGCCCATCTGCGAGAGTACCGCTCAGCGGCACTTTCGTGATATGCCCTTCTCCTTCTTTTCTTAACCTACGTGCCTCCTAGACATGCCCCTCACTGGTTCCCTACAATTCAATGTTCATAATACTTATGCAAACCCTATTATGCAACTAAAATGAAACAAACAGAAACATTCAATCAACTGGGTTGCCTCCCAGGTAGCGCTTGTTTAACGTCACGAGCCTGACCCAAAATCCACCAACACCCATCAGTAGGTGTAACAAACTTACCAACACCCATCAGTAGGTGTTACAAACTGAGTATCCTTCAGTAGATACTTAACCACCTAGCATCCTTCAGTAGATGCTATATCCAACAAAATATTTACAAAAATAATGTCCACAGATTAAAAGTTACAAAACAAAAATCAAAATCAAAAGTTTTTTTTAAATCACTAGGTTGCCTCCCAGCAAGCGCTCTTTTAACGTCATTAGCTTGACCCAGTAAAGCTCAAGTTCCTTCTTTATAGTTGATGTTGTCATTCCACCAACTCCTCAGCTGTTTCCTGTGAACTGTTTTGGTCCTTCTAGACTGTGGAGACTCTATCTCTATCATCTCCTTCTCTTTAAAGCCCTTCACAACCCACAACTTGTTCTTGATTCTTACAGGTGTGCCAAGTTGGAGTCTTCTTTTCTCCCAGTCACCAGGAATTTCTCCTCCTCTTCCAATCTTTTATTCCTTGTGTACCTGAAACAACAAACAATGGTTACCTGCAACCTTGAGATTTTCATCTTTACGGCTAGTCATGGGTGCATCTTGAAATGCAGCTTTATAACTAGCTTCTTCCTCCTGTGTTTGCGTCTCATCTTTAAAGACGTCTATAACAACTCTCTCCTCCCTGTCCTGGAGCACTACTATACCTTCATTTACATCAATGATAGCTCTGGCCGTTTTGATAAACGGTCTTCCAAGTATGATAGGTATCTTCTCTGTCTCCATCTTCATCACCACAAAGTCTGCCAAGAACTGAAGTTTGCCAACACAAACTATAATGTCCTCTGCAATCCCACATGGCTCCTTTGAAGATCCATCGGCCATTACTAGATTAACCTTTACAGGTTTCACTTTAACATTGCCGATTTGCTCCAGTAAAGAATAAGGTATCAAGTTAACACTTGAACCTAAATCAAGAAGAGCTTTCTTCACCTTTTTCTTCCCTATGGTACAAGGGATAGAAAAACTACCTGGGTCTGTTGCTTTAGGAGGGAATGACTCTTTTTTAACAGTTATACACTCCTTTGCTTCATCATCTCTACGTCTTTTCTTTGTAGAGATGTTTTCATCAGATTTCGTGTAAACTGTTATCTGTTGCAGAATCTGCTCCCAAGGTGCATCATTATCCATCATTCTGAATAATTCTGTGAAGTCCAGTTGTTTCCCTTGATGGATTGGAAAAGGAAAAGTACTTTTGCTCTCTATTTCTCTTCTCTCTTCTGTATCTAACTCAACTTTCTCATCATCAACATTCTCTACCACCTTGCACTCTTCTCTAGGGTTAACCTCAGTATTAGCCCCAAATTTCTATTTGGCCTTTCTTCCAATTGCTTGGTAATCTGACCCATTTGAATCTCCAAGTTCTTAATAGCGGCTTCAGTGCTCTTTTGAGAAGATTCAGTTTTCTGTATGAATTGCTGAAGAGTTTCTTCCAACCTTGTTGATCTTTCATTAAGCATAGATAACTGTTGCCATAAGGTGGGTTGCTGCTGCTGCTTATTATATTGACTAGCTTGCCCAGTTTGTCCTTAACCAATGCGTGGGTGTGGTTTCCACCCTTGATTGTAGTTCCCTTGACGGTACGGAAATTGATTGGCCATGAAATTAACATCCTCTAAAGCTTTCACTAGAAAGGCGCATTGACCATTTATATGGTCGCCTCCACACAATTTGCACAACTGGGTTTGTACCTGTGCAGCAGTTTTCAACTCTTTGGGTAATTGTGCAAGAGTTTTGGTCAGAGTCTCCAACTGTTGAGTTAGAATTTTGTTTTGAGCTAGCAGGGCATCATGTGTATGTAATTGGAGGATTCCTTTTTGCTGCATAGGAGCTCCCCTCTCATTGTGCAGCTCATTATCACTAGTAGCCATGTTTTCTATAATCTCTATTGCTTCCTCTGGAGTTTTCCATTTAATATTGCCTCCTGCTGAGGCGTCCAGCATCATCTTGGTTTATGAACAAAGCCATGCGTGGGTGTTTTTCTTAGCAAGCTTTTGTATCTGTCCCATGCATGCCCCAGTGATTCTTCCATACCCTGCTTAAATGAAGAAATCTCTTGCTTGCCTTTTGTCACCTTAGATTGTGGGAAGTACTTGTTTAAAAACTTTGTTACCACTGCTTCCCACTCTGTGAAACTTTCTTCTGGGAAGGAATTCAACCAAAGCTTAGCATTGCCTCCCAATGAGAAAGGAAACAAGCTAAGTTTGATAGCTTCGTCTGGCACCCCGTTAATTTTGACTGTGTTGCAAATCTCATTAAATGTAGTGAGGTGCTCATATGGGCTTTCATGAGATAACCCATTGAATTGATTGCTCTTCACCAGTTGGATCAATGCTGGTTTGACCTCCATGTTAGCTGCATTGACTCTAGGTCTAGCTATACTGTTAAAGTGCTGAGGTCCAGCTGTATTGGTGTAATCAGCAAGAGTTCTTCTGATATTATTGTTCTCCATATTTTCTGTGCTATGGTCAGAACCTTGTAGTGATGGTTGCAACAGAGTTTCCGGAGGAGGGAAAAGTTCTCTAGATGTTCGGATTCTTCTCCTCCGTCTACTCTTGTCTAAACCTTCAAGAAGAGGTTCTGCAGTTATCTTACTCCTAGTTCGAATTGCCTCCTGCATACACAAGAACACAAAACCCTAGAATATTTGGTTAGCACAAAAAGATATAGGAGAAGAGGTTGAAAAACTGTTATTTTCATGCTTAAAATTGATACTAAAAGCAACCTTTATACTTAGAAACTAGCTTGAAATCATGCTTTTCTTCATATTTTCAGAAATAAGAGAGCTGGACACGTTTATGCTTGATATCAGTGTTTTTGTGCAGGTTTTAAGGTGAATTTGGTGAAAGAAGTGAAGAAGGAGAGATATGGAATCAGAAGAGACATAAAAAATTGCAAAAGGAGAAGCCGAAGTCACCGCTCAGCGGCAGTTTACCGCTGAGCGGCATTCAGGAGCTTGCGGGAGGATCGCTGAGGGGCAAAATGGCCGCTGAGGGGAAGAAACGTGACACGCACTTACCGCTGAGCAGCACTTTAATGGGCTTGGACCTAATTTTCTATAATTTACGAATAATATATAAGCTTTAGGGTTTCCTAGGGTTAGGTATCTTTAGCAGAAACGAAGCAAACACTCTCTTTTCCACCCCTTGGGGGTAAATTGGGAGATGGTGACAGCTCTCCTCTTCTCTTTCTCGGGTTTTTCTATCTCTTTCATTCTTTCATTATTGTTCATCTAGCTTCACCATGAATATGGTGAACTAAACTATGTATGTTTGTTGGGGAATCAATGTAATCTTTTGAAGCTCTCATATATGGAATTTGTTTTTACATCTTTTATTTAAGATCTATGCTTTCTTTCATCATTAGTTAGGGTTTTTCCTCTTTGCGTAATGCTTGCATTGTTTAACTCATTCGATGCATGATTATTGGTTTTGTCGATATGGGCGCGTACAGGGAAGTCTAGATCCAGGGAATTTCTCCCAGTATTATATTGGTTGTCGTTAAGCTCCTGCACTTATGAACTGATCATTAGGAATGCTAGGAATTGTATGAACTCGTGATTAGGGAGAAGTCTTCTTGAAAGGTACTTTAGAGAGTGGCATTAACAATGATGATTTGAATGTTGAATTCCTAAAATATATGAGAGTGGATAAGATGAAATTGACCCCCAACAACATATTCATACATATATTTCATTGAAAGTGTTTATCTTTTGGTTTTTGCCATTGATCAAAACTTCATGCATACATATTTAATTTTCATCTTTTGCATATAAAATCCAAAT
The DNA here is from genome assembly GCA_027742785.1 of Vigna reflexopilosa. NCBI lineage: Eukaryota > Viridiplantae > Streptophyta > Magnoliopsida > Fabales > Fabaceae > Vigna > Vigna reflexopilosa. The sequence continues at coordinate 16,594,654 of CM050915.1, forward strand.
ATTTCGTCTTTAAGTCTTAGCTAATCAAGAAACTACACAACTAAACTAGGCCGTGAGTCCTTTGGGAAGAACGATACTTGGTCTTACCAAGTTTATTACTTGAACGAGTCGGTCACACTTGCCGATTGAAAAACAAGTTTGTGACATCATAATTTGGTGTTCATAAATTTGTCCATCAAGTTTTTGGCGCCGTTGCCGGGGACTCATGGTTTAACTGGTTAATTTGTGTGATTATTGATTATCTTTGACTTGTTTTTGAATTGTTAATTTAAATTTCGAATTTTTATTTTCTGTTTATATTTTTCAGTTTGTATTTTATTTTATTTTTTGGTTATTATTTTATTTTATTTTATTTTATTTTATTTTTCTGTTTTTATTTTTCTGTTTTCTGTTTTTATTGCATCTTCTTATCTCTGATCTTATATCTTCTTTTATATCTTTTTGTGCTAACAATTGTTTTTAGGGTTTTGTGCCTAATGTCTGCAGAATGCAATTTGGTCAAGAATTTAACTATATGGGCACTCAATTCTACCAAAGTAATCTCAACCACTGGTGGGAACCTCACTCAAGCATGGATCAAAGCCAATTTTGGCAAGCTGCTGGACAATTTGAGAATCAACCACAACAACAATGGCAGCAACAACCCTTTCTATCAGGAAGTTTGGATAGGTTGGAGGACACCCTTCAACGATTTTTGAAAAATTCCGACTCTACTCAGAAAAGCATTGAAGAATCATGTAAAAGAATGGAGATGCAACTTTGTTACATCAATTAGAGATTGAATGATGATGTTAATACTGAAGTTAACCTTAAGGAGGAAGGGCAAGTCATTATCACTGAAAGTGACAAGATTCTTGATGAGGAAAAATTAGAGGGATATGAGGAAAGGGTAGAGAGAAAAGAGAAAGAAGAGTTGATTGAGAAAGATAAAGATGAAGAAAAAGAAAAAGAAGTGGTTGAGAGAGAAGAGAGAAAGAAAATTTGTGTGAAAATAAAGAAGTTGAGGAGAAAAAGAGAAGGGAAGAAAAAAATAAAAGAAAAGAAAAAGAGAAAATTTGGGGAGAGAAAGCGTAAGAAAAAGAAGATGAGAGGAAAGAAGAAGGAATCATATGAAAAACCCCATCCTCATCTAAAGAAGAATCATAGGAAGGAAAAGAAATTTAAGTGCTTTATGGAAATCTTCAAGAAATTGGAGATTAAAGTTCCTATGATTGAGACACTGCAACAGGTTCCTGGTTTGATTAAATTTCTAAAGAAGTTCAGTAGAAAGAAGAAGAAAAAGAAGATGGAACTTGAACTTTACTGGGTCAAGCTAATGATGTTAAAAGAGCGCTTGCTGGGAGGCAACCCAGTGATTTAAAAACTTTTGATTTTGATTTTGGTTTTGTAACTTTTAATCTGTGGACATTATTTTTGTAAATATTTTGTTGGATATAGCATCTACTGAAGGATGCTAGGTGGTTAAGTATCTACTAAAGGATACTCAGTTGTAACACCTACTGATGGGTGTTGGTGGATTTTGGGTCAGGCTCGTGACGTTAAACAAGTGCTACCCGGGAGGCAACCTAGTTGATTGAATATTTCTGTTTGTTTATTTTAGTTAGGGTTTGCAAAAGCATTTTAAACATTGAATTGCAGGGAACCAATGAGAGGCATGTATGGGAGGCATGTAGGTTAAGAAAAGAAGGAGAGGAGCACATCACGAAAGTGTCGCTGAGCGGTACTCTCGCAGAATGGGCTTTAGTTCCCCTTAGCGGGACCCGAGCCCATTAGGGTATTTTTAAACCCTAAGCTGCGCAAGTTCTCATACTTTCAGGCTTTTCTCTGCACAAACACTTCTACATACCTTTTCCTAGGTTTTCCACATCTTTTCACTCTTTCCTCTTGAAAATTTCTCTTCCACTCACTTGCTCACTAGTGTTCCATTCAAGTTTGGGGTTGGAAGAGAGCATTCTAGCTTGGAAGCATTCTCATTACATCTAGTATCTCCACCCAAGTAAGTAAAATGCATTTTGTTCATTCTAGGGTTTTTGATTTTGAATGTGATTGTTAAAGCATGATTATTTAGGGGTTTTGATTTTTATGCATGATTTGATGATATATTTGATGTTTGAACGGATTAAACTACATGATTATGAACTGGAAAACTGAAAATTGCATTTGGGTGGAGTTAGGACAGCTTTAAAACAAGATTTTCAAAAATCTGCAGAGTTACCGCTGAGCGGCAGTTTACCGCTGAGCGGCAGTTTACCGCTGAGCGGCAGTTTACCGCTGAGCGGCAGTTTACCGCTGAGCGACACTCTGCCAGATTTGGTTTTACTGAATTTTTGCGTGTTGGAATGTGGCACTGGTGGCGCTGAGGGGAAATTCTGACCCTCAACGGTGGTTTAGCTTTGAAAGGAGTTGTGTTATGTGTTTTACTAATGATTAACATCATGTTCTGTGGTTTTGTATTTGTGTTTGAATGTAGGAATGACATCCTCTTGAGGAAAAAGATTGAAAACCATGGCAACCAAGAGAAAGGAAAAGGAACCAGAGCAACCCCACTCTAGCAGGTTCCTCTCTAGAAAACATGAGAAGCACTTTAGGGTGGTTCAGGACAGGAGACTTCTGATGGAGAGAAAGGTTGGAATGATACCTAACTTTGCTCCTCAATTTGGAGAGCAAGTGTTAGGGAATGACTGGGGAAAGCTAGCCACTTATCCTGCACCTGCCAACATAGCTGTGGTAAAGGAATTTTACACCAATGCTAAGAAGATTGGTGATTATCCAGCTGAGAATTATTTGGGCTATGTTAGAGGCCATGCTATCAGGTATGATCCTGATTCTATTAATAACTTCCTGGATACTGTATGGGCTGGTGAGCAGTGCCAGTTTGCTCTGTGCATGGAGGAAGGTGCTGATTATGAGGATGTGGAGAGAGTACTGTGTATACCTGGAGGACACTTCCAAAGGAATAGATCTGGCTCAGTGGTTAACATAAGGAGGACGGATTTGACTCCTCTTGCAAAGTATTGGATGGCGTTTTCTCATGCCAACATTCAGCCATGTTCACATGTGTCAGACATTACTCTCAGCAGGGCACTATTCATCTACTGTGCTATCAGAAATTTAAATGTTAATATTGGGCAGGTGATAGCTGATGAGATTAGTATGTGCGCCAATACCTCAAATAACAAAGCACCACTAGGACATCCCTCTTTGATCACACACCTTTGCAAGATAGCTGGGGTGGACACTTCTGCTCAACCATTTGAGAGGCCAAGAAAAGCTATTGATGAGGCTTATTACAGGCAGTACTGTGGAGGTGAGGAAGCAGCTCAGCCAGTGCCACCACGCCGTGCTCGTAAAGAGAGAGGGCCAGCACAGAGCCAGACATCTGCTGAGACACATGAAGCAGAACCATTCCAGATGAGGGACATGTATATGTCTCTTATAGGTGCTCAGTTGCAGTCCATTCACAGAGGGCAGGTGGCCACTGCTGAGATGATTGTGGGGATGTATGGTACACCTCCAGCCCACAGGTGGACTATGGATGAATTCCATAATGTGGTAGCTTGGCCAGAGGAACCAGTGGATGGAGGAGGAGCTAGAGCAGCTGAAGCTCCAGCTAGAGAGATGGATGAAGATGAAGCTGATGATGATGATGCATTTGAAGATGATGAAGATGAGGAGGAAGAAGAAGATATAGAGGACAACTCAGACTGATGAGGAGCTGAGATAGCATTTACTGATAAATGCTATCATATGATTATGCTTTTGTGGTTTAAGTTTTCTGAACTTATTTGTTTTTGTTTTTAGATTAGGGTTTGATGTACTCTATTGAACACCTGGTTTGTTGTGATGGTTTGCTCTTAACTGTGATTGTGTGATAAGTAATGCTGAATGATGCTTGTGATTAAATTGATGTTGAGATGATGTGCACATTAAAATGCTTATACAGGTGATTCACAAGCTTTGTGAACAAATGCAGGATATCATGATTGTGATTGTGAAATTAAGCAGGATATGTATGTCAAATGTGAATGAGCTTATATGTGAGGTTTTGAGCTCTAGAGTTGTTATTGTTGAATGCTATTACTTTGAAAGCATGAATGATTTTGCCCAGGTTTTCTATGATTGAATCAATTGCTTGTTTTGCATCATATGATCAAGGCCGTTTGTTGGAAACCTTTTTATTGGCCAAATTCGTAAAATTAGCCCACTAAAAGAGAACACTTTGTGTTCTAACCTTTGAACCCTTAGCCTTGAGCATACAATGAAAACCCTTGATTGAAAATCTTTACCTTGAGTTAAGTAGAAGATCTTGTGTGATATTGTTAAATGTTCAAGTTTGGGGTTGTTGGGAAAACATGAAAAAGGAAAAGCATTGAGCTAAGAGCTAAAAAGTAAGAATATGCAAAGAAAAAGAAAAGAAAAGAAAAAGAAGCAAAGCTCAATGCAAAGGCAAAAGAAAGTTGGGAATGAATAAGATGATTGTGTTGTTATGATTCTCTTAACTCAAGGATTTTGTGATCCAGAAAAACCAATTTTCTTGTTAGCCCAGCCATATTATAAGCCATTGAAAAGTCCTTGTGATGATGCATGCTTGTGAATGTTTTTGATTGTGGTAAAATGAAAGGCAAAGTTGATTCATGTGACATTGTGATAGTAGAGTGAATGAATGATTACCTCTTATACACTTGTGTGTGAGTGAAACACTTTACCTAGTGAGGAAATATTCCATAAACACATGAACAATCCATGCTTAATTGATTGATCATTCATAATAGCATTTGTTGGAATTTAAATGACTTTATGAACACTAAAGCATGTGCACATCTTGATTGAAATCTTGATCATAAGTTTGATTGATTTTTTTACTTATCTTGAAAAGAAGATTTCTGAATGAAGTGAACCATCATATGAATTGGTTGAAGATGGAGTTACATTTTGTTTGCTTGAGGACAAGCAAAGTTCTAAGTTTGGGGTTGTGATAACAGTTGAAAAACTGTTATTTTCATGCTTAAAATTGATACTAAAAGCAACCTTTATACTTAGAAACTAGCTTGAAATCATGCTTTTCTTCATATTTTCAGAAATAAGAGAGCTGGACAGGTTTATGCTTGATTTCAGTGTTTTTGTGCAGGTTTTAAGGTGAATTTGGTGAAAGAAGTGAAGAAGGAGAGATATGGAATCAGAAAAGACATCAAAAAGTGCAAAAGGAGAAGCCGAAGTCACCGTTGAGCGGCAGTTTACCGCTGAGCGGTATCAGGAGCTTGCGGGAGGACCGCTGAGGGGAAGAAACGTGACACGCACTTACCGCTGAGCGGCACTTTAATGGGCTTGGACCTAATTTTCTGTAATTTACGAATAATATATAAGCTTTAGGGTTTCCTAGGGTTAGGTATCTTTGGCAGAAACGAAGCAAACACTCTCTTTTCCACCCCTTGGGGGTAGATTGGGAGATGGTGACAGCTCTCCTCTTCTCTTTCTCGGGTTTTTCTATCTCTTTCATTCTTTCATTATTGTTCATCTAGGTTCACCATGAATATGGTGAACTAAACTCTGTATGTTTGTTGGGGAATCAATGTAATCTTTTGAAGCTATCATATATGGAATTTGTTTTTACATCTTTTATTTAAGATCTATGCTTTCTTTCATCATTAGTTAGGGTTTTTCCTCTTTGCGTAATGCTTGCATTGTTTAACTCATTCGATGCATGATTATTGGTTTTGTCGATACGGGCGCGTACGGGGAAGTCTAGATCCGGGGAATTTCTTCCAATATTATATTGGTTGTCGTTAAGCTCCTGCACTTATGAACTGATCATTAGGAATGTTAGGAATTGTATGAACTCGTGATTAGGGAGAAGCCTTCTTGAAAGGTACTTTAGAGAGTGGCATTATCAATGATGATTTGAATGTTGAATTCCTAAAATATATGAGAGTGGATAAGATGAAATTGGCCCCCAACAACATATTTATACATATATTTCATTGAAAGTGTTTATCTTTTGCTTTTTGCCATTGATCAAAACTTCATGCATACATATTTAATTTTCGTCTTTTGCATATAAAATCCGAATATTTCGTCTTTAAGTCTTAGCTAATCAAGAAACCACACAACTAAACTAGGCCGCGAGTCCTTTGGGAAGAACGATACTTGGTCTTACCAAGTTTATTACTTGAACGATGCGGTCACACTTGCCGATTGAAAAACAAGTTTGTGACATCATAATTTGGTGTTCATAAATTTGTCCATCAACGTTCCCGTATCGACAAAACCAATAATCATGCATTGAATGAGTTAAACAAAGCAAGCATTAAGCAAAGAGGAAAAACCCTAACTAATGATGAAAGAAAGCATAAGTCTTAGATTAAGATGCAAGCATAAATTCCATATATGAGAGCTTCAAAAGATTACATTGATTCCCCAACAAACATACAAGGTCTAGTTCACCATATTCATGGTGAACCTAGATGAACAATAATGAAAGAATGAAAGATAAAACCCTAGAAAGGTGAAGAGGTAGCCTGAGCATCCAAAATCCTCCTTCAAAGGGGTGGAAGAGAGAGTGTTTGCTTCGTCTTTTCCAAAGATACAAACCCTAGGACGTCCTAAAGCTTATATACTATTCTAAAATTACAAAAAATCTAGGTCCAAGCCCATAAGTGTGCCGCTCAGCGGTAAAGTACCGCTCAGCGGTAAGTGCGTGAGTCGTTTCTTCCCCTCAGGGGCCATTTTGCCCCTCAGCGGTCGTCCCGTGAGCTCCTGAGTGCCGCTCAGCGGTAAACTGCCGTTGCGCGGTACTTTCGGCTTCTCCTTTTGCACTTTTTAATGTCTTTTCTGATTCCATCTCTCTCCTTCTTCACTTCTTTCACTAAATTCACCTTAAAACCTGCACAAAAACACTGAAATCAAGCATAAACCTGTCCAGCTCTCTTATTTCTGAAAATATGGATAAAAGCATGATTTCAAGCTAGTTTCTAAGTGTAAAGGTTGCTTTTAGTGTCAATTTTAAGCATGAAAATAACAGTTTTTCAACTGTTATCAAGCGGTAAGTGCGTGAGTTGTTTTTCTCCCCTCAGCGGCCTTTTCACCCCTCAGCGGAGCCAACGTGACTGCCTGAGTGCTGCTTAGCGATAAACTGCCGCTGAGCGGCAGTTGCGGCTTCTCCTTTTGCACTTTTTGATGTCTTTTCTGATTCCATCTCTATCCTTATTCACTTCTTTCACCAAATTCACCTTAAAACCTGCACAAAAACACTAAAATCAAGCATAAACCTGTCCAGCTCTCTTATTTCTAAAAATATAACCAAAAGCATGATTTCAAGCTAGTTTCTAAGTGTTAAAGGTTGCTTTTAGTATCAATTTTAAGCATGAAAATAACAGTTTTTCAACTGTTATCACAACCCCAAACTTAGAACTTTGCTTGTCCTCAAGCAAACAAGATGTAACTCAATCTTCTACCAATCCTTGTAATGGTTCACTCATTCAAAAATCCTCTTTTCAAGGTTTAGATGATTCACTTAACTCAAGGATTTTGTGATTCAGAAAAACCAATTTTCTTGTTAGCCGAGCCACATTATAAGCCATAGAAAAGTCCTTGTGATGATACTTGCTTGTGAATGTGTTTGATTGTGGTTAAATGAAAGGCAAAGTTAATTCATGTGACATTGTGATAGTAGAGTGAAGGAGTGACCTCTTATACACTTGTGTGTTTGAGTGAAACACTTTATCTGGTGAGGAAAGATTCCATGATGAGCACATGTTTACATCTATGCTTAGTTGATTGATCATTCATGAGAATATCATTTGTGGGATATTATGTGATTATGTGAACACTAAAGCATGTGTGCATCTTGACTGAATTCTTTGTGTTGAGCTGATTTGAGTAATTACTTATCTTGAAAGAAGTAGTTTTGAATGTGGTGAACCATTGGTGGAATATTGAGTTACATCTTTATGACTTAGAAACTAGCTTGTAATCATGCTTTTACTTATGTTTCTGAAATAAGAGAGTTGGATAGGTTTTATGCTTGGTTTTCCTGGTTTTTGCAGGTTTTAAGATGAATTGAATGAAAGAAGTGAAGTAGTCAGAAGATGGAGTCAGAAGATGGAGTCAGAAAAGGAAGAAAAAGTGCACAAAAGAAGAGCCGCAAGTACCGCTCAGCGCCACTTTTACCGCTGAGCGGCACTTTGAAGTCCCGGAGTCAACACTGAGGGGAAAAACTGCAGCTGAGCGTCAAAATAGAAGAATTGCACTTACCGCTGAGCGGTAATTACCACTGAGCGCCAATTTATTGGCCCTTGGGCAATTTTTCTGTAATTTTTAGGAAGCTATATAAGGTTTTGGCCGAATTAGGGTTAGTATCTTTGGCCAGAACGAAGCAAAGTCACACTTTCTTCACCCCTTGGAGGAGGATTTTGGATGCTCAAGCTCCATTCTTCAAATTCTAGGATTCTATCTTTCATTCTTTCATTATTTTTCATCTAGTTTCACCATGTCTATGTGAACTAAACCTTCATTGTTGTTGGCGAACCGTTGTAATCCTCTAAAACTCTCATGTATTGAATTGGTTCTTTAATCTATATGCTTTCTTTGATTAATTTTTATTGTTTTTCTTCTATACTCAATGCATGCTTTCTTTAACTCATTCAATTGCATGATCGTTGATTGATGAGAGGGTCGCACCTCCCAACAAAAGTTGTGCATAAAAGAATGTAGTACAGTACTAGGAAGTGACTCCTAGGTCGTCTCTCAAGGACCAATTTTTGGTTCAGTCTCAGATCAAACACGCAGTGGGGGGGGGGTTTGAAAGATTTTTTTTTTTTTTGCGATTGCGGATGAACTTGAATAAAACACGAATGCAAACATAAAATGTAAATAAATAAAAACGATATCAAATACAAAATTTAATCATTGGTCTATTAAGCTAACATTACAACTAAATTAAAGAAACTTGTATGACCCACTCAAAAAGCAATTGATAAAATAAAAAAATTAAAATAAATAAAAAAAACATATTATTCAACTAGAATAAAAGAAGCTACGGTTTAGCTATGAAAATGGAACGTTGATTGCAGTAACTTGCCACCCACTTCCATAACCGAAAACAATAATCTAAAAATAAAATTTCGTGAACAGTGAGCTAGAAAAATGAATACGCTGCTTCCAAACTAAATGCATTTAAATGTATATGGTATAAAAGATTCTCGGTGCTAGCATTAAAACATAATAAATCAACAAACACATATATTTAAAACCAAACAAAACCACTGCTTAAGCAAAGCAAATCCTAAATGAAGTCAGCACCGAAATTTTTAAAGCAAGCCATATAATAAAATGCAAATAAAGCCCTTGCTGGTTTCTTCTAAGTGAAAATCACCATTTAATTCCCTGTGCTTCTAACAAGAATGAAACGTGTTTCTCCTAGCCAAACCGTGACACCTCCTTTCCAACTCCACGTGTGCACCGCTGCACATTCAGCTGAACGTTCCCATGCTTCTCACTATCCCATTCAATAAAAAACTTCCTCGAAAAAAAGTCCCTGGAGGTGGCGGCTGGAGCCCTCCAAGTGTACACACCCCAACCTCTTCTCCCCCTCTTTTACTGTAGCCCTGGACCGGGTGAATCATTTTTTCTTCCAGCACCACGGTTTTACTTCTCTGCTGGACCGTGAGTGCTTATCTTCTTTTTCTCCCTGTGGCAGCTAGCTAAAAGAAAAACCCCTGCTGGACCATGTGCTGGATGCACCCCCTTCTCTCCTCAACGTGGCAGCTGGACCGTGAGCTCCCTGGATGTGCTGGACGTAGCACCCTTCTCCATTCAAGCACCGTGTATCCAAAGCTGCTCCTACTGGACCAAGGCCAAGTGAATGTCCGCGTGTCTCAAGTGTGGACGTGGAAGCTGGACGTGTGTGCAGCTGCTTGCTGGATGCACCCCGCTGCTGTCCAAGTACCTCCTCAACGTGCACACCAATTTACTGCAAGCATGGGCCGCTGCACCTCCAATGTGCTCATGGGCCGTGACCCTCTTCCGTGTGGGCGTGAGTTTTTCCAAGCCATGAGTGGTGGCCCTCCTTCTTTGTTTAATTCAAAATGCTTGCCAAAATAAATGGGTTGCCGTGTGGTTTGTGTTACGCATTCTTTACGTGAAATACTGGCCTCAAAGTAATAAAATAGAATAACACTTCTCCCAACCAAAACCGTGAATGAAGCGTGGTCCCTTCATCATTTCACTTCTTCAGCACTTTGCATTTTGGAGCTTGCCAACGTGACTTGTCCATGGGCCATGTGCTGGACGTGTGCCCCCTTCCAAAATTAATTTTCCAATGGACCTTAGCTATTACAAATTCAAGAAAAATATTTATCAACACACAGAATAAATAAATGCAGTGCAAGTTCTTTTAAGCACACTGTGTGAATGTTTTTCCAAATGTCCCAAATTATTATCCAATAATTTTCCTATAATTAATAATGCAAATAATTAGCTCAAATAATTCAAATTAATTAAAATTTGAATTTCCGATCAAATTAAGCACAATTGGTGAAAACGGGAAAATATCGGACATTTAAGCACAATTCCCTGATTAATTCTAGCACAATAAACTAAGTGAAGTCAGTAAAATATCGACTCATCATTGATGTTATTTGTATTGACACATATAAGTAAACAAAGCATAGAGGATTTGTTGCCTTTAAGCTTCTGTGGGAATGTAATGCATGAATAATTGCTAGGGAGACAAGACATTGTAAACTACTGATTAGGAGTAGGCTTTCTTCACCGAGACATCGGGTTTAAGTTAAATTTGAAAGTGACATTAACATTAATGGAGAAAGATGATTTCTTGAATACATGAGAGTGCATAGGATGAATCGGAAACCCTGATGAGTCAATATTTTATTGATTTCACTTAGCATATTGTGCTAGATTTAATCAGGGAATTGTGCTTGAATTTCCCATTTTTACTAATTGTGCTTAATTTGACTAGAAATTCTTATTTTAATTATTTTGAATTATCTAGGACTAATTATTTGCATTATTAATTGTAGGGAAATTATTGGATAAAATTTAGGGATTAATTTCTTTTGGGAGGCAATTAATTAAGAAGTGCAGACTTCATTTTGAAGGGAGCACACGGCCCAAAGTGGAAGCATCCACCAGCAACGTCACACTCCAGCTTCAAAACACGGCCCAAAGGTGCATTCAATTGAAGAGGTGCACACAACAGCTTATTCGTTCAGCATTGGGCTTGAAGTTGCGGCAGTCCAGCACCCACATTAAGACGCATCCGACAGCTTGGTTGCAGGTCCAGCTTGGCAGCAGCATGGAGAGGAAATACGCTGGCAGCAGGGGCCCATGGGAATGAACTTTGCACATCCAACACACGTCCATGGAAAGCACACGTTCACAAGGACATCAACGTCCAGGAGATGTCACGCGTCCAGCACAGCAGCTTGTGGGTGCAGCTCTCGGTCCAGCAGAGGTGACGTTCAGCAATTTGGTGAGCACACGGAAGAGTCCACCAAGGCCTGTAGCAACACACGCACGAGGGGAGAGCTGGAGGTATTATTAGGGGTGTAATGTGGAGAAAGGGTGTGACGGGCAGAAGCACACAGTAGCGGGAGGAAGCTGGTCCAGCATCCAGGAGGCACTCACGGCCTTGGTCCAAAAAAGAAGAGAGGAGAAAACGTAGCAACACGTGGAAGGGAGAGCACACAACACATGGTCCTTGAGTAGCTCACGGGTCCAGCTGGCTGGGAAAAGAATTCCACGGCCCAGCTAACGTCCAGCAGATTGGAAGTGGTGTGTGCATGGAGAGAAAGGGTGCAAACGGAAGACAGCAACAAGGGCATCACGGTCTTGGGCTGGAAGGAAGCAGCACACGCTACTTGTCACGCCAAGTCTTCACGGGTTATTCATCTTTCATTTAAGCTCCAGCCGCAACCTAGGATTAGGGGCTGGACGTGTGGGGGTCAGCAGCCATCCACAGGGGGGTCTCTTTCAGTTTTCTATTTCAGCAGCACAAGGATGTAGATTTTCTTTCGGGAGGGAAGCATGGTGATTAAGTAGAAGTGGTGCTGTTACGGGAGAAGGTGCAAGCGGTGTGCACGGCCTGGAAGAAATCCTCACGCTTGCAACTGCTGTTTTTAGAACGTGGATTTCATTTTTTCTTTCTTTGGAAGCGCATGGTGATTGATTGTTGGTGATGCACGCTGATTTCATTCCTAGCAGCTGAAGTGGTGATTTTAATTTGATTGTGCACGGAAGTGGTCCAGCAGCACATGGTGATTCATGGAAAGAAGAAGTGGCCCACTTGGTGATTCATTTCACGTGGAAGCACATGGATTCAATTAAGGGCTGGTGCCACGTCCATGTGAGAGGAGCTCCAAGGGTTTTCTTTTAAATTATTTTAAATTCTTATCCTATATTTAAGTTTGGTTACAATTTTCATATTGACTACATTTTGAATGCTTGTTAACTTTTAAGTCATTTTTCTTATTCACCATTTGCTTCAATGCTCATCATCACAAAGTTAATTTACACTCCTTTAAATTGGTTAAGATTTTTCGTTGAAAGTTTTATTTTTGATGTTGCTCTCCGCACCTTAGGCATTTAATTTTATTTTAGATACCTTTTTTGATTTATCAATTTCAATTCAGGTGGGTCACGGATTTAGTTTTCACGCCAAATTTAATTATCTTGCTGGTGTGCAATGTTCGGTTTAGGACTGTTCGGTTTACTATTTTTATTCACTTCAATGCTTTCAATTATGTTCGATTGTGTTTAATTTCCATTTTAATTTAGTCCATTTCCAAGCACAAAACCACTTTCCAAATCGCCACTATGTGTTTGACCTATTGACTGAACCACATTTGGTACTTGAGAGACGACCTAGGAGTCACTTCCTAGCACTATACTGCATTCTTTAATGCACATCAAATTTGATGGGCTGCGACAGCCCCATCAAACCCCAACAACATCATCATTCCATAATTTACATCAATCACTTTTGCTTATTTTGAAAATTGATCCATACATGCATTCATATTTAATTTTCGGTATTTGCATTTAAACCTACAAGAATCCGTTCACAAGTCTAATTTAATCAACAAATCACATAACTTTTTAGGCCATGAGTCCTTTGGGAAATGATACTTGGTCTTACCATTTTATTATTACTTGATACGATTCGATTAAACTTGCCGAGGGTTAATAGTCCACTCAGAAAAGTTTCCCAAAACAGTTTTTCCATTAAGAACATGAGTTGGCTCAAACGGACCATTTAGAGTTGCTTCCCAAACTCCTTTATCCACAGATTCAACAAAGATTTGCATCCTAATTTTCGAGAAAGCATAGTTTTTTCCAGCAAATAGTGGTGGTCTATTTGTGGATGCACCTTCACCAAAGGTTTGAAAATTGAAAGTCATTTTTCAAGATCAGTCGATTTAAAGAAAAAGATAATTGAGTTGTTTTTCAAATATCTTATGAAAACCATCTCTAGTGCCAATTGTTGAAAATAGAATGGCTTAATTTATCACACCAAGAAGGGGGCTGAATTGGTGAAATGTAAAAACAATGTTTTCTTTAAATCTTTTTCGCAAAGTGGATGCCTTTAAAAGCTTTCTTGAAACGCAAGGAAAAACTTTATAGTGCAGCAGAATATAATCGAATGAGTAAAATACAAAGTCGACTGAATGTAACAGAGTAGGGATAGAAAGATAAAACACTGAGTTTTTATACTGGTTTGGCAAAGCCTACATCTAGTGTCCTTCCACCATAGGAAGCAAATGCACTATCATGATCAAGGTTTTTACAACAAGGCTTTTATAGAGACCTCTACGTCAAAAATATAAAACACCTCTCTAACCCTCTAATCAAAATATAGGCATATACAAACAGACTAGCAGCAAGAATCCCCTCTCCTGCAGTCCAAACCCTTTGAGCCACCCTTAAAGTCAAGAATGCAACACACTCTTCTTTCTGTAATCATAATAGGGAACCTCAATCAATTCTTCACATGATTGTAGTCTTTGATCTCTCAATTACACCTAATGTGTAGATATGATCAGCCTTTGTACGTGCAGTTAACTTGATCTTCAAGAATCCACAAGTAGATGATCACCACTGTCACTTCTTGTTTCTTTGAGCTCTTTCTCTCTTTCTATAAGAATGCACTTTCTGCAAAAGATATCACAAACTGTTAGATTCACAAAAGTTCTTATAGAAATCAAATTCGCGTCAATTTATAGATTTTCACAATTTAGACGCATTTTAATCGACTTAGCTACTGATGCAGTCGAATATCACAATTTAGTTAAGGTAGTTAACATCAATCAATGCAGTTAATTGAATGTACAATTAATGCAGTCGAGTTTCATTTAAAGCTTGGTCAACATATTTAAAAATATAGTCGTTGTAACATTTAATTCAAGCATTAACAGAATTTCAAAACTGTAACAGACTTAGTCGAATGCAGGTTGCATGTAATCGACTATATAACATAGTTAAACAAAGTTTTGAAAAACTTTCACTTTGAATATCCTCACAGTACACTTTGAAAATGGGTTGTGCAAAGGCAAGAGTTTTAATCGACTCACCCCATAATGAAGTCGACTTAAAACTGCTGTTTTGCCACACAATTAAAAGTTCAACATAAGTGCTTGTGGTTTTCCTTCTATAAAACATCAGACATGCATTCACCAATAAAATCAATTATATAGCACAATGAAATGCAATGTATCAACACAATCATGTTCTTAATGCTTTAAACAGATTTACACAATGATTAAAACATATAGCATGTAAGCAATAGAACATGTAACACATAAACATCACATTTGTTATTAATTATGTTGTCATCATAAAAAAACAGAAGCTCTGAGATTGTAGGTTCATCTAAACCAGTGCTCCCCTTATCACCAATCTCAACAAGGGTTTTCAAAACATGCTTAAGGCTCAAAGTTCAAAAGTTAGAACAAATTGTTCTCTTTTTATTGGGCTAAAATCATGTGTAGGCTAAAAAGGGATAACAAAAGATGGCCTTGATCATATGAAACCTGCAAGCAAGTAGTTCAAAGTAATATCAAGTTCAGAATTCAGATGAACATCCTGCTTAGTATCTCAATCAACTTTTTACCTCAAGCATCTGTTTCACACAAACTGTCAGCTATCACCTGTATATAAGCACATCATGCATCACCTCAACATTAATCAATAATGGAGCATCATAAAACAATACTTACTTTGATAATAAATCAACCCTTTTTGACTTAGAAACTTGCTTTAACTCATGTTTTTGCTTTAGTTTTGTGAATAAGAGAGTTGAAGGTGAATTTAATGGTTT
The DNA here is from genome assembly GCA_027742785.1 of Vigna reflexopilosa. Lineage (NCBI taxonomy): Eukaryota > Viridiplantae > Streptophyta > Magnoliopsida > Fabales > Fabaceae > Vigna > Vigna reflexopilosa. Next base: position 16,609,985 of record CM050915.1, read on the forward strand.
TGTACTAGATTCCTTTGATTTTGTAGGCTATTAGAATGATTTGAAAGAAGAGTTAAAGTACCAAATGGTTGGAATGCAGAAAAGTCAACCAGAATACAATAAAGACAACCAGAGTGCATAAAAGTCAACCAGAATGCAAAAAAGTCAACCAGTGAACCAGAGTGCAGAAAAAGTTGCACTGAGCGCCAAAACTACCGTTGAGCGCCAAAACTACCGTTGAGCGTTGTTTAATTGGGCTTGGGCCAATTTTCTGTATTTTTATTAAACTATATAAGGGTTTAGTCGACCTAGGGTTGATAACTTTGGACAGAAAGAGGCAAAATCACACTTTCTTCACCCCATGGAGGCAGATTTTGGATGGGGAAGCTCCTTTCTTCAAATTCTAGGGTTCTATCTTTCATTCTTTCATTGTTTTTCATCTAGTTTCACCATGTCTATGGTGAACTAAACCTCCATTGTTGTTGGGGAACCGATGTAATCCTTTGAAACTCTCATGGATTGATTTGATTCTTGATTTTATATGCTTTACTTCATTAATTGTTAGGGTTTTTCCTCTTTACTCTATGCATTCTTTGTTTAACTCATTCAATTGCATGATCATTGATGTTATCTATATGGACACATATAGGTAAATCTAGAAGTGGGGAAATTCTCCTGGAAGCAATATCACCTAGACATAGGAATAGGAGGATCGGTTGCCTTTAAGCTTCTGTGCGAATGTAATGCATGAATAATTGCTAGGGAGACAAGACATTGTAAACTAGTGATTAGGAGTAGGCTTTCTTTACCAAGACATCGGGTTTAAGGTAAATTAGAAAGTGGCATTAACATTAATGAAGAAAGATGAATTCTTGAATACATGAGAGTGGATAGGATGAGTCAGAAATCCCAACAACATCATCATTCATATTTTACATAAATCACTTTTCCATCTTTCAATCCAATTGATCAACACATGCATTCATCTTTATTTTTCAGTATTTGCATCTAAACTTAAAAGATTTTGTTTACAAGTCTAATTTAATCAAGAAATCATATAACTATTTAGGCCGTGAGTCCTTTGGGAAATGATATTTGGTCTTACCATTTTATTATTACTTGATACGATTCGGTACACTTGTCGAGTGTTAACAAGTTTTTGGCGTCGTTGCCGGGGACTCGAGGTTTAACTATTCTATTTGTGTGATTATTGATTAGCTTTGACTTGATTTTTATCTTTTTATCTGTTTATCTTTTTATCTTTTTATCTTTTTATCTTTTTATCTTTTCATCTTTTTATACTTTTTTTTATCATTTCATCTTTTTATATTTGTTTTATCTTTTCATCTTTTCATCTTTTTATCTTTTCATCTTTTCATCTTTTTATTTTTTTATCTTTTCATCTTTTCATCTTTTTATGTTTTTATCTTTTTATTTATTTTTATTTATTTTATCTTTTTATCTTTCTATCTTTTTATTTTTTTAATCTTTTTGTGCTAACAAATGTTTTCTAGGGTTTTGTGCCTAATACTTGCAGGATGCAATTCGGACAAGAATTTAACTATATGGGCACTCAATTCTACCAAGGTAATCTCAACCATTGGACGGAATCTCACTCAAGCATGGATCAGAGTCAATTTGGGCAAACTGCCGAACAATTTGAGAGACTACCACAACAACCATGGCAGCAACAATTCTCTCTATCAGAAAGAATTGCAAAGATGGATGACGCCTTGCAACAATTTATGCAAGAGTCCATCTCCACTCAAAAAAGCATTGAAGCAGCGTTCAAAAGTATGGAGATGCAGATTGGTCACTTAATTGAAAGATTGGAAGATTTTGGGGTTGATACTGAAGTTAACCCTAGGGAGGAATGTCAAGCCATTATTACTGGAAGTGACAAGACTTTAGATGAGAAAAAGATAGAGAGAGAAGAAAAAGAAGAGTTGAGTGAAAAAGATAAAGATGTAGAGAAAGAAAGAGAAGTGGTTGAGAGAGAAAAGAGAAAGAAATTTTGTGTGAAGATGAAGAAAGTGAGTGGAAAAAGAGAAGGGAACAAGAAAGTGAGAGAAAAAGAAAAAGAGGACGAGAGGAAAAACTAAAGAATCATATGAAAAACTCCTTCCTCATCCAAAGAAGTATCATAGGAAGGAGAAGGAATTTGAGCGCTTTATGGAAATCTTTAAGAAATTGGAGATGAAAGTTCCTATGATTGAGACATTGAAACAGGTTCCTGGTTTTATCAAATTCCTGAAGAAATTCAGCAAAAAGAAGAAAAAAAAAGAATATCTAGAAAGGAGAACACCAACATTGAAGATGAAACTTGCTGGGAGGCAACCCAGTGGTTTAAGAACTTTGATTTTTTTTTTATTTGGTGATATAATTGTGAACTTTTGGTATTTTGTTTTTTTTGGTTTGGTTATGAGTTTGTTACACCACAACATCTATTGATGGATGCTAGGTGATGAAGTATCTACTAAAGGATACTAGGTTATCAAACACTTACTGATGGGTGTTGATGAAAAGGATTTACATCTACTGATGGATGTTAGGTGGAAGTGTATCTACTGAAGGATATTGTGTTTGTATACACCTACTGATGGGTGTTGGTAAGAAAGATATGCATCTACTAAAGGGTGCTGGAGGATTTTGGGTCAGGCTCGTGACGTTAAACAAGCGCTTGCTGGGAGGCACCCCAGTGTTCTAAACTCATCTTTTTATTCTTTATTTGCTTATGTGTTTAGAATAGGTTGTGATGTACTCAATTTGAAACCTATATCTGATGTGGTGGTTTGATATTGATTTATGTGTGATGAGTATTGTTTGATGATGCTTTGAGATTGATTGATGTTGAGATGTTGCATAGGATGCTTGATATACAGGTGATTGTTCACAAACTTGTGAACAAGATGCATGATGTTATGATTGTGGTTATGATGCTAAGCATGATGTGTATTTGATGTATATGGAACATGAATTAACTTGTGTGAGGTTTTGAACTCCAAAGTATTTGTTTGAATGATTGCTATTCTTTTGAAAGCATGAATGATTTTGCCCAGGTTTCGATGATTGAACTACTTGGTTACTTGTGTCACATGATCAATGCCATTTTTTATTACCCTTTTTCTTAGCCAATGCATGATTTGTACCCAAATGAAAAAAAGCATGAAGTGTTATACCTTTTTTGAACCTCAAGCCTTAAACAGCTCCTTTGTGAAAATCTTTACCTTGAGTAAAGTTGGGAATCATTGTGTGGTATTAATAAAGGTCTAAGTTTGGGGTTGTTGGGAGAATTGAAAAGGAAAGTAATGAAAAGCATTGAGCTAAATGTTGAGCAAGTATGAAAAAGAGAAAAGAAAATAAAATGCATAGAAAGAAAAGCTCAATGTAAAAAGGGGAAAGTTGGGAATGAGTGAGATTGGTTTGTCTAAAGAGAGATTGTATTTGAATGCTAAATTTATGAATGACTCTCTTAACTCAAGGATTTTTTGATCTTGAAAAACCAATTTTTCTTCTTAGCTCAACCACATTACAAGCCATAGAAAGTCCTTGTGATGATACTTGTCTGTGAGTATCATTGATTGTGGTAAATGAAAGGCAATTTTGTTCTATGTCATATTAGGATAGTAGAGTGAAAGAGTGACCTCTATATACACCTGTGTGATTGAGTGAAACACTTTGTTCGGTGAGGAAGAGTTCCATGAATACATTATTACATATGTGCTTAGTTAATTGATAGTTCATGAAGATAGCATCTGTGGGATATTATGTGATTATGTGAACATCATGATGAGTGATTATTAATCAAAGCATGTGCACATCTTGACTGAATTCTATTTGATGAGCTGAATTAAGTAATTACTAGTCTTAGAAGAAAGGGTTTCTGAATGTGTTGCACCATTGCATTGGTTGGTGGAAGATTGAGTTACATCTTGTTTGCTTGAGGACAAACAAAGTTCTAAGTTTGGGGTTGTGATAACGGTTGAAATACCGTTATTTTTATACTTAATTTTGATAATAAATCAACCCTTTTTGACTTAGAAACTTGTTTTAACTCATGAATTCCTAAAATATATGAGAGTGGATAAGATGAAATTGATTATCCCAACAACATACCCATCCATCTAATGCGTTCAGTGTTTGTGTTCTTCTTTCCCATTGATCATCACATGCATACATGTTTACTTTTTTTCTTTTGCATTTAAAACTTATAACAATTTGTTCACAAGTCTTAAATAATCAAGAAATCATATAAATAACTAAGACGTGAGTCCTTTGGGAGAACGATACTTGGTCTTACCGAGTTTATTACTTGATACGATTTGGTCACACTTGCCGAGGGTTAAACAAGTTTTTGGCGCCATTTTTCGGTTTTCATACATTTGTCATCAAGTTTTTGGCGCCGTTGTTGGGGACTCGTTGTTTAACTAGTTTATTTGTGTGATTATTGATTATCTTTGACTTGAATTTTGAATTTTGAAATTTTGAATTTTGAAATTTGAATTTCTGTTTTTATTTTCTACTTTTATTTTTCGGTTTTTATTTTTATTTTATTTTATTTTATTTTTCTGTTTTTATTTTTTTCGGTTATTATTTTATTTTATTTTTCTGTTTTTATTTTTTCTATTTTTTGTTTTTATTTTTCTGTTTTTATTTTTTCTGTTTTTATTTTTCTGTTTTTATTTTTTCTGTTTTTATTTTATCTTCTTATCTCTTATTTATATCTTTTTGTGCTAATAAATTTTTCTAGGGACTTGTTTTCTTGTGTATGCAGGAAGCAATTTGAACTAGAAGCAAGAAAACCTCGAAACCTCTTCTTGAAGGCTTAGACGAGAGTAGACGGAGGAGAAAAATCCGTACATCTAGAGAAGTTTTCCCTCCTCTGGAAGATCTCTTACAACCTTCACCACAAGGTTCTCACCATAGCATTGAGGAGATGGAGAATAATAATGTTAGACGGACTGTTGCAGATTATACCAATGTGGTTGACCCTTAGCATTTCAATAGCATAGCAAGACCGAGGGTTAATGCAGCTAATATGGAGGTGAAACCGACATTAATCCAACTGGTTAAGAGTAACCAATTTAATGGGTTGTGTCATGAAAGCCCATATGAGCACCTCACAACCTTTAATGAAATTTGCAATACAATGAAGATAAATGGGTTGCCTGACGAAGAAATCAAACTTAGCCTGTTTCCATGCTCATTAGGAGGCAACACTAAGCTTTGGTATAACTCTTTTCCAAAAGGGAGCTTTACAGAGTGGAAGTTGTGGTGACAAATTTCTTGAACAAATACTTCCCACAATCCAAGGTAAGCAAAGGGAAGCAAGAGATATCATCTTTCAGGCAAGGCATGGAGGAATCACTAGGTCATGCATGGGATAGATACAAAAGCCTACTAAGAAAGACTCCCACGCATGGATTTGACGAAGTAGAAGTAGTCCTAATCTTCCTTGGAGGTCTTGGTTCGCAAACCAAGTTCATGCTGGATGCCTCAGCTAGAGGCAATATTAAATGGAAGACTCCAGAGGAAGCAACTGAAATAATTGAAAACATGGCTGCTAATGACAATGAGCTGAACAGTGAAAGAGGAGCTCCTATTCAACAAAAAGGAGTTCTACAGTTGCAATCCAATGATGCCTTGTTAGCTCAAAACAAAATAATAATTCAACAACTGGAGAATCTCACAAAGGCACTTGCACAACTGCCAAAAGAGTTAAAGACTATTGCACAGGTTCAACAACAGATGTGTGAACTATGTGGAGGTGACCATATCAATGGTCAATGCGCCTGTCCAGTGGAAGCTTTAGAGGATGTTAACTTCATCGCCAATCAATTTCCATACCGTCAGGGAAACTTCAATCAATGGTGGAAAGCACACCCAAGCATTGGTCAAGGACAAAGTGGGCAAGCTGGACAAGCAGGGCAATTTAACAAGCAACAACAACAACCAACCTTATGGCAACAAATGTCTATACTTAATGAAAGATCAATAAGGATGGAAGAAACTCTTCAGCAATTCATACAGAAAACTGAATCCACTCAAAAGAGCACTGAAGCTGCTATTAAGAACTTGGAGATTCAAGTGGGTCAACTTACTAAGCAGTTGGAAGAAAGGCTTGACAAGAATTTTGGGGCTAATACTGAGGTTAACCCCAGGGAAGAGTGTAAAGTGCTAGTGAGTGTAAATGTTGAAAAAGTTGAGTTGGAAAAAGAAGAGAGAAAAGAGAGAGAAGAGAAAGAAGAAAAGAAAATTTATGTGAAGATGAAGAAAGTGAGTGGAAAAAGAGAAAACAAAAAGAAAGTGAGAGAAAAGAAAAAGAGGACGAGAGAAAAAAAGAAAGAATCATATGAAAAACCTCTTCCTCATCCAAAGAAGTATCATAGGAAGAAGGAATTTGAGCGCTTTATGGAAATCTTCAAGAAATTGGAGATTAAAGTTCCTATGATTGAGACATTGCAACAGGTTCCTGGTTTTATCAAATTCCTGAAGAAGTTCAGTAGAAAGAAGAAAAAGAAGAAAGAACTTGAGATTTATTGGGTCAAGCTAGTGACGTTAAAAGAACGCTTGCTGGGAGGCAACCCAGTGATTTAAGAACTTTTAATTTTTGGTTTGGTGATGTAATTTTGAACTTTTAGGTATTTTTGTTTTTGTTATAAGTTTGTTACAGGGTTTACATCTACTGATGGATGTTTGGCGGAAGAGTATCTACTGAACGATACTATGTTTGTATACACTTACTGATGGGTGTTGGTAAGAAAGATTTGCATCTACTGAAGGGTGATGGAGGATTTTGGGTCAGGCTCGTGACGTTAAACAAGCGCTACCTGGGAGGCAACCCAGTTGATTGATTGTATCTTTGTTGTTTGTTCTGCTTTAGTTGTATGATAGGGATTGGATGCATGAGTGATTTGAGAACTTAATTGTAGGGAGTAAGTGAGGAGCTTGAGTAGAAGGCACCTAGGTTAAGCTAGGAAGAAGAAAAGCACAACACGAAAGTGCCGCTGAGCGGTGGTATCGCAAAATGGGCGTAGATTGCCCCTTAGCGGAACCCGAGTCCGTTAGGGTATTTTTATACCCTAAGTCACGCCTTGGCCTCTATTTTCAGATCTCACTCCTCCCACACACTCTTAAGCAATCTCCCAAGAGTTCCCTTCATTTTTATTTTTCTTACCCCTTCATAAAACCTTTCTTCCATTCATTTTTGCATCAAGTTTCCATTCAAGTTTGGGGTTTGGTGAGAGCATTGCTGTTACGGGCTGATTTCTTCATTGTGGTTTACTAATGGTTAACAATCTATCTTGTCGTTTTGTGAATTATGTTTGATGCAGGGATGGCCTCCTCATCGGGCAAAAAGAATCAGGACTATAGGATCCAAGAAGAAGGAGAGGAAGAAGACTCTGACAATAGCATGAGTTGATGAGGAACTGAGATAGCATTCACTGATGGATGCTATTAACACTAGAGTGGGATTTGTTTTATCTTATGTTTTGTTCTAAACTTATTTGCTTCTGTTAATAGAATAGGGTTTGATGTACTCAAATTGGAAACTTTGTCTGTTATGATGGTTTTCTTATGATTGTTGTTTGATAAGTAATGCTTGATGATGCTTTGATATTGAGTGATGTTGAGATTGTGCACATTATATGCTTATACAGATGTTTCACAAGCTTTGTGAACAAATGCATGATTTTGTGATTGTGATTATGATACTAAGCAGGATGTGTATATGTGGAATGTGAATGAGCTTATATGTGAGGCTTTGAGCTCCAGAGTTGTTGTGATTGAATGCTATTACTTTGAAAGTATGAATAACTTTGCCCAGGTTTTCTATGATTGAATCAATTGCTTGTTTGCATCATATGATAAAGGCCATTTGTTGGTAACCCTTTTATTAGTCAAATGCATGATTTTAGCCCCACAAAAGAGAGCACTATATGTTCTATCTTTTGAACCCTTAGCCTTGAACATGATTTGAAAACCCCTTGTGAAAAGCTTTACCTTGAGTTAAGTAGAAAATATCTGGTGGTATTGATAAATGTTCAAGTTTGGGGTTGTTGGGAAATTTAGAAAAAGGGAAAATAAAAAGCATTGAGCTAAGAGCTAAGATGTGAAATAGAAAAGAAAAAGAAAAAGGAAAGAAAAGAAGAAAAGGAAAAGCTCAATGTAGAAGGAAAGTTGGGAATAAGTAAGAATGATTGTGTTAGATGATTCTCTTAACTCAAGGGTTTTGTGATCTAGAAAAACCAATTTTCTTGTTACCCCAGCCACATTATAAGCCATTGAAAAGTCCTTGTGATGATGCATGTTTGTGAATGTATTTGATTGTGGTTAAATGAAAGGCAAAGCCAATTCATGTGACATTGTGATAGTAGAGTGAATGAGTGAATACCTCTTATACACTTGTGTGTTTGAGTGAAACACTTTATCTAGTGAGGAAAGATTCCATGAACACATGAACATCCATACTTAGTTGATTGATCATTCATGAAAAGTACCATTTGTTGGATATTAGGTGATTGTGTGAACACTAAAGCATGTGCATGTCTTGATTGAAGTCTTTGTCATGAGCTTAATTGAGTACTTACCTATCTTGAAAAGAGGATTTTTGAATGTGGTGAACCATTATATGGATTGATGGAAGATTGAGTTACATCTTATTTGCTTGAGGACAAGCAAAGTTTTAAGTTTGGGGTTGTGATAACGGTTGAAAAACCGTTATTTTTATGCTTAAAATTGATACCAAAAGCAACCTTTAAGACTTAGAAACTAGCTTGAACTCATATTTTTGCTTTAGTTTTGTGAATAAGAGAGTTGAAGGTGAATTTAATGGTTTTGTGCAAGATTCCCTTGATTTTGTAGGCTAATTGAATGATTTGAAAGAAGAATTGAAGTACCGAATGATTGGAATGCTGAAAAGTCAACCAGAAACCAGAAAAGTCAACCAGTCAACCAAAAAAGTCAACCACTCAACCAGAATGCTAAAAAGTCAACCAGAATGTAGAAAAAGTTGCGACCGAGTGGCGCTGAGCGGTAATTTTGTGCTGAGCGGCAGTTTTCAGGTGCTGAAATCACCGCTGAGGGGCACAACAGCAGTTGGGGGGCAAAATGTATCATGCGCTAGTATCGCTCAGCGATAAAATACCGTTGAGCGCCATTCTAAATGGGCTTGGACCAGTTTTCTGTTACTTTTATGGGTTGGGCCTAATTTTCTGTATTTTTAGAATAGTATATAAGCTTTAGGACGTCCTAGGGTTTGTATCTTTGGCTGGAGAAGACACAAAACACACTTTTCACCCCTTGGGGGTAGAATTGGAGATGGTAACGGCTCTCCTCTTCTCTTTCTAGGGTTTTTCTATCTCTTCCATTCTTTCATTATTGTTCATCTAGTTTCACCATGAATATGGTGAACTAAACATTGTATTGTTGTTGGGGAATCAATGTAATCTTTTGAAGCTCTCGTATATGGAACTTTGTGTTTAAACATCATATTTATAATACATGCTTTCTTTCATCATTAGTTAGGGTTTTTCTTCTTTGTGCAAAGCATGCATTGTTTAACTCATTCGATGTCATGATTATTGATTTTGTTGATATGGACACATACGAGGAAATCTAGATCCGGGGAAATTCTCCCAATAGCATATTGCCTAAACATAGGGATATGAGGGTTGGTTGCCTTTAAGCTTCTGTGCTTCAGAATTAATTATTAGGGATGCTAGGATTTGTATGAACTCGTAATTAAGGATAGGCTTTCTTCGACGAGACATCGGGTTTAAGGTAATTTAGAGAGTGGCATTAACATTGATGAAAAGAATGATGAATTCCTAAAATATATGAGAGTGGATAAGATGAAATTGATTACCCCAACAACATACTCATCCATCTAATGCGTTCAGTGTTTGTGTTCTTCTTTCCCATTGATCATCACATGCATACATGTTTACTTTTTGTCTTTTGCATTTGAAACTTATAACAATTTGTTCACAAGTCTTAAATAATCAAGAAATCATATAACTAACTAGGCCGTGAGTCCTTTGGGAGAACGATACTTGGTCTTACCGAGTTTACTACTTGATACGATTCGGTCACACTTGCCGAGGGTTAAACAAGTTTTTGGTGCCATTTTTTGGTGTTCATAAATTTGTCATCAGTACCGAAGGGTTGGAATGCAGAAAAGTCAACCATAATGCAGAAAAGTCAACGAGAGTGCAGAAAAGTCAACCAGAGTGCAGAAAAAGTTGCATTGAGCGCCAGTTTAGAGGTGAAAAACACTGTTTTGTGCTAGAGCGTCAACGCTGAGGGTCATTCCGAGTGCCGCACTTACCGCTGAGCGCTGTTTTATTGGGCTTGGGCCAATTTTCTGTATTTTTAATAAACTATATAAGGGTTTAGTCAACCTAGGGAATCATTAATGTGGATGATGGAACTATATCACTTAAAGACCAAGAAGAGGAGGTGGTTTTCAATGTCTTCAATGTTGAGCAGCAAATCCAGGTGAAGAAGACTAGTCTCAAGACTTCAAGGGGAGGTACACCAGAGACCAGTACTAAAGCTACCAAGCCAGGTAAGGAAGGTAAAAATTGTTTTTTGTCACAGGTACAACAGGAAGAAAAAGACAGCAAAGGAGCAAGTGTTCATCAAGATTCTCTGGATAAACATGAAGAACTGAAACCAGGACTACTAGTGAGGTTTAACTAAAAGTTTTGGGTTATTAAAGAACTCAGAGCTGATGGACTAATAGAGATTGAATCTCCAATTTCAAGGAGAACTAAAAAGGTGAACAGGAAGTTGCTAAAGATCAATTGGTGGGTAAAAGGAAAAGATGACACCAAAATCAAAGATGTGACATGAGCTTATTGGGTCAAGCTAGTGACGTTAAAGAAGCGCTTGTTGGGAGGCAACCCAGTGTTTTGCAAACTTTTATTTGTTTATTTTATTTTTCTTTTTTTTATTGTCAATGGTTTTCTATTTATTTTGTGGTTACTCTGGGTCAAGCTAGTGATGTTAAAGAAGCGCTTGCTGGGAGGCAACCTAGTGTTCCTAGAAACTTTTATTTTTTTAATTTTTTCTGTTTATGTTTGTGTGTGATTCTAGTGTGCCTACTGATGGACAAATTTATGAACACCCAATTATGATGTCACAAACTTGTTTTTCAATCGGCAAGTGTGACCGAATCGTTCAAGTAATAAACTTGGTAAGACCAAGTATCGTTCTTCCCAAAGGACTCACGACCTAGTTTAGTTGTGTGGTTTCTTGATTAGCTAAGACTTAAAGACGAAATATTTGGATTTTATATGCAAAAGACGAAAATTAAATATGTATGCATGAAGTTTTGATCAATGGCAAAAAGCAAAAGATAAACACTTTCAATGAAATATATGTATGAATATGTTGTTGGGGGTCAATTTCATCTTATCCACTCTCATATATTTTAGGAATTCAACATTCAAATCATCATTGTTAATGCCACTCTCTAAAGTACCTTTCAAGAAGGCTTCTCCCTAATCACGAGTTCATACAATTCCTAGCATTCCTAATGATCAGTTCATAAGTGCAGGAGCTTAACGACAACCAATATAATATTGGGAGAAATTCCCCGGATCTAGACTTCCCCGTACGCGCCCGTATCGACAAAACCAATAATCATGCATCGAATGAGTTAAACAATGCAAGCATTACGCAAAGAGGAAAAACCCTAACTAATGATGAAAGAAAGCATAGATCTTAAATAAAAGATGTAAAAACAAATTCCATATATGAGAGCTTCAAAAGATTACATTGATTCCCCAACAAACATACAGAGTTTAGTTCACCATATTCATGGTGAACCTAGATGAACAATAATGAAAGAATGAAAGAGATAGAAAAACCCGAGAAAGAGAAGAGGAGAGCTGTCACCATCTCCCAATCTACCCCCAAGGGCTGGAAAAGAGAGTGTTTGCTTCGTTTCTGCCAAAGATACTAACCCTAGGACGTGCAAGTCCTTAAATAGGGCATAAAAATAACATAAAACAAGTCCAAGCCCATAAAAACAAAAGAAAACCGGTCCAAGCCCACTTAGAATGCCGCTTAGCGGTATTTGACTGCTGAGCGGTACTAGCGCATGATCCATTTTGCCCCCCAGCTGCTGTTTTGCCCCTCAGCGGTGATTTCGGCACCCGAAAAGTGCCGCTTAGCGGTATTTTGCCGCTCAGCGCCACTCAGTCAGACTTTTTCTGTGTTCTGGTTGGTTTTTCAGCATTCTGGTTGACTGGTTGAGTTTTCTGGTTGACTTTTCTGGTTGACTGGTTGACTTTTCTGGTTTCTGGTTGACTTTTCAGCACTCCAATCATTCGGTATTTCAATTCTTCTTTCAAATCATTCAATTAGCCTACAAAATCAAGGGAATCTTGCACAAAACCATTAAATTCACTTTCAACTCTCTTATTCTCAAAACTAAAGCAAAAATATGAGTTCAAGCTAGTTTCTAAGTCTTAAAGGTTGCTTTTGGTATCAAATTTAAGCATAAAAATAACGGTTTTTCAACCGTTATCACAACCCCAAACTTAAAACTTTGCTTGTCCTCAAGCAAACAAGATGTAACTGAATCTTCTTCCAATCAATACAATGGGGTACTCCATTCAAAATCCTTTTTTCAAGATAAGTAAAAACTTCAATCAAACTCATGACAAAGATTTCAATCAAGATATGCACATGCTTTGAGTGTTCACAAAATCACTTAATATCCAACAAATGCTATTTTTAATGAATGATCAATCAACTAAGCATGGATGTTCATGTGCTCATGGAATATTTCCTCACTAGGTAAAGTGTTTCACTCAAACACAAGTGTATAAGAGGTAATCACTCCTTCACTCTACTACCACAATGTCACAAGAATTGATTTTGCCTTTCATTTAACCACAATCAAATAAATTCACAAGCATGCATTATCACAAGGACTTTCAATGGCTTATAATATGGCTGGGCTAACAAGAAAATTGGTTTTTCTAGATCACAAAACGCTTGAGTTAAGAGAATCATATAAACACAATCATTCTTACTTTCCCAACTTTCTTTTGCATTGAGCTTTGCTTTTTCTTTTCCTTTCTTTATCTTTTTTTTTTGTTTTGCTTTTCACATATTTACTTCTTAGCTCTTAGCTCAATGCTTTCAATTTCCCTTTCTATTTTCCAACAACCCCAAACTTGAACATTTGTCACTACCACATAATATTTTCTACTTAACTCAAGGTAAAGCTTTTTAATAAGGGTTTTCAAATCATGTTCAAGGCTAAGGGTTCAAAGGATAGAACACAAAGTGTTTTCTTTTAGTGGCTAATCTCATGAAATTTGGCTAATATAAGGGTTTCCAACAAACGACCTTGATCATATAATGCAAACAAGCAATTGATTCAATCATAGAAAACCTGGGCAAAGTTATTCATGCTTCCAAAATAATAGCACTCAATCACAAAAACTCTGGAGCTCAAAACCTCACATATAAGCTCATTCACATTTGACATACACATCCTGCTTAATATCACAATCACAATCACAATAACTTGCTTTTGTTTACAAAGCTTGTGAACCACCTGTATAAGCATGTAAATGCACATCTCAACATCAATCTATGTCAAAGCATCATTCAAGCATTACTTATCAAACAATCACAATCATCAACAAACCATCATAACAGATAAAGTTTCCAATTGAGTACATCAAACCCTAAACAAAAACAAATAAGTGAATAATAAAACAAATCCTGCTCTAGTGCTTTGAAAAACTCAGCCCCATAAATGATGCTCTCTCCCAACCCCAAACTTAGATGGAAAACTAGTGAGCAAGTGAGTGAAAGGAAGATTTTCTCAAGAGGGGTGAGGAAAAAGTTGTAGAAAACCTTGGAAAAGTATGTAGGAGTGTGTGCAGAGAAGAATCTAAAAAGATAGGCCAAGGCGCAGCTTAGGGTAAAAAATACCCCTAATGGGTTCGGGTTCCGCTGAGGGGAAACCCAAGCCCCTTCTGCGACACTACCGCTCAGCGGCACTTGCGGGAAGTGCTCTCCTTCTTAGCTTGACCTAGATGCATCCTAAACATACCCCTTATTGGCTCCCTGCAATAAAATTCTTAAATCACTCATGCACAACCCTATTATGCAACTAAAGCATGATCAAAACAAAAATTATTCAGAAAAATTAATCAACTGGGTTGCCTCCCAGGTAGCGCTTGTTTAACGTCACGAGCCTGACCCAAAATCCTCCAGCACCCTTCAGTAGATGCAAATCTTTCTTACCAACACCCATCAGTAGGTGTATACAAACATAGTATCCTTCAGTAGATACTCTTCCGCCTAACATCCATCAGTAGATGTAAACCCTGTAACAAACTTATAACAAAAACAAAAATACCCAAAAGTTCAAAATTACATCACCAAAACAAAAATTAAAAAGTTCTTAAATCACTGGGTTGCCTCCCAGCAAGCGCTCTTTTAACGTCACTAGCTTGACCCAATAAAGCTCATGTTCTTTCTTCTCTTTCTTCTTTCTACTGAACTTCTTCAGAAATTTGATCAAACCAGGAACCTATTGCAATGTCTCAATCATAGGAACTTTAATCTCCAATTTCTTGAAGATTTCCATAAAGCGCTCAAATTCCTTCTTCCTATGATACTTCTTTGGATAGGTACGAGGTTTTTCATATGATTCTTTCTTTTTTCCTCTCGTCCTCTTTCTCTTTTCTCTCGCTTTCTTTTTGTCTTTTCTTTTTCTACTCACCTTCTCAATCTTCACACAAATTTTCTCTTCTTCTTTCTCTTCTCTCTCTTTTCTCTCTTCTCTCTTCTTTTTCCAACTCAACTTTTTCAACATTTACACTCACTAGCACTTCACACTCTTCCCTGGGGTTAACCTCAGTATTAGCCCCAAAATTTTTGTCAGGCCTTTCTTCCAATTGCTTGGTAATCTGACACATTTGAATCTCCAAATTCTTAATAGCAGCTTCAGTGCTCTTTTGAGAAGATTCAGTTTTCTGTATAAATTGCTGAAGAGTTTCTTCCAACCTTGTTGATCTTTCATTAAGTGTAGACATTTGTTGCCATAAGGTTGGTTGTTGCTGTTGTTGCTTGTGAAATGGACCAGCTTGCTCAGTTTGCCCTTGACCAATGCTTGGGTGTGGTTTCCACCCTTGATTGTAGTTCCCTTGACGGTATTGATTGGTCATGTAATTCACATCCTCCACGGCTTCTGCTGGAAAGGCACATTGACCATTGATATGGTCGCCTCCACATAATTCACACAACTGAGATTGAACCTGTGCAACAGTCTTTAACTCTTTTGGCAGTTGTGCAAGTATGTTTGTGAGATTCTCCAATTGTTGAGTTAGTATCTTGTTCTGTGCAAGCAAGGCATCATTGGTTTGTAACTGTAGAACTCCTTTTTGTTGAATAGGAGCTCCTCTTTCACTGTTTAGTTCATTATCACTTGTAGCCATATTTTCAATGATTTCTGTAGCTTCCTCTGGAGTTTTCCATTTGATATTTCCTCCAGCTGAGGCGTCAAGCATCATCCTGGTTTGTGAACCAAGACCTCCAAGGAACATTAGGACTACTTCCACTTCGTCAAATCCATGCGTGAGAGTCTTTCTTAATAGGCTTTTATATCTGTCCCATGCATGACCTAGTGATTCCTCCATGCCTTGCCTGAAAGATGAGATCTCTTGCTTTCTTTGTTGACCTTGGAAGAATTGAGTGCCCATATAGTCAAATTCTTGACCGAATTGCATCCTGCAAGCATTAGGCACAAAACTCTAGAAAATATTTGTTAGCACAAAAAGATATAGAAGATACAAAGAATAAATAATAAGAAGATCACAGATAGCAAGATAGAAGATAAAAACATAAAATAGAAAAATGAAAACAGAAAACAGAGAAAAAAAATAAAAAATAAAAACAGAAAACGAAAAAAAATAAAAACAGAAAACAAAATAAAACAAAATAAAATAAAATAAAATAAAATAAAATAAAATAAAATAAAATAAAATAAAATAAAATAAAATAAAATAAAATAAAATAAAAATAGAAAAATAAAAACAGAAATTCAAAATTAAAGTCAAAGATAATCAATAATCACACAAATTAACCAGTTAAACCACGAGTCCCCGGCAACGGCGCCAAAAACTTGATGGACAAATTTATGAACACCAAATTATGATGTCACAAACTTGTTTTTCAATCGGCAAGTGTGACCGAATCGTTCAAGTAATAAACTTGGTAATCAAAGTATCGTTCTTCCCAAAGGACTCACGGCCTAGTTTAGTTGTGTGGTTTCTTGATTAGCTAAGACTTAAAGACGAAATATTTGGATTTTATATGCAAAAGACGAAAATTAAATATGTATGCATGAAGTTTTGATCAATGGCAAAAAGCAAAAGATAAACACTTTCAATGAAATATATGTATGAATATGTTGTTGGGGGTCAATTTCATCTTATCCACTCTCATATATTTTAGGAATTCAACATTCAAATCATCATTGTTAATGCCACTCTCTAAAGTACCTTTCAAGAAGGCTTCTCCCTAATCACGAGTTCATACAATTCCTAGCATTCCTAATGATCAGTTCATAAGTGCAGGAGCTTAACGACAACCAATATAATATTGGGAGAAATTCCCCGGATCTAGACTTCCCCGTACGCGCCCGTATCGACAAAACCAATAATCATGCATCGAATGAGTTAAACAATGCAAGCATTACGCAAAGAGGAAAAACCCTAACTAATGATGAAAGAAAGCATAGATCTTAAATAAAAGATGTAAAAACAAATTCCATATATGAGAGCTTCAAAAGATTACATTGATTCCCCAACAAACATACAGAGTTTAGTTCACCATATTCATGGTGAACCTAGATGAACAATAATGAAAGAATGAAAGAGATAGAAAAACCCGAGAAAGAGAAGAGGAGAGCTGTCACCATCTCCCAATCTACCCCCAAGGGCTGGAAAAGAGAGTGTTTGCTTCGTTTCTGCCAAAGATACTAACCCTAGGACGTGCCAGTCCTTAAATAGGGCATAAAAATAACATAAAACAAGTCCAAGCCCATAAAAACAAAAGAAAACCGGTCCAAGCCCACTTAAAATGCCGCTCAGCGATATTTTACCCCTGAGCGGTACTAGCGCATGATCCATTTTGCCCCCCAGCTGCTGTTTTGCCCCTCAGCGGTGATTTCGGCACCCGAAAAGTGCCGCTCAGCGGTATTTTGCTGCTCAACGCCACTCGGTCAGACTTTTTCTGCGTTCTGGTTGGTTTTTTAGCATTCTGGTTGACTGGTTGACTTTTCTGGTTGACTGGTTGACTTTTCTGGTTTCTGGTTGACTTTTCAGCACTCCAATCATTCGGTATTTCAATTCTTCTTTCAAATAATTCAATTAGCCTACAAAATCAAGGGAATCTTGCACAAAACCATTAAATTCACCTTCAACTCTCTTATTCTCAAAACTAAAGCAAAAATATGAGTTCAAGCTAGTTTCTAAGTCTTAAAGGTTGCTTTTGGTATCAAATTTAAGCATAAAAATAACGGTTTTTCAACCGTTATCACCTACTCTGTAATAGTTGAATGTTTGAGGGGTGGAGAGAGATTAATTGATTGATCTGAGCGTTATTGTGAGGACTAGGAAAAAGAAACTGAAAATTTTTAGGCTGAATCTAAGAACTAAACTCTTTCACTCTTTCATTGTATTTCATCTAGTTTCACCATGAATATGGTGAACTAAACTCTTCTTGTTGTTGAGGAATCAATGTAATCTTTTGAAACTCTCATATATGGAATTTGTGTTTAAACTTCTTATTTGAGATACATGTTTTCTTTCATTAATAGTTAGGCTTTTTCTCTTTGCTCAAAGCATGCATTGTTTAACATATGGGGAAATCTAGATCCGGGGAAATTCTCCCAATAACATATTGCCTAGACATAGGGATATGAGGGTTGGTTGCCTTTAAGCTTTTGTGCTTCAGAATTAATTATTAGGGATGCTAGGAATTGTATGAACTCGTAATTAAGGATAGGCTTTCTTCGCAAAGTGATTTAGAGAGTGGCATTAACATTGATGAAAAGAATGATGAATTCCTAAAATATATGAGAGTGGATAAGATGAAATTGATTACCCCAACAACATACTCCTCCATCTAATTCATTCAGTGTTTGTGTTCTTCTTTCCCATTGATCATCACATGCATACATGTTTACTTATTGTCTTTTGCATTTGAAATCTCAACAATTTGTTCACAAGTCTTAAATAATCAAGAAATCATATAACTAACTAGGCCGTGAGTCCTTTGGGAGAATGATACTTGGTCTTACCGAGTTTATTACTTGATACGATTCGGTCACACTTGCCGAGGGTTAAACAAGTTTTTGGCGCCGTTTTTCGATGTTCATAAATTTGTCATCAAGTTTTTGGCGCCGTTGCCGGGGACTCGTGGTTTAACTAGTTTATTTGCGTCATTATTGATTATCTTTGACTTGAATTTTGAATTTTGCAATTTGAATTTCTGTTTTTATTTTCTGTTTTTATTTTTCGGTTTTTGTTTTATTTTATTTTATTTTCAGTTTTTGTTTTTCGGTTTTTATTTTATTTTATTTTCTGTTTTTCGGTTATTATTTAATTTTATTTTATTTTTCTGTTTTTATTTTATCTTCTTATCTCTTATATTACTTCTTCTATATCTTTTTGTGGTGACAAATTTTTCTAGTGACTTGCTTTCTTGTGTATGTAGGAAATAATTCGAACTAGAAGCAAGAAAACCTCGGAACCTCTTCGTGAAGGCTTAGACGAGAGTAAACGACGGAGAAGAATCCGTACATCTACAGAACTTTTCCCTCTTCTGGAAGATCTCTTACAACCTTCACCACAAGGTTCTTACCATAGCACTAAGGAGATGGAGAATAATAATGTTAGACGGACTCTTACAGATTACACTAATGTAGTTGGCCCTCAGCATTTCAATAGCATAGCAAGACCGAGGGTCAATGCAGCTAATATGGAGGTGAAACCGGCACTAATCCAACTGGTTAAGAGTAACCAATTTAATGGGTTGTCTCATGAAAGCCCATATGAGCACCTCACAACCTTTAATGAAATTTGCAATACAGTAAAGATAAATGGGGTGCCTGACGAAGCAATCAAACTTAGCCTGTTTCCATTCTCATTAGGAGGCAACGCTAAGCTTTGGTTGAACTCTTTTCCAGGAGCGAGCTTTACAGAGTGGGAAGTTGTGGTGACAAAGTTCTTGAACAAATACTTCCCACAATCCAAGGTAAACAAAGGGAAGCAAGAGATATCATCTTTCAGGCAAGGCATGGAGGAATCACTAGGTCATGCATGGGACAGGTACAAAAGCCTATTAAGAAAGACTCCTACGCATGGATTTGACGAAGTAGAAGTAGTCCTAATCTTCCTTGGAGGTCTTGGTTCACAAACCAAGTTGATGCTAGACGCCTCAGCTGGAGGCAATATTAAATGTATGACTCCAGAGGAAGCCACGGAAATAATTGAAAACATGGCTACTAATGATAATGAGCTGAACAGTGAAAGAGGAGCTCCTATTCAACAAAAAGGAGTTCTACAGTTGCAATCCAATGAGGCCTTGTTAGCTTAGAACAAGATAATAACTCAATAATTGGAGAATCTCACAAAGACACTTGCACAACTGCCAAAAGAGTTAAAGACTGTTGCACTGGTTCAACCACAGATGTGTGAATTATGTGGTGGTGACCATATCAATGGCAATGCGCCTTTCCAATGGAAGCTTTAGAGGATGTTAACTTCATGGCCAATCAATTTCCTTACTGCCAGGGGAATTTCAATCAAGGTTGGAAACCACACCCAAGTTATTGGTCAAGGACAAAGTGGGAAAGCTGGACAATCAGGGCAATTTAACAAGCAATAGCAACAACCAACCTTATGGCAACAAATAGCTACACTTAATGAAAGATCAATAAGGACGGAAGAAACTCTTCAGCAATTCATACAAGCAACTGCATCCACTCAAAAGAGCATTGAAGCTGCTATTAAGAACTTGGAGATGCAAATGGGTCAAATTACTAAGCAGTTGGGAGAAAGGCCTGACAAAAATTTTAGGGCTAATACTGATGTTAACCCCAGGGAAGAATGTAAGGTGTTAGTGAGTGTAAATGTTGAAACAGTTGAGTTAGAAAGAGAGAAAGAAAAAGAAGTGAGAAAAAAAAGAAAGAGAAGAGAGAAAAGAGAAAGAAGAGATAAGAGAGATAAAGAGTGAAGAAATTCTTCCTTTTCCAACATATCATGAGAAACAATTTGATTTTACAGAAATATTCAAGATGTTGGATAATGATGTACCTTGGAAGGAGATATTACAACACATTGCAGTTTATACAAAGCCTGAGGAAGAAGTCTCTACAAAGAAAAGACATAGAGATGATGAGACAAAGGAGTATAAAGCTGTTAAAAAGAAGCCATTCCATCCAAAAGCAAAAGATCCAGGAGGTTTCTCCATTCCATGCGCTATAGGGAAGAAAAGGATAAAGAAGGCTTTACTTGATTTAGGATCAAGTGTTAACTTGATGCCTTATTCCTTACTTGAACAGATTGGTGATCTTGATATTAAGCCTATAAAGATGAATTTATTAATGGCAGATGGATCCTCAAAGAATCCCTATGGTATAGCAGAGGATGTTATAGTTTGTGTAGGCAAAAAAAAATTCAAATTTCAAAATTCAAAATTCAAAATTCAAGTCAAAGATAATCAATAATCACACAAATAAACTAGTTAAACCACGAGTCCCCGGCAACGTCGCCAAAAACTTGATGACAAATTTATGAACACCGAAAAAATGGCGCCAAAAACTTGTTTAACCCTCGGCAAGTGTGACCGAATCGTATCAAGTAATAAACTCGGTAAGACCAAGTATCGTTCTCCCAAAGGACTCACGGCCTAGTTAGTTATATGATTTCTTGATTATTTAATACTTGTGAACA
Source organism: Vigna reflexopilosa (assembly GCA_027742785.1). Lineage (NCBI taxonomy): Eukaryota > Viridiplantae > Streptophyta > Magnoliopsida > Fabales > Fabaceae > Vigna > Vigna reflexopilosa. The sequence goes on from CM050915.1 coordinate 16,630,960, forward strand.
AATTCTTGAGATTTCAAATGCAAAAGACAATAAGTAAACATGTATGCATGAGTTTTGATCAATGGACAAGAAGAACACAAACACTGAACGAATTATATGGATGAGTATGTTGTTGGGGTAATCAATTTCATCTTATCCACTTTCATATATTTTAGGAATTCATCATTCTTTTCATCAATGTTAATGCCACTCTCTAAATTACCTTGCGAAGAAAGCCTATCCTTAATTACGAGTTCATACAATTCCTAGCATCCCTAATAATTAATTCTGAAGCACAGAAGCTTAAAGGCAACCAACCCTCATATCCCTATGTCTAGGCAATATGCTATTGGGAGAATTTCCCCGGATCTAGATTTCCCCGTTTGTGTCCATATCGACAAAATCAATAATCATGACATCGAATGAGTTAAACAATGCATGCTTTGAGCAAAAAGGAAAAACCCTAGCTATTAATGAAAGAAAGCATGTATCTCAAATAAGAGGTTTAAACACAAATTCCATATATGAGAGCTTCAAAAGATTACATTGATTCCCCAACAACAAGAAGAGTTTAGTTCACCATATTCATGGTGAAACTAGATGAACAATAATGAAATAGTGAAAGATAGAACCCTAGAAAGAGAAGAGGAGAGCCGTCACCATCTCCCAATCTACCCCCAAGGGGTGAAAAGTGTGTTTCTGCTTTCTCCCAGCCAAAGATACAAACCCTAGGACGTCCTAAAGCTTATATACTATTCTAAAAATACAGAAAATTAGGCCCAAGCCCATAAAATTAACAGAAAATCGGTCCAAGCCCATTTAGAATGGCGCTCAACGCTATTTTACCGCTGAGCGGTACTAGCACATGATCGATCTTGCCCCCCAACTGCTGCTTTGCCCCTCAGCGGTGATTTCGGCACCTAAAAACTGTCGCTCAGTGCCAAATTACCGCTTAGTGCCACTCGGTCACACTTTTTCTGCATTCTAGTTAACTTTTCAGCATTCTTGTTGACTAGTTGACTTTTCTGGTTTATGGTTGACTTTTCAGCACTCCAATCATTCGGTACTTCAATTCTTCTTTCAAATCATTCAATTAGCCTACAAAATCAAGGGAATCTTGCACAAAACCATTAAATTCACTTTCAGCACTCTTATTCACAAAAACTAAAGCAAAAATATGAGTTCAAGCTAGTTTCTAAGTCTTAAAGGTTGCTTTTGGTATCAATTTTAAGCATAAAAATAACGGTTTTTCAACTGTTATCATTGATCATTCTTAAGAATAGCATCTGTTGAAGTACATGAGCATCACATTGATTTTAATTTAATAAAGGCATTTGTACATCTTGATTTACATCTTTATATGATGAGCTGATAAAAGTGATTACTTATCGTGGAAGAAAAAGTTTTGATGACAAGCTAGTAATTGTTAAGAAAAAGTTTTGATGACAACATGTGGTTGGCTAAATTTGTGTGTGGAGGATTTGGACACATGGCATGATCTGGTGAAGTCTGACTAGTTAGTGGTAAGATGGGTATGGGTAGGGAAATTTAGGGGTGTAGGAGAAAAGGCTTAGTGTTTGGGCTTACTTATTGGGCCTGTTTCAGAAATAGGAGTGTATAAAGGGAAATTTAGGAGGTGCAAGTGTAAAGTCTGTCTGTTTGGCCCATTTGTATATTATTTTCCAAAACAAAATCTGATTTTGGGCCTTGAATTTCCATTTGGACCAATAAAACTTATATTTCAGCTGCAAAAATAAATGTAAGAATATCCAAGAATAATTTATGCGCTAAAATTAACCTTTTACGTCTCTTTTAATTCCCAAAACCAACAATTCCAATAATCACAAATTCACTTAAAATCAACCATTTAAGCACAATTATCCCATAAAAAATTTGAATTATAAAACATAAATGTGGGCATAAATATGCACTCATCAACAGTCTAGTGTCGTGAGTCTCTTGGGAAACGATACGTGGTCTTACCATTTTATATTACTTGATACGATTCGGTACACTTGCCGATATCTTAACAATTATCTTCAATTACAAAAAGATTATCATAATTCTCCCCCTTTGGGCATTAGCAAAAAAGGTAAGCACACTATAATTGATACACAGATAATCAACAATCTTAAGATGCATCATATATAATAATCAAAATAGATTATGATGTTCCCCCTGTAATTAATATCCACATGATTTTACGATTTGCTCCCCTTATATGAAAACATATGAGATATATCAATAAGATGCAATGCTCCCCCTGTCATTATGCATGTATTAATCTCAAATCACATATGCACAATGCAGTACAATCAGAGTATATATTAGAGCATTTAATAGCATATTCCAGCATTGTATCAGAGCTCATGTATAGCAGTATAAACATAGCGTAGTTGATACAATTTCAATCATCAAACACAGTTTAATCTCTTATCATCGCATAACATAGATACAACGGATAAGCATAGAGATATAAGCAGAATAAACATTCAATCATAATATAAAACAAGGTTTAAAGATAACAGATATTCCAAGTTTGGAAACCTCAAACCAATGTCGAAACTCAATCGATTTTATCACAATCATAATCGATTTCGTGTTGTATCACTTTGTTGATTTCTCAGATTCACACAGTCAGCAAGCAATGTTCCTACAAAACCTTTCATGGTCTTTCCAGATCAAGCATTTTAGAATCAATGTATTACGGGAGTTATCATATGCAATGTATGAGTATGCTTTGCCAACACGCCCAAGTAACTCCTAAATTTTTCTGCATGTGCCCTAGTAGGAACACCCAATTGGGGATCAATCTTCACCGTCAACTTCTCCTCCACAACCCGACGGGATGTGACTGATGGGTGTCACACCCCATTGTTAAGACTTCGACAAGTGTACCGAATCGTATCAAGTAATAAACATGGTAAGACCAAGTATCGTTTCCCAAGAGACTCACAGCCTAAACAGTTATGTGATTTCTTGATTAAATAAGACTTGAAAACAAAATCTTTTGGTTTAAAATGCAAATACAGAAAAGTAAATTAGTATGCAACTTGATCAATTGGACAAAAGTGTAGAGATGAACGGAGGAATTTGATATTATGGGATGAATATGTTGTTGGGGTTAGATTTCACCTAGTTTGCTCTCATGTATATACGAATTCTACTTCTTCATTAATTTCAATGTCACTATCTAAAGTACTTAAAACCCGATTCCTTGGCGAAGAAAGCCTATCCTTAATTACTAGGTCACAATTCCTTGCATCCCTAACAATTAATTCTGCATTACGATTAGTAGCTTAAGACAACCAGAACTCATACCCCCATTCCTGAGCAATACTGCTTTTGGGAATAATTCTCCAGAACCTGAATTGTAAGATACCTTCCGGTACTCATGCAAATCATACATCATGTTAATGAATGAGTTAAACAAAGAAAACATTGAGTGAAGAAGAATTACCCTGACAATTAATGAAATAAGCATATATAATTAAGATAGCAGTCATTCATGTTTTCAAAGTAATAGTAGTTATTCTCAAAAACTCTGGAGTCCAATCCTCACACAGGCTAATTCAAGTTCCAACATTTAGATAAACATCCTACTCAATATCACAATCATAAGTTTACCTCATGCATTTGTTTCACAATAGTGTGAGCAACCACATGTATATCAGCATCATGCATCATCTCAACATCAATCAATATAATCAGCATCATAAAGCAACACTCATCACAAACATCATATCATCACCAAACCATTGCATCATAGATTAAGTTTTAAGCCAAGTACATCAAATCTTATATTAATAACAGAAGCAAATAAGTTCAACAATAAAAATCATGATAAGTTTAGAAAACTAGGTTGGCTCCCAGTGTAACATCCCAATATATATAGTGTAAACTATAATAAAGAGAAGCAACATGCATGATAAAGTAGTACAGTTATCCATCTAAAGCATAAAGCTTTATAAACAAACTAGAGTCTACTCAAAATACCCAAGGTTCTACTGAACTAAGCAACTACTTAGCAGCATCACCTTCATCCAAAGCTTGCTCTAGTGAAACCTCTTCTTCCGCTGCTCACATCCAAAGGATGGTCATCGCAGAAAGAAAAAAACCAAATCATAAAAAACACAAGCATACAACAGGGTAAGCTAGTTTAAAAACAGAATTAATCATACCTCAAATCAATTAAATTCATGCAAGCATATTATCCATTTTCATCACTTAAACCCTTCACACATAACACACACTAACTCTGACTATCCGGACTTAGAATGATTGCCGAGCTATGGCGGGTCGTGCACTCGTGGTGGCTTCTACTACTTTGCAAAGTCGTTGCTAATGGGTTTCACCCTACCATACTCACGAGGTTAGTCCGTTATCACTCACCTTGGGCCATACTGGAAGCACCCAAGACTAGGACCTCCTGCTACTCCTCACGACATGAATCAATCCTCTCTACTTGAGAATTAAAGACCATTGGAGTTTCAGGATAACCCCCCAGGATAACCCCCAAGACTAAGCTCCTGCATCCATTCTAAACTTACTTGAATCTCAACTAGAGATTTCACTTTGAATCACATCAAGGGCACCACCATGTCTCCTCTCCTTGAGGATCATGGAATTACTTCCAAACCATACTTGAACTTTACACTTTTGATTACAACATACCACAATCACCACAGATATTACATGATACAACTTCAACTTACTTCATACAACACTCATTGATTCATATCAAACAACATAAGAGTACATAAGACTTGAACTAGAACGTACCTCGCGCATAGCGCACACCTTCGCATAGCGAGGCTATAACCTTCTCGCACAACGACCTAACTCGCCTTGCGAAAACCTTAGACATAGACCAACTACTCTGAATCTCTCGCATAGCGACTAAATTTGCTATGCGAATAAAAATGTGAAATACAACAAACCCCAACCCCTCGCATAGCGTCCCACTTTGCTACGCAAGAACCTCATCCACAGACATGACCCCCCAAATACTCGCAGAGCGAGACCCACTCGCTAATCGAATAAAAATGAATAATAGCTCCAGACTCTGGCCAGTCGCATAGCGATTAGATTTGCTATGCGGATGCACAAACAGAGAGCAACACTCTCCCTTCACTCGCACAGCGCACCCATTCGTTATGCGAGTGCATTGGCAGAGAGCACCTCGCCAAGGTGACTCGCTATGCGAATGCATTCGCACAACGAGTCTGCATAATCTGAGAATGAAATTCTGCAGAATTATGCAACTCAACCACTCCTTACCAATTTTACTCAACTTGGGAGAGAACATCATTGAAGGGGATGATTTCTTCATTGTGGTACTAATGCTTAACAATGTATCTTTTGGTTTTGTGAATTATGTTTGATGCAGGGATGGCCTCCTCATCAGGCAAAGAGAATCAAGACTATAAGATCCAAGAAGAAGGAGGATACAGAGGACAACTCAGATTGATGAGGAGCTGAGATAGCATTTACTGATGAATGCTATCATGAACTTATGCTTTTGTTGGTTTAAGTGTTCTGAACTTATTTGCTTTTGTTTTAGATTAAGGTTGATGTACTCTATTGGAAACCTAATTTGTTATGATGGTTTTCTATTGACTGTGATTGTGTGATAAGTAATGCTTGATGATGATTATTGATTGATTGATGTTGAGATAGATGTGCACATTAAATGCTTATACAGGTGATTCACAAGCTTTGTGAACAAATGCAGGATATTATGATTGTGATTGTGAGATTAAGCAGGATGTGTATGTCAAATGTGAATGAGCCTATTTGTGAGGTTTTGAGCTCCAGAGTTTTTATTGATTGAATGTTATTACTTTGAAAGCATGAATGATTTTGCCCAGGTTTTCTATGATTGAATCAGTTGCTTGTTTTGCATCATATGATCAAGGCCGTTTGTTAGAACCCTTTTTATTGGCCAAATTCATGAAGTTAGCCCACTAAAAGAGAACACTTTGTGTTCTATTCTTTGAACCCTTAGCCTTGAACATAAATTGAAAACCCTTGTTGAAAAGCTTTACCTTGAGTTAAGTAGAAAATCTTTTGTGGTATTGTTAAATGTTCAAGTTTGGGGTTGTTGGGAAAGCATGAAAAAGAAAAAGGAAAAGCATTGAGCTAAAAGTTAAGAATAAGAAAGAAAAGAAAAGAAAAAGCAAAGCTCAATGTAAAGACAAGTTGGAAAAATAAGAATAATTGTGTTGTTATGATTCTCTTAACTAAAGGATTTTGTGATGCAGAAAAACCAATTTTCTTGATTAGCCCAGCCACGTTATAAGCCATTGAAAAGTCCTTGTGATGATGCATGCTTGTAAATGTTTTGATTGTGGTTAAATGAAAGGCAAAGTTGATTCATGTGACATTGTGGTAGTGGAGTGAATGAGTGATTACCTCTTATACACTTGTGTGTGAGTGAAACACTTTACCTGGTGAGGAAGTATTCCATGAGCACATGAACATCCATGCTTAATTGATTGATCATTCACGAAAAATAGCATTTGTTTGATATTAACTGACTTTGTGAACACTAAAGCATGTGCACATCTTGATTGAAATCTTGGTCAAAAGTTTGATTGAAGTGTTTGCTTATCTTGAAAAGAAATTTTTGAATGAGTGAACCATCATATGAATTGGTAGAAGATTTAGTTACATCTTGTTTGCTTGAGGACAAGCAAAGTTCTAAGTTTGGGGTTGTGATAACAGTTGAAAAACTGTTATTTTCATGCTTGAAATTGATACTAAAAGCAACCTTTAACACTTAGAAACTAGCTTGAAATCATGCTTTTATTCATATTTTCAGAAATAAGAGAGCTGGACAGGTTTATGCTTGATTTCAGTGTTTTTGTGCAGGTTTTAAGGTGAATTTGGTGAAAGAAGTGAAGAAGGAGAGAGATGAAATCAGAAAAGACATCAAAAAGTGCAAAAGGAGAAGCCGCAACTACCGCTCAGCGGCAGTTTACCGCTGAGCGGCACTCAGAAGCTCACGGGGGATCCGCTGAGGGGCAAAATGGCCGCTGAGGGGAAGAAACCAACTCACGCACTTACCGTTGAGCGGTACTTTACCGCTGAGCGGCACACTTATGGGCTTGGGCCTAAATTTTCTGTAATTTTAGAATAGTATATAAGCTTTAGGACGTCCTAGGGTTTGTATCTTTGGCAGAAACGAAGCAAACACTCTCTCTTCCACCCCTTTGAAGGAGGATCTTGGATGCTCAGGCTACCTCTTCACCTTTCTAGGGTTTTATCTTTCTTTCTTTCATTATTATTCATCTAGTTTCACCATGAATATGGTGAACTAAACCTTGTATTGTTGTTGGGGAATCAATGTAGTCTTGTGAAACTCTCATATATGGAATTTGTTTTTACATCTTATATTTAAGACCTATGCTTTCTTTCATCATTAGTTAGGGTTTTTCCTCTTTGCTCAATGCTTGCTTTGTTTAACTCATTCAATGCATGATTATTGATTTTATCGATACGGGAACGTACGGGGAAGTCTAGATCCGGGGAATTTCTCCCAATAGTATATTGGTTGCCGTTAAGCTCCTGCACTAAAAGAACTAATTATTAGGAATGCTAGGAATCATATGAACTCGTAATTAGGGATAGGCCTTCTTGCAAGGTAATTTAGAGAGTGGCATTAACAATGATGAAAAGAATGTTGAATTCCTAAAGTATATAAGAGTGGATAAGATGAAATTGATAACCCCAACAACATACTCATCCATATATTCCATTGAAGTGTTTGTATTTTGTTTTAGCCATTGATCAAATTCATGCATACATGTTTATTTTCTGTTTTGCATATTAAACTCCACTTATTTTGTTCTTAAGTCTTAAATAATCAACAAATCACATAACTAAACTAGGCCGTGAGTCCTTTGGGAGAACGATACTTGGTCTTACCGAGTTTATTACTTGAAACGATTCGGTCACACTTGCCGATTGTTAAACAAGTTTGTGGCGCCGTTTTTCGGTGTTCATAAATTTGTCATCAAGCACGATTCGAACTCCTCGAGCCTTCCTCGACGAGAGAAGACGCAGCGGATATGTAGACGAAGCTCTAAATCGGGAGCTGACTCGAAGGAAAACTACTAAACTATGAATAGACTCAGGAAAACCCTAAGATCTTGAAGAAACCCTAGAAAAGAGGGAAAACTCAAATTGGACCGATTAAACGGTTCAAACGCAAGATTGATCGGTTCAAAAGTGTTTAAACGGTGCAAGTGGAGGTTTAATCGGTAGAAATCACAGAACAAATGGCAAAAAAGGTTTCAATCGGCTAAATGGAGGGAAATGGTCTGAGAAGGAAGAAACCCTAATGTGTGGTTGGAGATTGAAAAAGAAGAATGAAGATGTGGTTCTGTGATGAAGAAGAAGTGAGAAAATATGAGAGGATGAAACTTATAGAGATGATGAAAATCTGAAGATGTGGCTTGTGAGATGGAGAAATGCTCTCGCGAGAGAGAGAATGTGGAGAATGAAGATGTGTGTGTTTGCGATGTGGAAGGGAATGCCAAATGAAGATGTGGCGTGGAATGATGAAGACGTGGTGAAGCGTTACGCGTGGTTGAAGGAACACTCCACGCACAGGAAGCGGATTGGTGAATAAAGGCGTCGTGGAGGAGAGAGAAACACCGTAGAATTTGAAAAATGGAAGTGAGAGAGGTGCTTGAAAGGTGGCTAGAGGGAGTCTTTGGACTCTCTAGCCTATGACTTTCAAGACAGAATAGTTTCTGATTCAGAAAATTCAATTCTCATTAATCTCAAAAGTGCTAATACAAGAGAGGAATTGGGTATTTATAGTAACCCATGCTCCTTAAGAGCTAAGCTATGAAAGGTAAAAATACAAAAGGAGGACTACGTCAAGCAGGATTCCATCAATTGTTCATCTAGATTCACCATGAATATGGTGAACTAAACCTTGTATTGTTGTTGGGGAATCAATGTAGTCTTGTGAAACTCTCATATATGGAATTTGTGTTTTAACATCTTATTTTAAGATATATGCTTTCTTTCATCATTAGTTAGGGTTTTTCCTCTTTGCTTAAAGCTTGCTTTGTTTAACTCATTCATTGCCATGATTATTGATTTTGTCGATATGGGAACGTACAGGGAAATCTAGATGCGGGGAATTTCTCCCAATAGCATATTGGTTGCGTTTAAGCTCCTGCACTTTGATAACGGTTGAAAAACCGTTATTTTTATGCTTAAATTTGATACCAAAAGCAACCTTTAAGACTTAGAAACTAGCTTGAACTCATATTTTTGCTTTAGTTTTGAGAATAAGAGAGTTGAAAGTGAATTTAATGGTTTTGTGCAAGATTCCCTTGATTTTGTAAGCTAATTGAATGATTTGAAAGAACAATTGAAATACCGAATGATTGGAGTGCTGAAAAGTCAACCAGAAACCAGAAAAGTCAACCAGTCAACCAGAAAAGTCAACCAGAAAAGTCAACCAGTCAACCAGAATGCTGAAACCAGTCAACTAGAATGCTAAAAAACCAACCAGAACGCAGAAAAAGTTTGACCGAGTGGCGCTGAGCGGAAAAATACCGCTGAGCGGCCCTTTTCGGGTGCCGAAATCACCGCTGAGGGGCAAAACAGCAGCTGGGGGGCAAAATGGATCATGCGCTAGTACCGCTCAATGGTAAAATACCGCTGAGCGACATTCTAAGTGGGTTTGGACCGGTTTTCTTTTGTTTTTATGGGCTTGGACTTGTTTTATGTTATTTTTAGGTTTAATTGCTTCCTTTGTCCCCAGTTTGGTTGAATAGTGTCAAATTCATCCTCACTTTTAAAAAAGTTTCATTGTCGTCCTCACGTGGTGTAAAAGTTTCATTGTCGGCCTCACGTGGTGTAAAAGTTTCATTGTCGTCCTCACGTGGTGTAAAAGTGTCAATTGAATCCAAAAATGGAAAAAATTTGTGTCAAAGTAGTCATTTTTCCTATATATCTGTGTCAAAGTAGTCATTTTTCCTATATAGGAAAAATGACTACTTTGACACAAATTTTTTCTATGTTTGGATTCAATTGACACTTTTACACCACGTGAGGACGACAATGAAACTTTTACACCACGTGAGGACGACAATGAAACTTTTACACCACGTGAGGACGACAATGAAACTTTTTTAAAAGTGAGGATGAATTTGACACAATTCAACCAAACTGGGGACAAAGGAAGCAATTAAACCTTATTTTTATGCCCTATTTAAGGACTTGCACGTCCTAGGGTTTGTATCTTTGGCAGAAACGAAGCAAACACTCTCTCTTCCACCCCTTGGGGTAGATTGGGAGATGGTGACAGCTCTCCTCTTCTCTTTCTCGGATTTTTCTATCTCTTTCATTCTTTCATTATTGTTCATCTAGGTTCACCATGAATATGGTGAACTAAACCTTGTATGTTTGTTGGGGAATCAATGTAATCTTTTGAAGCTCTCATATATGGAATTTATGCTTGCATCTTAATCTAAGACTTATGCTTTCTTTCATCATTAGTTAGGGTTTTTCCTCTTTGCTTAATGCTTGCTTTGTTTAACTCATTCAATGCATGATTATTGATTTTGTCGATACGGGAACGTACGGAGAAGTCTAGATCCGGGGAATCTCTCCCAATATTATATTGGTTGTCGTTAAGCTCCTGCACTTGATGAACTAATTATTAGGAATGCTAGGAATTGTATGAACTCGTAATTAGGGAGAAGCCTTCTTGAAAGGTACTTTAGAGAGTGGCATTAACAATGATGATTTGAATGTTGAATTCCTAAAATATATGAGAGTGGATAAGATGAAATTGACCCCCAACAACATATTCATATATATATTTCATTGAAAGTGCTTGTCTTTTGCTTTTGCCATTGATCAAAACTCATGCATACATGTTTATTTTCTGTCTTGCATATTAAACTCCAAATATTTCGTTCTTAAGTCTTAGCTAATCAACAAATCACATAACTAAACTAGGCCGTGAGTCCTTTGGGAGAACGATATTTGGTCTTACCGAGTTTATTACTTGAAACGATTCGGTCATACTTGCCGATTGTTCAACAAGTTTGTGACATCATATTTTGGTGATCATAAATTTGTCAATCAAGTTTTTGGCGCCGTTGCCGGGGACTCGTGGTTTAACTGGTTAATTTGTGTGATTATTGATTATCTTTGACTTTAATTTTGAATTTCTGTTTTTATTTTTTCTGTTTTTATTTTATTTTATTTTGTTTAGATTTTATTTTATTTTATTTTATTTTATTTTGTTTAGATTTTATTTTATTTTATTTTTATTTTATTTTATTTTGTTTTCTGTTTTTAATTTTTAATTTTTTATTTTTTATTTTTCTTTCGTTTTCTGTTTTTATTTTTTTTCTGTTTTCTGTTTTCATTTTTTTTATTTTATGTTTTTATCTTCTATCTTGCTATCTTTTATCTTCTTATAATTTATTCTTTGTATTTTCTCTATCTTTTTGTGCTAACAAATATTTTCTAGAGTTTTGTGCCTAATGCTTGCAGGATGCAATTCGGTCAAGAATTTGACTAAATGGGCACTCAATTCTTCCAAGGTCAACAAAGAAAGCAAGAGATCTCATCTTTCAGGCAAGGCATGGAGGAATCACTAGGTCATGCATGGGACAGATATAAAAGCCTATTAAGAAAGACACCCACGCATGGATTCGATGAAGTGGAAGTAGTCCTTACCTTCCTTGGAGATCTTGGTTCACAAACCAAGATGATGCTTGATGCCTCAGCCGGAGGAAACATTAAATGAAAAACTCCAGAGGAAGCAACAAAAATTATTGAAAATATGGCTACTAGTGATAATGAGCTCCACAGTGAAAGAGGAGCTCCTATGCAACAGAAAGGAGTTCTACAATTACAGACACATGATGCCTTGCTTGCACAAAATAAAATTCTAACTCAACAGTTGGAGACTCTTACTAAAACACTTGCACAATTGCCTAAAGAGTTGAAAACTGCTGCACAGGTACAATCTCAATTGTGTGAATTATGTTTAGGCGACCATATCAATGGTCAATGTGCCTTTCCAGCAGAAGCCGTGGAGGATGTGAATTACATGACCAATCAATACCGTCAAGGGAACTACAATCAACGGTGGAAACCACACCCAAGCATTGGTCAAGGGCAAACTAGGCAAGCTGGTCAATTTAATAAGCAGCAGCAGCAACAACCAACCTTATGGCAACAAATGTCTACACTTAATGAAAGATCAACAAGGTTGGAAGAAACTCTTCAGCAATTCATACAGAAAACTGAATCTTCTCGAAAGAGCACTGAAGCCGCTATTAAGAACTTGGAGATTCAAATGGGTCAGATTACCAAGAAATTGGAAGAAAGGCCTGACAAAAATTTTGGGGCTAATACTGAGGTTAACCCCAGGGAAGAGTGTGAAGTGCTAGTGAGTGTAAATGTTGAAAAAGTTGAGTTGGAAAAAGAAGAAAGAGAAGAGAGAAAAGAGAGAGAAGAGAAAGAAGAAGAGAAAATTTGTGTGAAGATTGAGAAAGTGAGTAGAAAAAGAAAAGAAAAAAAGAAAGTGAGAGAAAAGAAAAAGAGGACGAGAGAACAAAAGAAAGAATCATATGAAAAACCTCTTCCTCATCCAAAGAAGTATCATAGGAAGAAGAAATTTGAGCGCTTTATGGACAGCAGATAAGAGTTTACACTTACACTGAGACAAAACCAGAACATTCAACAGTAGGATTAATCCTTAATTGCTTCAAATGTTATTGACTTACAGCTCTTGCTACAATCCACAATAGACTAAGATCAATGCAGTTTACAAATCAGCACTTTACTTGCATCAGATTAATGGTTCAACTTAATAAAAAGAAAAACACATTATTGGTTTCATTGATAACTTTTGACTCTAGCATCAAATTTCACTCTTAACCAAAACTGTAGAAATTGAACTTGAATAACAAAACAGCAAACACAAATGACTCTTGAATATGATTGAACTAGAAGCTTAGCAATGAACTAATACCAAGCAGAACAAACACACACTCAAAACAGTAACACAGACTTCAAAGAAAAGCAGTTCGGTGTAGCTGGCCAAAAGAGAGATTGATGCTGCTGTAAGCATCTTGCACCCAAGCTCAATGCAACATTTCATAGCTTAATTGGTGTGCATTTGCTATCCACAAGCATGTTCAACTTTCAGCTCACAGAATTTCAAAAGTGCAATACAATTACATGTAATGATCAGCCACTACAAAAAAGTAGGGCATTACCGAAGGCCAGAAGCCCTCGGTAAATGCCACAGGCCGTCGATAATGGGTGTTTACCGAAGGCTTATCGACGGCCAAAAATCCTTCGGTAAATCCCTTGTCGCTAACAATTACCGAGGGCTTTCGCCCTTCGATAATTACCGAGGGCCAAAAGCCTTCGGTAATTACCGAGGGTCAAAAGCCTTCGGTAATTACCGAAGGGCGAAAGCCTTCGGTAATTACCGAAGGGCAGAAGCCCTCGGTAATTACCGAAGGCCAGAAGCCTTCGGTAATGACCAAACGAGGGTATTTAGCGAAGGGCAGAAGCCTTCGGTAATGACCAACAGTGGGCATTTAGCGAAGGGCAAAAGCCTTCGGTAAATTGCAGAGCAGGTTTCAGAGAAATGGCATTTCTTGTGCAACCCAGACCTGTATATCAAATTTAAATTACAAACAGACCTGCATATCAGTTTTCAAGCACATACAAACATGCATAATGTGCATCTCAAAGATGCAATCAATTATCAAGAATACATTGAACATCAATTAATCCATAGAACATCCATTAATGTATAGATAATGTAATTATAATTCAAATATAAAACAATGTAACAAAAGGATGTTCTAACATCCAAAGTCTGGAAGTAGATAAACTTTGAGATTTAGCTACTTCATATATTTTGACATGTTTCTTAACTTCCTTTAACAACTTCAAACTTGTTAGGATGTGTAGAATTGAAATTTAAAGATTGCAAATTTTCAAACAGCAAGCCAAAGGTGAAAAATTGCACCAAAAAAGGCTATAAAAAAGTGGACTACAGTGGTCAAAATGAATGGCAGTGTCTCTAAGGCTCAATTGAGACTTCAAGCAAGTTTATATCATCAAATTGGATGTGTGCAAACACTTAAATAGCCAAGAAACAGATTACACCAGAAAATCAGTGGTCCACTTCCAATTTTAGGCCAAATTTGGTGCTTTAATGGGTGAATCTTCATAAACACGTTTGGAAATATAAATTGATGTTTTTAGCAACTTTGTATCATCAATTTGAAGGTGTTTAGACACTAACCTACCAAAGAAACACATTGCACTCAAAATTGACTAGTTCACTTCCAAATTAAGGCAAATATGATGGTTTAGGAAGTGATTTTGCATATGAACTCAAATTTGGCCAAATGAACAGTGCATACATGTTTGAAAAGGTGAAATACACTTGGAAAAATGTTTAAACTGCACTGAAATGGACAGATTAAAAAAAACACCCCTATTGTAGCCAAATATGCAACACTTTTTACACAAAATTTGGACCACAATGTAGAAATCAATGGAATCAAAACTGGACAGTAGAATCAATGACTCAAGGAGGTCATAATACACTAGATCTAAAGAATAATGTTTGGTAATTTTAATAAACCACATGAAATGCCCACAGCACCAGAAAATGACTTTCAAAATGATGGTTTTAAGGCCAAAAATGCTTGGAAGTGTTTCAATAGCAAAAGTGATGCTTGAAGCAAGTTTATATGATCAATTTGAAGGTGTGCAACCACTTAAACAATAAAGATAAAGACTACACCACAAAATCAGTGGTCTACTTCTAATTTTAAGCAAAATTTGGTGGTTTAAAGGGTGATTTTGCACAAACACGTTTGGACACATAATTTGCAGTTTTGAGCAACTTTGTATCATCAATTTGGATGTGTTTAAACACTGAAACAGCCAACAAACACACTGCAGCAGAAAATCACTAGTTCACTTCCAATTTTAGGCACATGACTTTAGACAAAACTAGGAAATGAATATGTAAGCTGGAATTCAACTCAGCCAAACCAAATTCACTGATTAAGATGATGAAGTAACACTAAGGAACACTGGAAGTACAAGCACAACAAGTACAAAGACGATTTAAACCCATTTGTCTCCTTTTTAGTAAACTTTTTTAGGTTCTAACAACTCAAAAATCTGAGTTTTAGGTCAATGTTTGCTTTTGAGTAGTTTCCTAGTCTCATTTCACTACTTTAGACTTGTTAGGATATTAACAATAGTTATTGTTAGTCTACTTTAGCTGAATTGCCTCTTTCTCACCCTTTTAGTAGACTTTTAGGTAGTCAAATTTTTAGATTTTGCTACTTCATCCAATTTGACATCTCTATTAGCTTCATTTAAGTACTTTAAAGTTGTTAGGATAACAACAATATACTTTCTTTGCTTATATTAGGTGAATATCAAAATTGTCAACTATTTTTAGAACACTTTTTATGTTTTAACTACTTCAATTTTGAGACTTCACAATTGAAGTCCAAAATCATATGTTCAACTTTAAGACACGTATCTTTGAACATGTTGAAGGCCAAATTAATCACTGGAGTGCCCTTAACCACTACCAGGTGGAGTAAAGTTAATAAAGTTTAACCTAAGAGATGGTCTACTTTAGCCTTAGTAAGGAATTTTCAGTTTTTTAGTTAATATATAAACTATAAAACAACTATAACTTTGGTTCCTCCTTCTACTTTCGTAACTTGGGGGATTCATGATAGTATATAACCAACATATATGCATGTTGGTTTGTCCTTGTACTCTACTTCATCCTTATAGTTACATCATGAATTGGTGTAATGAAATTGCCTATACTTAAATGTTAAAAGGTTGGGTTGTTGTTATACCTTGTTTACAGGAATGTTTGAACCAATTTTCCAAGGTTTAAGTATTTTAGAACATGTTATAGGGTCCAGTTTTACTTTTTCTGCAGATTTCGTGCAATAAAATTCAAGTTTTAGCATTTTTAGTTCATATCACCAAGCCTAGACATGGTATCATTTCCTTATAAGTTAATATCTTGCTACACAACCACCTAAGGACAGATTGAAAATGAAAATAAGAAGCTGGAACATATTCACACAATTCACAACAGAACCAAAAACACCAATGCTAACAAATAATTAAATTTCAACCTCATGATCAAGTTCAATAATGCAGAGCTGGAATGGTAGGAAATTCATTATGGATGACATCAATTACAAATAAAACTTACAGATTGTAGATTTTTGAACTGAAGCTACCACTTACAGCTGCCTGAAACTTCCCTATTCAACCAATATTCTGTTTCAGCTCCTCTTCCTAAAGATGCTACCTCAAATGAATAAGGTCTCTAAGTTGGAAACTGCACCACAACACTTAAGGTCAGCACAAGCCAACAATATAAACATCAATCCAAATGTTAACACTAAACCAATAAACAGTTAAGGCAATACAAAATGTAACAAAGTGAAAACTTAAACAAGTATTGACAAGGATCAAACAAGAGTTTCTATCACATGTCTACTTCCCCTACTCTTTTATCAATAAAGAACCACCTCTTCAATGTTTTCTTGTCACTGCTCTTGGGGTAACAGTCCATCAACTGCTGAGCTTCTGAAAATAATGATCATATATTTGATTTACTTTTAAGTACTTGAAAATCTGGTTATAAGAATCATTTCAACAAATGGAAATCTGGAGTTTGAGTCCACTTGTTCATCTTCTTATCAAATTGGAAGGTAATAAAACACTTGCAGGCATGTATTCAAAAAGCTGCTTTTTTAAATATATATATATATATATATATATATATATATAATTCTAAATAATTAGTGGCATCAATAGAATTGGGAAATTTTTTAGGTTTGATGGATGTTACAGAAAATATTCACAGGAAAATGCTATAATCAACATTCAATCAATTAAAATACCAAAAATGCTTGAGATCTATACAAGTTGGCCTTAATTGACAGCTAAAGATTATTGAGGTTACCTTGAACTATGGTTGAGTAATACGTAGGTGCTAGGATCATACACATTCAAATAACTTGTAAAAGACAAGGTTGAAAGAGTAAAGGGATCAATGAATGTATGCACTAAGTGTGAAAGGGTAAAGGCATCAATGAGAGTTCAAAGAGTAAAGCCATCAATTTTGGCAGCTGAGTGTGAAACCCTCTGTCTCAATTTAACTTCTTGCCTTTGACCAAGTGAAAATGAAGAAGGACAAGAAAATGGTAATTAAAAAAGTATCACAGATACTCTATTTTAGTTTGTAGCTTTGGATCACAGGGGAAGCTTATATGAAGTGGTAAATGACCAACTAAGGCTTGCACTGTGAAATACAATATATATTCAACAAAGAGATGATTGACAGTAGTACTTTTTTTATTTTAAGTCACATTGAATGAAAAATACAGGGATATAATGATGACATCAGAGCACATGGGAATGATGAAAAGAAAAAGAAGATTTGATGCAGAGACTGATGCAGGATTTCTAGATGAAAGAATTCATAATTTTTAACCTACACGCTCCAGCAAAGAGATCTTTGTATTTTTTCAAAATGAAACCTATTTATGGATGGAAACAACATAAATTGGATGGAAGCAAGTCCCTACTCCATTGATCTCAAGCATAAGCTATACAAATTTAAAGTAAAACTTGCAGTATACAAAAGAATGAACCAAAGATGGCTGGAACACTGATGTTGTTTAAACATTGCCAAGGCATATAACATCCACTTAATCTCATTAGTCAATTCATGCTCAATGCAAGAGAACCTCACCTTCAAAAACCAACATACAGACTTTTAATCAGTTCACAAAGGAACCCCAAAAATAGTCTTATTCAAGAATAGTGAAAAAGTGATGTTACGATCCAATTGCAAAGTATGGGAGTTCTGTCCCATATTTGAACTAAGGACTCTAGTATGGACTGTCGGGTTCAATGGCACTTCAACTACAGTAGCTAGATTTTGTGGTATGATTCAGCAAAGGTTCTTATTAATTAGTACAAGAGTGTAAAAAATGTTTTTCAACACCAAACAAGCTACATAAGTATTACACTACTCAGCAGGGTAGTCAATAGTGTTAGTTTTTGAACTCTAGGAGAGCTAGGAAGCTTATAAACCCATTTGGAATGAGAGAATTCAGCAATGTGGGGCTCCCATGCACCTAGGGACGTTGCAGCTGTTGCTGGACAGAACTTGGAGCCTTCCAAGTCCCACATCTCTTGAAACTCATCACCAAAGTCATTCCAAAAGCTATATAAGCAACCTAGGGGTTCTTCTTTGTAGACACCTTTGCATTGAATGAAATTTGAGTTGAATTGCAATCTTGCATTCTTCTTTGAGATAGAATTCTATCTCTAAAGTCCCAAATTTGGGCAGGCCTTATCTTGCTCAAGCAAGTGGCGGTCCTCTTCATGATGCTTATCTTGGAAGCTTGTTCAAGTGGCGCATCTTCATTTCCTAAGTTTCCTTTTCTCTAATCTCTTCCATTTTTAATTTCTCTTCCATTTCTTAAATGTCATTTAGTATATTCTCTCTAGGTATGCACTTCCCCATCATGTGGATGGTGAAACTCCCCGGATATTTGAATTTGGGAGGTAGTGTCTTCTGCAATTTGGCACTGCAATTACCCTACACTTCAATTGTTTCCTCATCTAGATATTTCTTCTTTTTGAAGAATTGCTTCATGTGCTTTGCATAAGCAGGGATTTGCTGTAGTGCTTTGGTAAAGGGCACAGTAATCTCCAATTGCTTGAAGATCTCCATGAAACGCTCATATTGCTTATCTTTTTCATTCTTTGAAAAGCTCTTTGGATAAGGAATGGGCTTCTCAAATATTTTTTCTTTTTCTCTCTCTTCTCTCTCCTTTTCTTTTCTCTTCTTTTCTTTTCTCTCTTCCTTTTCTTCTTTCTTTTTCTCTCCCTCAATTTTCTCCTTTTCTCTCCTCTCAACCTCACCTCTTCTCTCTTCATTCTCTTCTTTTTTTACTCAACTCAACTTTCTCTTTTCTCTCATCTTTTCTTTCATCTAAAATCTTGTCACTTCTAGTCATCATGGCATTGCACTCCTCCTTAGGGTTAACTTCAGTGTTAGCCCCAAAACTCCAGTCAGGCATCTCCTTCAACTTCTTAGCCAATTGGCCAACCTGTATCTCCAAATTTCTAATGGCAGCTTGATAACGGTTGAAAAACCGTTATTTTTATGCTTAAAATTGATACCAAAAGCAACCTTTAAGACTTAGAATAGCATCTGTTGGATATTATATGATTAAGTGAACATCATGACGACTGATTTCAATCAAAGCATGTGCACATCTTGACTGAACTATATTTGATGAGTGGATTTGAGTAATTACTTGTCTTGAAAGAAAGCGTTTTTGACTGTGTGGAACCATTGCATTGATTGGTGGAAAATTGAGTTATATCTTGTTTGCTTGAGGACAAGCAAAGTTCTAAGTTTGGGGTTGTGATAACGGTTCAAAAACCGTTATTTTTATACTTAAATTTGACATTAAAAACACCCTTTATGACTTAGAAACTAGCTTGAAATCATGCTTTTGCTTCAACTGTGAGAATAAGCGAGTTGGATGAGTTTTATGCTTGTTTTTCTTGTTTTGACAGGAATTAAGATGAATTGGATGAAGAAGTTGAAGTAGCAAGGACCTAGAGTCATGAAAGGCTGGAAAGTGGCACATAGAAGAACCATTATTTCACGTCTGGGCGCCACCATTGAGCCCCAGTCTGGAAGTGCAACCACTGTTTCACGCCTAGGCGCCACCGCTGAGCGCCCACTTAGATCTGCAAGCACTGTTTCACACTTGGGCGCCACCATTGAGTGCCAGTTTGATTTTGACAACACTATTTCAAGCTTGGGCGCCACCGGTGAGGATCAAAAGAGTGACGCAGCTACCACTAATCGCCATTTTTGGGTGCTGAGCGCCATTTTTGGGCGCTGAGCGCTGATGACTTGGGCTTGGGCTATTTTTCTGTATTTTAATGTACTATTTAAGGTTTTAGATGACCTAGGGTTCATATCTTTGGACAGAAAGTGGCGGAATTACACTCCTTTCACCCCTTGGAGGCGAATTTTGGATGTGGAAGCTCCGATCTTCAGCTTTTAGGGTTTTATCTTTCATTCTTTTCATTATTTTCATCTAGTTTCACCACGTCTATGGTGAACTAAACCTCTATTGTTGTTGGAGAAACGATGTAATCCTTTGAAACTCTCATGTATTGAATTGATTCTTATTATAAAATGCTTTACTTCATTAATTGTTAGGGTTTTTCCTCTATACTCTATGCATGTGATAAACAAATTTTTAATCCCGGAAAAAGGATTCAAAAACTTGTTAAGACCTCGACAAGTGTATTGAATCGTATCAAGAAATAATAAATGGTAAGACCAAGTATCGTTTCCAAGAGACTCACGGCACTAAACAGTTATGTGATTATTCAACTAATTAAGACTCTAAAGAACAAATTTTGGGATTTTTGGATGCAAATGCAATAAAATAAACATGAATGCAACTTGATCAATTGAGGCTAACACAAGAATGAATGGATGAAGTTGATGATATTGTTGTTGGTTTAGATTTCACCTAATTTACTCTCATGCATATATGAATTCAGCTTCTTCATTAATGTTAATGTCACTTTCTAATTTACCTTAAACCCGATGTCTCGGTGAAAAAACCCTACTCCTAATTACTAGTTGACAATGTCTTGTCTCCCTAACAATTAATCATGCATTACATTCGCACAGAAGCTTAAAGGCAACCGATCCTCCAATTCCTATGTCTAGGTAATATTGCTTCCGGGAGAATTTCCCCTGTTCTAGATTCCCCCGTATGTGTCCATATCGACAAAATCAAAGATCATGCAATTGAATGAGTTAAGCAAAGCATGCAAAAAGTAAAGAGGAAAAATCGTAAAAATTAAAGAAGTAAAACATATATAATCAAGAATCAATTCAATTAATGTTAATGTCACTTTCTAATTTACCTTAAACCCGATGTCTCGGTGAAAAAACCCTACTCCTAATTACTAGTTCACATTGTCTTGTTTCCCTAGTGATGACAAATTTATGAACACCGAAAAACGGCGCCAAAAACTTGTTTAACAATCGGCAAGTGTGACCGAATCGTATCAAGTAATAAAACTCAGTAAGACCAAGTATCGTTCTCCCAAAGGACTCACGGCCTAGTTAGTTATATGATTTGTTGATTATTTAAGACTTGTAAACAATTGATTTTAGGTTTAAATGCAAAAGACAATAATTAAACATGTATGCATGAATTTGATCAATGGAAAAGAGGAATACAAATACTTTAATGAATTAAATGGATGAGTATGTTGTTGGGGTTATCAATTTCATCTTATCCACTCTCATATACTTTTAGGAATTCATCATTCTTTTCATCAATTACTAATGCAACTCTCTAAATCACCTTGCAAGAAGGCCTATCCTTAATTAGGAGTTCATACAATTCCTAGCATCCCTAATAATTAATTCTGAAGTGCAGAAGCTTAACGGCAACCAATATGCTATTGGGAGAAATTCCCCGGATCTAGATTTCCCCGTACGTTCCCATATCGACAAAATCAATAATCATGGCATTGAATGAGTTAAACAACGCAAGCTTTAAGAAAAGAGGAAAAACCTTAACTAATGATAAAAGAAAGCATGTATCTTAAAGTAAGATGTTAACACAAATTCCATATATGAGAGTTTCACAAGACTACATTGATTCCCCAACAACAATACAAGGTTTAGTTCACCATATTCATGGTGAAACTAGATGAACAATAATGAAAGAATGAAAGATAGAACCCTAGAAAGATGAGGAGGTAGCCTGAGCATCCAAGATCTTCCTTCAAGGGGTGGAAAAGTGGGTGTTTGCTTCGTCTCAGCCAAAGATACAAACCCTAGGAACACCTAAAGCTTATATACTATTCGTAATATTACAGAAAATGAGGCCCAAGTCTAAAATAGTGCCGCTCACCGGTAAACTACCGCTCACCGGTAAGTGCGTGAGTTGATTCTTCCCCCTCATCGGCCTTTTCACCCCTCAACGGATCCAGTGTGAGTTCCTGAGTGCCGCTCAGCGGTAAACTGCCGCTGAGCGGTACTTGCGGCTTCTCCTTTTGCACTTTTTGAATTCTTTTCTGATTCCATATCTATCCTTCTTCACTTCTTTCACCAAATTCACCTTAAAACCGGCATAAAACACTGAAATCAAGCATAAACCTGTCCAGCTCTCTTATTTCACAAAATATGAACAAAAACATGATCCCAAGCTAGTTTCTAAGTGTTAAAGGTTGCTTTTAGTATCAATTTTAAGCATGAAAATAACAGTTTTTCAACTGTTATCACAACCCCAAACTTAGAACTTTGCTTGTCCTCAAGCAAACAAGATGTAACTCAATCTTCTACCAATCAATACAATGGTTTACTCCATTCAAAAATCTTCCTTTCAAGATAAGTAAAAACTTCAATTAAACTCATGACAAAGACTTCAATCAAGACATACACATGCTTTAGTGTTCACAAAGTCACTTAATATCCAACAAAAGCTATTTTTCTTGAATGATCAATCAACTAAGCATGGATGTTCATGTGTTCATGGAATATTTTCTCACTAAGTAAAGTGTTTAACTCACACACAAGTGTATAAGAGGTAATCACTCATTCACTCTACTATCACAATGTCACATGAATTAACTTTGCCTTTCATTTAACCACAATCAAATAACACTTACAAGCAAGCATCATCACAAGGACTTTTCTATGGCTTATAATGTGGCTGGGCTAACAAGAAAATTGGTTTTTCTAGATCACAAAACCCTTGAGTTAAGAGAATCATATAAACACAACCATTCTTACTTATTCCCAACTTTCCTTTGCATTGAGCTTTTGCTTTTTCTTTTCTTTTCTTTTTTTTTCTTTCTCTTTTCACATACTTAATGTGCACATCTCAACATCAATCCATATCAAAGCATCATCAAGCATTACTTATCAAACAATCACAATCATAAGCAAACCATCATAACAGACAAAGTTTCCAATTGAGTACATCAAACCCTATTCTAAAAACACAAATAAATAAGTTCAGAACAAAAAAAACAAACAAAAACATAAGTCCTGCTCTAGTCATGATAGCATTCATCAGTGAATGCTATCTCAGCTCCTCATCAATCTGAGCTGTTATCTGTATCCTCCTCTTCTTCCTCATCTTCGGCATCCTCAAATGCATCATCGTCATCATCATCAGCATCATCTTTATCCATCTCCATAGCTAAAGCTTCAGCTGCTCCAGCTTTGCCTCCTTGTACGTGCTCTTCTGGCCAAGCTACCACATTATGAAACTCCTCCATAGTCCACCTGTGCACTGGAGGTGTATCATACATTCCAACAATCATTTTAGCAGTAGTCGCCTGCCCTCTGTGGATAGACTGTAATTGTGCACCTATAAGAGACATATACATGTCCCTCATTTGGAAAGGTTCTGCTTCATGTGTCTCAACAGATGCCTGACTCTGTGCTTGCCCTCTTTCTCTACGAGTAGGCGTGGTGGAACTGGCTGAGCTACCTCCTCACCTCCACAGTATTCTCTGTAATAGGCCTCATCAATTGCTTTCCTTGGCCTTTCAAGTGGTGGAGCAGAAGTATCCACCCCAGCTATCTTACAGAGGTGTGTAATCAAAGAAAGATGTCCTAAGGGTGCTTTGTTGTTTGTTGTGTTAGCACACACCCTTATCTCATCAGCTATTACCTGTCCAATATTGACATTCAAGTTCCTGATTGCACAGTAAAGGAGGAGTGCCCTGCTAAGAGTGATGTTTGACACATGAGAACATGGCTGAATGTTGGCATGAGAAAACGCCATCCAATACTTTGCAAGAGGAGTCAAGTTAGTCCTCCTAATGTTCACCACAGAGCCAGTTCTATTCCTCTGAAAATGTCCTCCAGGTACACATAAAACTCTCTCCACATCAACAAAATCAGCGCCTTCTTCCATACAGAGAGCAAACTGGCACTGCTCACCAACCCACACAGTATCCAAGAAGTTGTTAATGGAATCAGGATCATACCTAATAGCATGGCCTCTGACATAGCCTAGGTAATTCTCAGCCGGATAATCACCAATCTTCCTTGCATTGGTGCAGAATTCTTTCACCACTGCTATATTGGCAGGTGTAAGGTATGTAGCTAGCTTCCCCTAATCATTCCCTAACAATTGCTCTCCAAATTGAGGAGCAAAGTTAGGTATCATTCCAACCTTTCTCTCCATAAGGAGTCTCCTATCTTGGACCACCTTAAAGTGCTTCACATGTTTGCAAGATAGGAACCTACTAGAATGGGGTTGTTCTGGTTCCTTTTCTTTTCTTTTGGATGTCGTGGTCTTCATTCTTTTGCCTGAAGAGGATGCCATTCCTACATTAAATACAGATATAAAACCACAAAATATGTTGTTAATCATTAGTAAAACACAGACAACACCTTATTTCGAAGGTAAACCACCGCTGAGGGTCAAAATCACCCCTCAGCGCCACCAGTGCAGCAATCCAGAACGCAACTCAGCAAAAATCGCATGTCTGTCAGAGTGCCACTCAGCGACAATTTACCCCTGAGCGGTGACTCTGCAGATTTTTCAAAAATTCATTTTTAACCTGTCCTAACTCCACCCACATGCAATTTTCAGTCTTCTAGATCAAAATCATTCAGTTCAATCGGTTCAAACATCAATTAAATCATTAAATCATGCATAGAAATCAAAACCCCTAAAAATTCATGCTTTAACAATCAAATTCAAACTCAAGAACCCTAGAATGAAAAATGCTTGACTTACTTGGGTGGAGATGCTAGATGAATGGAGAATGCTTTCAAGCTATGATGCTCTCTTCCAACCCCAAACTTAGATGGAAAACTAGTGAAAAAGTGAGTGGAGAAGAGATTTTCTTAAGATGGATGAGGGAAAAGTGGTAGAAAACCTTTGAAAAGGTAAGTAGGAGTGTATGTGCAAAGAAGAATCTGAAAATAGGGGCCAAAGCGCAACTTAGGGTATAAAAATACCCTAATGGGCTCGGGTTCCACTAAGGGGCAACCTAAGCCCAGTTTGCGATACTACCGCTCAGCGGTAGTTTGCCACTCAGCGGCACTTTCGGGAAGTGCTCTTCTTCTCCCTAACTTAACCTAAGTGCCTCCTAAACATACCCCTCACTTGCTCCCTGCAATAAAATTCTCAGATTACTCATGCAAAACCCTATTATGCAACTACAAACAAAAATATAATCAATCAACTGGGTTGCCTCCCAAGTAGCGCTTGTTTAACGTCACGAGCCTGACCCAAAATCAACCAACACCCATCAGTAGGTGCAAAACTTTCTTACCAACACCCATCAGTAGGTGTAACACCCTAGTATCCTTCAGTAGATACTTAACCACCTAGCATCCTTCAGTAGATGCTATACCCAAAAATTTATAGAAATAATGTCCAACTGATTAAAAATTACAAAACAAAAATAAAATCAAAAGAAAAATTGTCCTCAAATCACTGGAATGCCTTCCAGCAAGCGCTCTTTTAACGTCATTAGCTTGACCCAATAAAGTTCAAGTTCCTTCTTCATGGTTGATGTTCATATCCCACCAACTCTTCAACTGCTTCCGGTACACTTTTTTGACTCTTCTAGAATGTGGAGACTCTATCTCGATCATCTCATTTTCTTTGTAGCCTTTCACAACCCACAACTTGTTTTTGAATCTCACAGGTGTACCAAGTTGGAGTCGTTCTTTCATCCAGTCATCATGAACTTTTCTTCCTCTTCCAATCTTTTCTTCTTCCTGTACCTGAAACAACAAACAATATTTACCTTTAACCTTGGGCTTTTCATCTTCAGGGCTAGTCATGAGTACATCTTGAAATGCAGCTTTATGACTAGCTTCTTCCTCCTGTATCTGCCTCTCTTCTTTGAAGACATCTACAACAACTCTGTCTTCTCGGTCTTGGAGCACCACTATACCTTCGTTCACATCAATGATGGCTTTGGCCGTTTTCATAAACGGTCTTCCAAGAATAATGGGTATCTTTTCAGTCTCCATCTCCATCACCACAAAGTCTGCCAAGAACTATAGTTTGCCTACACAAACTATAATATCCTCTGCTATTCCATAGGGTTTCTTCGAGGATCCATCTGCCATTACTAAATTAACCTTTATAGGTCTCACATCAACATCACCAATCTTCTCAAGTAAAGAATAAGGTATCAAGTTAACACTTGATCCTAAATCAAGTAAAGCCTTCTTTATCTTTTTCTTCCCTATTGTGCATGGAATGGAAAAACCTCCTGGATCTTTTGCTTTTGGAGGGAATGGCTCCTTTTTAACAACTTTATACTTCTTTGTATCATCATCTCTACGTCTTTTCTTTGTAGAGACTTCTTCCTCAGGTTTAGTATAAACTGCAATTTGCTGTAATATCTCCTTCCAAGGTACATCATTGTCCACCATCTTGAATAATTCTGTAAAATCAAATTGTTCCTCTTGATTTAATGGAAAAGGAAAAATATCTTTACTTTTTATCTCTCTTCTCTCTCCTTTCTCTTTTCTCTCTTCTTTCTCTTTTCTCTCTTCTCTCTTCTTTCTCTTTTCTCTCTTCTCTTTCTTTTTCTTTCTTTTCTCTCTCTTCTTTTTCTTTCTCTCTGTCTAACTCAACTGTTTCAACATTTGCACTCTCCAACACTTTACATTCCTCCCTAGGGTTAACCTCAGTATTAGCCCCAAAATTTTTGTCAGGCCTTTCTTCCAACTACTTCGTAATCTGACCCATTTGAATCTCCAAATTCTTAATAGCAGCTTCAGTGCTCTTTTGAGTAGATTCAATTTTCTGTATGAACTGATGAAGAGTTTCTTCCATCCTTATTGATCTTTCATTAAGTATAGAAATTTGTTGCCATAAGGTTGGTTGTTGCTGTTGCTTGTTAAATTGTCCACTTTGTCCTTGACCAATGCTTGGGTGTGGTTTCCACCCTTGATTGAAATTTCCCTGACAGTATGAAAATTGATTGGCCATGAAGTTAACATCCTCTAAAGCATCTGCTGGAAAAGCGCATTGACCATTGATATGGTCACCCCCACATAATTCACACAATTGTGGTTGAACCTGTGCAAAAGTCTTTAACTCTTTTGGCAGTTGTGCAAGCATTTTTGTGAGAGTCTCCAGTTGTTGAGTTAGTATCTTGTTCTGTGCTAGCAAGGCATCATTGGTTTGTAACTATAGAACTCCTTTTTTGTTGAATAGGAGCTCCTCTTTCACTGTTTAGTTCATTATCACTTGTAGCCATATTTTCAATGATTTCTGTAGCTTCCTCTGGAGTTTTCCATTTGATATTTCCTCATGCTGAGGCGTCAAGCATAATCTTGGTTTGTGAACCAAGACCTCCAAGGAAGATGAGGACTACCTCCACTTCGTCAAATCCATGCGTGGGAGTCTTTCTTAATAAGCTTTTATATATGTCCCATGCATGACCTAGTGATTCCTCCATGCCTTGCCTGAATGATGAAATCTCTTGCTTTCCTTTATTTACCTTTGATTGTCGAAAGTATTTGTTTAGGAACTTTGTCACCACTGCTTCCCACTCTGTAAAGCTTCCTTCTGGAAAAGAATTCAACCAAAGCTTAGCATTGCCTCCTAATGAGAATGGAAACAAGCTAAGTTTGATTGCTTCGTCCGGCACCCCATTTATCTTTACTGTGTTGCAAATCGCATTAAAAGTTGTAAGGTGCTCATATGGGCTTTTGTGAGACAACCCATTAAATTGATTACTCTTCACCAGTTGGATTAATGCTGGTTTCACCTCCATATTAGCTGCATTGACTCTTGGTCTTGCTATGCTATTGAAATGCTGAGGTCCAGCTATATTAGTATAATCTGCAAGAGTTCTTCTGGCATTATTATTCTCCATATTCTCAGTGCTATGGTCAGAACCTTGTGGTGATGGTTGTAACAGAATTTCCGGAGAAGGAAAAAGTTCTCTAGATGTACGGATTCTTCTCCTCCGTCTACTCTCGTCTAAGCCTTCAAGAAGAGGTTCTGCAGTTTTCTTGCTCCTAGTTCGGATTGCTTCCTGCATACACAAGAAAACAAATCCCTAGAAAAATTGGTTAGCACAAAAAGATATAAAAGAAGATATAAGATCAGAGATAACAAGATAAAATAAAAATAGAAAAATAAAAATAGAAAAATAAAAATAGAAAACAGAAAAAATAAAAACAGAAAATAAAATAAAATAAAATAAAAACAGAAATTCAAATTTCAAAATTCAAAATTCAAGTCAAAGATAATCAATAATCACATAAATGAACTAGTTAAACCACGAGTCCCCGGCAACGGCGCCAAAAACATGATGACAAATTTATGAACACCGAAAAACAGCGCCAAAAACTTGTTTAACAATCGGCAAGTGTGACCGAATCGTATCAAGTAATAAAACTCGGTAAGACCAAGTATCATTCTCCCAAATGACTCACAGCCTAGTTAGTAATATGATTTGTTGATTATTTAAGACTTGTAAACAATTGATTTTAGGTTTAAATGCAAAAGACAATAATTAAACATGTATGCATGAATTTGATCAATGGAAAAGAGGAATACAAACACTTTAATGAATTAAATGGATGAGTATGTTGTTGGGGTTATCAATTTCATCTTATCCACTCTCATATACTTTTAGGAATTCATCATTCTCACTAGTGCAGAAAGGGCTTTAGACGTCCGTTCTTTTGGCCTTTTGACGTCCGACGTTTCCCCGACGTCTTTGTGGGTGACATTACTCAGACGTCCGTTGTGTCAGGCTGGACGTCTATATAGACGTCCGTTGTGTCAGGCCGGATGTCTACATAGACGTTCGTTGTGCAAGGCCGGACGTCTAGACGTTCGGCCTAACACAGGACCGCGACGACCACCTGCCTGAATTGTTTTGTGGTAGGGCTGGGGTTCGTTGTGCACTGCCAGACGTTCGTTGTGCACTGCCAGACGTCCGTTTGTGCACTCGGTTGACTGCCTCTATACATAAGGGGGAGCGTCCTTGGCTTAGCATCGGTCGGTGCTACTACAGCGCTTCGCTAACTCGAACCGTCGCGCGTTCGCTTTCTCAGTAGCAAAAGCGCTTATCTTGCTCCCGCTTCCTCGCATCTGCGCTCGTCAAGCCAACTTTGCTTTTTGGGAGGTGAAACTGCGGTTGAAGCGGACATTTTCGGGCCGGGCGGGAGGTGAAGGCCATAAGATTGCCCTCCCAGTAAGAAAGAGAGGCCATAAGATCACCCCCTGCTAGCAGAAATGAATGGATCAGAAGGGGGGCTGGGTTCTAAATAAGTGAAACTCTCGACGTCCGTTGTGGAGGGGGACGGACGTTTATATAATTATAGACGTCCGTCCCCTGATATTGGACGTTTCGGGTGCTGACAGGGTGGTTGAAGAATTAATTGTCTTCAGCCCATCAAACGTCCGTGCAGGAGGGGCACGGACGTCTATAATATTATAGACGTCCGTCCCCCTCCACACGGACGTTTAAGTGGCTGAGAGACAATTAATTCATCAAATACCTGTCAGCACCCGAAACGTCCGTTGTGGAAGGGGACGAACGTCTATAATTATATAAACGTCCGTCCCCCGATATTAGACGTTTTGGGTGCTGAGAGGGTGGTTGAAGAATTAATTGTCTTCAAATCATCAAACGTCCGTGCAGGAGGGGCACGGACGTCTATAATATTATAGACGTCCGTCCCCCTCCACACGGACGTTTAAGTGGCTGAGAGACAATTAATTCTTCAAATACTTGTCAGTACCCCAAACGTCCGTTGTGGAGGGACGGACGTTTATATAATATAGACGTCTGTCCCCCTCTACAACGGACGTTTCGGGTGCTGACAAGTATTTGAAGAATTAATTGTCTCTCAGCCACTTAAACGTCCGTGTGGAGGGGGACGGCAGTCTATAATATTATAGACGTCCGTGCCCCTCCTGCACGGACATTTCATGGGCTGACAGGGGAGTTGAACGTTCATTTTTTCAGCCTCTTAGACGTCCATCTCCCCTCACAACGGACGTCTAGAGTTTCACTTATTTACGAATATGCCACCGGTCAATTATTTACGTTGGGGCTTTTGTGGACGGACGTCTATGGGGGGACGTTAAAAGCCAATTCTGCACTAGTGTCTTTTCATCAATTGCTAATGCCACTCTCTAAATCACCTTGCAAGAAGGCCTATCCTTAATTAGGAGTTCATACAATTCCTAGCATCCCTAATAGTTAATTCTGAAGTGCAGAAGCTTAACGGCAACCAATATGCTATTGGGAGAAATTCCCCGGATCTAGATTTCCCCGTACGTTCCCACATCGACAAAATCAATAATCATGGCATTGAATGAGTTAAACAACGCAAGCTTTAAGCAAAGAGGAAAAACCCTCACTAATGATAAAAGAAAGCATGTATCTTAAATTAAGATGTTAACACAAATTCCATATATGAGAGTTTCATAAGACTACATTGATTCCCCAACAACAATACAAGGTTTAGTTCACCATATTCATGGTGAAACTAGATGAACAATAATGAAAGAATGAAAGATAGAACCCTAGAAAGATGAGGAGGTAGCCTGAGCATCCAAGATCTTCCTTCAAGGGGTGGAAAAGTGGGTGTTTGCTTCGTCTCAGCCAAAGATACAAACCCTAGGAACACCTAAAGCTTATATACTATTCGTAATATTACAGAAAATGAGGCCCAAGCCCAAAATAGTGCCGCTCACCGGTAAACTACCGCTCACCGGTAAGTGCGTGAGTTGATTCTTCCCCCTCAGCGGCCTTTTCACCCCTCAGCGGATCCAACGTGAGTTCCTGAGTGCCGCTCAGCGGTAAACTTCCGCTGAGCGGTACTTGCGGCTTCTCCTTTTGCACTTTTTGAATTCTTTTCTGATTCCATATCTATCCTTCTTCACTTCTTTCACCAAATTCACCTTAAAACCTGCATAAAACACTGAAATCAAGCATAAACCTGTCCAGCTCTCTTATTTCACAAAATATGAACAAAGACATGATTCCAAGCTAGTTTCTAAGTGTTAAAGGTTGCTTTTAGTATCAATTTTAAGCATGAAAATAACAGTTTTTCAACTGTTATCACCTAGCAATTAATCATGCATTACATGATTCCCCAGTTCTAGATTTCCCCGTATGTGTCCATACCGATCATGCAATTGAATGAGTTAAACAAAGCATGCAAAAAGTAAAGAGGAAAAATTGTAACAATTAATGAAGTAAAGCATATATAATCAAGAATCAATTCAATACATGAGAGTTTAAGAGGTTACATCTTTCCCAACAATAAATAAGGTTTATTTCTCCATCGTCATGGAAGAACTAGATGAACAATGAAATGAAAGAATGGAAGAGATAGAAAAACCTTAGAAAGAGAAGAGTAGAGTCATCACCATCTCCAAATCTACCCCAAAGGGGTGAAAATGTGTTTTTGTGCTCAAGCCATCAAAAGATACAATCCCTACGACGTGCAAGTCCTTAAATGGAACATAAAAATAACAAAAAACAGGTCCAATCCCATAAAAATAACAGAAAACAGGTCCAAGCCCACGTCGTCGGCGCTCAGCACCAAAATGGCGCTAAGTGGTAATTGCGGCATTGGCGCTCAGCGCAACTTTTTCTGCACTCTGGTTGACTTTTCTACATTCTGGTTGACTTTTCTGCATTCCAACCATTCGGTACTTTAGCTCGTGTTTCAAATCATTCCAATAGCCTACAAAATCAAGGGAATCTAGCACAAAACCATTAAATTCAACTTCAACTCTCTTATTCACAAAACTAAAGCAGAAACATGAGTTAAAGCAAGTTTCTAAGTCAAAAAGGGTGTGTTTAGTATCAAAATTATGTATAAAAATAACGGTTTTTCAACTGTTACCACAACCCCAAACTTGAAACTTTGCTTGTCCTCAAGCAAAACAAAACTTGGCTTAAATAACTTAGTCAAACTACAATGGTCTAGCACACCAATAAATATTTTTATCTAGAACAAGTAAATCACTCATGTTTGCTCATCACAGAAAGATTAGTCAAGATATAATGATGCTTTAGCCAATCAAGCTTCAACTATGGTGCTCACATAATCAAGACATACACAACAGATCCAAACCTCATGGAACGAAGTAAGAATGTTATCATAAAGTGCGTGGAACTATTCCTCACCAAAGATAGTGTTTCACTCAAACGAAAGGTGTATAGTGAGGTGACACTCTTACACTCTACCATCACAATGTCACATGAATCAACTTTTCCTTTCATTTAACCACATATCAAACACACTCACAAGCAAGTTATCATCACAAGGACTTTTCAAGGCTTGTATTGAGGCTGGGCTAAGAAGAAAATAGGTTTTTCTAGACAACAAAATTCCTTGAGTTAAGAGATTGCACAATTCATTTATTCACATTAACAATAATCTCTCTTTCTCCTTTTATGTGAGAAACCAAATCTTCAACTTATTCCCAACTTTCCTTTCATTGAGCTCAATCTTTTCTTTTCTTTCTTTTCTTCTCTTTTCTTTTTATTTTTCTTTTTGGTTTTGCTCAATGCTCTTTGATAAATTTCACAAAGTTCTTTCCGGTTTCTCACCACCCCAAACTTGAACCATTCTCCATTACCACAAAACATACTCTACCTAACTCAAGGTAAGGATTTCAAAAAGGGTTTTTTCCACTTTTCAAATTTAGGCTCAAGGTGCAAAGGTTAGAGAAAACATTGATCTTTATTAGGTTCACCTATAAACATTGGCTCTAAGGGAGAAGAAAAACATGGCCTTGATCAATTGGTTGTTTCTCAGGACGGTAGACCTACAACTCACATTTACAAAAGTTAGGAATCGTTTAATTATAACTTGAAGATTTAAGATAATAAAAAGAAGAATATAATACCGCTGGTGGGCCAAAATATGGCATGATCATAGCCTTAGGCCAAGCTATCAATGTGCCTAAGGCCTCCCCCACAAATTAGATTTCAGATGTAGGCAATGGCACTCGAGTCTGGGGGTCTCTTGGATCATCAATCATTACCCGCGCGTGAGTGGGCAATAAAGGAGCACCATGAAGGGTCTGGCCTCCTGCAATTTGTCGTCCCATGGCCACTACGCGTGGAGGATCCTCATCAACCAAAAACTCATACTGAATATTGTAATCAGTACGATCTGCAATAGAGCATGAGCCTTTGGTGCTCACACGAGGCAGTAGGATCATCTGTAGGGGCATCCTCCTGTTGTGACTGTTGTTGTTGCTGTTGTTGGGTGATCATCGCAAGTTTTTCTTCGAGCATTCTGAAGCGTTCGCCCATGCTTTCCTTTAATTCGACTTGCACCAATTTCCTGATGCTACTAACCATTTCCTAAGTCACAGCTTCTATGCTTCTTGGTTTAGGGCCAAAGTAGTCCCTCAATCCAATAGCTCCTAAAACACCACGCACACGACCTGGACGGTCTAGCCGACCTGTGGCTGCTACTAGGAGGTCCTCCCTACCTTGTGCCACAAATGTGCCTTGACTTTGTTAGTCAACCAAGTCATCCTGCATATCATAATGAAGCTAAACAAATTAAAAAGTTTGTTACGTAATTTTTTATGAACTCTAGTAATCAGTTAAAAGTTTCCACTTACAATTCTCTCGGATATCTCCTGAGCATACTGGGACGTAATAGCCGCCGAAAGTAATTGTTTATGTAATAGCCGCCGAAAGTGATCACATCAGTGTTAGGTCCACGAGCTAGTCTCAATAGAGTTTCAGAAACATTCGGAGTCGCATAAATCTTTTTCTTAAACCAAGCTAAAAAGTATTTGTTATGTTCATTAAGTGTCCACTTTTCACTCTTACGTGGATGTGCTGACTTAATTTACTCTCACAAGAATGAATGGATGAAGTTGATGATATTGTTGTTGGTTTAGATTTCACCTAATTTACTCTCATGCATATATGAATTCAGCTTCTTCATTAATGTTAATGTCACTTTCTAATTTACCTTAAACCCGATGTCTTGGTGAAAAAACCCTACTCCTAATTACTAGTTCACAATGTCTTGTCTCCCTAGCAATTAATCATGCATTACATTCGCACAGAAGCTTAAAGGCAACCGATCCTCCAATTCCTATGTCTAGGTAATATTGCTTCTGGGAGAATTTCCCCAGTTCTAGATTTCCCCGTATGTGTCCATATCGATAAAATCAAAGATCATGCAATTGAATGAGTTAAACAAAGCATGCAAAAAGTAAAGAGGAAAAATCGTAACAATTAATGAAGTAAAGCATATATAATCAAGAATCAATTCAGTTAAGTGTTAATGTAACTTTCTAATTTACCTTAAACCCGATGTGTCGGTGAAAAAACCCTAACAATTAATGAAGTAAAGCATATATAATCAAGAATCAATTCAATTAAGTATTTGTTATGTTCATTAAGTGTCCACTTTTCACTCATACGTGGATGTGCTGACTTAATTTCATCAATGTGTTGTGAAATGTAAGGAATAACATCCTCTGTGTTGTTTAAAATGTACAAATGTGCTTGATTAACTTCTTTTCCACTAACACTTTCAATCCTTGCTCCTCGAACTCCCTTTCCTTCACGTATGTTTTCATGTCTTTTCTTTGGAAGTCCTATTGGGTCACAACTTGGCATATAACTTGAGCAGAATTCAATGGCTTCCTCTCCAATGTAGCGCTCTATAATCGAAGCTTCCGGTCTCAATTGATTCTTAACATATCCCTTTAAGATCTTCATGTATCTTTCAACCGGGTACATCCAACTCAAGAAAACCGGCCCACATATTCGAATCTCTCTCACTAGATGGACAATCAAATGAACCATGATATCAAAAAATGAGGGTAGGAAATACATTTCCAATTAGCACAATAGTCTTATGGCCTCATTTTGGGAATCATCTAAGTGTCGAGGATCAACAACTTTCTTGCAAATGGCATTGAAAAATAAACTCAAATGTGTGAGAATACCTCTAACAGAGGCAGGTAATATGGCTCGAATAGGTACTGTTAAAAGTTGTTGCATTAAGACATGACAATCGTCAGACTTTAAACCAACTAACTTCAAATCTTTCATAGAAACAAGGCTACTAATATTCGACGAATAACCTTGTGGAACCTTCACACTATGTAAACATTGACAAAAAATTTGTTTTTCTTTTTTTGAAAGAGTGTGACAAGGTTGAAGAAGATAGGTGCGTCTTCCTATGGATTGCGGATGTAACTCAGAATGGATTCCCATGTCAACCAAGTCTTGTCGTGCTTTCACTCCATCTTTTGTCTTTCCTTTAATGTTTAGTAAAGTCCCAACAACACTATCACATACATTTCTTTCAACATGCATCACGTCTATGCAATGTCGCACATCAAGTTTACACCAATATGGAAGATTAAAGAATATTGATCGCTTTTTCCAAATGTTTTTCTCAACGGTCTTCTTTTTATGTTTTCCGAAGACAACATCAATGTTCCTCACCTGGTCGTATACTTCTTCCCCATTACGTGGTCTGCATACAACATCATCCTCAAGACTTCCATTAAAGGCTTTTTTCAATCTACGGTAAGGGTGATTTCGAGGAAGGAATCTTCGGTGTCTTGTGTACACAGTTTTCTGCCCATGCTTCAGTTGAAGATAGCTAGTATTTTCTTCACAAATCGAACATGCAAAATGACCTTTAACACTGTAACCACTCAAGTTCCCATATGCTGGGAAATCATTTATGGTGCAAAACAACATTGCACGTAAACGAAAGTTTTCTTCTGAATATGAATCGAAGACCTCGACGCCCTCTTCCCACAACATTTTTAAATCGTCAATTAACGGTTTTAGATAAACCTCAATGTCATTTCCAGGTTGTCTAGGACCCGATATCATCATAGACAACATCATGTATTTTCTCTTCATGCACAACATAGGAGATAGATTGTAAATCATCAAAATAACTGGCCATGAACTATGTTTGCTACTTAAGTTGCCATAAGGATTCATACCATCGGTAGCAAGTGCAAGTCTTAAGTTTCTCGGCTCTGCACTAAATTCGGGAAATATGCATCAATGTTCTTCCATTGTGGGGAATCAGTTGGGTGTCGAAGAAGATTATCACATTTTCTTCCATCAACGTGCCACATAAGATTCTTCGCATCTTCTTTAACAGAAAACAATCGTTTCAACCTAGGTACTATAGGTAAATACCACATGACCTTAGTCGGTGAACCTTCATTGTGTTCATCGTTATTTCCATCAAGTTTCTTCTTAAATCATGACGAACCACACGTCGGACACACCTTCATTGAAGCATACTGATCTCCATACAATACACAGTCATTGGGACTTTGCATGTATCTTTTGGTATTCCAAACCCATTGGACATAGAATTTTCTTCGCATCGTAATTACGGATAGGTAACGTGTTATTTTCTGGTAGCAACTCCTTCAACAACTCCAACAATTCCGTGAAACTTTTATCAGTTCATCCATTTCTTGCTTTCAAACAAAACAATTTCAAAGTAGTCGATAACCTTGTAAAATTGATGCATCCTGGATATAACTCTTGCTCTGAATTGTTCTTAAGACTATCCTATAAATGAGCTCTTCCAAAATTTTCTTCGCCAACGTCACGTACCATTTCATCTAAATGATCACTCATCCATTCGTCGACGTAATCTGAACCTCTTAAAGTTGTTGGCTTATATAATACTTCCCCATGCCAAGTCCAAACTGTATAACTTGTCATTATTCCATAGATGAATAGATGATCACGGATGTTGTCCAAGTCTTCATATACTTGATTGAGACAACGAACACAAGGGCAAAAGTATGCCTCGTTCACTCGTTTTGCGTGTTCTTTAACATATTGTATGAACTCAGAAACCCCTCGCTCATACTCTTCACTAATACGACGCTGATGAATCCAGCTTCGATCCATACTACTACACTAAACGAAAAGAATCCACGAAAAAAAAACTAACTTACGTAGAGAAACAAAAATAAATACCTATCATACGTTGAAGGAAAAAAATAAAGTATCATAGTATACGTACACGAACACAAATATCTATCGTTATACATATATCATACGTCCAGAATCGACAAACACAAACACATATATCATACGTAAGAGATATTAAAGGAAAATAAAACCAAACTTGAAATGGTGTCACTAGAGAAGATGACGAAGTTCGCTGACAACGCACGAGCACAAATATCATAAGTTGAAGGAGAAAAAAACTATCATAGTATAGTTATATATATAGATATCATACGTTCAGAATCGACAAACACAACACAAACATGAGCACATACATCATACGTAAGAGTATTTTAAGAAAAAAAAACATACTTCAAATGGTGTCACTAAAGAAGATGACGAAGTTAGCTGACCCCGTATGAAAAACAACCTAAAGATAAACGAAAAACAATCGGTCAACCTTAGGAATGAGAACCAAATGACATTACAAAGACAGAAGCGACTTAAAAATAACTTTCTTTCTTTATCGTAGTCGTCCACCAAGAAGAAAGTTCAAGCAGAAATGGAACCGCGAACAAACAGTGAGACTGTGTTTTGTTTTTACATTCAATAAAAAACTTTCACGTCGTATACAACAAAAATTTGACGTTATGTTTAAAAAAAACGTCGAAGTCCCAAACCATTCGAAGTTTGTACCTTTTTATTTCTTTTTAGTTTTTTCTTTTAAACACGAGAGCATTAATAGAACGTCGAGTTGTGTTGGAATTCAACGTTTTGTTCTTCCGCCTAAAAGTACCATACTTTCAGATCTTTTTTCTTCTCTGCCCTCCCATAGAACATCGTAGGCTGCCAGGCTGGGACGTGAAGGGAATTGAAGTGTGCTTAATAGAACGTCGTATTCGGTGGGGCTTCGACATTTTATTCTTCCGACAATAGCAAAATGTGGCGCTCTTATGATTATTTTTTCTTTAAAATTAAACATGAAATTTTTTCTTTTTATTTCTTCCTTAATCGATTCAAGTTAGCAGTGTACTGAAATTTGCATTTTTAAACCAGTGATCAGTTTTTGATCAATATCAGAACAACATAATCTTCTTTTTTCAACTAGATTGAGGGTTAGTCCACATAACAATGCAATTAACATTTACAATTGACATATCGTTTACTAAAATAAATCTTCATTTCATTTCAAAATAAAACCGAAGCAGTACATAAAACCAGAGGTGACTTAATGCCATGATTACAAAATATAAGAAAAAAAATCCACATAGAAAAGTAGTCCCTATTCTTACGAAGAAGATTTCATTCAATCTTCATCAGTTGACTCATCATCAAAATCTTCAGTTTCAAAGCCAATGCCATTTTTGTTTCCCTTCTTTTACCATCTGAAAAGAGTATCTTCAACTCTCTCATCCCTTTTAGACTTCTTCCTAAATTGATCAACAACATATTTCTCAAAATCAGTTTGTGGAATGAAGGCAATATGATCTGCAGCAGGAGTAGGTGTACTTCCAACAGTTAGCTCACCTCTGAAGAACCATCCATTCACAGTCCTTTCCAGCCCAATAGAAAATAGACTTAGTATACCAATTTTTTGTGACTTATTGCACACAAGTCTGACTTCTTGAGATACATTTACTCCTTGGAGTATCAGCACCTGACTGATAAATATTCCATATGGCAATTTGTGTGCATATTTATGACCTGCAGCGATCATACGGTCTTTTAGTACCGCAACCTAGTTGGTTGGGATTCTAGTCTTGATAGCATTCAACAGAAATACATCTTCTATTGACATTCTGTCCTCGACAAATCTTCCAGGCAGCAGTAGCCAAGTCAGGACATAAGCAATCAGTTTCTCCTCCTTGTTTAAGCCATCATGTAGGTGTTGCTTATCCACCGTGTACCTTCGTGGATTTCTTAAGCAGTTTACATATATAGCTCTCTTTGTTAGCCATCTGTTTGACTCAAAATCACGGATATGAGAATCCAAACCTTCAGCTTTCAGTCCAGCAATATGTGACCAAACATTATCGTCAATAGTAATGTTAACACCTTTGACCCTTGAGTGAATGACCCCATTTACAACCCTCAGGTTTGTGTGGAAAACCTCTACCAAATCTGGATAGTAATCTCCTTTCATTTGGACAAAATCAGTAAGCCCTTGATATGCAATCCATTCTTGAAAAAGGAACCCTTCTTTCTTGAACAATTGCAGGTCCAGATACTTGTGAGGAACTACATATTTTATAACTCTCTAGAATAAAAAATTTCCTCAAATCTCGTCATCACTTATCCATCTAGATGGCTTTGTGTTTCTTGTAACCCGAGCAACCTTCTCTTTTCTTCTAGATGATGATGATGATGAAGAAGCCATGTCTGGATAGAATTCTTGGAACGTTTTTCACAATCTAGTAGTTTTTAACTTCTCAACTTCGAAGCTTAAAATATACAATGGTTACGTCGAATTTTACTAGGCTTTGATGTACTAATTGTCAGCCAGAAGACAAAGAGTTTGACAAAAGACAAAGGTGACGTCGTATTCTACGGATATACGACATTTTCTTCTTCATCCTCGCGCCTCTTTTTCCTTTTTAAAACCTCTCATAACCTCCCAGTACCATTATATTTTAATATAATATTTACATTTTAGGATAACCTCCTATTAGAAATGCAACATTACGGATATTCGAGGTTTTCTTCTTCAGCCTCCTGCCCTTTTCTGTGCTTTTTTCCTTTATAAACCTCCCATAACCCACCGTTACCTTTATATTTTAAGATAAGATTTACAATTTTTTTTTATTTTTATATTATAGAAATTTGTTTAAATATATCTTGTAATATTTACATATTATAAAATATAAGAACGATTTGTCGATGAAATTTAAAGAGAATAAAATTTTGTTTCTTTAAAATATTAATTTTATTTCATATGAAAAATAATAATAATAATAATATTTTATGAGAATTGTGTTTTAGTTCTAGATCACAATAATTAAAATCATAATAAATATTTTTATATTATTAAAAGTAATTTGAAATGAATGTTTTAGGCTAAAGAAAGGTATGATTATACTAAAAGACTTTGATTGATTTTTAAATTATAATACTTTAAGTTTAGGAAAAAATTAAGTTGATTAATAAACTAAAGGTTAAGATAGAATATCGTGGACAAAAATTGAGATAGCTTTGTTAGATAAAAAATATTTAGACAAGTTAACAATAAAGATGCATCACACCAAGTCAAAGATCAAGAAGAGACAGCGTGTATGGAGAATAGTCAGACAGATCTAAACCAAAAATTAAGACATAATGGGTTGGGTCGAAGATTAAGGCAGGTTAAGTTTGACGGTAGAGACTGGTTGGGATGGGCTGACCAGAGCCAAAGGTAGGATAGAGGACTATTTCCTGAATAATAATATGTATAGGAAATAAAATAAATTGTATTTTTCTTATCAAAGATTAACATCTTTGTGGCAAATATTTCTTTTAGGGTTTTTTACGTGCCTTAAACATTTATACTTATATATAGGGACACCAAATACATATGTAGACACTTTGGACGTCATAAATATGCATTTGCAACATTGAGGAAGGATTCTTTTGGTTCTTGGTTTACAACTCTGATTCTTATAAAAGATTAACATCTTTGTCGCAAATATTTCTTGTAGGGTTTCTTAGGTTGACTTAAACATTTGTATATATGATT
The DNA here is from genome assembly GCA_027742785.1 of Vigna reflexopilosa. Classification (NCBI taxonomy): domain Eukaryota; kingdom Viridiplantae; phylum Streptophyta; class Magnoliopsida; order Fabales; family Fabaceae; genus Vigna; species Vigna reflexopilosa. The sequence continues at coordinate 16,671,743 of CM050915.1, forward strand.
ATGATATCAAAAAATATTATGATTAACATTATTAGAAAACAAATTTGACCCCTCTCATGCATTATTTCTTTGCTTTTTAGTATTTTAACAAACGTGTGATCAATATCCAGCCACATTGTCATTAATATCAACATAAACAATCATTAAAAACTCATTTGCATTTCTTAATTTATAACGCTTTGAATCGATTCTTTATTACTTAGAATCGATTATATTAACTCAGAAAAATTGAGAGTGGAATTATATGAATATAGAGTGGCACATCAAACTTTTTAACTTCAAACCCTCCAAATCTCCCCATCTTCACTGGTGATTGAAAAGTAGACAATTTCTGGGGAGTGGGACGTCATTTTGTTTTTAAATGAATCAAACGAAATTTATTGATTTTTTTCTGAATGATGTTTGAACGTCGAATTCGGCGGGGCTTCGACGTTCATACAAGAAGGTGGAGTGTAGTAGTTACTAAGCATAATTACACGATGTACGTCATCAGTTCATCTATAAATATAGCTTGCATTTGACATAATCCCTACCTCTTGTTTCCGTATTGAACATATTAGGATTCATCTTTTTTTATCTCCTTTGCATTTTCTTTTCCTTAGATATCTAAGAATTTTTGTTCTTCATATTGCAATTTGATAACTTGAACTTGAAACTGGTTCATTCATCATCATTTCATATGAAGGAGCCCTTTCAAGTTCAAGTTAACAAAATATTTTTGTAGTACAGAAATGGTTAATATATCTTACTGAAAGGGAAGTGCTTAGAAAAAAGAATATGGTTCACAATATGTTTAATGCTGAAACAATTTTGAGATCTAAGATAATTATATAAAAATGTTGTTCAACTTCATCATTTAAAATTGCATGATTCTTTTTTAAATTGTCCATAAGTTGCACCCCTCTATTAGATTTCAGAGCTATCTTTTTTCTAAGAGAGGGTGCAACTTATGGACAATTTAAATTTGGAATCAATTTACACAGTTGACGTTGAATGTCGAGTACCCTCAATGCAAAGACCTAGAGTTTATTCATTGTTCACATCCATTTTTTGTGATAATCGACATCCTATACCCCCTTAAAACACAACATCTAAAATGAATCTAAAGATATTTATTACTTTTTCACTGAATGATGTTTTAACGTCGAATGCGGCATTTTGCTGGATTAAAAAGTACATTTCGATGAAGTATATTTGGATATATTTTGTTTTTCCCCTCTCATAGAACGTCGAAGGCAGCGGGGCAATGACATGAAGGGAATTGCAGTATAATGGGAGCATTAATGGTGAGCTCTTAACTTCACATTAATAGAACGTCTTATTGGATAGGCCTTCGACGTTTTCTTCTTTTGCAATAGCAAAAGGTGGCGCTCTTATGATTCTTTTTTCTTTAAAATCAGACATGAAATTAAACATAGAAAAGTAGGGTCTACAATATTTATCAAGAAGATTCCAATGAATCTTCATCATCAGAATCTTCAGTATGATCATGATCAAGAGTAGGTGGACTTCCAACAGTTTGCTCATCAATGAAGAACCATCCATTCACAGTCTTTTTCAGCCTAATAGATGACAGACTTGGTATACCAATTTCTTCTGACCTTTTGAACACAATTCTTCTTTCTTCTTCAGATACATCTACTTCTTGGATTTCCAGCACCTTGCTGTTAAATACTCCATATGGCAATTTGTGTGCGTAATCATCTCCTGCACAGATCATGTGGTCTTTTAGTACCGCAACCCAGTTGGTTAGGATTCTAGTCTTGATAGCATTCAACAGAAATACATCTTCTGTTGACATTCTATCCTTGTTCAATCTTCCAGGCAGTAGTAGCCAAGTCAAGACATAAGCAATCATTTTCTCCTCCTTGTTTAAGCCATCATGTAGGTACTGCTTATCCACCCTGTACCTTCCTGGATATCTTAAGCAGTTTATATATATAGCTCTCTTTGTTAGCCATCTGTTTGACTCAGAATCACGGATATGAGAATCGAAACCTTCAGCTTTCAGTCCAACAATATCTAACCAAACATTATCATCAATAGTAATGTTAACACCTTTGACCCTTGAGTGAATGACCCCATTTACAACCCTCAGGTTTGTGTAGAAAACCTTAACCAAATATGGATAGCAATGTCCTTTCATCTGCACAAAATCAGTAAGCCCTTGATATGCAATCCATTCTTGAAAAAGGAACCCTTCGTTCTTGAACAATTGCAAGTCCAGATACTTGTGAGGAACTACTTTTTTTATATTTGTACAGTATAAAAACTTTGCTCGCATGTCTCGATCACTTATCCATTCAGATGAGCTTGCGTTTCTTGTAACCCGGGCAACCTTCTCTTTTCCTCTTGATGATGACGATTGAGAAGCCATTTCTAAATAGAATTCTAGGAACGTCTTTCACAATATCGACTTCTTAACTTCATAACTTCTCTGCTTAAAAAATACAAAGGAGACGTCGAATTATAGAGGGCATCGACATATTAATTGTCAGCCAGAAGACAAAGAGTTAGAAAAAGACGTCAAATTTTAGGGATATTCGACGTTTTTTCATCCTCCCACCCTCCTAATTTTCATTTTCCTTTATAAAACCGATCATAAGCTCCCATTACCCTTATATTTCAATATAATATTTACATTTTAAGATAACCTCCCCCATTAGAAATGCAACGTTACCGATATTCGAGGTTTTCTTCTTCAGCCTCCTGCCCTTTTTCTGTCCTTTTGTCGGTGAAATTTAAAGAGAATAAAATTGTGTTTGTTTAAAATATTAAATTAATTTCATATAGAAAATAATAATAATAAAATTTTATGAGAATTCAATTTAGTTATAGATCACAATAACTAAAATCGTAATAAATATTATTATATTATTTAAAGTAATTTGAAATGAATGTTTTAGGCTAAAGATAGGTATTATTATACTAAAAGACTTTGATTGATTTTTAAATTATAATACCTTAAGTTTGAGAAAAAATTAAGTTGACTGATAAACTAAAGGTGTTAAGATAGAATATTGTGGACAAAAATGAAGATATGTCAATTAGAAAAAAATTTTGTCAAAAAGTTGTCAAAGTATAATTATCGAAAAATATTTAGACAAGTTAACAACAGAGATTGATCACACCAGGTCAAATATCGAGAAGATACAGTGTGTATGGGGAACAGTTAGACAGATGTAGAACAAAAATTAAGCAGAATGGGTTGGGTCAAAGATTACGGCAGATTAGGTTTGATGGTGGAGACTGGTTGACCCGAAATGAATGTCCAGAGATTAAGACCAAAGGTCCAGAAAAACTAACATAAGTTGAAGGTCGGGATGGGCTGACCCGAGCAAAAGGTAGGACAGAGGACTATCTCCTGATTAATAATTAGTATAGGAAATAAAATAAATTGTATTTTTCTTATCAAAGATTAACATCTTTGTGGCAATCTTTCTTTTAGGGTTTCTTAGGTGCCTTAAACATTAATACCTATACTTATATATAGGGACACCAAATACATATGTAGACATTTTGGAAGTCATAAATATGCATTTGCAACGTTGAGAGAGGATTCTTTTGGTTCTTGGTTTACAACTAATTCTTATCAAAGATTAACATCTTTGTCGAAAATATTTCTTTTAGGGTTTCTTAGGTTGCCTTAAACATTTATACCTATATTGTGGTGTTTCCATCTTTGTCTAATGAACCTCTAGAAAAAATTTAAAAAACTCGAGACAGACGGGCCAAGAGATGAAAGAGATGGATCTGTATATTTAAAACGGACCGATCACGACTACCACATAAGCGTTTATAAAAAACTCGAATTTAAAAAGTCGACGACGATCAATGATCAAACGAACTCCTAGAAAAACTTTTATTGGCCACATTGAAATAAATTATTTTGAATAATTTAACAATTTTAATTAGTTATATTAGTATAAATGATTATGATATCAAAAAATACTATGATTAACATTATTAGAAAAACAAATTTGACCCCTCTCATGCATTATTTCTTCGCTTTTTAGTATTTTAACAAAAGTGTGATCAATATCCAGCCACGTTGTCATTAATATGACCATAAATAATCATTAAAAACTCATTTGCATTTCTTAATTTATAACGCTTTGAATCGATTCTTTATTACTTAGAATCGATTATATTAACTTAGCAAAATTGAGAGTGGAATGATATGAATATAGAGTGGCATATCAAACTTTTTAACTTCAAGCCCTCCAAATCTCCCTATCTTCGCGGGTGATTGAAAAGTAGACAATTTCTGGGGAGCGGGACGTCATTTTGTTTTTAAATGAATCAAACGAAATTTATTGAGATTTTTCTGAATGATGTTGGAACGTCGAATTCGGTGGGGCTTCGACGTTCATACAAGAAGGTGGAGTGTGGTAGTTACTAAGAATAATTACACGATGTACGTCATCAGTTCATCTATAAATATAGCTTGCATTTGACATAATCCTTGCCTCCTGTTTCTGTATTGAACATATTAGGATTCATGTTTTTTATCTCCTTTGCATTTTCTTTTCGTTAGATATCTAAGCATTTTTGTTCTTCATATTGCAATTTGATAACTTGAACTTGAAAGTGGTTCATTCATCGTCATTTCATATGAAGGAGCCCTTTCAAGTTCAAGTTAACAAAATGTTTTTATAGTACAAAAATGGTTAACATATATTGAAAGGGAAGTGATTAGGAAAAAGAAATATGGTTCACAATATGTTTAATGCAAAAACAATTTTGAGATCTAAAATAATTATATAAAAATGTTGTTCAACTTCATCATTTAAAATTGTATGATTCTTTTTTAAATTGTCCATAAGTTGCACTCCTCTATTAGATTGCAGAGCTAACTTTTTTCTAAGAGAGGTGCAACTTATGGACAATTTAAATTTGGAATCAGTTTACACAGTTCACGTCGAATGTCGAGTACCCTCGATGCAAAGACCTGGAGTTTATTCATTTTTCACATCTATTTTATGTGATAATCGACGTCCTATACCCCCTTAAAACATAGCATCTAAAATGAATCTAAAGATATTAATTACTTTTTCACTGAATGATGTTTTAACATCAAATGCGGCTTGGAATTGACGTACATTTGGATCAAAATGTACATTTCGAAGAAGTACATTTCACTAGATATATTTTGTCTTCCCCCTCTCATAGAACATCGAAGGCAGCGGGGCAGCGACGTGAAGGGATTTGAAGTATGATGGGAGCATTAATGGGGAGCTCTAAACTTCAAATTAATGATGTGAAGGCTTATTCATTTCATTTCATTTCAAAATATTCATTTCATTTCAATCTAAAACGGAAAGAAATACAGAAACTATAGGTGGCTTACTAGCATGATTACAAAATAAGAAACAAAAAACATAGAAAAGTAGGGTCTAAAATAATTATCAAGAAGATTCCATTGAATCTTCATCATCAGAATCTTCAGTATGATCTTTATGAAGAGTAGGTGGACTTCCAACAGTTTGCTCATCAATGAAGAACCATCCATTCATAGTCTTTTTCAGCCCAATAGATGACAGGCTTGGTATACCAATTTCTTCTGACCTTTTGCACACAATTATTTCTTCTTCATATACATCTACTCCTTGGAGTTCCAACACCTTGCACAAAATTAGTAAGCCCTTGATATACAATCCATTCTTGAAAAAGGAACCCTTCATTCTTGTCGCAACGGGAATCGTGACGGGACGACGATCCAAAAACAGACGGTTTTGAAAAAGAGTTTTGGAGTCGCCACCATAGTTTATTCTGGAAAATTACGGAAAAACCATAAATAGATAAGGCATGGTCTAGGAAAAACCAGATTCTGAGTTCGGGAGTCAGTTACGTATAGGGAAGGTATTAACACCCTACAACGCCTTCCTAAAGGCATTACCTTTACTTAAATACGCGAATGTTATGTGGTTTTCAAAATGTTTAACTATCCCCAAAAATAAAACTCTAAAGAAACAAAATATATTTTTTAGTTTTTTGAGCCCGACAAGGATTGACCTTGCTCCTACGTATTCTCATTCAAAATGAGAAATCAGGGTTACGTAGTTCTTTTAGAAACTGAAAAGCTTGTTTGAGAAATTGTTTAGAAAATTTATTTGGAAATGCTTATGGATAATTTTGGATTCAAAATGTGAATGTTTTTAGTTTTTGAAGATGTTAATTGTTGGTATTTTTGAGAAAAAGAAGGTAATGAGTACTAGGCCAACAAGGACGGTCACATGAGTACTCATACTTTTAGAATGATATTTAAATATTTTTAATTATTTTTAAAAGAGAAATAACGGTATTAAGTACTAGGACGATGCAAACGATCACACGAGCACTTATACCGTTAATTACTTATTTAGGAAGACTTGAGACTATTGAATGCTAGGCTGATGCGGACGATCGCACGAGCACTCATACCATTATTTAAATTTTTTAGGATTGAGGATATTAAGTGCTAGGATTATGCGGACGATCGCATGAGCACTCATACCATTATTTAAGTTTTTAAGATTGATGATATTAAGTGCTAGGCTGATGCGGACGATCGCACGAGCACTCATACCATTATTTAATTTAGAAAGACTTAAGAGTATTGAGTGCTAGGCTGATGCAGACAATCGCACGAGCACTCATACCATTATTTAATTTTTTAAGGTTAAGGATATTATGTACTAGGCTGATGCGGACGATCGCACGAGTACTCATATCATTATTTAATTTTATAGATCAAGATTAATAAGTACAAGGCCGATGCGGACGATCACACGAGTACTCATACCTTTAAAACATTATTTTTATTATTATTTTTATCTATCTTCTTTTTTTTTAGTATTTAGAGCGCAACAAATAAATCGAACCCGATGAATAAAAATAAAACACAAAATATAGGAGTGGGGGTTGTCATACAAGGGGCTACATACAGTAAAAACTAATAAATAAACAAATGAAATAAAATCATAAAAATAAAATAAAAGCAAGAGAAACGGCTGAATAACAATACGGGTGCAGAGATAAAAACCAGAAGTAGAGAGTAAAATTGAGGCTCTTTTGGTTTGCAGAAACAGAATGGGCTTCAGCCCAAACAAAAGAGCGTGTGAATGGGAAACGCGTCTCAATAGGAAGAGAGTAGGCAGCCCACGCTAGGCCCAAAGCTTCTTTACTCAGAAACCCATTAGGGGTTCAATTGAATTCTTCCATTTTGCCATCTACGTCCAAAACTCAGGGTCCCTTTCCTCCTCCACTTGAATCCAAAGGGAGTTGAGCTCCTCCACGCACGCCCAAGCCTCCACCCGACCGGCAGCCGCGAGCCACGGTCCATGGCATCGCCCGTGACGACGTTTATTGCCGGAGCTGTCGCCAATCGACGCAAAAGCTCTCCTCTTCCGTTATTCATCGCGCGCGAGAGTGACACACCCTTGTCGTCGCCAACGGTGCTCGTCGCCGCCCGCGCCTACACCGTAAGGGACTCCTTCGCCATGGCTCAACCCTTCTCTCTCGCGAACCACAACGACTGGAAGCCCTAGACTTCACTGCCGGAAAACACCGCCGACGACCCCCAAATACGCATGACCTTCACTTTTCGCCACACTCGCCGCCAACGATGGGCTCTCCTATTTCTCCTTTATCTATTTTCAGTTTCGGTGTAGGGATGAAGAATTTTGGAGAATATGATGATAGTGATAATGGAATGGTGATGGAGCTTTTGAGAAACTGGTTTCCATATTCTTCCCCTCGTCATGCCCTTGTGTTGCTCCCTTTTTTTGTTGTCTTTTGTTGTAGGTGAGTGCTGGATGGTGCTGGAGGTGAGTGGGTTCTTTCTTGTTAATGCTTTGGTTCTTTGTGTTTTGTGAAGGAGGAGGTGGTGGCTCTGAATCATTAATGGGGTAATCAATGGTGTTTTGGGCGATGATAGGTGTAGTGGGTGATGGACTGGAGCAATGAGGCGTGGCGAGCAAAAGGGAATTGTGTCTGTTATGTGGTAAGGGAGAAAAATGGTTTCTGTTAAGTTCAATGGGGTGGATGATGTTTGGTGAGGGTCAATAAGAGAGTCTCGTTCTTCCTTAGGCCGTGGTCGTAGTCTATGTGATGGTTGTGAGAAAGCATTGGGAAAGCCCAAAAACCTACGTTGATGATGGATGAATGGAAAACAAGGGTACAGAACCAGACAAAGTAACATCCTAATATAATTACATGTTTAATCCAAAAACCAGCAGACAAACCAAGCCAAGCATCATCAAACCAAATGCAAGCCAACAACAATACTATGATCCAAGATTTTAAACATTTACGCTGGTGAGTAGTGAAGCTTGATGGATGAGGACTTACCTTCTACGTTTTCCCCCTGTAGTTCCTCGTACCTCTCCTCCTCTGATCAAATTTCTCTTCCTTCTACTCCCTCCGATTATACTTCTTCCTCTTAACTGTCCGATCTTGTGTTTTCTCTCTGTTGTAAGTGATGAATCGTTGCAGGGCAAATGATTGTTTATTTCGAAGATCAGGCAGAAGTTCAGAACTAATGGTTGGGATGTGGTAGTGAGGTGGTGAGGTGTGAAGAAGGGTTGTCTAGGCTCTGGTGATGAGGTAGTAGAAGTGGAGGAGAATGTAGGTTGAGGATGGGAATGGAGAGAGCGATTAATTTGTTCAGTGAGAGTCGTGTGAGAGGTGTATGATTGATGATGAAGGCATTGAGGTGGTTCCGAGTGAGATGATCCAAAGGGGAGTCTCTTCTGCCTAATGTAGGAACGGTTTCGGAGGGAGGATGGTGCTGCCTCTGTGATGAGAGGGTCGCACCTCTCACAAAAGTTGTGCATAAAAGAATGCAGTATAGTCTAGGAAGTGACTCCTAGGTCGTCTCTCAAGGACCAAATGTGGTTCAATCTCAGATCAACACGTAGTGGGGGGGGGGGTTTGTGAAGAGTTTTGTGAATGCAGATGGACTAAATTAAAAACTGAAAATTAAACACAACCGAATATAAATAAAAGCATTAAAATGGAAACTACAACAGATAAATATCCAAACACAATTCAAGCTGTAAAATTGCAACAGTTACACTAAAACATTAAATGCACAATATTGTCATCTATCCTACACATTCACCATCAAAAAGAAGAAAATCAATTCAAGATATAATATAAAATATTTTAAGGCAAAAGAAATAAAAGAAAATAAAACTTCTCTAGCGTAACCCATTCATCTATCAAAAGAAATTGAGATTTGCCATTGCTTCTAAAGAAAATACTCCTTCGCCGTGACTCTTCCATCCCATTCAAAGAAAATTGAAATAATTGAAATGCTTCCCTTTATTCCTCTTTGGCCGTGACACCTTCTTCCAGTAAAAACTCAAACCTTCTTCTCTCAAAATCAACCACCACACACAATACACCTACCCTATTTAATCACCTCTTCATTCTCCAACAATTGCTGCCAAATGCCCATCATTCAGCATTTTTCCCTTCAAAGAAAATGAAAGCTAAATATGCTAAAAAGAATTCCATCTAGACCGTGACACCTACGCTTTCTAAATCTCCGTGCACACCACCAACTCCTTTCAAATGAGCTTTCTTACTTCCCTTCTCCACGTTTCAGCACACCATTTCTTCATCCTGCTACATGTGCGTGCAGCAGCTCTCCCAACCCGAGAATCACTTAACGCTACATTCAAAAGCTAGCACCGTGCACCACTTTTCTATATGAAGAGAAATACTGGAATGAAAACCGAGACTCTTCTTTAAATCACCGAAAATTAACTTGACACAAGGTGCTTCTCCAAGGTTGGTCAGTGCATGTGCTCCCTGCTACCATTCTAATCAAATCAATGAGATAACACACCACTTCTTCATTCATTGAAAAACAACGTTCAAGCAAAAGAAAAAAACCAAAATGAGTGTCTTCGTCCCCTCTTTCATTCCATTCGTTCCCAATCAGCGTTTTTCCAAAGAAAAAGTTCCAAAATACAATCTCCTCCAAAACAAAAAAAAACGAGGGAGTAAGTGCCGGCTGGCTCCCTCCCTTAAGGCCGTGTGTCCTCTTTTTTTAGGGTAGGGTCCACACAATAAAACCCTAGGGTGCCAAGTCACTAATTTCTAATTTTGGGTTTAATCTAATTTATCAAAAATTGACCCAAAATATAAGAGTTGATTCAAAAATTCTAAACTAGTGAATTACAATTTAATTAATTCAAAAATGTCTGTGTGGAGAGTCTTGAATTTATTTGGCATTCTTCCTGATGTCCCAAAATGTATTTCCGAAATTTTCCTGCACTTCAAAAATGCACTTAATCAGCTCAGAAAACCCAAATTAGCACAATTACAAATTTCCGACCAAATTAAGCAGAATTCGGAAAATGGGGAAATAACAAACAATTAAACACAATTCCCTAGTTTATTTAAGTGCATTAAACTAAATATAATTCAAGAAATAACGACTCATCACTCTGCCCGCTGGAGGAACGGTTTCTCCCCCTCCTTCCTTGTCTCTTTTTTCCTAAGGTACTTAAACAACTTCCCCCTCTACCTCCTCTGCTATCAGATATTTTTAAAGTCCAAGGCGTGCCCTGCCAAATGGTTGCTTCTTGCATGCATGGCGCAACAGAAGATTTGCATCAGAATGGGAGATGGCCTGATGTCCCAGTATAAAAACTTTGCTCGCGTGTCTCGATCACTTATCCATCCAGATGGGCTTGCGTTTCTTTTAACCCGGGCAACCTTCTCTTTTTCTCTTGATGATAACGATGGAGAAGCCATTTCTGAATAGAATTCTAGGAACGTCTTTCATAATCTCGACTTCTTAACTTCATAACTTCTCTGGTTAAAAAATACAAAGGAGACGTCGAATTATAGAGGTCATCGACGTACTAATTGGAGCAAAGAAGACATTAGAAAAAGACGTCGAAGTTTAGTGTATTCGACGTTTTCTTTTTCATCCTCCCGCCATCCTATTTTTCTTTTTTCCTTTATAAAACCGCTCATAAGCTCCCATTACCATTATATTTCAGTATAATATTTACATTTTAAGATAACCTCCCATTAGAAATGCAACGTTACCGATATTCGAGGTTTTCTTCTTTTTCTGTGCTTTCATCGGTGAAATTTAAAGAGGATAAAATTTTATTTGTTTAAAATATTAATTTAATTTCATATGGAAAATAATAATAATATTATTTTATGAGAATTGAATTTAGTTATAGATCACAATAATTAAAATCGTAATAAATATTATTATATTATTTAAAGTAATTTGAAATGAATGTTTTAGGTTAAATATAAGTATGATTATACTAAAAGACTTTGATTCATTTTTAAATTATAATACCATAAGTTTGAGAAAAAAAATAAGTTGACTGATAAACTAAAGGTGCTAAGAGAATATTTTGGACAAAAATGAAGATAGGTCAGTTAGAAAAAAATGTTGTCAAAGTATAATTATCCAAAAATATTTAGACAAGTTAACAACAGAGATGCATCATACCAAGTCAAATATCGAGAAGAGACCGCGTGTATGTGGAATAGTCAGACAAATCTAGACCAAAAATTAAGCAGAATGGGTTTGATGGAAGTGACCTCCACCTTCAAGAATGGAGTGGCTTCTCGGACCAAAAGTGGCAGCGGAATGGAACAATGGTTGAGATTTCGGTGCATGCAAGGTGTTTGTCAGAATGCATGATAGTGTTTGGATGTGTGTGAGAGGTAGAATTATAACTTAGATGGCTTTCCAAAAGGGAAAGGAGCTAGAGGAAGAGCAAGCTAAAAAGGCTCTAAGTTTGAACTCGAGAGAATGGTTCGATTTCTGCAGCATTTCATTAACATCTCAAGTTAAGTTCTACACAAGATGAAGCTCTCTTTTATAGGAGAAGAGAAGCTTGTCAAACGTGCAAGAGAATCTACTACAATTACAAATGACATGTGCGATTGAAAGTGGCTAGCATGGGTTGTATGTTTCACGTGGGCAGCATGGAGAATGTGCTTCAAATAGGGCAAGCCACGGCTGGTGTGTTCCATGTGGTAAATGTGCTTCATGATTGGCATGTGTTCTACATGAAAATGATGTCAAATGTGCTCCAAAGAAAGAAGATGCACGGCTATATGTGTTTCTCATGGAAAACCTGGAAAGTGTGCTCCAAAGAGAAGAGACTTCACGGCTTTCTTGTTTCCTCTTTGCTTGACAACTTCCTATGATCCTTCCAACCTGTATTGTCCTACAAAACAATCGAATTAGTTAAAAAGAACATGCTAAGACTTAGAAAGAAAAGATTAAGTCCTTATTCAACTTCCCTTTCTTGGTCTTAGTGAAGTTGATACTTCGTTGGATGGAAAGTCCTTAAAGGGGTTGTCATCATTCCCTCCCTCTTTAAAAACAATTTGTCCTCAAATCGGGAAGAAAGAAAAAGCATAACTTTGGTTTTTGTTTTCCTCCTGGATCAAAAATATATCTACAAAAGATAGCAAAAATGAGTATGATGAAGAAGATGTAAACAAAGATAAGAAGACAAAAGAAAAGTCTTGTATTTTTGAAAAAGATTTTCTGAAAATTAGTCTTGGAAAAATGGAGAATTCCATATTCCCAAGTTATTTGATTTTTATCTTCAGTTACTAGTGTACACAAGGGTAACATTAACTCAAGTTTTGAATTGCCATATTTTGAAAATGATTGCACAAAATATGTGATGGCCATTGATTTAAAAGAAAAATTAATAATGGAAGAGTGTACAATAATTGGAAAAGAAGTAAAGAATGAGAACCCTTCCCTTTTAGGTTCCTTGGTAATGGTAAGAGTAGGAGTTGCCATCATTAGCAAGAGCTCCTTCTCTTTACTTTCCGCTTCTTTCATCTTTTCTTCTTCTCTTTTCTTTTCCTCTTTCCGTCTCTCTCTTTCTTGTCTCTCTTTTTCCTTTCTCTCTTCTTCTTCTCTCTCTTTCTTGTCTTTCTTCTTCCTTTTTATCTTCTTCTTCTCTCTCTCTTTTTTGTCTCTCTTCTTCTCGTCTTTGTTCCTCCTTTTGTCTCCCAACATCTCTTTTTAGTTTTAATTCTATTTGCTTAGCTTGCAGCTCCTTAAGGTTAATCTTAAATTCTAGTTCTCTAATAAGGAAACCATTGTCAATGTAATCTCTCAAGAATTGGAGGTTTCTCTTAATATGTGAAGTCACAAACTCTTTTCTCATGCAAGATTTTAATTCATACGAATCACGAATCGGGGACTTTCTTCCGATCCTAACAAGATATTGTCTTTCATCCCACCACTCTCTTGCATGCACCTCAAATCTAGATGTGTAGAGACTAAGGACATAAGATGTATTATTGCTAGAATGGAAATAGGATTCAGGTTTACTTTTTCTAGCAATTAATGGATGCATGTCATCAATTTCTCTTTCCCAAGCTAGGTATGTTAATGCACCAATATCATGACCAAAGAATGGAATATTTGCCCTAGCTTGTTTATACAACTCATCCTCAATCCGATCAAATTCATGAAAGGAACAAGTCCTTCTTCTAGCTTCATCAAGTTTTCTTTTAATTTCTTTGAAACTAATGGATTGATCAAAACTAGAAGACCGAGAGGACCTATATGAAGAAGAAGACCTATAGGAATCATAACAAGACATCAAACTCTTTATATTTTTGTTAAAGATTTCTAGAAAGAATCTAGAGGTAAAATGAACCAAATAGCTCCTAGGAAGGAGAGGTGAGTCAAAAATGGACAAGCTTAAAAACCTTGTCCTTCCTAGCCAGAGTGTCTTTCAAAAGCTTTTTGAATGCAAGATGAGATGCACCTAGAAACCAAATGAAGGTTTATCTAAATGAAATGCGCTCCTATGTATCACGGAGCTTTAAAACATAAAAGTCAAGCAAGCAAAGTAAAGGAAAGCAATGCAAATGGAAAAGGATATGCAGTCCTAAGTGAAAGTGCAAGTGACACTTTGAGCCCCTTTTCACACTTTCACACTAAGAAGTGGAAACTAAGTTATTACAATGTTTGATGCTGCACTTGGAATTGCTTGAAAAGCATTTTTCCAAGCCACTTTAAGTTGAAAATGAACACAAAATTGAAAGAAAATACAAAGGTTCTGTGAAACCAAGCCAAATTTACAAATGAAAATTGTGGAAAATGGAACAAAGCCAAGTGTGGCTGCTAGTTCAGATTGGTTGAATGCCAAATTTGATGTGTTTTGTTGTTGAAATGGGTGCTGGAACAGCAAAAGGAATGTGCTCTTGGAGTCCAAGCTTGTAGCCAATTTAACAAGTCTTCCACTCCCTAATATGCTACCCCATTTAGGAAGCAATCTGGATGTTTAAGACTGCACCACAGCATCACACAATCATACAAAACCAGCAAAAATAGTGAGCATCAACAAACTTTACTGCACCAGAATTTTTCAGTGAAAACCAGTTTTATAGCACAATGGAAAGCTAAGAAAGTTGAATTCTAATAAATTTGGGGCTGGAAAAAGAGATGGCGCTCAAAGGGAACCTAAGAGAGGATCTAGAACAGATTATAAAAGCAATAAAAACTCAAAAACAGTGATGGAATTGTGTGCTTCGAAACTGTTTGATAAAACTCAAAACTGTTTGATAAAATGCCACAAAGAACAATAAATTTTTGTGTTTTTTGGGTTGTACTTTCAAAACTGGATTGCAGGGAGTAATTGGCTTTTTATATCATTTGTTTTCATTGGTATAAGCAGTGAAAAGTATATGGAAATAGAATCCCAGCTCTTGCCAATCCAGAAATGTAAATCAAACAAATGGACAATGTCAAACAGCAAAGAATTTGTGACTGCACCAGAAACAAATGTTGGAAAAATGGAAACAACAATGGTCAACTTGAATGCTACTGTGGTTAATGATCAATTTGTAGTTCTAGCGAGTTTATATTATGAAATTGAATGTGTGCAATCACTTAGGCAGCAAAGAAAGTAACCACAAGAAAATATCACTGGTTCACTTCCAAAGTCAAGCAAATTCAATGGTTTGGATAGTGATTTTGCACATAAACTGAAAAATGACCAAATGAACAGTGCACACAAGTTTAAAATGGTAAAATAAACTTGCCCAAATGGTAAAAATGCACTGAAACAATCCTATTCATCAAATCACAGCAGCTGTAGCTAAAAATGGAGCAAAATTTGGTGGTTTAAAGGTGAATTGTGCATATAGGAATCTTAATGACCATTTGAACAATGCATACAGGCTTCAAATGGTAAAATACATGTGCACAAACATTTACAATGCACTGAATAACATTGGTGCACCAAATCACTGTGACAGTGGCTTAAGATGCAGAGAAATGCATTAACATTGGTCCAGAAATTTAGAAAACAGCAGAGTCAATGATGGCTGGTTCATTCAAATGCAAAAAAAAAGATCTTAATCAACTAGATCTAGTTGCAGATTATGAACTAGCAGATTATTAAATGACCTAAGACATGGCAAACATTACAGCACGGTGCAAAGTTGGAACAAAATACTGTGACATCACTGTTTTGGTGAATTTTTAAACAACTCAATTATGATTTTCACAAATTAGTGGTTAATCTGAGTTGAAACAACTGGAACCGTGTTTATAAACTTCAAACAAACTTGCAGCAAGGTTCAGAGATACAAAACTGACCATAAACAGTGTGGACAACATCAAACCAGAAAGGCAAATTGCTGCTGAAGTTAAAAAATAGATTATGATGAACTCAACCACTCATTTTGCTTTTCTTTGATGCATATGAGTTGCAATATCTTTAGACACAATTGAAATCATTAGACAAATTTGCACAAAGCTTGAAACACCAGAAATTTGGACCAAATCAGATGATACCAACTCAATCCTAAAATTACGGTTTATGGAAAGTTTGCCATGGGAATCAAAATTTGCAATGCTAATAGGCTCAAATGATCAAAGCTGGACATGATGTCATTCCTTTATACGATCAACATAGAGCAGCAACTGCTTTAGACACAATCAAAACTGAAAAATCAAAAGCCGAACAGAATCAAACCAATGTAACAATAAAACAATGCAGTAACATGCACAAGACTTTGACAAAACTGGAAAATTAAAATTGAAAGCTGGAATTGGACTCAATCAAACAAATTGCACCGATTAAAATGATGATTAAATGCTAAAGAACAGTGAATGGAATCAAACATCCACAGAAACAAAAAAAATTGAATCAAACAGAAATCAAAATGGATGAAACAGTAACATAGTCGAACAACACATGACGAAAGTGAAGAAAATGAAGAAAAGAGCAACTTAGCTCTTGCAGTGGCAGCGTCGACGATTGGCTTTGGATGCCAAATGATGGAAGCGACCTCCACCTTCAAGAATGGAGTGGCTTCTCGGACCAGAAGTGGTAGCGGAATGGAACAATGGTTGGACATTTCGGTGCATGGAAGGTATTTGTCAGAATACGTGATAGTGTTTGGATGTGTGTGTGAGGTAGAATTCTAACTCAATTTGAACTCGAGAGAATGGCTAGATTTCTGCAGCATTTCATTAACATCTCAAGTTAAGTTCTATACAAGATGAACCTCTCTTTTATAGGAGAAGAGAAGCTTGTCAAACGTGCAAGAGAATCTACTGCAATTACAAATGACATGTGCGGATGAAAGTGGCCAGCGTGGGTTGTTGATGACAAATTTATGAACACCGAAATACGGCGCCACAAACTTGTTGAACAATCGGCAAGTATGACCGAATCGTTTCAAGTAATAAACTCGGTAAGACCAAGTATCGTTCTCCCAAAGGACTCACGGCCTAGTTTAGTTATGTGATTCGTTGATTAGCTAAGACTTAAGAACAAAATAATTGGATTTTACTATGCAAAAGACGAAAATAAACATGTATGCATGAGGTTGATCAATGGCTAAAACAAAATACAAACACTTTCAATGGAATATATGGATGTTCATGTGCTCATGGAATACTTCCTCACTAGGTAAAGTGTTTCACTCACACACAAGTGTATAAGAGGTAATCACTCATTCACTCCACTATCACAATGTCACATGAATCAACTTTGCCTTTGATTTAACCACAATCAAAAACATTCACAAGCATGCATCATCACAAGGACTTTTCAATGGCTTATAACGTGGCTGGGCTAACAAGAAAATTGGTTTTTCTGGATCACAAAATCCTTGAGTTAAGAGAATCATAACAACACAATTATCTTTATTTTTCCCAACTTGCCTTTGCATTGAGCTTTGCCTTTTCTTTTCTTTTCTTTCTCTTTTTCTTTTCTTTTCACATTCTTCTTTCTTAGCTCTTAGCTCAATGCTTTTTTTTTTTTCATGCTTTCCCAACAACCCCAAACCTGAACATTTAACAATACCACACAAGATTTTCTACTTAACTCAAGGTAAAGCTTTTCAACAAGGGTTTTCAATTTATATTCAAGGCTAAGGGTTCAAAGGATAGAACAGATAATGTTCTCTTTTAGTGGGCTAATTTCATGAATTTGGCCAATAAAAAGGGTTCCAACAAACGGCCTTGATCATATGATGCAAAACAAGCAAATGATTCAATCATAGAAAACCTGGGCAAAATCATTCATGTTTCCAAAGTAATAGCATTCAATCAATAAAAACTCTGGAGCTCAAAACCTCACATATAAGCTCATTCACATTTGACATACACATCCTGCTTAATCTCTCAATCACAATCATAATATCCTGCATTTGTTCACAAAGCTTGTGAATCACCTGTATAAGCATTTAATGTGCACATCTATCTCAACATCAATCAATCAATAATCATCATCAAGCATTACTTATCACACAATCACAGTCAATAGCAAACCATCATAACAAACCAGGTTTCCAATAGAGTACATCAACCTTAATCTAAAACAAAAGTAAATAAGTTCAGAACACTTAAACCAACAAAAGCATAAGTTCATGATAGCATTCATCAGTAAATGTTATCTTAGCTCCTCATCAATCTGAGCTGTCCTCTGTATCTTCCTCTTCTTCCACATCTTCATCATCTTCAAATGCATCATCATCATCAGCTTCATCTTCTTCTATCTCCCTATCTGAAGCTTCAGCTGCTTCAGCTCCTCCTCCTTGCACCGGCTCCTCTGGCCAAGCTACCACATTATGGAATTCCTCCATAGTCCACCTGTGAGCTGGAGGTGTATCATACATCCCCACAATCATCTCAGCAGTTGCCACCTGCCCTCTATGAATGGACTGTAACTGAGCACCTATAAGAGACATGTACATGTCCCTCATCTGGAATGGTTCTGCTTCATGTGTCTCAGCAGATGTCTGGTTCTGTGCTTGCCCTCTCTCTCTGCGAGCATGGCGTGGTGGAACTGGCTGAGCTGCCTCCTCACCTCCATAATACTGTCTGTAATAGGCTTCATCAATGGCTTTTCTTGGCCTTTCAAATGGTGGAGCAGAAATGTCCACCCCAGCTATCTTGCAAAGGTGAGCGATTAAGGAAGGATCTCCTAGGGGTGCTTTGTTATTTGAGGTATTGGCACACACACTAATCTCATCAGCTATCACCTGACCAATATTAACATTTATGTTCCTGATAGCACAGTAGATGAAGAGTGCCCTGCTGAGAGTAATATCTGACACATGTGAACATGGCTGAATGTTAGCATGAGAAAATGCCATCCAATACTTTGCAAGAGGAGTCAAATCAGTCCTCCTAATGTTGACCACTGAGCCAGATCTATTCCTTTGGAAGTGTCCTCCAGGTATACAAAGTACTCTCTCTACATCCTCAAAATCAGCCCGTTCCTCCATGCAAAGAGCAAACTGGCACTGTTCACCAGCCCACACAGTATCCAGGAAGTTACTGATAGAATCAGGATCATACCTGATAGCATGGCCTCTGACATAGCCCAGATAATTTTCAACTGGATAATCACCAATCTTCTTTGCATTAGTGTAGAATTCTTTTACCATAGCTATGTTAGCAGGTGCAGGATATGTGGCTAGCTTTCCCCAGTCATTCCCTAACAATCGCTCTCCAAATTGAGGAGCAAAGTTAGGTATCATTCCAAATTTTCTCTCCATAAGGAGTCTCCTCTCTTGCACCACCTTGAAGTGCTTCTCATGTTTTCGAGAGAGGAACCTACTAGAATGGGTCTGTTCTGGTTCCTTTTCCTTTCTCTTGGTTGCCATGGTTTTCAATCTTTTTCCTGAAGAGGGTGTCATTCCTGCAATCAAACACAATACAAAACCACAGAACATGATGTTAATCATTAGTAAAACACAAAATACAACTCCTTTCGAAGCCAAGCCACCGCTGAGGGTCAGAATTTCCCCTCAGCGCTACCAGTGTCACGCAACAAATCAAGAAAATCAAGTCTGGCAGAGTGCCGCTCAGCGATAATTTACCCTTGAGCGGTGACTCTACAGAGTTTTGAAAAATCTCTTTTAAGCTGTCCTAACTCCACCCAAATGCAATTTTCAGTTTTCCAGATCAAAACCATGCAGTTTAATCGGTTCAAACATCAATTATATCATCAAATCATGCATACAAACCAAAACCCCTAAATATTCATGCTTTGACAATCACATTCAAAATCAAGAACCCTAGAATGAACAAAATGCTTTTCTTTACTTACTTGGGTGGAGATACTAGATGCAATGAGAATGCTTCCAAGCTAGAATGCTCTCTTCCAACCCCAAACTTTGATGGCACACTAGTGAAAAAGTGAGTGGAAGAGAAATTTTCTTAAGAGGGAAGAGTAAAAAGGTGTAGAAAACCTTGGAGAAGGTATGTGGGAGTGTTTGTGCAGAGAGGAGCCAACAAACAGAAGCTTATGCGCAGCTTAGGGTATAAAAATACCCTAATGGGCTCGGGTCCCGCTAAGGGGAAACTAAAGCCCATTCTGCTAGAGTATCGCTCAGCGGTAAGTTACCGCTCAGCGGCACTTGCGTGATGTGCTCTTCTCCTTCTTTTCTTAACCTACGTGCCTCCTAAACATGCCCCTCACTGGTTCCCTGCAATTCAATTCTCAGGTTACTTATGCACAACCCTATTATACTACTACAATGAAACAATCAAAAACAATCAATCAATTGGGTTGCCTCCTAGGTAGCGCTTGTTTAACGTCACGAGCCTGACCCAAAATCCACCAACACCCATCAGTAGGTGTTACAATCTTACCAACACCCATCAGTAGGTGTTACAAACTTACCAACACCCATCAGTAGGTGCAAAATTTTCTCACCAACACCCATCAGTAGGTGTTACAAACTTAGTATCCTTCAGTAGATACTTAACCACCTAGCATCCTTCAGTAGATGCTATATCCAACAAAGTATTTACAAAAATAATATCCACAAATTAAAAGTTACAAAACAAAATCAAAAGTTTTTAAATCACTGGGTTGCCTCCCAGCAAGCGCTCTTTTAACGTCATTAGCTTGACCCAGTAAAGTTCAAATTCCTTCTTCATAGTTGATGTTCTTGTCCCACCAACTCCTCAGCTGTTTCCTGTGCACTGTTTTGATTCTTCCAAAATGTGGAGATTCTATCTCTATCATCTCCTTCTCTTTATAGCCTTTCACAACCCACAACTTGTTTTTGATTCTCACAGGTGTACCAAGTTGGGGTCTTCCTCTATTCCAGTCATCAGGAACTTTTCCTCCTCTTCCAATCTGTTCTCCTTTATGCACCTGAAACAACAAACAATGGTTACCTGTAACCTTGGGCTTTTCATCTTTATGGCTAGTCATGTGTGCATCTTGAAATGCAGCTTTATAACTAGCTTCTTCCTCCTGTGTTTGTGTCTCATCTTTAAAGACATCTACGACAACTCTCTCCTCTCGGTCCTGGAGCACCACTATACCTTCGTTTACATCAATGATAGCTTTGGCCGTTTTCATAAACGGTCTTCCAAGAATGATAGGTATCTTTTCTGTCTCCATCTTCATCACCACAAAGTCTGCCAAGAACTGGAGTTTTCCAACACAAACTATGATGTCCTCTACAATCCCACATGGTTCCTTTGAAGATCCATCGGCCATTACTAAATTAACCTTTACAGGTTTCATATTAACATCGCCGATTTGCTCCAATAAAGAGTAAGGTATCAAGTTAACACTTGAACCTAAATCAAGAAGAGCTTTTTTAATCCTTTTCTTCCCTATAGTACAAGGGATAGAAAAGCCTCCTGGATCTGTTGCTTTTGGAGGGAATGGCTCCTTTTTAACAGTTTTACACTTCTTTGCCTCATCATCTCTACGTCTTTTCTTTGTTGAGACGTCTTCATCAGATTTAGTGTAAACCGTAATTTGTTGTAAAATCTGCTCCCAAGGTGCATCATTATCCACCATCTTGAATAATTCTGTGAAATCCAGTTGTTTCCCTTGATGTATTGGAAAAGGAGAAGTATTTTTGCTCTCTATTTCTCTTTTCTCTTCTGTTTCTCCTTTGTCTAACTCAACTATCTCATTTTTAGCACTCTCTACCACCTTGCATTCTTCTCTGGGGTTAACCTCAGTATTAGCCCCAAAATTTCTATTTGGCCTTTCTTCCACCTGCTTGGTGATCTGCCCCATCTGAATCTCCAAATTCTTGATAGCAGCTTCAGTGCTCTTTTGGGTAGACTCAGTTTTCTGTATGAAATTATTAAGAGTGTCTTCCATCCTCATGGACCTTTCATTAAGCATAGAAATTTGCTGCCATAAGGTGGGTTGCTGCTTCTGCTTATTAAATTGACCAGCTTGCCTAGTTTGCCCTTGACCAATGCTTGGGTGTGGTTTCCACCCTTGATTGTAGTTCCCTTGACGGTATTGATTGGTCATGTAATTTACATCATCCACGGCTTCTGCTGGAAAGGCACATTGACCATTGATATGGTCGCCTCCACATAATTCACACAACTGAGATTGTACCTGTGCAGCAGTTTTCAACTCTTTAGGCAATTGTGCAAGTGTTTTAGTAAGAGTCTCCAGCTGTTGAGTTAGAATTTTATTTTGTGCTAGCAAGGCATCATGTGTCTGTAATTGTAGAACTCCTTTCTGTTGCATAGGAGCTCCTCTTTCACTGTGGAGCTCATTATCACTAGTAGCCATATTTTCAATAATTTCTGTTGCTTCCTCTGGAGTTTTCCATTTAATGTTTCCTCCTGCTGAGGCATCAAGCATCATCTTGGTTTGTGAACCAAGACCTCCAAAGAAGGTAAGGACTACTTCCACTTCATCGAATCCATGCGTGGGTGTTTTCCGTAGCAAGCTTTTGTATCTATCCCATGCATGACCTAGTGATTCTTCCATGCCCTGCATGAATGAAGAAATCTCTTGCTTGCCTTTGTTCACCTTTGATTGTGGGAAGTATTTATTTAGAAACTTGGTTACCACTGCTTCCCACTCTGTGAAACTTCCCTCTGGAAAAGAATTTAACCAAAGCTTAGCATTGCCTCCTAATGAGAAAGGAAACAAGCTAAGTTTGATCGCTTCATCTGGCACCCCATTGATTTTCACTGTGTTGCAGATCTCATTAAATGTAGTGAGGTGCTCATATGGGCTTTCATGAGATAACCCATTGAATTGATTGCTCTTCACCAGTTGGATCAATGCTGGTTTGACCTCCATGTTAGCTGCATTGACTCTAGGTCTAGCTATACTGTTAAAGTGCTGAGGTCCAGCTGTATTGGTGTAATCAGCAAGAGTTCTTCTGATATTATTGTTCTCCATATTTTCTGTGCTATGGTCAGAACCTTGTGGTGATGGTTGCAACAGAGTTTCCGGAGGAGGGAAAAGTTCTCTAGATGTTCGGATTCTTCTCCTCCGTCTACTCTCGTCTAAACCTTCAAGAAGCGGTTCTGCAGTTATCTTGCTCCTAGTTCGAATTGCCTCCTGCATACACAAGAACACAAAACCCTAGAATATTTGGTTAGCACAAAAAGATATAGGAGAAGATATAAGATTCAGAGAATAAAATAAAATAAAATAAAATAAAATAATAACAGAAAAAATAAAAACAGAAAAATAAAAACAGAAATTCAAAATTAAAGTCAAAGATAATCAATAATCACACAAATTAACCAGTTAAACCACGAGTCCCCAGCAACGGCGCCAAAAACTTGATGACAAATTTATGAACACCGAAATACAGCGCCACAAACTTGTTGAACAATCGGCAAGTATGACCGAATCGTTTCAAGTAATAAACTCGGTAAGACCAAGTATCGTTCTCCCAAAGGACTCACGGCCTAGTTTAGTTATGTGATTCGTTGATTAGCTAAGACTTAAGAACAAAATAATTGGATTTTACTATGCAAAAGACGAAAATAAACATGTATGCATGAGGTTGATCAATGGCTAAAACAAAATACAAACACTTTCAGTGGAATATATGGATGAGTATGTTGTTGGGGTTTATCAATTTCATCTTATCCACTCTCATATATTTTAGGAATTCAACATTCAATTCATCATTGTTAATGCCACTCTCTAAATTACCTTGTAAAGAAGGCCTATCCCTAATTACGAGTTCATACAATTCCTAGCATTCCTAATAATTAGTTCTTTTAGCACAGGAGCTTAACGACAACCAATATACTATTGGGAGAAATTCCCCGGATCTAGACTTCCTCGTACGTTCCCGTATCGACAAAACCAATAATCATGCATTGAATGAGTTAAACAAAGCAAGCATTGAGCAAAGAGGAAAAACCCTAACTAATGATGAAAGAAAGCATAGGTCTTAAATATAAGATATAAGCACAAATTCCATATATGAGAGTTTCACAAGACTACATTGATTCCCCAACAACAATACAAGGTTTAGTTCACCATATTCATGGTGAAACTAGATGAACAATAATGAAAGAATGAAAGATAAAACCCTAAAAAGGTGAAGAGGTAGCCTTAGCATCCAAGATCCTCCTTCAAAGGGGTGGAAGAGAGTGTGTTTGCTTCGTTTCTGCCAAAGATACAAACCCTGGGACGTCCTAAAGCTTATATACTATTCTAAAATTACAGAAAATTTAGGCGCAAGCCCATAAGTGTGCCGCTCAGCGGTAAAGTGCCGCTCAGCGGTAAGTGCGTGAGTTGGTTTCTTCCCCTCAGCGGCCATTTTGCCCCTCAGCGGATCCAGTGCGAGCTTCTGAGTGCCTCTCAGCGGTAAACTGCCGCTGAGCGGCAGTTGCGGCTTCTCCTTTTGCACTTTTTGATGTCTTTTCTGATTCCATCTCTCTCCTTCTTCACTTCTTTCACCAAACTCACCTTAAAACCTGCACAAAAACACTGAAATCAAGCATAAACCTGTCCAGCTCTCTTATTTCTTAAAATATGAATAAAAGCATGATTTCAAGCTAGTTTCTAAGTATAAAGGTTGCTTTTAGTATCAATTTTAAGCATGAAAATAACAGTTTTTCAATTGTTATCAGTTGTATGTTTCACGTGAGTAGCATGGAGAATGTACTTCAAAGAGGGGAAGCCACGGCTAGTGTGTTCCATGTGGTAAATGTGCTTCATGATTGGCATGTGTTCCACATGAAAATGATGTCAAATGTGCTCCAAAGAAAGAAGATGCACGGGTGTATGTGCTTCTCATGGAAAACGTGAAAAGTGTGCTCCAAAGAGAAGAGACTTCACGGCTTTCTTGTTTCCTCTTTGCTTGACAACTTCCTATGATCCTTCCAACATTTATTGTCCTACAAAACAATTGAATTAGTTAAAAAGAACATGCTAAGACTTAGAAAGATAAGATTAAGTCCTTATTCAACTTCCCTTTCTTTGGAATCAGAAAAGACATCAAAAAGTGCAAAAGGAGAACCCGCAACTGCCGCTCAGCGGCAGTTTACCGCTGAGCGGCACTCAGGCAGTCACGTTGGATCCGCTGAGGGGTGAAAAGGCCGCTGAGGGGAAGAAAACAACTCACGCACTTACCGCTGAGCGGCACTATTTTGGGCTTGGGCCTAATTTTCTGTAATTTTAGAATAGTATATAAGCTTTAGGACGTCCTAGGGTTTGTATCTTTGGCAGAGACGAAGCAAACACTCTCTTTTCCACCCCTTGAAGGAAGATCTTGGATGCTAAGGCTACCTTCTCCTCTTTCTAGGGTTCTATCTTTCATTCTTTCATTATTGTTCATCTAGTTTCACCATGAATATGGTGAACTAAGCCTTGTATTGTTGTTGGGGAATCAATGTAGTCTTGTGAAACTCTCATATATGGAATTTATTTTAACGTCTTATATTAAGATATATGCTTTCTTTCATCTTTAGTTAGGGTTTTTCCTCTTTGCTTATTGCTTGCTTTGTTTAACTCATTCATTGCCATGATTATTGATTTTGTCGATACGGGAACGTACGGGGAAGTCTAGATCCGGGGAATTTCTCCCAATAGCATATTGGTTGCCTTTAAGCTCCTGCACTTTAAGAACTAATTACTAGGAATGCTAGGAATTGTATGAACTCGTAATTAAGGATAGGCCTTCTTGCAAGGTGATTTAGAGAGTGGCATTAGCATTGATGATAAGAATGATGAATTCCTAAAATATATGAGAGTGGATAAGATGAAATTGATAACCCCAGCAACATACTCATCCATCTAATTCATTGAAGTGTTTGTATTCTATTTTTCTCCATTGATCAAATTCATGCATACATATTTAATTACTGTCTCTTGCATTGAAACCTACAATCAATTTGTTCTTAAGTCTTAAATAATCAACAAATCACATAGCTAAACTAGGCCGTGAGTCCTTTGGGAAAACAATACTTGGTCTTACCTTGTTTTATTACTTGATATGATTCGGTCACACTTGCCGATTGTTAAACAAGTTTGTGGCGCCATTTTTCAGTGTTCATAAATTTGTCATCAAGTTTTTGGGGCCGTTGCCGGGGACTCGTGGTTTAATTAGTTCATTTGTGTGATTATTGATTATCTTTGACTTGAATTTTGAAATTTGAATTTCTGTTTTTATTTTTTCTGTTTTTATTTTTATTTTATTTTATTTTATTTTATTTTATTTTCTGTTTTTAGTTATTTTCTGTTTTTATTTTATCTTCTTATCTCTTATCTTATATCTTCTTTTATATCTTTTTGTGCTAACCAATTTTTCTAGGGTTTTGTTTTCTTTTGTATGCAGGAAGCAATCCAAACTAGAAGCAAGAAAACTGCAGAACCTCTTCTTGAAGGTTTAGACGAGAGTAGACGGAGGAGAAGAATCCGTACATCTAGAGAACTTTTTCCTCCTCCGGAAACTCTGTTACAACCATCACCACAAGGTTCTAACCATAGCACTGAAAATATGGAGAATAATAATGCCAGAAGAACTCTTGAAGATTATACAAATATAGATGGACCTCAACACTTTAACAACATAGCAAGACCAAGGGTCAATGCAGTTAACATGGAGGTTAAGCCAGCATTAATCCAACTGGTGAAGAGTAATCAATTTAATGGGTTGTCTCACGAAAGCCCATATGAGTACCTCACAACTTTTAATGAAATCTGCAACTTGGTGAAAATAAATGGGGTGCCGGATGAAGCAATCAAACTTAGCTTGTTTCCATTCTCACTAGGAGGCAACGCTAAGCTTTGGTTAAATTCTTTTCCAGAAGAAAGCTTTATAGAGTAGGAAGCAGTGGTGACCAAGTTCCTAAACAAATACTTTCCACAATCAAAAGTAAATAAAGGAAAGCAAGAGATTTCATCATTCAAGCAAGGCATGGAAGAATCACTGGGGCATGCAAGGGACAGGTATAAAAGCTTATTAAGGAAAACACCCACGCATGGCTTTGATGATGTGCAAGTAGTCCTAACCTTCCTTGGAGGTCTTGGTCCACAAACCAAGATGATGCTTGACGCTTCAGCAGGAGGAAATATCAAATGGAAAACTCCAGAGGAAGCTACATAAATCATTGACAATATGGCTACTAGTGACAATGAGCTCAACAGTGAAAGAGGAGCTCCTATACAACAAAAAGGAGTTCTACAATTACAAACCCATGATGCCTTGCTAGCGCAAAATAAGATACTAACTCAACAACTGGAGACTCTTACGAAAACTCTTGCACAACTACCAAAAGAGTTAAAGACTGTTGCACAGGCTCAATCACAATTGTGTGAAGTATGTGGAGGAAACCATATCAATGGTCAATGCGCTTTTCCAGTAGAAGCATTAGAAGATGTAAACTTCATGGCCAATCAATACCGTCAGGGGAATTTTAATCAAGGGTGGAAACCACACCCAAGCATTGGTCACGGACAAACTGGGCAAGCTGGACAAACTGGGCAATTCAATAAGCAACAACAACAACCAACCTTATGGCAACAGATGGCTATACTAAATGAAAGGTCAATAAGGATGGAAGAAAATCTTAATCAGTTCATACAGAAAACTGAGTCTACTCAAAAGAGCACTAAGGCTTCTATTAAGTATTGGGAGACTCAAATGGGTCAGATTACCAAGCAATTGGAAGAGAGGCCAAACAAAAATTTTGGGGCTAATACTGAGGTTAACCCCAGGGAAGAATGCAAAGTGGTGGAGAGTACAAATGATGAGAGAGTTGAGTTAAAAGAAAAGAGAGAAAAGAAAGAAAAAGAAGAGAGAGAAAAGAGAGAAAAAGAAAAAGAAGAGAGAGAAAAAGAAAAAGAGAGAAAAGAGAAAGGAGAGAGAAGAAAGATAGAGAGTAATGATATTTTTCCTTTTCCAATAAATCAAGAGAAGCAATTTGATTTTACAGATATTATTCAAGATGGTGGACAATGATGTACCTTGGAATCAGATACTACAACAAATTGCAGTTTATACTAAACCTGAAGAAGAAGTCTCTACAAGGAAAAGACGTAGAGAGGATGATACAAAAAAGTATAAAGCTGTTAAAAAGGAGCCATTCCCTCTAAAGGCAAAAGATCCAGGAGGTTTCTCCATTCCATGCACAATAGGGAAGAAGAGGATAAACAAAGCCTTACTCGATTTAGGATCAAGTGTTAACTTGATACCTTATCCTTTACTGGAGCAGATCGGTAATGTTGATGTGAAGCCTGTAAAGGTTAACTTAGTAATGGCAGATGGATCTTCAAAGGAACCCTATGGAATAGCAGAAGATATTATAGTTTGTGTGGGCAAACTCCAGTTCTTGGTAGACTTTGTGGTGATGAAGATGGAGACTGAAAAGATACCCATTATTCTTGGAAGACCGTTTATGAAAACGGCCAAAGCTATCATTGATGTGAACGAACGTATAGTGGTGCTCCAAGACAGAGAAGAGAGGGTTGTTGTAGATGTCTTCAAAAATGAGAGGCAGATGCAGGAGGAAGAAGCTAGTCATAAAGCTGCATTTCAAGATGTACTCATGACTAGCTCTCAAGATGAAAAGCCCAAGGTTAAAGGTAAACATTGTTTATTGTTTCAGGTACCGGAAAAAGAGAAGATTGGAAGAGGAAGGAAAGTTCCTGATGACTGGATGAAAGAACAACTCCAACTGGGTACACCTGTGAGAGTCAAAAACAAATTGTGGGTTGTGAAAGGCTATAAAGAAAAGGAGATGATAGAGATAGAGTCTCCATATTCTAGAAGAGTCAAAACAGTACACCGGAAGCAGTTGAGGAGTTGCTGGAATATGGACATCAACCAGGAAGAAGGAACTTGAACTTTATTGGGTCAAGCTAATGACGTTAAAAGAGCGCTTGCTGGGAGGCAACCCAGTGATTTAAGAACTTTTAATTTTGGTTTGGTGATGTAATTTTGAACTTTTGGGTATTTTTGTTTTTGTTATAAGTTTGTTACAGGGTTTACATCTACTGATGGATGTTAGGCGGAAGAGTATCTACTGAAGGATACTATGTTTGTATACACCTACTGATGGGTGTTGGTAAGAAAGATTTGCATCTACTGAAGGGTGCTGGAGGATTTTGGGTCAGGCTCGTGACGTTAAACAAGCGCTACCTGGGAGGCAACCCAGTTGATTGATTATATTTCTGTTTGTTCTGCTTTAGTTGCATGATAGGGATTTGCATAAGTGATCTGAGAATTTAATTGCAGGGAACCAGTGAGGGGGCATGAGTAGGAGCACTTAGGTTAAGCTAGGGAGAAGAAGAACACTTCCCGAAAGTGCCGCTGAGCGGCAAACTACCGCTAAGCGGTAGTGTCGCAGACTGGGCTTAGGTTGCCCCTTAGCGGAACCCGAGCCCATTAGGGTATTTTTATACCCTAAGTTGCGCCTTAGCTTCTCTTTTCAGACTCTTCTCTGCACACACACACTCCTACATACTTTTTCAAAGACTCTCTACATTTTTCCCTTCATTCCTCTTTAGAAAATCTCCCTTCCACTCACTTTCTCACTAGTTTTCCATCTAAGTTTGGGGTTGGGAGAGAGCATCATTGATGGGGCTGAGTTATTCAAAGCACTAGAGCAGGATTTGTTTTATCATTCACTTTTGTTTTAGAATAGGGTTTGATGTACTCAATTGGAAATTTTGTCTGTTATGATGGTTTGCTTATGATTGTTGTTTGATAAGTAATGCTTGATGATGCTTTGATATTGATTGATGTTGAGATGTGCACATTATATGCTTATACAGGTGATTCACAAGCTTTGTGAACAAATGCATGATGTTGTGATTGTGATTGTGATATTAAGCAGGATGTGTATGTAAAATGTGAATGAGCTTATATGTGAGGTTTTGAGCTTCAGAGTTTGTGTGAATGAATGCTATTACTTTGGAAGCATAAATGACTTTGCCCAGGTTTGCTATGATTGAATTATTTGCTTGTTCGCATCATATGATCAAGGCCATTTGTTGGTAACCCTTATATTAGCCAATTTCATGATTAGCCACTAAAAGATAACACTTTTGTGTTCTATCCTTTGAACCCTTAGCCTTGAACATGATTTGGAAACCCTTGTTGAAAAGCTTTACCTTGAGTTAAGTAGAAAATATTTTGTGGTATTGACAAATGTTTAAGTTTGGGGTTGTTGTAAAATAGAAAGGGAAATTGAAAGCATTGAGCTAAGAGCTAAGAATAAGAATATGAAAGAGAAGGAAAAGAAAAGAAAAGAAAAAGCAAAGCTCAATGCAAAGGAAAGTTGGGAAAAATAAGAATGATTGTGTTGATATGATTCTCTTAACTCAAGGGTTTTGTGATCCAGAAAAACCAATTTTCTTGTTAGCCCAGCCACATTATAAGCCATTAAAAAGTCCTTGTGATGATGCATGCTTGTGAATTTATTTGATTGTGGTTAAATGAAAGGCAAAGACGATTCATGTGACATTGTGATAGTAGAGTGAATGAGTGATTACCTCTTATACACTTGTGTTTGAGTGAAACACTTTACCTAGTGAGGAAATATTCATTGAGCACATGAACATCCATGTTTAGTTGATTGATCATTCATGAAAAATAGCATTTGTTGGATATTAAGTGACTTTGTGAACACCAAAGCATGTGTACATCTTGATTGAAATCTTTGTCATGAGTTTGATTGAAGTTTACTTACCTTGAAAAGAGGATTTTTGAATGAGTGAACCATTATAAGGATTGGTAGAAGATTGAGTTACATCTTGTTTGCTTGAGGACAAGAAAAGTTCTAAGTTTGGGGTTGTGATAACAGTTTAAAAACTGTTATTTTCATGCTTAAAATTGATACTAAAAGCAACCTTTAACACTTAGAAACTAGCTTGAAATCATGCTTTTGGTTATATTTTTAGAAATAAGAGAGCTGGACAGGTTTATGCTTGATTTCAGTGTTTTTGTGCAGGTTTTAAGGTGAATTTGGTGAAAGAAGTGAATAAGGATAGAGATGGAATCAGAAAAAACATCAAAAAGTGCAAAAGGAGAAGCCGCAACTGCCGCTCAACGGCAGTTTACCGCTGAGCGGCACTCAGGCAGTCACGTTGGATCCGTTGAGGGGTGAAAAGGCCGCTGAGGGAAGAAAACAACTCACGCACTTACCGCTGAGCGGCACTATTTTGGGCTTGGGCCTAATTTTTTGTAATTTTAGAATAGTATATAAGCTTTAGGATGTCCTAGGGTTTGTATCTTTGGCAGAGACGAAGCAAACACTCTCTTTTCCACCCCTTGAAGGAAGATCTTGGATGCTCAGGCTACCTTCTCCTCTTTCTAGGGTTCTGTCTTTCATTCTTTCATTATTGTTCATCTAGTTTCACCATGAATATGGTGAACTAAGCCTTGTATTGTTGTTGGGGAATCAATGTAGTCTTGTGAAACTCTCATATATGGAATTTATTTTAACGTCTTATATTAAGATATATGCTTTCTTTCATCTTTAAGATATATTAAGATATATGTGCAAAATAGTAAAGTCGAACGGTGTTCTTCACAGAGCCGAACGGTTCTAACAGCAAGCGTGTTAGAGACTGAATGGCTATGTTCCTAGGCCGAACGGTCCTGACAAGGAGATCGAACAGTCGTTTATAACCAACACGAACAGACCCAACGGTCCTACACAGAAGTGTATGGCCGAACGGTATTAAAATTATTGAAACGGAACGCTGCAGAATGCAGAAACGCAGAAATGAAATTACAGAATCGCAGGAGAGAAACCTAAGGCACAACAGTACTGGAAATGAACATTAAATCTGAATGGAAATGCACAACAAAAATGAAAGCTAGAATGCAAAAATCAAATGGAAAGCAAAATAGAACATGGATTCAAAAGTGCTGTAATGAAAACGGAATATCTGAAGCTAGAATCTAAAATGAGAGAATGTATATGCAAGTACTGTAAATGGAAATGGAAGATCAGAAACTGAAACACAAATGCAATTTAATTAAAATGAGTTCATACATTCATTGAAAAGTAACAAAAAAAAAAACCTAAAACCTCCCCCACTGGGAGAAGAGGAAGAACCAAGCTTGAAATCCTAGAGCTAAAAAACGTAAGTGGCGGCTGTCCCCCTCTCAAATGAGAGTGATTTTAGGGTATATAACCCCAAATTATAAAACAGCCTTTCTAATGGGCTTGTCCTACAAAATGACCTAAAACGGGGCCCAAAGTCTTAAGGTTTGATCCAATGCCCTTCTAAAACGAAATTAAACTACACTACTAACGCGGCCACCCTCTTGAAGTCCTAGAATATGCTCCAACACTACTGTTGAGTTTCTCTGGTTACTACATCTGACCGTTCGGTTCTTAAGGGCTCAGACCGATCGATTAAGAAAGGCTCAGACAGTACTATGCAGTATTCACAAGGTCGTTCGCTCATCCACTCTCAGACAACAGTTGTTTTCCATTCGGTTCATTAGTGTTCGGCCATTCTTTGTAAGCTTTCACAGATCATTCGGTATATTCGTCCACAGACCGTTGGGATCTGTGATGCTCGGCCATTCTGTTGACAATGCTCAGCTGGTATCTGATCGTTTGGTGATGTAGTGCTTAGCTGGTAACCTACTATTCGGTTTGTAGTGCTCGGCCACTTGGTTCAGGCTTGCAACAACCGTTCGGTCAAGGCTTCAGCAAACCGTTCGGTGAATTCTTCAACCGACCGTTCGGTTCTGAGCAATACTTCCAAATCTTTTCTCAACCTCAAACATTGATTGTCCTGCATATAATGATTGAAATAATTAAGCCCAAATAATTCAAATTAATTAAAATAAGAATTAGTCTTGAAATTAAGCCTAAATAGTGAAAATGCAACAATAATTGAGAATTAGGCACAATTCACTAACAAAATATGGTGCGAAAAGTTGAGTGATACAAAATAGTGACTCATCACCTATATACAGGGACACCAAATACATATGTAGACATTTTGGAAGTCATAAATTTGCATTTGCAATGTTGATAGAGGATTCTTTTGGTTCTTAGTTCTCTGATTCTTATCAAAGATTAACATTTTTGTGGCAAATATTTCTTTTAGGGTTGTTTAAATAGGTGCCTTAAAAATTTATACCTATATTGTGGCATTTCCATCCTTGTCTTATGAACCATAAGTAAAATTTGAAAAAGTCGGGACGGACGAGCAAGGTCATGAAAGAGATTTGTGAGAATTCTAGGAAAAACAAAAAATTTTTTAGGAACCAACTATATGTTAAGAACTTTTTTGACAATATACTATGTCACTATTTTATTGGTCTGTACATTTGAAACGGAGTGATCACGACTACCACATAAGCATTTATAAAAAACTCAAATTTAAAAAGTCAACAACGATCAAAGATCCAACGAACACTCAGAACAACTTTTATTTTCCAGATTGAGATAAATTATTTTGAATAATTTAATAATTATAATTAGTTATTAGTATAAATGATTATGATATAAAAAAATAGTATGAATAAAATAGTATAAATAACCTTTCTGTTGCGTAGGAGCTCCTCTTTCACTATGGAGTTCATTATCACTAGTAGCCATATTTTCAATAATTTCTATTGCTTCCTCTGGAGTCTTCCATTTAATGTTTCCTCCTGCTGAGGCATCTAGCATCATCTCGGTTTGTGAACCAAGACCTCCAAGGAAGGTAAGGACTACTTCCACTTCATCGAATCCATGCGTGGGTGTTTTTCGTAGCAAGCTTTTGCATCTATCCCATGCATGACCCAGTGATTCTTCCATGCCCTGCTTGAATGAAGAAATCTCTTGCTTGCCTTTGTTCACCTTTGATTGTGGGAAGTATTTATTTACAAACTTGGTTACCACTGCTTCCCACTCTGTGAAGCTTCCCTCTGGGAAAGAATTCAACCAAAGCTTAGCATTGCCTCCTAATGAGAAAGGAAACAAGCTAAGTTTGATCGCTTCATCTGGCACCCCATTGATTTTCACTGTGTTGCAGATCTCATTAAATGTAGTGAGGTGCTCATATGGGCTTTCATGAGATAACCCATTAAATTGATTACTCTTCACCAGTTGGATCAATGCTGGTTTGACCTCCATGTTAGCTGCATTGACTCTAGGTCTAGCTATACTGTTAAAGTGCCGAGGTCCAGCTGTATTGGTGTAATCAGCAAGAGTTCTTCTGATATTATTGTTCGGATCCTTCTCCTCCGTTTACTCTCGTCTAGACCTTCAAGAAGAGGTTCTGTTGTTTTCTTGCTCCTTGTTCTAATTGCTTCCTGCATACACAAGAAAACAAAACCCTAGAAAAGATTTGTTAGCACAAAAAGATATAGGAGAAGATAAAAATAAAATAAAATAAAAATAAAATCTAATCTAATAAAAACCGAAAAAAATAAAAACAGAAAATAAAAACAGAAATTCAAAATTAAAGTCAAAGATAATCAATAATCACACAAATTAACCAGTTAAACCACGAGTCCCCGGCAACGGCGCCAAAAACTTGATGGACAAATTTATGAACACCAAAATAAGATGTCACAAACTTGTTTTTCAATTGGCAAGTATGACCGAATCGTTCAAGTAATAAACTTGGTAAGACCAAGTATCGTTCTTCCCAAAGGACTCACGGCCTAGTTTAGTTGTGTGGTTTATTGATTAGCTAAGACTTAAAGACGAAATATTTGGATTTTTATATGCAAAAGACAAAAATTAAATATGTATGCATGAAGTTTTGATCAATGGCAAAAGCAAAAGATAAACACTTTCAATGAAATATATGTATGAATATGTTGTTGGGGGTCAATTTCATCTTATCCACTCTCATATATTTTAGGAATTCAACATTCAAATCATCATTGTTAATGCCACTCTCTAAAGTACCTTTCAAGAAGGCTTCTCCCTAATTACGAGTTCATACAATTCCTAGCATTCCTAATAATTAGTTCATAAGTGCAGGAGCTTAACGACAACCAATATAATATTTGGAGAAATTCCCCGGATCTAGACTTCCCCGTACGTGCCCGTATCGACAAAACCAATAATCATGCATCGAATGAGTTAAACAACGCAAGCATTAAGCAAAGAGGAAAAACCCTAACTAATGATGAAAGAAAGCATAGGTCTTAATTAAAAGATGTAAAACCAAATTCCATATATGAGAGCTTCAAAAGATTACATTGATTCCCCAACAAACATACAGAGTTTAGTTCACCATATTCATGGTGAACCTAGATGAATAACAATGAAAGAATGAAAGATAAAACCCTAGAAAGGTGAAGAGGAAGCCTGAGCATCCAAGATCCTCCTTCAAAGGGGTGGAAGAGAGAGTGTTTGCTTCGTTCCAGCCAAAGATACCTAACCCTAGGAAACCCTAAAGCTTATATATTATTCGTAAATTACAGAAAATTAGGTCCAAGCCCATAAAAGTGCCACTCAGCGGTAAGTGCGTGAGTTGGTTTCTTCCCCTCAGCGGCCATTTTGCCCCTCAGCGGACCTCCCGTGACTTCCTGAGTGCCGCTCAGCGGTAAACTGCCGTTGAGCGGTGACTTCGGCTTCTCCTTTTGCACTTTTTGATGTCTTTTCTAATTTCATCTCTCTCCTTCTTCACTTCTTTCACCAAATTCACCTTAAAACCTGCACAAAAACACTG
The DNA here is from genome assembly GCA_027742785.1 of Vigna reflexopilosa. Lineage (NCBI taxonomy): Eukaryota > Viridiplantae > Streptophyta > Magnoliopsida > Fabales > Fabaceae > Vigna > Vigna reflexopilosa. The sequence continues at coordinate 16,707,109 of CM050915.1, forward strand.
AAATCAAGCATAAACCTGTCCAGTTCTCTTATTTCTGAAAATATGAATAAAAGTATGATTTCAAGCTAGTTTCTAAGTATAAAGGTTGCTTTTAGTATCAATTTTAAGCATGAAAATAACAGTTTTTCAACTGTTATTACCCTCCAAATCTCACCTTCTTCGCGGGTGATTCCAAAGTAGACAATTTTTGGGGAGCGGGACGTCATTTTGTTTTTAAATGAATCAAACGAAATTTATTGAATGATGTTTGAAAGTCGAATTCGGCGGGGCTTCGACGTTCATACAAGAAGGTGGAGTGTGGCAGTTACTAAGCATAATTACACGATCTACGTCATCAGTTCATCTATAAATATAGCTTGCATTCCACATAATCCCTGCCTCCTGTTTTCGTATTTGACATATTAGGATTCATGCTTTTTATCTCCTTTGCATTTTCCTTTCCTTAGATATCTAAACATGTTTGGTCTTTATATTGCAATTTTCTCGGTTGAATGTTAAAGTGCCTCATTCATGTCTCAGTTCATATGAAGGTGGCCTTTGATATTCAAGTGAACAAAACGCTTTTTATAGTAAAGAAATGATTAAGTTATCTTACTGAAAGGAAAGTGCTTGGGAAAAAGAAATATGGTTCACAATATGTTTAATGCTGAAACAATTTTATGATCTAAAATAATTATATAAAGAAGATGTTCAACTTCAACATTCAACTATGTATGAATCGTTTTTTAAATTGTCTTGGAGTTGTCTTCTACCATTAGATTTCAGAGCTATTTGATTTCTTATGGTGGAAACAACTCCAAAAAAATTAAATTTATAATGTTGACGTCAAATGTTGAGTCCATTCGATGCGAAAGACAGCTGATGTTTGAACGTCGGATTCGGAGGGGCCTCGACGTTCAGACAAGATAGTCAGTGAGCCTAATTACACGATGTACGTCATGGATTCATCAATAAATTTTGCATCCATCACGTAATCCCTTGCTTCCTGTTTCCGTATTGAACATATTAGGATTCATGCTTTTTATCTCCTTTGCATTTTCCTTTCCCTAGATATCTAAACATGTTTGTTCCTTATATTGAAATTTGCTCCGTTGAATGTCAAAGTGCCTCATTCATGTCTCAGTTCATATGAAGGTGGCCTTCGATATTAAAGTGAACAAAATGATTTTTACAGTAAAGAAATGATTAAGTTATCTTACTGAAAGGAAAGTGCTTAGGAAAAAGAAATATGGTTCACAATATGCTTAATGCTGAAACAATTTTATGATCTAAAATAATTATATAAAGAAGATGCTCGACTTCAACATTCAACTATGTATGAATCGTTTTTTAAATTATCTTGGAGTTGTCTTCTACCATTAGATTTCAGAGCTATTTGATTTCTTATGGTCGAAACAACTCCAAAAAAATTAAATTTGTAATGTTGACGTCAAATGTTGAGTGCATTCGATGTGAAAGACTGCTGATGTTTGAACGTCAGATTCGGAGGGGCCTCGACGTTCAGACAAGATAGTCAGTGAGCATAATTACACGATGTACGTCATGGGTTCATCTATAAATTTTGCATCCATCACGTAATCCCTTGCTTCCTGTTTCCGTATTGAACATATTAGGATTCATGTTTTTTATCTCCTTGGCATTTTCCTTTCCTTAGATTTCGAAACATGTCTGTTCTTTAAATTGCAATTTGCTCCTTGAATGTCAAAGTGCATCATTCATGTCTCAGTTCATATGAAGGTGGCCTTTGATATTCAAGTGAACAAAATGCTTTTTACAGTAAAGAAATGATTAAGTTATCTTACTGAAAGGAAAGTGCTTGGGAAAAAGAAATATGGTTCCAATATGTTTAATGCTGAAACAATTTTATGATCTAAAATAATTATGTAAAGAAGATGTTCAACTTCAACATTCAACTATGAATGAATCATTTTTTAAATTGTGTTGGAGTTGTCTTCTACCATTAGATTTCGGAGCTATTTGATTTCTTGTGGGGGAAACAACTCCAAGACAAATTAAATTTATAAATTTGACGTCGAATGTTGAGAGCATTGGATGCGAAAGACAACTCAATGACATGTCTATGTTTAGTCAACAAGGAGTTCAGAAGAATCAAAAGAGATTTTTTACTTATTTAGTGAATGATGATTGAACGTCGAATTCGGAGGGGCTTCGACGTTCAAAAAGTTATTGTCAAATATTTGTGCTCGAGGACATCCTATATCATTATTCATCATATAAATATCTATGTTTAGTCAGCAAGGAGTTCTTAAGAATCCAAAGAGATTTTTAACTTTTTCAGTGAATGATGTTTGGCTTCGACATTCAGGATATTAATGTCAAATATTTGTGCTCGAGGACGTCCTATATCATTATTCATCATAGTAATATATACGTTTAGTCAGCAAGGAGTTCTTAAAAATCCAAAGAGATTTTTTACTCTTTCACTGATGTTTGAACGTCGAATTGTGTGGGGCTTCGACGTTCAGGATATTAATCATGTGTACTGCTTTTAAAATGATTTAATTTTTCTACGCGGATCATCTAATTTTTTCTATTTTTTTCTTTTTAATTTTTAATCATTCAATGGCACGTCTGACTCTGTGGAGCAGTGGGACATTAATGTTGTGCATTTTCCAACGATATTTTTAACGTCTTTTGTTGGGGGTCGGACGTCAATTAGTTCTTATGGTGGAAACAACTGCAATATAAATTAAATTTATACGATTAATGTCGAGTATTGACTGCAAACGATGCAAAGGTCTGGAGATTATGTCAAATATTTGTGATCAATGACGTCCTATATCATTATTTATCATTGAAATGTTTTCGTTTAGTCAGCAAGGAGATAATATCGAATCCAAAGAGAATTTTTACATTTTCAGTGAATGATGTTTGAACGTCGAAGTTGGCGGGGCTTCGACGTTCATACAATATCAGAATCCAAAGAGATTTTTTACTTTTCTAGTGAATGATGTTTGAACGTCGAATTTGGCGGGGCTTCGACGTTCATAATTGTGGCAGTTTCTAATCATAATTACACGATGTACTGTTTTTTTAATGATTTAATTTTCGTCAGCGGATCATATAATTTTTAATATTTTTTTCTTTTTAATTTTTAATCATTCAATAGCACGTCCGACTCTATGGATTGGGAATGTGTTTGACGTCTTTTGTTGGGGGCTAGACATCAATTAGTTCTTAGTTGAATCAAAATAGATGTATTACTTTCCACTGAATGATGTTTGCACGTCGTCATTTCATCTATAAATATAGCTTAAATTTTGTGTAATCCCTACCATCCTGTTTCTCTATTGAACATATTAGGATTCATGGTTTTAATATCCTTTGTGTTTTCTTTTCCTTAGATTTCGAAGCATTTTTGTTCCTCAAATTGCAATCTGTTTACTTGAATTTCAAAGTGCCACATTCAGGTCTCAGTTCATATGAAGGTGGCCTTTGAAATTCAAGTCAACAAAATGTTTTTTATAGTACATAAATGATTAAGTTATCTTACTGAAAGGGAAACGCTTAGGAAAAAGAATAATGGTTCACAATATGTTTAATGCTGAAACAATTTTATGATCTAAAATAATTATATAAAGAAGATGTTCAACTTCATCATTCAACAATGTATGAATCGTTTTTAAAATTGTCTTGGAGTTGTCTTGTACCATTAGATTTCAGAGCTATTTGATTTCCTATGGTGGAAACAACTCCAAGACAAGTTAAATTTATAAAGTTGACGTCGAATATTGGGTGCATTGGACGCAAAGGCCTGGTGATTGACGTCTTCTTTTTGGGATCACCGACGTCCTATAACTTAGAGGATTTCAAAAGGAAATCTCCTCTTACAAAACAGTTAATCTAAAATGTAGACCAACGATGATGGAAGACATTATAACCAAAACTAGGAAGTAAAAAAAAACAAAGGAAAAAGTTAAAATGAATTTGGTTGCGGAAGTAATGTAGGGTAGGTTTTGAAAGGGTCTACTTGAAATTTATAAGTGTTAACTTTTTCCTGTGTTTTCCCCCATGCCTTCATGGTTAACAAAGAAATGTCTTCGTTTAGTAAAGGAAAAGACGGAAAACACAAGAGAAAAGTTAACATGAATTTGATTACCGAAGTTATGTGGGATAGGTTTTCAAAGGGTCTACTTATTTATCAACGTGAAGGGCATTGGAGTGGTTGGGAAGATTAATTGTGTGACAAGAATGTTACGTCAAATTTGGATGGAATTGACGTTTTAATCTTCATCCAAAAGCCAAAATTTGCTCCATTTTTTATTACTTTTTTCTTTTTCCTTTTAAACTCTCACTTTAACGTCCAAGCTTTGTAGATCTTTGACGTTTTTTTCGTCAGAAGCACCAGAGATTTTTTTACTTTTTCACTAAATTTATTTACAACAATGTCATCGGTTATTGTTTACGTTGCCTGTTATTTTATTTGACGTTGAACGCGTGACGTTGCGCACCCTTATATACACTGAATTTGAAAATCTTATGTACACTGAGTTGTTTCTATATTGGTAAACCCTAATACTGAGGAAAATTATCTGGTATCCAAATTCAAATGGCTTCTTCATCACATCCTTCACAGACAGAGGAAAGGTTGTTGTGGCTGCAAGAAATGCTGATCTCTCCGGGTGGATCAGTGATGATGAGACTCGTCTAGAGTTTTTGAGGTGGACGAAGTTTAAACATATTGTTCCTCACAAATATCTGAACCTCGACTTATTTGAAAAGGAGGGATTTCACTTCCAGGAATGGATTGAAACTCAAGGTCTCTCTACACTTGTCTAGATGAAGGGTGATTGGTACCCTGACTTAGTAAGGGTCTTCTACAACAATATGAGAAACATAGATGGTGTCCTTCATTCTCGAGTAAAAGGAGTAAATGTTCACATTGACAATGATGTCTGGTTTCAACTTGTTGGATTAAAAGCCGAAGGGTTATTATCTCACTTACGGTACTCAGAAATAAATAGATGGCTGAAGAAAAAGGACGTGTACAGTAACTGGTTAAGGTTTCTTGGGAGATACACAATTGAAATATTATATGTGCATGAGGGACTAAATAAAGAAGAAAAGATAACAGCACACATTCTTGCTTGGGTGATTTTACCTACTAGACCCAAGTACAAGACAGAATGACAACTGAAGATGCTTTTTTGCTGTTTGCCATCAAGAATGATGTTCCTACCAATTGGGTGGAAGTAATAAAAGATCATATGATTGATGCAGGAACCAAACATGCACGACATCTACCATATGTTGTGTTTATCAGCAAAATCCTGACCCTTCAAGGTATGGATGTTAATGGTGAAAAGAAATGCTCTTGTAACTACTCAAATGTGATAAATTGAAACACCTTGACTTCCATTGGCCTTGTGAAGACCACAAAGGGATGGTGCTTCAAGGATGAAGAGAATATGGTTCAAAGTTCTGGAAGCACACTTGCACTAAATGAAGACCGCACGAACTTCATCCCTGAAACCAATTTTGAAAGATTTGTTGTTGAAAAACTCAGGAGACTCGAACAGAAGATAAACGCTCTGCATGAGAAAAAGAATAAAAATGATTCTCCAACTGAAGATTCAAGTGAAGAGTCTAGTGAGGAGGATTCAATGGAAACATTCTAAATTAGAATAGAGGCTTAGAATTTTAGTATGGAGTCGGTTTTGTGTTTCTGTTATGTGTCTGTTTTGCTTCTAATCTGATTGTAATCACTATGAATATGAATGAAATTGAACTACTTGAAATGAAATCCAAATTTGTTAACTTATTTCTTATGTCACCTATAGCTCTTTCATGCGTCACCCTAACTTTTGTGACCTTGGAAGAGCTATGAAGAACCATAAAAAATATGATATCAGATGACAAGTTACGACTAAATTTTATGAGTGGAGGACTAGATCAAGGATGCACAAGAGTATTTATAAAAATGGACTTGATCTCTGACGTCAACTTTTACAATATGCGACGTAACATTCATTTTTTCCTATTTTTAAAAAAAACCCATAATAACATTAAACAAAGGAAAAATATGAAAATATAACCACGAAAAGTATATATTAAAATTTCAAACAGAGTTCAAACATACAAAAATATACTAAAATATATTAAAATTACAATAATTTCATAAAAATAAACTAAAATAGACTCTTCTTCCTAATCTGAGTCAGATGTCTCCATAGACTCAACTTCTGTTGTGTCGTCTTCATCATCAGATTCACTTGTGAGGGAGTTATGAGAGCATTGTCTTCATCTTATTTCTTTTGAATCATGATCAAAGATTTTTCAACTTTTGAAATTCTTGTTGAAAGCATTCGAAATTGATCCACAACAAATTTTAGAAGACCAACATCTACAAGCCATTCTTGAAAGATAAACCCCTCCCTTCCGAATAATTCCACATCCAAGAACTTGTGAGGGACCACCTTGAAGAGTTTTCTATAACATCCAAATTTGTATCGTTCTTCGTCATCACTGATCCACCCATTTGGACTAGCATTTCTTCGAAGGTGTGCATCCTTCTTTCCACGCCGTGAAGATGAAGAAGCCATCTGAGAACAGGATTTAAACATTTACAGGAAGGGTTTAAGAATTTTGTTTCTGACAATGATACATGATAGATTTAATCAAACTATATGACGGTTTATTTGCCTGCAAAAGTATTCATTTTTAAACCTTGAAGTTTATTAAACTTTTAATTTCCCTGTTAAAGTTTGTCGTCGAATTCGATTTCTATTTGACGTCCTATATCTTTTACTTGAACAAGAAACTACATTTAAAAAAACACACGAATTAAATAAAAAAAAACAGACAAACAATGGAGAATGTTTTCGAAATTCATAAGTGTTAACATTTTCCGCAGGGTATCCACCATGCATTCATCGTTAACAAAGAAATGTCTTCGTTTAGTAGAGGTATTGATGGACACCCTAAGCAAAAATTTAACATGAATTTGGTTACGAAAGCTCTGTAGTGTAGGTTTTCCAAGGGTAGTTCCAAAGGATCCGAAACTATATTTAAAGAAAATGTTGCGAGCCACTAATGCGCCCCACTACTCCAGTACCCATCAAGTCAATTCTTATATTGTCAGAGTTCAATTTCAACCGCATAATAAAACTTCGAATCCTTTAGAAATTCGTCACCCATCAAGACAATCCTTATATTGTCAGAGTTCAACTTCAACCGCATAATAAAACGTCGAACCCTTTTGACATTCGTCGTTGATGAAATTATTTTAATTGGATATATAAAATTGAAAATTTTAGTTAGGCCTGAAACTGATAAGAAGTGATGCACAACTTTATAAATACTAGATTTCAAAACGCACTCAGTGTTTTCTAAACTGAAGAGTTACAAATCCTAGAAATGTGAAAGACGTTCCAGAATTTGATCAAAAATGGCTTCTTCATCATCATCAAGAAGAAAATGGAAGGTTGCCCGGATTGCAAGGAATGTTAATCCTATAGGTTGGATTAGTGATGAAGATATTCGACGAAAGCTTTTTAGTCTAAGGAAGATTAAAACTGTGGTTTCTCACAGATATCTAAAACTGGTGACCGTGTTCTACTCCAATTTAAAGATGAGTGATGAAACATTTTGTAACAAAGTCAAGGGGGTTGATATGAAGCTGATCAAAGAGGTTTGGATTGGGATTTTCGTTTATCAACCGATTAGCAAAGAAGGCTTTCTCTTTCAAATTTGGATTGGTCATCATGGACTTGTTGGATTCACAAGAGAAAAAATGATGATTGTTGAGAGGGTCGCACCTCACACAAAAGTTGATTGCAAAATTAATGCAGTATAAACTAGGAAGTGACTCCTAAGTCGTCTCTCAAGGACCAATTTGGGTTCAGTCTCAAATCAACACATAACACATAGTGGGGGGGTTTTGAAAGTGTTTTTGTGAATGCAGATGAACTAAATTAAAACGGGGACATAAACACGGATGTAAACACATGATTAAAAGAGTTGGCCACTTAAGCTAACATCACAACTTAATTATCACAACTGAACATAATAGACAACATTAAAGTAAAAAAAAATATTAAACCGAACACTGCAATAAATAAATACCCCAACACAATTTTGACTATTAAAATGCAACACTCAATTAAAAAGATGACAAGCAATTGAACATATAATGTAAAATATTCTAAAACAAAAGAAATAAGAAAATATAAATTTTTCTACCATTTCACGTGACCCATGTACTCTTTTCAAGCCAAAGGTAAAGTGGAATTTCTTCTACAATGGAATCCGTGCCTCCTTCAAGGTGTCACATGTGCATGCTCAAATGGAATAAGAATTAAAGGGAGACATTCTCTTTCTTCCAGCAACCAAGACGGTGCTTTCCCAAGCAATGAATTAAACTTCTCCTCTCAACTTAACCACCGTACAAGTACACCTACCCCCATCTAATCACCTCTTCATTCTCAAACAATTGGCTGCAGCAATGTGCTCACCATTCCAGCCGTGACACCTCCACCTAATGAAATGCACGTTCCTTCAATGCTTGCAGCTGGACGTAAGCCTCCACAAGAATTCACCCAATAATTCTGGATATCTTCTTCTCCTCCAGCGAGGACGTGTCAGCTGCTCAACATAACAAAATGAAAGTGCTTCCCTAAAATTAAATTCATCACAGGACGTGACACATCCAGCGTGTTGCTGGAACAACCCCCAGCCCCTCACAAGTCACCGAATGCTTCTAAAGAAAGAAAAAAAAATGAAATCTGCGTTCTAAAAAAAATAACAGCTGCCAGCGTGGAGGATTTCTTCCAGGCTGTGCACACCACTCTCCTCTCTCCCAAGATGTGACAATGCTAATGCTCCAAGAATGGGGCTGCTTGCTGAATAGCGTGCACACCAATGTGCTGCCCCTGGACGTGACTTCCCACCAACCTTCAATCACTTCTTCATTTCTCAAAGAGAAGAACTCTCCAAAGTATTAATCACGGTACTTTTGCATTCAATGAGAAGAGAGAAAACGTTACTTCCATTTGAAAATTAACTTCCTTTTTCGTTCCAGCCAAGAAGCAATGAAAGACTTCAATCAAAGTGCATAGAAAATAAACAAAATGAAAAAGCAAGAGTGTTCTTCTTTCATTCTACAAATCGCAACAGCGTGAATACACTCCCCAATTCTTACGTTCCCCAAAAAGTTCAAAGCAAAAGCCAAAAAAAACAAAACCGAGAGACTGGGAGTGAGTGGCAAGTGGCGGCTGACCTAGGCCGTGTGCTATCCTTTTAATAAGGGTGGGGTCCACACAATAAAACCCTAGGTCCAAGTCACTAACCTCTAATTTTGGGTCTAATCTAGTTTATCAAAAATTGATCCAAAATGTAAGAGTTGATTCAAAAATTCTAAACTACTGAATTACAATTTAATTAATTCTAAAATGTCTATGTGGAGAGTCTTGAATTTAATTGCATTCTTCCTGATGTTCCAAAATGTATCTCCAAAATTCTTCCTGTAATAAAAAATGCACTTAATCAGCTCAAAAAACCCAAATTAGCACAATTACAAATTTTCGACCAAATTAAGCAGAATTTGGAAAATGGGGAAATAACAGACAATTAAACACAATTCCCTGGTTTATTTAAGTGCAATAAACTAAATATAATTCAAGAAATAATGACTCTTCAAAATAGACCACACTTAGTCTTTTGCACTCCTGGGCAAAACCAAGACGAAAACCAGGGAACTACTCAAACATCACGGAGGTGACATAGACTCGACAGACAGACAACAAAGACTCCAAAACAGGAACACAGCTGCACAATTCTCACAAAATCTGGACAGTAAAAGGTATAGGCAGAATCCCACAGAGTCAATGAAAGCAGATACTCTAAGAATCATCCAAACAGTTCAGTACAAGGAAAACAGTCAATCAGTTCAAGAGATGAATCAAAAGCAACAAAGCCTCACAGATGCACACAATCAGTGTTTCTCTCAAGTGTTTAAGGTAAATCAATGTCACTCAATGCACTCAAGAAAGCAAACACAAATAGACTTGGCAAGCCTCTAATATCAACACTCAAAACATATACATGTTCAAATCAAAAGGTCTTTAATGGATGTAATGGGGCCAAGGACAAGGGAGGATAAATATGGATGAGAAGCTACAAACCAAAAGAAATAGAGGAGCAATGGGGAACAAGTGAAAACACAATCAAATACACCCAAAACCTCTAATTCAATCCTCTTCTTGACTCCATTATTCACAATTTTTTTCTATATTTTTTTCTCATCCTGTCTCTTTTCTTTTCTCTCTTTAGCACACAACTATAAGAGACAAGATATAAATCATATTTCTGAACACAAAACAAGAAGAGGAACTAACCAGCCAATTCATCAGAAACCCCCAGGAGACTACACTTGTTCCCAAAACACTTCCAAAGCTCCAAAATTCCCTAAGGTTAAGGTAATCATGGTTTTTCACTTAGGGCTAGTGTATGAGCTTCAAAACAAAGAAATGAGGAAAGTATAGGCTCAAAAGGGGTTATCAAAGGATCAGAACAAGGTAAGCTTATTTGGCTAGAGAGGCTCAAAAACAAAACTGCCTTTATCACTTCCAAACATGCATATCAATCAAGAATTATCAACAAGAGTCAAGCCAAGGCATATGCGTAAGCAATCAAGAGACATATCACACACAAGAAAGAACATAAAGTGGCTCAAATCTCACACAGGGTAATTGTCACAATCAATTCAACCTCTCAAACATCATAATCATCTTCTCAAGCAAAGAAAAGCAAGGGATTTCACACCAATAAGTATCAATCAAGTGAAGTGAAAGACAAGTCTACAACTTAAACAAAGTCCAGCAATGAAGAGAATCATGCAAAACTGTATACAAGACACGACAAAAACAACCTAAAACAGAAAAAATTTAACAAAGAAAACAAAAACTAACAAAGAAAAAAAAACAAAATCTCCCCCAATAGACCACACTTAAACTACACAGTGTCCTCAATGTGTCATAAGCATAAGATCAGAAATCAGAACAGTGAACAGATCATGGACAAGTGCAATAAAAGTAGGGAAAGGGGGAGAAGGGAAAAGAAAACTCCCATGGTCATGGTGGCAGTTGCCAATTTTGGACTATCAGGGAGATGTCTTCCACCATAGGATTTAGCAAACAAGTTTTGAGGAGGAACAACTTCATCAGTACTACCATATCATCCAAAACGAGATGTTTCTTCTTTCTTCTCCCAGTAAACTGTTCCATAAGTACCTTTCCTTCCACTGGCAGTTGTTGAGTGTGTGACACCGGAATGGAGATCTCTGGCTCAGTCATAGAAGTAGCAGTACACTCTCCTTCATTAATCATGATTTCCTTAATGTCAGCACCTGTATTCTCATTTAATTCTGCAGCATGGTCATCAAACTCACAATTAATAGCATCTGTTATACGCTTAGAATCTGTCTGTAACACATAATCAATTTCAATACAAATCAGGCAAGAACCAGATTCACAATCACATTCAAAGTTCTCAGAGAACTGTGTCAGATCAAAGTTCAGTCCTAACTCTATAGAGTTATCAGATTGCACAATTTCTACCTCAAAATCAATATTGATATATGCATCATCAACAGAATCAAAGGTCAGTTCAAGGCTATTATCATTCAAAATTTCATCACGGCAATCATGTCCATTCAAAACAACCTTTAGACCAATGGGTTCAATGGTTGATACTGAATCAAAAATTTTAGAATGGTCAATCAAATCTGTATCAGTATCAGTCATGAATCCTATAGAATCAGTGTTCATCAAATCACAAGCATTTGAATGTATAGGCAAATCAAGTAAAGTGTTTGGAATCTCAAGTTCAGAATAAACCTGTTTTTGCTCATTGAAAATTTTCTTACCAATCTCCAAGTCATCAGCTGCATCCTCAAGGCTATCATTTAAATCAAGATCAGTGCAAGGATAGTAAACATCAGGTATGTCAATGTGCTCTACAGGGAATAATGAATCCACAACATGAGTGTGCACATGTATATCAATATCAGAATCCAGAACAGGCTTAAATGGTTCAAGTTTTACCAATTCAAAAACATTAAAATTTACTTGAACCTCAGATACATGAGTAGGGATTTCAAGTTTACAGTAAACCTGCTCAGGTTTTTCCTTTACTACCTCACTTGGATTTTGACCCGCCAGCTTGCAGAGCAACTTCTTTGCCTCTGTTTGGAGTTCTGTCCATCAAAGATCCACCAGCAGCTACATCCACTAATATCCTTTCATTGTCCAGGAGCCCTTCATAAAAGTAAATCAAGAGCAAATGCTCTGAAATTTGGTGGTTTGGACAGGCTGTGCAGAGCCTGTTAAACCTCTCCCAATAATCTGCCAGGCTTTCTTCTTGAAATTGCTCAATGGTAGTGATCTCCCTCCTAATGCTGACTACCTTTGCTGCTGGAAAGAACTTGTTGAGGAATCTCTGTTGTGTTTCCTGCCAACTATCAAAAGGATACTGGTATAGGAACCAGTCTCTTGTTGCACCTTGAAGGGACATTGGAAACACTTTCATAAACACTGTCTCCTTTGAAACACCAGCAGGCCTCATCGACAAACACACCAAACAAAACTCCTTGAGGTGCCTGTATGGATCTTCATGTGCCAACCCATGGAATTTGGGAAGACTCTTGATCAGCTCATATATCCAGTCTTGAGAATCTGTCATCTCCTCTATTGTAGTGCAAAACCTGTCTCAGACCTGAACTTCCACTTCAAACAAAGATTAAACCAAACATATAGAAACATAACATGGGGGGAAACCATTATTTACATAATTTGAAACTTCCAGAAACAACAACTAAATGCACAAAATACAAAAAATGATAAAAATCTAAACACACAAAAATCGATAAAAGAAGTAAACCCAAACAAGACTAACTAAACATCCTAAAACACATCACACAACACAATACAACACTAACACAACAAAAGACCTAAGACTGAACCGTTGGTCCCCGGCAACGGCGCCATTTTGTTGAGAGGGTCGCACCTCCCACAAAAATTGATTGCATAAAAGAATGCAGTATAGTGCTAGGAAGTGACTCCTAGGTCGTCTCTCAAGGACCAAATGTGGTTCGAGAATCAGGTCAAACACGAAGTGGGGGGGGTTGATGAAGAGTTTATGAATGATGAATGAACTTAAATAAGACACGAATCCAGACAGAAATGTAAAAACGGTTTCAATTACAAAATTAAAGCGGTTGGTCACTTAAGCTAACATCACAACTAAATTAACACAGCTGAACAGAATAGACAGCATTAAATTGAAAAGTGCTTGAACCAATTTAAAATGCAACATTGAGCTAAACAATTAAATGCACACCGAGAATGAAGACACCAATTTAAAATGTTGAATGCACCGCTCCAAATTAAATCACCTTATACACCTCTCTATAAGAAAACATTCATCTTCCCTTTTTTGAAAGTAAATACCCGCATCTCTCTCCAAGCCGAAATGAATAAGTGGATTTCTAAAAAGCCAAAAACTAATTCTTCTTAGTGGACGTAAGAACACATATATTCCTCATTTACCGTGCACAATAGCTAGTCCCATCTAATCAAATTGTTTTCCAGCCGTGACACCCCTTCTTCCACCTAATCTACCTTTCATTCCAAAAAAATCAAAAGCAAAGCTACTTTTCCTCTAAGCCGTAACGTCCCTGCACCCACTTCTCCAAGCAATTAATTAATCTTCTTCTTCCAACATTAACCATTATACATGTATACCTACCCCCATCTAATCACCTTTTCATTCTCAAAGTAATAAAGGAATTGCATGGTTGTTGCTGCCAACGTCCCATCACCTGGACCTTATTCTCCCAAGATAAAATCACCATCCTCCTCTAGATCCTCGTGCGCCTCCTGGGACATGAGCTACTGCCTCTCCTTCTAAGAAAATTAATGCACCGTGTGTGCTACTAAAACGAAAAGTGAATCAGCGCCTACTGCACCGTGTGCTTTCTCTCCACCCATGTTGTGACACCTACTGCTACCATTCCAACTCATCGTCCGTGCCTCTCAAAAACAAAACTAAATTTGCGCCTCCTTGGTTCAAGTGTTCAGCACGTCACCACACACACACATTCATGCTGCTTCGAGGTTGTGACACTTGTGTGCTGCTCCAGTTGCTCATTGACATGGCAGTGATGACCGAGATGATAACAGTTGAAAAACTGTTATTTTCATGCTTAAAATTGATACTAAAAGCAACCTTTATACTTAGAAACTAGCTTGAAATCATACTTTTATTCATATTTTCATAAATAAGAGAGTTGGACAGGTTTATGCTTGATTTCAGTGTTTTTGTGCAGGTTTTAAGTTGAATTTAGTGAAAGAAGTGAAGAAGGAGAGAGATGAAATCAGAAAAGACATCAAAAAGTGCAAAAGGAGAAGCCGAAGTCACCGCTCAACGGCAGTTTACCACTGAGCGGTACTCAGGAAGTCACGGGAGGTCCGCTGAGGGGCAAAATGGCCGCTAAGGGGAAGAAACCAACTCACGCACTTACCGCTGAGCGGTACTTTACCGCTGAGCAGCACTTTTATGGGCTTGGACCTAAGTTTCTGTAATTTACGAATAATATATAAGCTTTAGGGTTTCCTAGGGTTAGGTATCTTTGGCTGGAACGAAGAACACACTCTCTCTTCCACCCCTTTGAAGGAGGATCTTGGATGTTGAGGCTTCCTCTTCACCTTTTTAGGGTTTTATCTTTCATTCTTTCATTGTTATTCATCTAGGTTCACCATGAATATGGTGAACTAAACTCTGTATGTTTGTTGGGGAATCAATGTAATCTTTTGAAGCTCTCATATATGGAATTTGTTTTTACATCTTTTATTTAAGATCTATGCTTTCTTTCATCATTAGTTAGGGTTTTTCCTCTTTGTGTAATGCTTGCATTGTTTAACTCATTCGATGCATGATTATTGGTTTTGTCGATACGGGCGCGTACGGGGAAGTCTAGATCCGGGGAATTTCTCCCAATATTATATTGGTTGTCGTTAAGCTCCTATACTTATGAACTGATCATTAGGAATGCTAGGAATTGTATGAACTCGTGATTAGGGAGAAGCCTTCTTGAAAGGTACTTTAGAGAGTGGCATTAACAATGATGATTTGAATGTTGAATTCCTAAAATATATGAGAGTGGATAAGATGAAATTGACCCCCAACAACATATTCATACATATATTTCATTGAAAGTGTTTATCTTTTGCTTTTTGCCATTGATCAAAACTTCATGCATACATATTTAACTTTCGTCTTTTGCATATAAAAATCCAAATATTTCGTCTTTAAGTCATAGTTAATCAATAAACCACACAACTAAACTAGGCCGTGAGTCCTTTGGGAAGAACGATACTTGGTCTTACCAAGTTTATTACTTGAACGATTCGGTCATACTTGCCGATTGAAAAATAAGTTTATGACATCATATTTTGGTGTTCATAAATTTGTCCATCACGAGACCTCCTCAAGTATTCTCTCATTCAGCACCGCTTCATTCTCAGATTAAAGGGGCCATGAGTAAATCAGCAAAGAGGAATAAAAATCAGGTCTTCATTCATCATCCCAAAAACAGCGTTCCAGTCAAGAAGAAATGAAAGACTTCAATCAAAGTGTATAAACAAAATGAAAAGGCCAGAGTGTTCTTCTTCCATTCTACAAATTGTAACAGTGTGAATACACTCCCCAGTTCTTACATTTTTTTTCAAAAACGTTCAAAGCCAAAAGCCTAAAAACCAAAAAAACCGAGAGCGTAAAAAAAATGTATGACCAGTGGCGGCTAACCTAGGTCGTGTGCTATCCTTTTAATGAGGGTGGGGTCCACACAATAAAACCCTAACAAAAAAGGCATATGTCCTACAAATGGGTCTTTTTACAAAATTGCCCCTAAAAGGATCCAAAACACCTAATTCTAATTAAGGGCTTCTAAAAAACGAAATTACAACTTTAATTAGAATCTAAATGACTAAATGTTGAGCCTTTGTGTGTGTCACGTCATATCCCAATGCTCCAGATGATGTTTCCACAACTTCCCTACAACCAGAAATGACTTAATCAGCTCAGAAAACCCAAATTAGCACAATTACGGATTTCTGACCAAATTAAGCAGAATTCGGAAAACGGGGAAATAACAGACAATTAAACACAATTCCCTGGTTTATTTAAGTGCAATAAACTAAATATAATTCAAGAAATAACGACTCATCAATGATCATCAGCAAGTCTATCCCATATCTGATTCTTGGAGTGCAAACAAAACAGATTCGACAAAAACTGAAGAAGATGAGTAGGCTAGATGGTTATGCGGTGAAAATAGATTGTATGTCAGAATCACTCAAAGATTCTTGGGGCTCAAGTAAATTGAAAGCTGACTGCAACAGAAGAATATGGATTTTCGTTGTTTGATTTTAATTTTCTAATCAGTGGCTTCTTAAGCCATCTTTTGTTTCGCTGGTTGTAATCATCTTTTTTATGTCAGAATCGCTAAAAAGATTCTTGGGGCTCAAGTAAATTGAAAGTTGACACAGTCATTGACAAAAGACTCTAACGATTGAACAATCACCGACAAAATGGAAAGGAAGGTTATGTGAACAACCACAAAATGATCAACAATAATTCTGCAACAAAAGAATATGGATTTTTGTTGTTTGATTTTAATTTTGTAATCAGTGGCGTCTTAAGCCATCTTTTGTTTTGCTGGTTGTAATCAATCATCTTTCAAATATTAATAAAATTCTCTTTTGGAAATAACATTAGTGAACGGTGATTGAATTGTTTAAATTGATTAAATCACTTGTATGATTGTAATTGAATATACCATTGCACTCTTTTTGTTTTTTTATTCTTTTAGAACACCAATAGTACGTCGATTAGTAAAGCTACTCGACGTAATATTAATAGAAAAGTTATGACACGAAGAGGTTAACGTCATTCTTCAGACTTCGACGTATTATTGTCAGCCACATTACTCCCTTTTTATTTCTTTTTCCTTTAAACCAACAATAAACATCCAATTTCTTGGGCATGTGACGTATTATTCGTTAACCAAAACCCAAAGGTTGCTCCCTTTTTCTATTTATCCTTTTTAAATTCAAATAGAACGTCCAACTTTATATGGGAAAACTCAATTGGTTGGGCTTGATAAATGTTGTGTTAGAAACGAAGAGATCCACGTCCTATACTGACACCACTAGACGTCCAGATATATGGGAAAAGACTGTTGGCAGGGCATAATAAATGCTACGTTAAAACGAAGAGATAAACGTCCAATATTGACAGCACTCGACGTCCAAATTATTTGGGAAATACATAGGGACGTCATTTTTCCTTCAGTATTCGACGTCCAAATTATTTGAAGGATTTCTAAAAGAAATCCATTATTACGTAGGTTATAAATGGAAACAAATAAAGGAAAAACATAATAACACTAAACATACGAAAAAAATGAAAATCAAACCACGAAAAGATCCGCTGGATTGTTAAAATGTAGAAGGATTATTGTGAATGGAGGTTGTAGTGTTTTAAAAGGGTGCAAAATCTAAATCTTTCAACCGTTTTCTTTGTTAAAATGAAGAAGGATTTTTTTGAATAGAGTCTGTTTTAAATTCATAAGTGTTAACATTTTCCTCTGGTTTGCTACCATGCCTTCATCATTAACAAAGAAATTTCTTCGTTTAGTAGAGGAATTAA
Source organism: Vigna reflexopilosa (assembly GCA_027742785.1). Classification (NCBI taxonomy): domain Eukaryota; kingdom Viridiplantae; phylum Streptophyta; class Magnoliopsida; order Fabales; family Fabaceae; genus Vigna; species Vigna reflexopilosa. The sequence continues at coordinate 16,724,836 of CM050915.1, forward strand.
TAACAAACCAATGGAAAAAGGTAACATGAATTTGTTTACGGAATTCTGTAGTTTAGTGAAGGAGGAGTAGCGTTTTGAAAGGATGTGAAATCCAAATCTATCAACATTTTCCTTTGCTTTTCTATACTCCTTCAAGCTTTTTTGTGTCCTTCAAGGAGATAACAGAAACCATAAAGAAAAAAATTAACAGATGGAGTTCATAGTAGAAATTTTATAAATGGATGTCTACAGGTTATCTAAGTCTCCGAGACTGTATTTATAGACATCCTCTGTAGGGTCTGTCTTTTAAATGTTTTGAAGGAGTTTATGAATTTTATGAATGTTGTAACGTTTTAAAAGGCATTGGAGTTGTTACAAGTTAACACAAAGAAACCTTGGAGTTGTTAAAAGAAATTTTATAAATGGATGTCTACATAAATAATTACTGTTGGGAAAGTCCTGATGTGGGCCTGATATAGGCTTCAATAATAAAAGACAGTCTACTTAAATGATATATGGGAAAATGCAGTTTGCTGCTAGAAACGAAGAGGTTGACTCAATTTCTTCAGACTTCCAAAGTGTCTTTTTGGGTTAATTCTTTTTTCTTTTAATCCAACAATAAACGTCGGATTCCTTGGGCAAATGACGTATTATTTGTTATCCGAAGGCAAAGGTCGCTCTATTTTTTCTTTTTCCTTTTTATTCGTTGGTTGAAAAGAAAAAAAATTATTTCTGGAAAAAAAACGTCGAATTGGTGAAACAGTTCGACATTGTTTGGTTGGTTTAAAAGAAAAAAGAAAAAAACAAAAAAAAAGAAGGACTGAGGTTATTGTTAACGTTGCCTGTTCTGTTATGTGGCTTCATATGTGGCTTCCTCCACTTAATAAAACATCGAAGACATAAGTACAATGACGTTTTTTCGTTTGGTTTAGAAGAAAAAATTAAAAACATAATTTCTGGAAAATACAACGTCGAACGCGAAGAAGAATTGGACGTTATATGGTTAATTTAAAAGAAAAAGAAAAAAAAGGAACTAAATAACAAAACGTCTAAGCTAGTATAAAACTTACATTTTATGGGTTGATTTAAATGAAAAATAAACAAATAACTGCTAGCTGTAATATACAACGTCCTTCTGTTGTTACGGTAGAAGTCATACTAATTAAATCAATATTTAGTATTTATTTATTTTGTATTGGATGTCGACTGCTTCCTTAATGACGTTATATGATTACAACAATCACGTCCAACCCCAACTTGTTCGACGTTCTATATTACAAATGGAAGCAAACCACTATTTCGTTATTTTTTTATTTTAAATTGAACGTCATATGTTTCTTAAGTTGACGTTATGTGATTCTAAGGTCATTGTTTTACGTCGATGTTGGCCTTATTTGACGTTAATACATTTTAGATTATGTCGATATGTATCTTGCTTGACATTAATACTTTTTAGACGGCGCACTATTTTAGTAAATGACGTGGAACGAATCAATTTATTTACAAAAAAGCCACCAGTCATTTTTAACGTTGCATATTTAGTGCTACGACGGTGAACGCGTGACGTTATAAGTTGTATTTGACGTTATAAGGTTTAGTTCTCCATCGTCATGGAAGAACTAGATGAACAATGGAATGAAAGAATGGAAGAGATAGAAAAACCCTAGAAAGAGAAGAGGAGAGCCATCAACATCACTAAATCTACCCCCAAGGGGTGAAAAGTGTGTTTCTGTGCTCAAGCCATCAAAAGATACAATCTCTAGGATGTGCAAGTCCTTAAATAGAACATAAATATAACAAAAAACAGGTCCAAGCCCATAAAAATAACAGAAAACAGGTCCAACCCCACGTTGTCGGCGCTCAGCGGTAACTGCGGCACTGGCGCTCAGCGCAACTTTGGCGCTCAACACAACTTTTTCTGCACTCTGGTTGACTAGTTGACTTTTCTGCATTCTGGTTGACTTTTCTGAACTCTGGTTGACTTTTCTGCATTCTGATTGACTTTTATGCATTCCAACCGTTCGGTACTTTAACTCGTGTTTCAAATCATTCCAATAGCCTACAAAAGCAAGGGAATCTAGCACAAAACCATTAAATTCACCTTCAACTCTCTTATTCACAAAACTAAAGCAAAAACATGAGTTAAAGCAAGTTTCTAAGTCAAAAAGGGTGTGTTTAGTATCAAAATTAAGTATAAAATTAACGGTTTTTCAACCGTTATCAGCATGCTTTGTTTAACTCATTCAATTGCATGATTATTGATTTTGTCACTATGGACACATACGGGGAAATCTAGAACTGGGGAAATTCTCCCAAAAGCAATATTACCTAGACATAGGAATAGGAGGGTTGGTTGCCTTTAAGCTTCTGTGCAAATGTAATGCATGATTAATTGTTAGGGAGACAAGACATCGTGAACTAGTAATTATAAGTAAGCTTTCATCACCGAGACATCGGGTTTAAGGTAAATTAGAAAGTGGCATTAACATTAATGAAGAAGATGAATTCATAAATACATGAGAGTGGATAGGATAAGTCAGAAACCCCAACAACGTAATCATTCATACTTTATATCAATCACCTTTGCATCTTTCATTCCAATTGTTGGATATTAAGTGACTTTGTGAACACCAAAGCATGTGTACATCTTGATTGAAATCTTTGTCATGAGTTTGATTGAAGTTTACTTACCTTGAAAAGAGGATTTTTGAATGAGTGAACCATTATAAGGATTGGTAGAAAATTGAGTTACATCTTGTTTGCTTGAGGACAAGCAAAGTTATAAGTTTGGGAATGTGATAACAGTTGAAAAACTGTTATTTTCATGCTTAAAATTGATACTAAAAGCAACCTTTAACACTTAGAAACTAGCTTGAAATCATGCTTTCGGTTATATTTTTAGAAATAAGAGAGTTGGACAGGTTTATGCTTGATTTCAGTGTTTTTGTGCAGGTTTTAAGGTGAATTTGGTGAAAGAAGTGAATAAGGATAGAGATGGAATCAGAAAAGACATCAATAAGTGCAAAAGGAGAAGTCGCAATTGCCGCTCAACGGCAGTTTACCGTTGAGCGGCACTCAGGCAGTCACGTTGGATCCGCTGAGGGGTGAAAAGGCCGCTGAGGGGAAGAAAACAACTCACGCACTTACCGTTGAGCGGTAGTTTACCGCTGAGCGGCACTATTTTGGGCTTGGGCCTAATTTTCTGTAATTTTAGAATAATATATAAGCTTTAGGACGTCCTAGGGTTTGTATCTTTGGTAGAGACGAAGCAAACACTCTCTTTTCCACCCCTTGAAGGAAGATCTTGGATGCTCAGGCTACCTCCTCCTCTTTCTAGGGTTCTATCTTTCATTCTTTCATTATTGTTCATCTAGTTTCACCATGAATATGGTGAACTAAACCTTGTATTGTTGTTGGGGAATCAATGTAGTCTTGTGAAACTCTCATATATGGAATTTGATTTAATGTCTTATATCAAGATACATGCTTTCTTTCATCTTTAGTTAGGGTTTTTCCTCTTTGCTTATTGCTTGCTTTGTTTAACTCATTCATTGCCATGATTATTGATTTTGTCGATACGGGAACGTACGGGGAAGTCTAGATCCGGGGAATTTCTCCCAATAGCATATTGGTTGCCTTTAAGCTCCTGCACTTTAAGAACTAATTACTAGGAATGCTAGGAATTGTATGAACTCGTAATTAAGGATAGGCCTTCTTGCAAGGTGATTTAGAGAGTGGCATTAGCATTGATGATAAGAATGATGAATTCCTAAAAATATGAGAGTGGATAAGATGAAATTGATAACCCCAACAACATACTCATCCATCTAATTCATTGAAGTGTTTGTATTCTGTTTTTCTCCATTGATCAAATTCATGCATACATATTTAATTACTGTCTCTTGCATTGAAACCTACAATCAATTTGTTCTTAAGTCTTAAATAATCAACAAATCACATAGCTAAACTAGGCCGTGAGTCCTTTGGAAAAACGATACTTGGTCTTACCTTGTTTTATTACTTGATACGATTCGGTCACACTTGCCGATTGTTAAACAAGTTTGTGGCGCCGTTTTTCGGTGTTCATAAATTTGTCATCAAGTTTTTGGCGCCGTTGCCGGAGACTCGTGGTTTAACTAGTTCATTTGTGTGATTATTGATTATCTTTGACTTGAATTTTGAAATTTGAATTTCTGTTTTTATATTTTCTGTTTTTATTTTTATTTTATTTTATTTTATTTTGTTTTGTTTTATTTTATTTTCTGTTTTTAGTTATTTTCTGTTTTTATTTTATCTTCTTATCTCTTATCTTATATCTTCTTTTATATCTTTTTGTGCTAACCAATTTTTCTAGGGTTTTGTTTTTTTGTGTATGCAGGAAGCAATCCAAACTAGGAGCAAGAAAACTAGAAAACCTCTTTTATATCTTTTTATCTTTTTATCTTTTTATCTTTTTATCTTTTTATCCTTTTATCTTTTTATCTTTTTATCTTTTTATTTTTTTTATCTTTTTATCTTTTCATCTTTTTATCTTTTCATCTTTTTATCTTTTCATCTTTTTATCTTTTCATCCTTTTATCTTTTTATCTTTTCATCCTTTTATCTTTTCATCTTTTCATCTTTTCATCTTTTCATCTTTTCATCTTTTTATCTTTTTATCTTTCCATCTTTTTATCTTTTTATCTTTTTATTTTTATTTTTTTATCTTTTTTATTTTTTTTTATCTTTTTATCTTTTCTATCTGTTTGTGCTAATTGGGTGCTCTAGTGTAGTGTTCTTTAGTGTTTGCAGGATAAAATTCGAAAATTTGTACTAGGAGCACAACATCATCAAGAGAAGAAGGTGGAAGAAATTCGCAGGGCGCGCCTGGGTACCCCATTAAGGGCGCTGAGCTCCAGACTTCAAGTGCAATAGGAAACATGTTCACCAAGACTCTGTGCATGAAGTGATTAAAGATATCAAAGAGAATGGAGTTGTTGAGATTGAGACTCCTTATTCAAGGAGGGTAAAGATGGTGAATAGGAAGATGTTGCAAATAAGTTGGTGTGATGAAAGCCAAAGGAACACCAACATCATAGATGCGGATTGTGCTTAATGGTGTCAGTCTCATGATGTTAAACAAGCGCTTATTGGGAGGAAACCCAATTTCTTACTTTTCTTTTAAATTTGATTTTGCTTTGCAGATGACAGCATCTACTGATGGATGTTGGACAACATCTATTGATGGATGCTAGGAGGACTCAGATTGACAACATCTACTGATGGATGTTGTTATGATAAGGATGATGATTGATAGCATCTACTGATGGATGTTATGTGATTAAGCGTCTACTGAGGGATGGTAGTGATGGCATCTACTGATGGATGCCGATGAAGATGAGAAAGATCAGCATCTATTGATGGATGCTGATGAGAAAGATTGGCATCTACTGATAGATGCCCAGTGATTAGACATTTATTGATGGATGTTACTGAAAGCATCTACTGATGGATGTTATGATGATGAAGATTCAGATAACAGTGTCTACTGATGGGATCTGTTATAGCAGAGGCTGACGATGAGTGATAGCATCTACTGATGGATGTTATGAGATCAGGATTTCTTTTACTTTGAACTTTGTTTATTTTGTTGAGTTATGTACTTGGTTGAATGAATAGTTGCTACAATGGTTTGTTGATAAACGGTTTTGTGATGGGTAATATTCTTGTGTTTGCATTATTTATCTATGATGCATGTTGAGTTAATGATTGGCAAGGCTTTTAAGCATAGATGGTGGTTGCTCATAGTTTTGTTAAAAACATATGCATGATTTCAATTGTGATTAATATGCTGGGTAGGATGTTTATCAAATTGTGGAACTTGGGAGTTAAACCGTGAGAGATTGGACTCCAGAGTTTTTGATTGATTGAATGATTATTACTTTGGAAGCATGATTGATTTTGCCTAATTTTCTAT